>CM054821.1:7691975-8421208 GCA_028984105.1 Lavandula angustifolia | reverse complement strand
GACATTATTTTGTTTTTGCATGTGATGAATAGGCTTCTCAGAGGGGATGCTCCTTAGAGTCCACCGCCTTTGACACTTTCCAGAGTCTCCATTACAAAGGTGGAGACTTCTCGAACATGAAGGCGGCGAGACTTCATGTAAGCACCCAATTACAATATATAGAATATTATTCTAGAATTTTGAGTTTGACTATTTTCTATTTTTATATTGTAATAGGTGGAGGTGGAGCGGGTTGTTCGCTGAAGAAGGCCCCAACGCGGATAAAAACGCGATTTATCCGCGGTTGGAAGGGGTTCGGGACAAGAAGGCGGTTTTGTGCGGTTTCGGCGAGGAAGGGAGCAGCTACATCAACGCTGCCAGCCGCTCTTCTACTTCTTCACTTGGGCCATCCCAGAGCAATGTCGAGATCATGCGCCGACTGGAGGAGGAGTCGGCAGCTAGGAGGAGCCTCCAGGAGCAGGTCGCATTCATGAATGCGAAGATGGACCGATTATGGCGTTGATGGGTTCCTCTAGCCAATGAGACCCTTCTGACGACAACAACTAGTCCCCTCCCTGCCACCTCTTTATGATTGACTTATATATGTGTTATGTATATATACTGAATATTTGAATTTTATGATTTATATATTTATATTTCAGTTTCGGTTTAGGTTTGGACTTGATTTGAATAGTTATATGTATGTGTTTTGTTGGTTGGTAAAAAAAATGCAGGTTGTCGAGAACTGGGTACGAAAAAATAAAAAAATTATTAAAAAAAAAATTATCGATGATTACCGACTGAAGGCCGTCGGTACAGTTCGAAAATTGCCGACGGAATTTTCCGTCGGTAAAATTTACCGACGTATATATTACGTCGGTGATTACGCCCCGACAAAATGTCCGGCGACATTCTCCCAGCGGTATATTCCGTCGGTAAATATTACCGACGGATATTTTTCGTAGGTAAATTTTACCGACAAAGCATGATCCGACGCCATAATATGTCGGTAAAGTTATTACCGACGGATAATTATGGTTTACCGACGGAACAACGAATTTCTTGTTGTGTCTGTCTATAAATCCGATCCAATAATTTTAACTAAACCCTTGCAAGCATTCCGACTAAGTATGATGACGTCCGTGTTTATGAGCAATTTCCCTTGTCATAATCTTCCCGCCATGGCCGGAATCCATGCAAGAAATCTCCCGTGTCCCACCTAATATGAATTAATCTTAATTTCTTAATATTATTTTCAAGCAAAGTGAATTTCTTAATTAATATTATATTCAAGCAAAGTGAATTTCTTAATATTATTTTCAAGCAAAGTATATATGCATGCATGAAGCATGTCAAATATTAATATTCTTGATCTTATTTAATTAGTGAATTTCTTGATTAATTATGCGAGATGATATTCTTATTAGCAATGGAAAAACTTCATTTCGAAATAGTCGATCACAAGATACTTGTTGAGTGAATGAAGAAATTTGATTAACAATAAGTTTATTACCGTTGCAAGAAACTGCTTTTGGAAAGGAATAAACGGGTCGGATAATATTTTCCGACCGTTGTTCGCACCACCTCCACCACCTCAGTCATCTGCCGGAGGCCGGCCAGCTATGGTATTAATATAGTTTGTGCTACTACTCTAATAAAATAATTATGATTAATTCAAATTGTATATATCATGTAACTCAAAGCTATCTCTATGCTTGTAATGTCGAATGCGTTTGAATATATATGTTGTTGTAAAATAAAAAGAGATGCATCTAATTAAATTTTTATTTATTATTATTGGAAATTAAATTATAGCAACATATAATTTTCGTGGGCTTCTAGGAGGACGGGTCGGACGTCTCTTCGGAGGCTTGGGCCTTGGGGGCCCATGGGGAGAGCGTGGGCCCTTACTCCCCCAAAGCTCCTTAGTTGCTTCTTCTTCCTCACTGGATGCTCGCATCCGGCTGGCGCCGGAGATATTGGCCGCTGCCGGTGCCATTGCCGCCGCCACCAAAACCAACACAAGGAGAAAGAATGAAATAGCCTTCATAGTTGTTCGATGAGAAAAATGGTCCAAACGAATATGAAATATATAGGCCTTATGTTGATCTCGCATTAAGTGCTTCTCATACATTCTAATTTATGTCTCATTTCTCAACAATGCATAGATAATAAGTTTTTTTTGCAGCTTATTAGAGTTGGGCAGCATAATCAATGAAGTGCTACAAAAAGTTTGCCATAAAGAGAAAAAAGATAAATTTATTAAACATATGGACTATTTCATTTGTACGATTTGTCAATAAATTATGAATATGCAAACTACCCTATACTATCTAATTTGCAAGGAGTAAAACTACTCCAGAAAAAAAATTAAATAAATAAATTTATAGTTACTGACCACGCGTGTGAAGTTAGCTGTAATATTGTAAAGTCATACTCTCACCCTTTATTATTATTCTTCTCCAACTTATTGCAAATTAATGAATCGGTTAATAGAAGAGAAATGTTTTGTTCAAATGAATATGAATCGATGTGGTAGAACTCAAAAATTAGTTTCGAACGAAGATGTGGATTTTGGCCGTGAGTGCTGAATTGGCGTGATAAAACACACGAGATAATTAAGCAAAGTGCACAATCAAGGAATAAACGAAAAGATAAAAACTTGAATAGAAAAGCAGACTCCACGAAATTCAATCCCAACTTAAAGCCGAGCCCCTACGAAACCCTAGAAGAGTTCCGTCCTCAAGGATAAATCCTTGCCCAATTTGATTCCGTAAAAATCCCCCTTCAAACCGAGACCCTCATCCCTTATTAATAGGATGGCAGCCCACAAAGACTCAACTAGGAAAGGAAACAACGACCCAATTAGAAAAGGAAACAAATATATCCAACTTATCTAAAATACTAAAGATAAAAGAAAACCCCAATAAAATAAACCCTAACTCCCGCATGCATGCATGCGTCCCTTCTTCGCTCCTTCTCGTTGCCTTCTCGCGAACATAAAATCTCTTGAAACGATTATCCACATTCGTTGCTGCCCCATCACCGGCCTCTTCCGTCCCATTAAATCGCTCCACATCAACTCCCTCCCTCTCAAAATCGGCCTTGTCCTCAAGGCGAAAACTTGGAAATTGACGGCGAAAATCCTCCATGTCAACCCACGTAGATTCCTCTTCACTTCGGTTTTTCCAGCTCACTAATAATTCCCTCACACGTCCCTGTGTCGTCTCTTTGTCCCGCACCCGTAAAACTTTTTCCGGATCAAAAATCTCACCGATTTCACACTCTAATGTCGCGGGTAACCGGACTCAACCGGGTGATTACCTACCACCCTTTTTAATTGACTTACATGGAATACCGGTGGATTCGACTTCCCGGCGGTAACCGTAACTCGTATGCTACCGCGCCGACATGACGCACTACCGTAAACGGTCCATAAAATTTTACGACCAACTTTGGATACGGATGTCGACCCATAGACACTTGACGATGTGGACGTATTTTAAAAAACACTTGATCCCCCTCGCTAAATTCTACCTCACGTCTATGCTTATTAGCTTGTATACGCATCCGATCTTGCGCTCTTTCCAAATTTCCTCGTAATTGACTCAAAATTTCATCTCTAGATTGTAGCATGTCGGACACCGCCGCCACCTTGCACTCCTCCGGCAAATGTCGCAACAAGGTTGGCGGCGACCGTCCCTACACTAGCTCAAACGGAGTGGTGCGCGCCGCCGTTTGATAGGACGTATTGTACCAATACTCCGCCCATGCAAGCCATCCTGCCCATTTTCGTGGGTGTTCCGATGAAAAACAACGCAAGTACGTTTCTAAAACGCGATTCAAAACTTCTGTTTGACCGTTCGTTTCCGGATGATAAGCGGTACTGAATTTTAGCTGAGTACCATGCGATTTAAACAACTCTCCCCAAAAAGAACTGACAAATAGAGGATCCCGATCACTCACGATGGACCCGGGGATTCCATGCAACTTCACTACTGATTCCACAAACTGGATGGCTACACGCCGCGCCGTAATCGGTGTCTTCAACGGAATGAAATGACCATACTTTGACAATCTATCCACAACCACTAAAATACAGGAATATCCCATGGAATTCGGGAGTCCCGTAATGAAGTCCATGGAAATATCCTCCCATATACGCTCTGGAATCGGTAACGGTAGTAATAGGCCTGCCGGAGATTGCGCTTCATATTTGGCACGTTGGCATATCATACAACTAAGAACATAATTTCGTACCGTTGCAAACATTCCTTTCCAATACACGCTTGAAGCAATCCGGCGAAAAGTGCGTAATACCCCAGCATGACCTCCAGACGGTGTGTTATGAAACTCGTGCAATAACATCGGTATCCAACGAGATGTCGAGGGCAGAACTAATCACCCTTTATAAAACAGACGTTCGCCTACTACAGTGTAATAGGGCCGAGACGTGGGATTCTGCTGCACGTCGAGCATAATTTCCCGCAAATTCGAATCATCGCGTTGTTCTTGGACTATATCAGCCAGGTTTTCCCATATTGGTTTACTCAAGGTGAGGAACGACCCCTCTTCGGCCACGGATTCCTCATGACGTCGAGACAAGGCATCGGCCGCGCGGTTGGATATCCCTGACTTGAACTCAATTGTAAAATCGTTGCCTAATAGCTTGGCTACCCAAACTTGTTGAGCCGGAGTGGCAACCCTTTGACTTAGCAGATGTTTAAGACTATGGTGGTCGGTCCTTACCACAAATTTTCGGCCGATCAAATACGGCCGCCAATGTTGAATAGCAAGGACGAGACTCATTAAGTCCTTTTCATATGCCGAAGTAATGGTGCTTTCTGCACGAAATCCTTTGCTGTAATATGCGACGGGATGTCTCTCTTGCATTAAGACCGCCCCTATTCCGGAATTAGATGCATCACACTCAATGACGAAGACCTTAGAGAAATCCGGGAGCCACAACACTGGAGCCGTGGTAATGGCTCTTTGCAATAACCGAAAGGCTTCGTCCGCCTCGGCAGTCCAGCAAAATTTTGCCGCCATGGCTTCCTTGCGAAGTAAGGCAGTCAACGGCTTCGCCAACACTCCATACCCTTTGATAAATCTTTGGTAGTATCCCGTCAAACCCAAAAAACCCCGCACGGCCTTAAGTGATTGTGGCGTGGGCCAATCTAAAATTGCCTGCACTTTAGCCGGATCCATTGCCACATCGTCCGCGGAAATCAAATGCCCTAAATAATCCACCTGCGTAGCTCCGAATGTGCATTTCTTTTTGTTGGCATAAAATTCATGTTGCCGTAATTTCTCCAATACAAGCTCTAAATGTTTAACATGTTCACTCCAAGATGAGCTATAGACCAAAATATCATCGAAAAAAACCAAAACACCTTTACGTAGGTATGGTCGAAAAAGGTCATTTATTGCAGACTGGAATGTGGCTGGTGCATTAGTTAGGCCGAACGGCATGACCAAGAATTCATAATGACCGTTATGTGTGCGAAAAGTTGTCTTCGGAATATCGGATTCCTTCATCCGAATCTGATGGTAACCTGCGCGTAAATCAATCTTAGAAAATACCTTTGCTCCGGCTAACTCATCTAGTAATTCTCGAATCACCGGAATAGGATATTTGTCGTGTATGGTTGCCTTATTCGGAGTTCTCTATAGTCGACGCAAAATCTCCAATCGCCGTCTTTTTTTTTAACAAGGAGTACCGGACTAGAAAACGGACTATAACTTGGTTGTACAATCCTGCGGCTAGCATGTCAGCTACTAATCTTTCCATTTCGTCCTTCTACAGGTGATTATATCGATACGGTCTGACTGAAATGGAGCCCACTTCCGGTTTTAACGGAATTGCATGCTCCACACCCCGATCGGGAGGCAACCCTCGCGGTTCGTCAAACACTTCCGGAAATCGTTGCAAAGATCGAATCAAGCATACGGTTTTACGGAGATGACTCCCCCTGCCCTTCGAAGAACCAACTATTCGCCATGTCACAAACGAAAATGGTTAACTCGACTTCATCCCATCGTTGCAATGTCTTCATCGTCGCTGCTGCTCGTAATCTAGAGCCATCCCCTTGTAATTTAACAAGATTCCCATTGAGCTCAAACATTATGTATAACTGCTCATAATTCACTCGCAATTCTCCCAATGTTTTTAACCAAGCAATTCCCAATATCATGTCGACGCCACTAAGAGGAAATACGTGGCAATCGACATTGATACAACCGGGCTCAAACTGAACCTTAATTTCTCGACACAAGCCCTCGGAAAATACACGATGACCATCACCCAATCGAACCGGAAAAATTTTTGAGGTATCCACAATGAGATTTAATTCGGCCGCGAGTGTGTTAGATAGAAAATTATGAGATGCCCCACTGTCTACCAAAATCATGATTTCCTTGTCTTGAAACATGCCGATGAGGCGGAGTATTTCCGATCTCGATAAACCAAATACCGACAAGGCCGTTAATATAACTCCGTGTTGTTTGTCGGGTTGTTCCCCCTCTACCGAAGTCAAGACTTCGTATGTCCCCGTTTCCGTGAGAACTACCTCTTCCAGCTCGAGATGCTCGGTATCATCCTCATCCACTAGCAGTATTCGCAAATTCTTTTCCCCACACACATAATTAGTGGGGTGATAGGGCAACTTACACTTGTAGCATAAACCCTTCTTGCGCAAGTGTTGGGTGATGATTCAATCCTCAGCATGACCATACTTGTGGGAAATGACTCTTATCTTCCATATCGAATCATGCTCAGTAGCCTCGTGCTCCGAACTCGTTGAGAAGATTTGAAGATCCCAAAACCCTATCTCGATTGGTGAACCATTCCTTTGTATTTGTATTTGTCTCCGAGGTTTCGGACTCGGTAGACACTCTGCTCCGGTCAAGGCACTCGGAGCTTATTTGCCTCGAGCACCGCATGTAAGACTCGGTGATATCGGGACTCAAGGGAGCAAGATATCTGAAAGACTCGATGATATTGGACTCGCAGGAGCAAGATATGCGAGAGAGTCGGTTGAACCGAACTCGCAAGGAGTAGTTCATCGAACTCGAGCCGATCTTCGCAGACTTATCTCGAGCTCTATCTACCGAATACAAGGTCGACTCAAGAACGGCAGATAGTCTTCGGGGATCATCATAATCTTTTGAAAGACAATCAGCATTGTCATGTACGAGGAAGAGAGAAGTCGCTTCAGGCTATCTCGAAATTTGTGCTTGTCTCAACCACTTCATCCATCTCAACGAATGACAAGCATACACGTGTCTTCTTACCTGCTAAAGCTGCAAGTCAACACTTTCCGGAAAAGGAGGAAAAGGCACTGTTACCTACACCAAAAGAGCCGTTTGCTACCAAAAAAAGAGAGAGAGAAGAAGATCGTCTCCAACGGATCTATTTCAACCTCTGCTCTATAAATAGAGGGATAATTCAAGACTTGAAACACGAGAGAATGCGCGCCTAGAACACGAGAAAGCATTCAAACGAGCGAAATTAACGACTAAGTCTCCCGCAAGAAACAACCGAGTTATCTCCGGCGAAAGACTACATCCAGCTCAAAAGGAACCAAGCTGAACCGACATAAGCTTCTAGTATCCAAGCGACTGACACGAACCTATAGCAAAACCCTCAGCTGTTCGTCGCTCTAGATAGCTACATTCTCGTTCCTTATCCCTCTAACCCTAAGCTCACTTGTTATATCCATAGCTTAGACAAAGGAGTTCACATTTGAACCCAATCCTTATTGTATAAGGACTCCTTCACTGTTGGAGAAGTTTGTCAAACACTTTAAGTTTGATAGTGTTGTAACCGAGACTTGGATCGATATAAAAACCAAGACGCGGCTTTGCCCAAGGTGTGCAAGCCGACCGAGACTAACTCGGGATAATAAATAGCCTCCCGATCATTCGGGACAGATGGGACGTAGGATTTGAGCGATATCCGAACCACTTTAAAAATCCTGTGTCTCTTATCGCTTTCTTAATCGTTGCATTGATTTTACTATTCATACCGAACATCATATTTAAATCAATCAACCGTCTCAAAGATACCGAACTTTTAATCTACTGAATCGAGACAACGTTTTCTCACAAAAACCGATTTGGGCCTACATAATTCCGCACACCGAACTCTCACCGAACGATACCGAATTCGACCTAGTCGGTTAGCGCATCTTAGCCGAGCCGCACTCTTTTTAGCCTTCAACTCGATTCGAACAGTTGTCTAGTCTCGCCGAACTGCTTTGCATGCAACACCATCCCGAATAGGACTGCGTTCAAGTTCGAAATTGAGAAATCGAGTCAGGTGTATTCACCCCCCCTCTACACCCGACCGTACACTCGGGACCAACAATTGGTATCGGAAGCAGGAGTTCTTTGACTCTTGTTATCTTTGAGACCGGTCTATTCGAACGGATCCTAGGGAAAACGTTTTCACCGCATATCACTCTACATTCATATCTATATTCTTCATGGCTGATATGTCGTATAAGGATGGTACCCATGTTCTCGGTGGAGAATTATGGAGTATGGCGAGTCGAATGGAAGCACATCCGACATCCCTCCATGACAAGATGATCAAGTGCTTGAAGATGGACCTATCGTTCCTATGATTGATAGTGTCGTGACTCGGGACCAAGCTCAAGGAGGAGGAATGGTGACCGGGAAGAAGATTCCCAAAAGACAGAAGTCTCTTCACTCCCGAGGAGAAGAAGCTTCACAACTTAGACCGTGTTGCCGTAAAACGCCATACCGACCACCCTTAGTGATTCTTATCTTGGCAGGGTTCGGGAATGCAAGACTGCTAAAGAACTCGGGATGCTCTTGCGCTACCGAGTCGAGGGACTCGAAGATTAAAGCCAACAAATTAGCGCTGGAACTCCAAAAAGCCGGAAAGCTTGTCTCTCATGCCCGTGACAAAATCGAAGATCCGAATGTCGATTTACCAATCGATGAACTCCATCAATGGGCCTGGGAAAGACATTCAAGAACCGAGAGATGAATCAAGATTCCGAGGGCACCGCCGGACGGACACCGGACACCTTTTACCACTCTATTGCAAACATTCCGACTTAGATGCTGTGTCTCCCGACCATATCTTTTCGTAACTACAAGGCAGGGAGTTTGAGTTCGACGGACCTCAAAGAAAGCGGAGAGCCAAGCCGACACAAAAATCGACCATGCTTTCAAAGCATCGGTCGGACAAAGATCTCCAAAGAACGAGCAAAACGACGAGTAAGACCGAACCTTCACTCAATGATCTACAAGAAGGAAGTCTCGCTCGAAGTATGCACCTGCTCGCTGTAAAGTATCGAAGGAGAGGGAGCGATGCGTAAAAGTGACTAAAGCTTATCGTGAAACGAAAGGTAAGTCAAATTATATGTCGAAACACACTCCCGACTCACAATCTTCTCGAATGCGAAAGAAAGATGACTCGTAACCATCAAAGAATAGCGAAAGCAAAGAAGAAAGAGTCATCGCTTGTTACAACCGCAAGAAGCCGGGACATTATCGCATGATTGTCCCCGAGCTCGCAGTGCCGAACGCGCAGCACGTAAGGCAAGGAGAGAGAAATTCGCCCGTAAAAGACAATCCTACATAGCTGGTGAAATCTCGGACGACTCGAAGAGGTCGACTCCTTTATGGATTCATCGGACGATGAAGCGACTTTCATGGCCTTAGAGCTTGAAGTCGAAGAATCAGTGAAAAGTGCATGATGGCAAAGCGAAGAGGATGAGGTAAATTCTCATGAACCACTTAACTCCTCTTCACACCGCACACACGACACTATTTCAGTGTGCGATGAGAATTTGGACGTCGCAACCGCATACGAAGAACTCGCTCGACGAACAAATTCGGATGAGTCTGCAGGCTCCGGCCAAGACTCTTCGTGGAGTTGGATACCCCGAAAGTAGAGAACCGTGAGACTTTCTCGGGAGAGTCGGAGTTGCTACCGAGGCCGAAGGACTTGTGTTGAGACTCGGGGAGGAGATAAACTCTCGATGGCCAAGTCTCAAGATCAAGAAGATCGGATTTCAGTTTTTGACCAATGACTTGACTCGTAAAGATATCGAACCGAGTCTGTCAAGCAAGAAATGTCGGGACTTCGCAGACGAGCACGACACACCGAAGAAGAGTGATGATGTCCGGAGGAGCCCGATGACCGAGAGGTACATGGGTGCTGAAAAGAAATTAGAGGCTATGCTAGCAAGCAATAAGCCAAAGCACCGCAAGGAAGGACTTGGATTCAGCCAGGGGAGCTTCCTCATCCGCCCCCAAGACACTCGGAAGTACGGCTTGCCGATAGGTTTGTTCAAGGGGAGACTATGAACGCAAATATAATGAACCCCCTAGCAAAAAACAAACAAAGATGAAAGCACCTCATCCCACACATCGGCATTCCGACAAGAAGATCGGGCTCCAAGAAACCCCAAGATACAGGGGGGAACCAAAGAAATCAAAATTGGCGCGATCAGTATGGACCTCCAAAGCCGACACATCCAGTCCGGATGGGTCATATTATTATGAACCTATAGTCGAAGAGGCTCCAAATGTCGAAGAAAAGGAAAGCCACACAGAAGGCTAAGGTCAGCAGTCCACCAACTCAGAAGATCAGGACTCCTAAACCTCAGAAGCCTCAGAAGTCACCTTTGACCATTCCAGTGGTCAGATATGTTGACTCTAATGGAAAGAAAATGTCTGAAACCACCAGGGTTGTTAGACAGATTTGGGTTACTAAAACTAACATCTAAGGACCCAAAATCAAAAATAAAGGGTACCTGAATATAATTGCTTTTGCGGGAGCGTAAAGACCCATGGTATGTGGACAGCGGATGCTCAAGACACATGACATACCAAAGGAGTCATCGAAGAATTATATCACCGAAGAAGGACCCCGAATGAGTATGGAGATAATGCCAAAGGCTACACGAGAGGATACGGCACACTCAAAGATAGGAACCGCCAAAGTTCCAAGAGTATCATATGTTGAAGGACTTCAAAGATAATCTTCTATCTCGTTAGTCAATTTTGTGATAACTCAAATAGAGTGATTTTTGACGCCGGTTTTACGTGATGTTATTGATAAATCCACAGGGAAAACAAGTGTTATCGGTTTGCGCGAAAAGAACATATATGTGGTCGATCGGAACTCACCGAACCCGAAGCTTGCTTATTGGCGAAGAATGACAACCGCACGGGATGGCTATGGCACGTAAGACTCAGCCATCTCAACTTTAAGACACTCAACAAGCTTGCAAGAAACACTCTAGCAAGGGGACCGCCGAATGAAGTATTCAAAGAAAGACACTCGGTGTGAAGCATGTCCGAAGGGAAAGCAAACAAGGAATCAAAATCCTCCGGTTCCATCGCCTTCCACGGATGGAATTCTTCACTGCTACATATGGATTTGTTCGGTCCGGGCTCCCCAGTGACGATCGTAGGAAGAAAATATGCATTAGTGGTCATAGATGACTACTCGCGCTACACATGGGTCATATTCATTGCCAACAAGTCTGACGTCAAAACAGAGTTACCAACGCTTCTGAAAAAACTCAGTGTCGAAAAGAACACCAAGATCAGAAAAATACGTTCAGACAGAGGAACTGAATTCCTTAATTATATGGTAAAGGAGTTCCGCAGCGTAAGGAATAGAGCATGAGACTTCAGCTGCACGCACACCTCAGCAGAATGGAGTTGCTGAACGAAAGAACAGGACTCTAAAAGAGGCAGCTAGGACTCTACTCGCAGACTCAGGACTCCCAACCAAATTCCGGGCGAAGCTATTGATACTTGCATGTTATACTCGAATAGATCTCTACCGACAAAGCAAAGATAAGAGAACACCATATGAACTATGGAACGACAGGAAGCCTTCTCTATCTTATTTCCATATTTTTGGTTGTTCATGCTTTATCCACAATAATGGGAAAGATCAGCGAAGACTTTTGATAGCAAGTCGATCGTGGAGTATTCTTAGGATACTCTCGGGTCAAGAAAGCTTTCGAGTATTCAACTATCTGGACTCTTTGCGTGGAGGAAAGCCCTCATGTTGTCTTTAACGAGTTTGCTATCAAGACAGGAGCAATAACTCAAATTCTGAATCCGAGGACATCGAAGCGGCACGGGATCTAAGCTTAAAAGACAAATCCGAAAAGATCCAACCTATGTTGGGATGATGATTCGACGAAGAAACCGAAGACAAATCTATCGAATCTCAACCAAGTGAGCAAGTAGCCGAGCAGATTGATTCTCCCAAACGCAATTAATCCCGTGTAACTCAGGTCGATGAGGAAACCGTAGAGGTAATCGAGACCACTACCGAGAATAACAACTCGTGGGGAACGTCTAGTAATGTTCCCGAGCCGAATGCCCCCGAACCTAGTGACTCAAGTAGATCATACTCTTGTTACCGAATTACTTCAATCTCGAATAGTACAACCGAAATGCCTAACTCACCTACTATCTCGTGTTGAACAAATTTCGGATGAAGAGTTAAAACATCGTAGATCGTGGCTAGATGCTCACACCGCCGATCTTATAATTGGAGATCCTTCAAGACATGTCAAGACAAGATCCAGTCTCGTCAAGGAGAAAGCGCATTATTTTCCTCGTTTCTTGTCTACATCAAGAGCCTCGTAATATTGAGGATGCACTTAAAGATGCTTGACCGGATCATTGCTATGCAGGAAGAGCTGAATCGGTTCACGAGAAACGAAGTATGGGAGCTTGTAGACGCACCCCCAGCATCAACATGTCATAGGAACCAAATGGGTCTTCAAAAACAAGCGAGATGAAAACAACGTTATAGTAAGGAACAAAGCAAGACTCGTGGCTAAAGGCTACTGTCTAGCCGAAGGGATAGATTTCGATGAGACGTTCGCTCCGGTTGCAAGATTGGAGGCAATTAGACTATTCCTAGCCTACGCAACACATCAAAGATTCGTAGTTTATCAAATGGATGTAAAGTCTGCGTTCTCGAATGGCGTGCTTGAAAGAAGAAGTCTATGTGGAACAACCGCCCGGCTTTCAGTAGGGACATCAAGTATATAGACTCGAAAAGGCTCAGACGGGTTAAAACAAGCACCCGTGGGCTTGGTACGATACCCCGTCCGAGTATCTTCTTCGTAAAGGTTTTCGAAAAGGCACATGAGACCGCACTCTATTCAAAGATTCGACCGGAAGAAGACTTATTACTTGTGCGGATCTACGTGGATGACATTATATTCGGATCAAAGAATGTCATCATGTGTCAACAATTTGAAAAGATGATGAAGGATAAGTTCGAGATGTCGATGATGGGAGAAATGAACTACTTCCTTGGTTTTCAAGTCAAGCAATCAAAAGGGAACGTTCATCAACCAAGGCAAATACACTCGAGACCTCATCAAAAGATTCGGCCGCACATCCGGCAAATCAATCAAGATCCCTATGAACACGAATATGAAGATAGATCTTGATAAAGAGGGAGTATCGATAGACCAAACCGAATACCGTGATATAATTTGTTCTTTATTATATCTAACAGCCTACTCGTCCCGACATAACTTATGCCGTAGGTGTACCTGTGCTCAATTTCGGAGCGAATCCCAAGCGGAGTCATATGGACTCAAGCAAAGAAGATTCTCCGCTATCTACGAGGAACACCGATACGGGTTTATGGTATCCAAATGATGATAATATTGAACTAACTGGTTATTCCGATGCCGACTATGCAGGATGTAGAATCGACCGAAAATCAACTTCGGGAACATGTCGGTTCCTTGGCGGCAAGGCGATCTCATGGTTTTCAAAGAAACAAAGACTCGGTGGCCACGTCGACTACCGAAGCCGAATACATGGCCGCCGGAAGTTGTTGCGCCTGGATCCTTTGGCCGAGACAACGAATGAGAGACTATGACGTCATTCGAATGAAGTGCCGATTTTCTCGCGATGCATACCGGTGCTATTGCAATCACTCGTAACCCCCGTACTTCACACGAGATGCAAGCACGTGGACATCGAGACATCACTTCATTCGTGACCATGTCGAGAAAAAGGATATCGGGATGGAGAAGATCCATACCGACAAGCAACGGGCTGATATACCGACCAAGCCTCTAGCCGAATCCGCATTCGAGAGAACTTTCGGTAGAGCTAGGTTCTGCTTGGACCCTTCCGACCCCGGTCGGTAAGAGAGGTTTCGGGAGAGAGACATTTCAGTAAGGGGGAATGTTCACTCTCAGTACTGATATATTCAGTAAGTAGAGACAAACCATCTACACGAGGTATCAGCTGACTAGTATGTTCAGCTGACAGGTTTGCGTATCTCTACTCGCAGTAACTTAATACAACAGATACTTTGCATTTATGGCAAAGATTCAAGACGACATTAATATCTTTTGGTTTGTCTTTATTATTAACGACTCACATTTATTGCACGACATTCCATACATAAGCTTGCTGAACTCTGCACGCATTTAATGCATGTCTTTTCACAGTTACTACTTAGGCTATTTTACAACTGGCTTTGACTTAGGCGTCTTTTGTGATCATTGCCTATTTTTAACTTCTAATCTTAACCGTCCATATCATAAAGCAAGTTTACATTCAGCCTTCGATCAAAAACCGTTCACCTTCATAGTTTGATATATATATTCGATCATATCCTTGAACCGCCATTAGCATACTTCATAACTTTCAAATTCCGAAAAATCCGAGATCTGCATTCGCAATCCTTACTTGCAATTTCACTCCCAATCTTATCTCGAATTTTATCCATTGGTATGCTTATATCTGCTAATACATTTGTTATATGTTTAAGTATCGCATTGCACAGCACTGTTCTATCCAAAAATAGTACTGATTCATTTCTTGTCACAGGTACAATGGCGGAAACCAATATCTCTATGATATCTCCAGCAGATATGCAGAACATTTTGGAGAAGGATCGCGTGTGGTTTGAACCCACCATGGATTTCTATTCATGCGATCTGGAGTACATGGACGATGTATTCTCAGCTCTGCGCGAGTCAGGGCTGGAGAAATTTCTGTCTAGGAGGCCTTCGTTCTTCCTCCCGAGACAGGTTACAGAGTGTATTTGAATTCAGACGCAGTGTCTGGAGACATAGTGGCGAGATTCGTTGCTCATTCTATCCAAAATACGACTATGGAGCTGAAGCAGATGTCCATCAAGGATGCCTTGAAGCGGAGTTTTGATCTGCCCTCCGAAGGAACCAGTACAGTCGGGTACAGAGACGACCAAGTTGATGAATACCTTACCGTCTTCTGTGGAAAGCCCACTACATTCAGAGCTGCCTTTCCGAAGAACAAAGATGTTGCCTCGGTTCGGGGCACTTGCCTATATAGTGACGCAGCCTACCGACAAGCCAAGCGTGGGTCGTTTGACCAGTGTCGAGGCCTAAGATTCGAGATGATGATGGCCATATACGACCGAGCCCGGATAAATTGGACGGAGTTCTTTCTCCGAGAATTCATGGCTCAGCCGCTAAGTTCGACAAAGCATCGAACATGCCGAGCGCAAAGGGCAAATTGCCGTATGGACTCAAACCGTCCATAATGATCGAAGATTTATGTGGATTCGAGCCTATCACCTACAAGTGACAAGGAGTACTTCAATGTGAAGAAGGTCGATTTCACAATAAGACGAAGCCGCTTCGGCAGATAGAGGTCGGGACCCTCGGCCGTCTCTCCAAAATCAAAGTCTCAAAGAGGCTACGCCTACAAAGAAAAGAACCCCTCCCGCTAAAACTCCTAAGGCACCGGCAAAGAAACCGAAGAAAGCCGTTGAGGTGCCGCCATGCGAGGAGGTTCCACAAATGCCCGCCGAACGGGCTCCCGAGAAGACTACTCGGCCCATGCAATGGTTGATGAGTCCGAGTCTTCCGAGAAGACTCGGGCCGTGGAAAAGATTGTTTCCACCGAAAGGAACCAAGGGGATGCTTCGAAGCTCGGAGCGCGGATATTCGGCGCCTAGACGGCCCCCCTTTCTCGTCCCTCCACTCGGCTCGGTCCCTCCAACCGAACAAGCAGACTTCACACATAGACTTGGAGTCCGAGACCGCATCCGAAGGTGAATCAATCGGGATGGAAGCTTCGGTGATTATATCCGAGCATCCCGAGAAACTCTACAACTAGTTCCGAGCTTGCCGACTACTCGTACTTGTTGCTCATCGCCAAAACAAGCAAGGCTCCACATGTTGCTGCGACATCGGGGAGTGGCCTCGTCTACGCGCCTTGTCCTCCACTACTCCCCGTCGCCAGCCTTCATGAAGAGGAATTGAGACCGAGAGAGGAGATAGGCTATTCGGAGCCCGAAGACCTCAGCTCAATGGACAATCCGAGGGCTGCAATGCCGCCATGATTTATGATCGACAAGACGCCTCGGCCCAAGACCCTCGATGGGTCGGATCATGACGACCCACCCGGTGATTCGGGCCCCGGAAAGCTCGATGAGGGACATCCACAGGATAAGGATACCCATACTTGAAACTGCTCCACCACTCGGTATCCTTGGTCCCGAGAAGTCCAAGGCCGGTGCTTCGTCCTCGGCAGAGCCCGCTCGGCTCTTCTTTGCCATCGACTTTCGAGCAAGTGCCCAGCCCGGACCGCAAAGAGATCTCGATCGGTGGCAAAAGCCTTAACCGCCCAAGGGATCAAGAATCGAGATCTTGCGAAGGCTATCCATAGGACATGGAAGCGAACGGCTCAAGCCACGACTAAAGAACTTCGTGGGCTGAAGTCTTCTCGTCTCTTCATCGCCCGCCCCGATGTTTCCACGCTTATTTCGTAAGCGTTGGCTAGAAGCCAAGTCAAATTCGAAGCTCAGCTCAAGATCTTTCGGGAGAGCCAAGCCAAGCTACTAGATGAATTTTTGGCTTCTAAACCGGCTCATACCGACGCTATCACCGAACAATCCGAGGCCACCGAACGGAGACTTGAGAATATCCAACCGGCCTTGGAAGACAAGATCACCGAGAAGCCGAAAGACTTCAAGGACGCAGTCGACCTCTCTCACAAGCAAGTACAAGGAAGACCTTACCATGGAGAGGAACGAGTTGCATGAGGCTCGACTAAGCTCCACCATCGTCTTGATGAGCCGTCAACCTCCTACAAAAGTCCGAAGAAGTCGGTCCTAGTCCCTACCCCGTGATCATTGATGATGCCAAAAAGGGGAAAGTGACGGAAAAAGGGAAGGAAAGAAGAGTACCGGGAAGCCGACCCCCACCAAAAATCCAAAGTCTAAGGGGGAAGCTACACCGAAGTCATCCCGGACTCGCCTCGAAGGGTGAGGCCCGTGGTGTTTCAATGCGAGCACACCGAAACCGGTCCCAGTGGCTCAGGACCCCAAGGACTACTCGTGCAACCCGAGACTCCCAAAGATATTATTAAGGAGGTTGCTTGAGTACGCCGAACAAAGGTGGAGGACTCGAAGAAGAAGAGGATCCTCTTCCACCACCAGTTCAAGAAGGAAAGGGCAAACAAAAGCTTAAAATTCCAACCCCTCCAAAGAAAAAGATTAAGGTACATATCTCACGAGGAGGAAGCCCAAATAGCTGCGGATGAGAAGTCGGCCGAGAAATTGCAGAGGCCGAAGTAGCTAACAAGCCAAAGTCTAAGCCTCGTCAAAGGAAAGACTAAAGCCCCATCCGGGAGGAGGAAAGAGAACCGCTAGACGCTCCCGAGAAAGCTCATCATAACGTATGAAGAGGACAGAGAGAAAAAGAAAAGGAGCAAGCAGCAGAAGAATACCGAAAGGCGGGGTACATCCAAATCTAGATCTAGTACCCTGGCCGAATCGTAACAAGCTCCTCGAAGCCTCAAGAGCAAGATGCGTAAATTGAAGAAATCTTTGCTCGAGATGGATAGATATCTCTACGGAGGAGAGGAAGCTAGACGAGATAGAGGCCGCCGCACGCAGGATACATTTGGCGGACCTTGAGGTACTCGTGAAGCGTGCGAACAAGAGGCCGGCCGAGAGTTCCTCCGAAAGTCGACATTCCTTATCGATACGTAAGGTTCGGGAAGCCAAACGATCTAAAAACACATAGATGGCCAAGATCGGACGAATGGATGCCTATTCGGTTCAATCGAGATGGGAATCGGCCAAGATAGAGTTTATCAAGAGAAATTATTTCCCGCAATTTTGGCTCGAAATGTCTAAGGCCGATGCCTATGTCGAGTGGATGACCATTACCGAACCGCACCTTTACCCATATATGCACAGAAGCAAGAACTCAAAGGGGTAGTAGTCGGCGTTCTCGAAGCAAGGATCATTCCTCCACCCGTAAGACAAGACGACTCAAGACATCTCGGAATGATTAAACAAGAAGTGAAGAATGCCGTTGAACAGAGGACTAGAACAAGATGATCCAGCAGACTTCGCCGAATACCTGAAGCTGAGGAAGAACACATTCAGAATATATGGAGTTCCACTGCCTGAAGATAAATCCCAAGGTTTCATGAATAGGATTTAGCAGATTAAGGGTTCTCCCTCTTAGTTCTTCTTTTAGCTTAGCAAGATTTGTAATGTACTGAACTGTGTATTATATATATACAAATCTTCTTTTGGCTCGACAACTACTTGTTGTCTAAATAGCCGTGTTTGCTTTATGCTTTAACACTCGGAATCACCGAAGTGATTACCGACACACACACGTTGATTATTTACTTGTCGGGCTTTTGCTCGGTTAGATCTCCGATAGACTAGACTTTCGGAGTGTTATTATTTCTCTTAAGGGAAATTGTTGCATGGGGGAAATTATTGTAAAGGGGGAAATTGTTCGCCCCGTCTCCCTCGCTAGTCTAGCACTTACCGCAGACAACTCCACCGATCCTACTTGTAATATTTGTAAGGAGCTCGTTCCCGAGTAAGTTAGTGTTTAGCATAGTTGATAGGACATAGATGATAGGTTTTGGCATCATCAAATAGGGGGAAATTGTTGGGTGATGATTCAATCCTCGGCATGACCATACTTGTGGGAAATGACTCTTATCTTCCATATCGAATCATGCTCGGTAGCCTCGTGCTCCGAACTGTTGAGAAGATTTGAAGATCCCAAAACCCTATCTCGATTGGTGAAACATTCCTTTGTATTTGTATTTGTCTCCGAGGTTTCGGACTCGGTAGACACTCTGCTCCGGTCAAGGCACTCGGTAGCTTATTTGCCTCGGCACCGCATGTAAGACTCGGTGATACTGGACTCACAGGAGCAAAGATATCGAAAGACTTAGTGATATTGGACTCAGCAGAGCAAGATATCGAGAGAGTCGGTTGAACCGAACTCAGCCAGAGTAGTTCACTCGAACTCGGAGCCGATCTTCGATAGACTTATCTCGCCAGCCTATCTATCGAATACAAGGTCGACTCAAGAACGGCAGATAGTCTTCGGGATCGTCGAAATCTTTTGAAAGACAATCGGCATTGTCATGTACGAGGAAGAGAGAAGTCGGCTTCGATCTATCTCGAAATTTGTCTTTGCCTCAACCACTTCATCCATCTCAACGAATGACAAGCATACACGTGTCTTCTTACCTCGCTAAAGCCGCAAGTCAACACTTTCCGGAAAAGGAGGAAAAGGCACCGTTACCTACACCAAAAGAGCCGTTTGCTACAAAAAAAGAGAGAGAGAGAAGAAGATCGTCTCCAACGGATCTATTTCAATCTCTGCTCTATAAATAGAGGGATAATTCAAGACTTGAAACACGAGAGAATGCGCGCCTAGAACACGAGAAAGCATTCAAACGAGCGAAATTAACGACTAAGTCTCCCGCAAGAAACAACCGAGTTATCTCCGTGAAAGACTACATCCACTCAAAAGGAACCAAGTCGAACCGACATAAGCTTCTAGTATCCAAGCGACCGACACGAACCTATAGCAAAACCCTCACTGCTCGTCGCTCTAGATAGCTACATTCTCGTTCCTTATCCCTCTAACCCTAAGCTCACTTGTTATATCCATAGCTTAGACGAAGGAGTTCACATTTGAACCCAATCCTTATTGTATAAGGACTCCTTCACTGTTGGAGAAGTTTGTCAAACACTTTAAGTTTGATAGTGTTGTAAACCGAGACTTGGATCGGATAAAAACCAAGACGCGGCTTTGCCCGGTGTGCAAGCCGATCGAGACTAACTCGGGATAATAAATAGCCTCCCGATCATTCGGGACAAATGGACGTAGGATTTGAGCGATATCCGAACCACTTTAAAAATCCCGTGTCTCTATCGCTTTCTTAACCGTTGCATTGATTTTACTATTCATACTCGAACATCATATTTAAATCAATCAACTGTCTCAAAGATACCGAACTTTTAATCTATCAACCGAGACAACGTTTTCTCACAAAAACTGATTTGGGCCTACACAATTCCGCACACTGAACTCTCACTGAACGATACTGAATTCTGACCTAGTCAGTTAGCAGATCTCAGCTGAGTCAGTACTCTTTTAGCCTTCAACTCGATTCGTAACAGTTGTCTAGTCTCGCCGAACGCTTTTTGCACGCACACCATCCCGAATAGGGTCGCTTTCAAGTTCGAAATTGAGAAATCGAGTCGTGTATTCATCCCCCCCCCTCTACACCTGACCGTACACTCGGGACCAACAGCAAGTCTTCTCGTTTCGAGTCCATCATCCTTCGAAAAGGAACCCGAGTGGATCCCGTCCGTGCTTGGCTCGTCGCACCTGTAGGCGGTGCGGGCAGAGCTAAAGGGGCCATCGTGGCCGTCGGCCGATTATACTGCAACGACACTTTGCGTGGTGCCCAGGAGTCACGCTGCCCACCGGTGGATCGCAAATTGTTTCTCACCGTAATCTCCGCCTTGCGAGCTAATTTCATCGCTGCCGAAAAATCAGTAGGCTCAATAAACCAAACTTGGTCTCGAATTTGTTCTTGTAACCCCATTATAAATAAACTCAGGATATTCTCTTTTGGCACGGTTTTGACTTGGTTGGCGAGATGTGTGAATTGATCAATGTATTCGGATACAGTCCCTCCCTGTTTCAGGCCCACCAACTTTGCGAAGGCACTTCCCTCGCAACCTTCATCAAATCGGTCTGCCAAGGCTCTTGAAAAACCTGGCCAATTATATTCAGGATTTTCAGTCGTAAACCATCCAAACCAATTAAGCGCGGGTCCTTCCATTGCTACACCAAGTAACTGTCTTTTTTGTTCGTTTGAACTGCCATAAAGCTCAAAATGGTGATTAACTCGAGAAATCCAACCTAGTGGATCATCGCCATCAAACACCGGTAGTGGTGGGGGTAGCGAATTACCGGTCTCCTGTCCGCCTTGGCGCTGATTGTTTTTTGATAACAACGATTCGAGTTGCGCTTGAATCTGAGCTAAAACTGCCCCGGTTGTTGCCGCTGTGGTTGTCAGGATTTTGATTTTGCCTTCCAAAGTGGCCACACGATTCTCCATGGCTGGTGTCGCAGTCTTGCTGGTTCGCGTTTCCACCATACACGTCGGATCCGGCAGGTCGGACCAATTGGTAGAACTCAAAAATTAGTTTCGAACGAAGATGTGGATTTTGGCCGTGAGTGCTGAATTGGCGTGATAAAACACACGAGATAATTAAGCAAAGTGCACAATCAAGGAATAAACGAAAAGATAAAAACTTGAATAGAAAAGCAGACTCCACGAAATTCAATCCCGACTTAAAGCCGAGCCCCTACGAAACCCTAGAAGAGTTCCGTCCTCAAGGATAAATCCTTGCCCAATTTGATTCCGTAAAAATCCCCCCTTCAAACCGAGACCCTCATCCCTTATTAATAGGATGGCAACCCACAAAGACTCAACTAGGAAAGGAAACAACGACCCAATTAGAAAAGGAAACAAATATATCCAACTTATCTAAAATACTAAAGATAAAAGAAAACCCTAATAAAATAAACCCTAATTCCCGCATGCATGCATGTGTCCTTTCTTCGCTCCTTCTCGTTGCCTTCTGCGAACATAAAATCTCTTGAAACGATTATCCACATTCGTTGCTGCCCCATCACCGGCCTCTTCCGTCCCATTAAATCGCTCCACATCACGATGTCATGTGTATTCTTTATTTTTAAATTTCATCCGTGCTTGTCACATTACTTTGTCGGGGAATATGTCCTTTTTTTAAGGCCGGAATTCTAGTTGCAAATAGGAAAACTTACGATCCCTATTCTTTTCTTTTTTTTTTTAATCTTCCATAAATATTGAAATTAGTATTGATGTATAATTTCTAGTGTTTTTCTTTTATTCGAAGAAAATTACTAGATAGAATACTATGATTATTGTTTGCTTGAATTCGATGAAATACCTATACCAAGAAATCTTTTTTATACTACATTTTTTCTTTTCTTTTTCTAAACTGATAACTCTCTTGAAATTCTTAACATTTCCAAATAAAATTGTACCACCTACTATTTAATCTCCCGAACATTTCCCCAAATTAAATCTCACAAAAAAATGAATCAATTATATTAATCAACCAAAATAATATACTATAATCTACTTTCTCTTTTGAATTCAAGTTCGACAAGAAAATCTTTATCTTTTCTTTATACAAATATACAATATTCATCAATTCTCAAGTCTTTTCTTCTCGTCAAATATAAACCTCCAAACCAAATACAAAATTCTCTCGACAAATAAACTAGTACTAATATTTAAGTAAAGGAGATACAAAACTAGCTAGAAGTTTTCCTACTAGATCTCCAAGAATCTGCCGACTTTCGGAATTATGAACAACTTTTGATTAGTATTACACCTATGCAAGATATAATTCCAAATATAATATTTCATCCATTCTATTATTCAATCTTGTTTTTCTAATCGGTTCGTTACTTTTGTCTTGATTTTAAGAATAGAAAAAAAAAATTTAATCCTAAAATAAAGTGGGTTCCTCTTACTCACTAACCATCCCACATTTTTTAACTATCTCTTCAAAACTATCTCCATCACACAATTCAGTTTCGCTCCGAACTCAAAAAACTATAACTTGTAGTTTTTTGGAAACTTTAGATTATTTCTTCAGTTACAACATTAGAAAAAAATAATAAATAAATAAATCTATTACCTCAACTATGCCTTAAGTAGTAGAATTTGCATAAATTTAATTTCTTTTCATTAATCCTCGTCGAAAACTGTACTCATTTCTCAATATAATTAAAACTTCTAAAATAAACACCTAAATAAATTTCTTACGCTCTGTGGCGAAAAAAAGGAACATAAATAATAAGATGGGGGAGTATATTTTCTGGAATGTGTTTATGGAGCTTCAAATATAAATTTTTTTATAATATCAAAGCACAGTTTCTACTATTCATACGAGTACTTTAGTATATATATACTTCTATAAATAAAAAGGGTCGCATCAAATAAAGTTTTAATTTATTATCATTATTAAGAAATTATTTAGTAGCAACATATATACATATTTCAAAGACTTATTGGAGCCTTGGGAGGACGTCCCGGCCGAGACTTGGGCGGAGGTTTCGACTTCCGCGGCGAACGAGGAGCGCGTGGAGGCCTATTCCTCCACCGCCACCGGTTAGGATGCGCCGTTGCTTCTTCTTCCTCATGCGATGCCCCCATCAAGCTCTCTCAGGAGCTATCCGCCGCCGCGGCCGCCACCCGAACCAGCACTAGGAGAAAGAGTGAAATAGCCTTCATGATTGTTGTATGGAGAAATTCGAACCAAGCAAATGTGAAATATATAGAGCTTACGTTTGATATGGAATTAACGCATACATATCCTTCTCTTGCCTTTTAATTTATTTCTCATTTATCTCTCAACTCTCAACAATATGTAGATAAAAGAAATACGTAAGAAACTAAAGTCTATAATGCATGAACAACCAAAATAACGAATAATGCGTAAAGTTTGCAACAAATGAAGAGAATTAAGTCTATCAAGATGTATGAAAAGTCAACATGACAATACTCTTTTCATATTCATTCAGAGGCAAACAAGCAGAAGAATTACTCAGAAGCTCGAGGTCTTTATGTGCATGAATTAACACTATTTAATTCCATTTATGCACCGTGATATTTATTATTGTAATTGTTTAGGATGACCAAATCGACATTGGGGGATTCAGAATTATGAGTTGAGAATTTGAAATTTCAAGAAAAAGATAAAATGTAGAATTTTAGAAAAGTGCGAAATATTTTCTTTAAAAAATTTAGCATGTTACCCCTGTATCCGCCCCTATTAGTTGGAATATCTAACTTCAGATTCCATTATCAATAATCTTTATTCTTTTAGTTCTAGAAGCAAATGAACCTTTCAATAACTAATTAATTTCTATTTTTAGTCAAACAATTGTTTAAGTAGCAGAAAACTGTTTTTAACATGTATTTAATTCTTAATATTATTAATCGAAAGGTTACTGTTTTTTTATTTCTGATTATTAATTTGGAACCCATGATTAAAGAACCTCTTGCTTGCTGCATGCATGAAGATTATTTGTGAATATATCTATATAATTTTAATCATGTTTCTTGGAAGTATGCTGATGATGGAAATATTGTCGAGAACATGAATTTTTTGTCTAATGCACGAGAAAAAATTTCGATCAGTTAAAATTTATTTTCGTTTTACGAAGATGTTTTACTGAAGGGCTAGACGGCTATGACTTCATACGATTGGGTAATCTTGTCCGTTCACCGACTATATCGGATAATGTTTTCCGACCACCACTGTCGTCGCCTCCATCACCTAAGCCACCGTCGGGGCCCATTCCTATTTCGCTAATGCTTGTCAACAGAGGCGGATGTAGGGGTGGGCTGGGGTGGGCTCCAGCCCAGTGCAACCCCGGCCCAGAAACTACATTTACCCGACCCAAAGTTATTTTTTACATATTTCAGCCCACCCCAAATCAGTCCAAATGATTTGCAAATTTATTATAATTGAAATTCATTTCAACACAAATTCTAATTCGCAAGCCCAAATCCCAAAATCTAATTTTGACAGCCCCCATTTTTCGTGTCGATGCCGAATTTTATGTGTAAATTTTACGAAAAAAATATTTCGTATTTTATGAAAATTTAATATATAGAAGCGAATTTAAAAATATATTAGTTCAATGGCCCAACAACTAAATTAAATGGTCCAACAACAACAATTAAATTAAATGGTCCAACAAGTCAACAACAATAATCCTATACAACGAGAATTGAGATATAATTGAGAGGATAGTGAATTAACGACACTTCGTAGGACGAGAGGAGGGATCAAGGAGCGAGAGTTAAGCAGACCGTATCCTAGGCGTCCGGAGTCCTTACTCTTGACTTCCTTATACTCATTGTTACATTATATTTTGTCTAATAAGTCTCGCATCCCCCATCTATAAATCCTAATTCCGACCCTCCAGACCCCCCCAGTATACATTTCTAGATCCGCCCCTGCTTGTCAATGTATAAATGAAGCGCTGCACATCCTCTGTCCCATTTTTGGGCGGACCACTCAGTGGCCCACCAATCACGCGGTGCCACGCGTGTATTGGTGGCCCATGTTTTTACCGGTAAAGTGTTTGTTTACTGGTAGAAATACACGTGGCATCGTGTAATTGGTGGGCCACTGAGTGGTTCTCACAAAATGGGCCAAAAGATCCGGATTGTAAATGAAGTAACGACTGGATTAAGTATGCATTGCCATCTCGTGAAAATAAACTGTTGGAGTAGCTCAAATGTGTTGGATTGGACGTGTTTATATACTCCCTCCATCCTATCAATCTTGTAACATTAGGGTGTCGGCACGGATTTTAAGATAGTAGGTATAAAGGTATAAAGTAGTTGTGTAAAAAAATAATTGAATCCACTTGTTTAAGTAATTGTGTTCTACTCATTTTCTTTCTATTTTAGATAATGTTGCAGGATTGGTGGGACAACCCAAAAGACAAATGTAGTAAGATTGGTAGGACAGAGGGAGGATATGTTTTGTCTGGGAATAATGTAATTAAGTGCGAAAATATAAAATACTCCCTCCGTTCCACAATTCTTGCTCCACTTTCCTTTTCAGACTGTTTCACAATTCTTGCTCCATTTCCAAAAATAGCAAAAAAATTAAATTTAATCTTTCTTTAATCATAATTTATATAATTGTTTATTCATAAAAATTTGTAACACACCCTCATCTTAAATCTTTTTATTTTTCTTCCTAATCCTAATCTATTACTCCCTCATTTACTTACACACTTCTCGAACATTCATCCTTGTTAAACCAACAACAAATTGATTACTCTCCCAAACCCTAGATCGACGCCTCCATCTTCAAGAAATCTCTATCTCCTCTGCCTCCTTCACCCGCTAGATCTAGATATATTATCTCTGAAAAACTCTCTAAATCCCCTCTACCTTCTTCGTCTTCTTCGCAAGGATGAAGTCTCTGACTCCTTCACCCGCTAGATCTAGAACAGATACTGCCGATATGATAGGAGAAATGCCCGAAATCGGCGATGAACTGAATGGAGCGAGGGGGGAAGGCGGCGGAGACACTGAGAAAAGCTTTGGGTCGAGCGAAGTATCGGAGATCGAGAGGGATGGAGCAAGATCTGAGGGGGCGAGTTCTTATTGGCCGTTCTTTGCCGCCGGATATGGGCAAGAAACGGCCGAGGAGTTCGAAAGCCAACTTCCGATGTCGGAAGAGGAGAGCGAAGAAGGGCCATTCTTTGCCACCGGATTTGACGACATCCGGCAAGAAAGTGATGAGGATTTAGAACGCCAAGTTCCTATTTCTCTAGATTCTAGCGAAGAGTGGTCGTTCTTTGCCAACGGCTTTGATGACAGTCGGCAAGAAAGTGAGGAGGAGATAGAAAGCCAATTTTCGGCTCTGCCTTCTGAAGAGGAGAAGGAATTTGGGTAAAAAATATTCTTTGTTTTGGTTTTAGTATTCTTTTAATTTATTCTGTTTCTAGGGTTTTGGAGGGCTTTGTAATGACAATTGCTACTCTTGTTTATGCAGGGAACAAAAGACTACATGAATGCAGTTGGAGAAGGACGTGGTATTGGGTGAGATCTATCCCTGTTTGTCTTCTCTATAGTTAATTTGATACTCTAGGTTGGAGTATGTGTTTAAAGCAATATGGTCTAAAATGATATGAAAATGCTCACTCTAGGTTAGATAGAACATTTCAATGAATTTCTTGCAAATAGAATGAGATATGTTCTTTAGGTGTGGGGATTTGTTGTTTATATCTTGCCTTGTTCATTTATTGCTTCTGGAATCTTGGATGCTCTTGTGTATACATATTTCGGTTTGCATGCATCTTTGGTTCTCAGACTGCTTGTTTCATGATTCTTGCATCTGTCTTATAAACAGATAAACTATAAACAGATAACCAAAACAGATAACAAAACTAGCCTTATTTTTTATACTACTACAAAACTAGCTTTATTTCTTATACTTGAGCTTTGTTGACCAGAAATTGCAGCTTGGGCTTTGTTGACCAGAAATTGCATAAGTCTCTGATTCATTATAGAATGAGATGTCATGCCTTCTTTGGAAATTGAAATTTTTATTTTCAATTTCAAACAAAGATTCTATTGTTGTTTCTGGTACAATCTGTGCTTTATCAGAATCTGAATTTGCATTCGGATTCCGATAATTTACAATAATACGTAATAAACCTCGGACAAATAATGCCTTACGAATATGACATACCTTTTGAATCAAACAATCCTTGATCGCCTGTTTTGTTATGGATTGAATTGCTTTTGTCTCTAGTGTCCCCTTTGGTCTATTCTTGCTTGCTCTAATTGCTGGAACCTTTTCTGTGAATGGAAAAATGCCAATTTTCCCATCAAACGAAACTGTCCCATCTTCAGCAAATATAGGTATTGCCACTGCACACATGAACATTACTTTGTTTATGAACTTCTTGCTTTGGCAAGACCTACGTAGCTCTACCTCATTAGGTGTGAGGTAAAATCTGTGTGCAGTCTTAGCTAGATAGAACCACTTCTCATCAATGTGCACTGTGTTCTGCATATTCTTGAAGTTTATTTTTTGTGTGATTCTATCAAACCTGCATCGCATTCATCGAAAACCGTAACCTTGCAAACTTATGTTGGGCTCGAGGGAGGGCTTTATTGCACTAGAATGAGCTTTGATTAGATCACCTTTATACCATCTCCACACCGTTGTCGGACTGCAAGATATGCCCTTAGCTAGCTTCCTTATAGTGCCTCTTTTTTGCACACCCAAACTCTTGATTAGAGGTATGTTGATATGAACTTGTTTTCGATGTACAACTCCATTCTTTTTTTCTGCAAATGCATGACTTGGCCTTCATTTTGTCGTTTTTTTTGCTTGCATCCATATCCGCTGGATAGTATGCCGACCACATTTGTACTTAGCTGCAGCTTCTTTCACTTTTCCTCTTGTAGGCTTGTCATTTTTCAAATTTTGTAGGAGAAATTGAAGAACTTGATTCCTCTCTGCTGTGGAGAGATCTTTCCTCCTCACCATTTCTTTTTGTTGTGCTTTTTCTAGATTGAATATTTGAATTGGTCGGTTGATGAATTGATTGTACTTATAAGTGCCGATGTGGAGGGAAATTGAAATCTCATTTCGGTGGATTTGGCTCCAACTTAATTTTGATTAAGGGCGTGTACAACAGTACCGTGTAATTTGGGTACTGTATTTTGATTAGTGTCCGACTACATTTGTAACCATTTTTCAATATTTATCGAATACTTATCCTGTTGAATTATACTCCTCTCAATTTCTTTTATTTGTCCATTTAACAATTTTTTGGAGTAGCAATATGATTCAATTACTTTGTAAACAACCGTATTAAATATCGAGGCCACACAACTAATACAAACAACACATTGCACACATGTACAAAAAGTAGAGACAAAAATTCAGAGGAGAGAGAAATAAATTAGTCATAGTTAATTGAAAAGGGACCCACACAACACAATTAACAACTCTCCTAAAATACCGCGCCGGAAAGTTTTTGTTGGTCCCGAGAGCTCGTTCAGGTGTAGAGGGGGGGGCGTGAATACACCTGAAAACCGATATCTCAACTTAAACATAAACAGTCCTTTTCAGGATAGTGTCTTGCTGAACAGGTTCAGCAGACCAGATAAGCTGTTCTGAATCGTGTTGGCAGAGTGAGTGACTCTACTGAGATCTGCTAGCTGACTGAGAGTCAGAATTCAGTATCTTGCAGATAGAGTTCAGTGGTGCGGAATAGTGTAGGCCCAATTCAGTTGACTTGGAAAACGTTTTTAATAAAATAGTTTCAGTAGATTAGTGCAATCAGTTAAGTTCGCTGAAACTCAGTTGAATGATTTAAGAAGGCTTTTCAGTATGAACAGTTAAATCAATGCAACAATGAAAAAGAATACGAGACACAGAGATTTTTAAAGTGGTTCGGACACAAAAATCCTACGTCCACTGTCCCGAATGATCAGGAAGCTATTTATTATACTGAGGTAGTCTCAGTTGGTTTGTACGCTGGACAAACTCTGGTCTTGAGATTTATACTAAGCAAGTCTCACTTTACAAGGTTATCAAACTGAGTGTTTGAAAAACTCTCCAACTATGAAGGAGTTCTTTACAATAAAGAACAGTTCAAAGATGAACTCCTTCGTCTAAGCTATGGATATATTCTATTGAGCTTAGGTTAGAGGGATAGGGAACAATGAAGTGGCTTCTAGAACGACGAACAGCTGAGTATAACTTTGGGTTCGTGTATCGTCGTTTGGATACTAGAAGCTGTATTTAACAGTTCAGTTTGGTTCCCTAAGAGCTAGAATATAGTTCTTCGCTGGAGATGGATTCTTCGAACTTCTTGCGGAGAACTTAGGCTTTTCGAGTTTGCTCGTTTGAATGCTCTGTGTATGCGGTTTTTCTTTTTCTTTCGTTTCTCGTATGTTTGCACTCGTTTTTTTTCATTTCTCTCGTGAGCTTCAAATTTGATTTATCCCTCTATTTATAGAGAAGAGACTAGGAAAGATCCGTTGGAGACGATGATCATTTGTCTCTCTCTTTTTGGGTAGCGAACGGCTCTTTTGTAGCATTCTGGTCTTTTCCCTCTTTTTCGGAAAGTTGTTGACTTGCAGCTTTAGTAGGTGTAGGACAGGTGTTTGCTTGTCATTGGTCGAGGTTCAGAAAGTGGTTGAGACAGAACAGACTTCAAGGAGATTTGAAGCTGACTTCTCTCTTCCTCGTACTTGACTATGCTGATTGTCTTTGAAAGATCTGACAGTTTAGACGACTGTCTGACCGTTGCTGAGTCTGATCTTTAATTCAGTAGTGAACTCCTGCTGAGTCTGCTTTACTGAAGATCAACTCTGAGTACAGTGAACTACTTCTGCTGAGTTCAGTTCCACTGACTCCTTTTAGTATACTGCTCCTGCTGAGTCCAGTATTTACTGAGTCTTCTACTTCTGGTGCTGAGGCGGATAAGCAACTGAATGCCTGTACCAGAGCAGAGGGTCTACTGAGTCTGAAACCTCAGAGACAAAAACAGGTTTACAACTTAAAGGTTCACCGATCAAGATAGGGTTTTGGGATCTTCAAATCTTCAGACTAATTCAGAGCACAAGGCTACTGAGTATCGGTCAGTACAGAAGATAGAATAATTTCCCACTACATCTAATACTGCTGAGGATAAAATCATCACCCAACAGTTTTGGAGCTTTATTTGTGGAAGGGAGGGAGTATTTAATTATTTCTCAGTAGTAGATTTAGAAAATAATATATACTTGTACTTCAAACATGAGTAAAGATATGTATTCAAAAGAAACTATTCTTGCTTTTTAAATGAAAAAGTATTGTTGTCTTATCTCCAATTGATTGAAATAATTGAAGTCTATCCATTATATATGTTGCACATTGACTTGTCATTAAATTAGGTTAGATGAATATATTACTTGGACAATCACAATTGATTGAAATAATTGAAGTCCCTTTATGAGGCCTATTGAGAGGATTAATGTTCCATTACTAATAAAAATAAACACTAAACAATATTGATAATGATAATTTGTATTAACAATCCTAACTAGTAATTCTAAAATAAATAAAGCACGTCCTTATTGAATAACATAGCGGTAAAAGTGGTTAACATGTAACCAAAATTTATGGGCGCAAATCCTACTAGCCATTATGTATACTTTACCTTGTGTGCATCGAAAATAGCAATTACTTATTATTCATTATTAAAATTAAAAAAAAATGCCTAACTAAAAAAACACTATAAACCACGGATGCTGGGAGTCGCAAAGGTTTAAGTGGATGGGAGTTGAACAAAATAATGAAGGAAAAACAAATAAATACATAGCGTGTCATTGTATAAATAAAATAAAAGAATTGATGAAAGAATAAATCCATGTCCTATTGTAGAGTCTGTCTACAATCTCTTTGAACTGATTTTCAGCTTTGGATTCTGATAAGTTTAGAAGGAAGTAACAAATCCCAGGCAACTTTGGATTGAAATTTGCATATTTCTTTTTAAAATTGCTAGAATCCAAAGTTTGAAAGAAGATTCAAGAAATTGTAAGTATGGAAGATTTTAATCTTTTGATTGTATAAAATAATGTTTTTTCTCTTTTCTTACCATACCAGTTCATAATCATATGAGAGAAGTAGGGAAAAAGAATCTAGCACTATAAAACTAGAAGATATTAAAGCAAGATACAACCCACCTATATCTCGAACCTCGAAGAACATAACACCTTCCTCAATCGCTATGTTAACTCGCTCTCCTCTTCCACCGTGAGAAGCAAAATTATTAGTTAATCTAGATTTAGTTAATTTTTTATTTAAATTATTTTTTTAGTATAAAAAAATTAATAAGTAATATTATTTGAATTTGTTTTTTATTAAAAAAAATAGTTAAAAATTAATTTAAAAATTAGATGAATTGTTCCCTAAAATTATTATAAGTTAATCTAGATTTAAATAATTTTGTATTTATGTTTTTTAATTAGTTTTTTTCGTTACCAAAAGTCTTATTTGAAAAAAAAAACGTCATTTTAATTTTTTTTTAAACATTATAATTTAAAGAAATTAAAAATTTAATTTAAAAATATGATGAATTGGTCCCTGAAATTTTTCGTAAATATCACTATGACTAACAGTTAACTAACTTAAATTTCACAGAGATTAATTTATTCAAACTAGTAAATATTGGAGACCAATAAACATAAAAAAAATTACGAACTAATTCATTCAAACTAGCAAACATTGGAGTTTATTTGTGTCAATTTGTCATATTATAATGCATATAAAAACGTTATCCACGTGAAAAATCTTATTTAATTTGTTCGTATCAGGAGCCACTATTGTTGTTAGTGCGAAGCTCTTTTTCTTATTCTTTGCTTATATTATTTCAATTAATTTCGATTTTATAATAATGTGTCGTTTTTTTTTCTAAATTCAAAACATGCCCGCTGCTTGTATATTTATTTGAATGTTGTGGAATTAAAGTAGTGTGATATTCAATACAATTACATTATTATATCCCTACTCTAAAATTGCTAGATTTTGTCTCATTATATTGTTAAGTTAAAAACTTTTGTCATCCCAATTAAAAATTCTAGAATAGCCTGATAAAGCTTAGAATATAGTGTTTATTCTTGAAATTTTTTAATCAAAATGAAGTCCATCATCATGCAAATATATAAAACAAAGAATAAAAACTTTTGTCATCCCAATTAGTCAATTTTGTGATAACTCGAATAGAGTGATTTTTTACGCTGGTTTCTGTGATGTTATTGATAAATCTACAGGGAAAACAGTGTTATCAGGTTCGCACAAGAAGAATATCTATGTAGCTAACTGGAACTCAGCTGAACCTGAAGCTTGTTTGTTGGCGAAGAGTGACAACAGAACGGGGTGGCTTTGGCACAGGAGACTCAGTCATCTCAACTTCAAAACGCTCAACAAATTGGCTAGAAACACTCTAGCAAGAGGACTGCTGAATGAAGTATTCAGCAAAGACACTCAGTGTGAAGCATGTCTGAAGGGAAAGCAAAAAAAGCAACAAAATCCACCTGTTCCATCTCCTTCCTTCAGCTGCTACATATGGATTTGTTAGGTCCAGTCTCTCCGGTGACGATCAGATGCAAGAAGTATGCATTAGTGGTCATTGATGACTACTCACGCTACACATGGGTCATATTTATTGCCAACAAGTCTGACGTCAAAACAGAGTTACCAACGCTTCTAAAAAGGCTCAGTGTAGAGAAGAACACTAAGATTGTCAAAATATGTTCTGACAGAGGAACTGAGTTCCTTAATTTCATGGTGGAGGAGTTCTGCAAAGCAGAAGGAATAGAGCATGAGACGTTTGCTGCGCGCACGCCTCAACAAAATGGGGTTGCTGAGAGGAAAAATCGAACACTCAAAGAAGCAGCAAGAACCCTGCTCGCAGACTCAGGACTCCCAACCAAATTCTGGGCAGAAGCAACTGACACTGCATGTTACACTCAGAATCGATCTCTACTGATAAAGCAGCATAAGAAGACACCATATGAACTATGGAACGACAGGAAGCCTTCTTTATCTTATTTCCATATTTTTGGGTGTTCGTGCTTTATCCACAATAATGGGAAAGATCAGCCGAAGACTTTCGATAGCAAGTCAGATCAGGGAATGTTCTTATGATGGGTCAGCAAAGCTTTCAGAGTCTTTAACTATCGGACTCTTTGCGTGGAGAAAAGCCCTCATGTTGTTTTTAATGAGTTTGCTACTGAAGACAGGAGCAGAAACTCTGAACCTGAATCTGAGGACATCAGTAAGCAGCTACAGGATCTGAACTTAAAAGATAAAGTCAAAAAGATCCAGCTATGTTGGGATGATGATTCAGATGAGGAAACTGAAGACAAATCTACTAAATCTCAGCCAGCAGCAGAAGTAGCTGAACAGATTGACTCTCCAGAACAGAATCAATCCCAGGTAACTCAGGTCGATGAAGAAACCCCAGTGGTAACTGAGACCTCTACTGAGAATAATAATTCAGGGGGAACAGATGATGTTCCTGAGCTAAATGCCCCTGAACCTGGTGACTCAGTAGATCACACTCTTGTAACTGAATTGCTTCAATCTCAGAATAGTACAACTGAAATGCCTAACTCACCTACTATCTGTGTTGAACAAATTTCAGATGAAGAGTTGAGACATCGTAGATCGTGGCTGGATGCTCATACTTCTGACCTAATTATTGGAGATCCTTCAACAAGCGTAAAGACAAGATCCAGATACTGTCAGGGAGAAAGCGCCTTATATTCCTGCTTCTTGTCTACTGAAGAACCTTAGTCAGTTGAGGACGCACTGAAAGACGCTGACTGGATCATAGCCATGCAGGAGGAGCTGAATCAGTTCATGAGAAACGAAGTCTGGGAGCTTGTTGACAGACCCCGGCATCAACATGTGATCGGAACTAAATGGGTCTTCAAGAACAAGCGTGATGAAAACAACGTCATAGTAAGGAACAAAGCAAGACTCGTGGCAAAAGGCTACCGTCTGTCAAGGAATAGATTTCGATGAAACGTTCGCTCCAGCTTGTAAGATTGGAGGCAATCGGACTATTCCTAGCCTACGCAACACATCAAGGATTCGTAGTTTATCAAATGGATGTGAAGTCTCGCTTTCCCGAACGGCGTGCTTGAAAGAAGAAGTCTATGTGGAACGTACCTCCCAGCTTTCAGCAGGGACATCAAGTATATAGACTCAGAAAGGCTCTGTATGAGTTAAAACAAGCACCCAGGGCTTGGTACGATACCATATCTGAGGTTCTTCTTCAGAAAGGTTTTCAGAAGGTCATAGTAGACCGCACATTATTCAGCATTCGACTGGAAGACGACCTATTACTTGTGCAGATCTACGTAGATGACATCATCTTTGGCTCGAAGAACGTCATCATGTGTCAGCAGTTTGAGAAAATGATGAAGGATAAGTTCGAGATGTCAATGATGGGAGAGATGAACTATTTCCTCCGCTTTCAAGTCAAACAATCTGAGAAGGGGATGTTCATCAATCAAGGCAAATACACTCGAGACCTCGGTTGCACATCCGGCAAACCAATCAAGATCCCGATGAACACGAATATGAAGATAGATCTTGATAAAGAGGGAGTATCAGTAGACCAAACTGAATTTCGTGCTACAATTGGTTCTCTATTATACTTAACAGCTACTCGTCCTGACATAACTTATGATGTAGGTGTCTGCGCTCGATTTCAGGCGAATCCGAGCGAGTCACATGGACTCAACAAAGAAGATTCTCCGCTATCTCAGAGGAACACCTGACATGGGCTTATGATATCCAACTGATGATAATATAGAACTAACTGGTTATTCTGATGCAGACTATACAGGATGTAGAATAGACCGAAAATCAACTTCCCGGAACGTGCCGGTTCCTGGGAGTAAGCTAATCTCATGGTTCTCAAAGAAACAAAGATTCGGTAGCAACGTCAACTACCGAGGCCGAATACATGGCTGCCGGAAGTTGCTGCGCCCAAATCCTTTGGTCGAGACAAAGCAGCCTACGCGACTATGACATCATTCGAATGAAGTGCCGATCTTCTGCGACAAGTACCGGTGCCATTGCAATCACTCGAATCCTCGGACTTCATACGAGATGCAAGCACGTGGACATCGACACCACTTCATTCTTGACCATGTCGAAAAGAAGGATATCAAGATGGAAAAGATACATACCGACCATCAAAGGGCCGATATATCGACCAAGCCTCTAGCCGAAGCCGATTCGTGAGAACTTTCGGTAGAGCTAGGTCTGGCTTGGACCCTACCGACTCTAGTTAGTAAGCGGATTCAAGAGAGGAGCATTCAAGAAGGGGGAATGTTCTCTCTCGCATCGAGTAAAATCGCACGTAGAGACTCAAAGAACAAACTACACGAGGTATCGGTGACTACGATGTTCATTGACAGGGTTTGCGTATCTCTACTCAGTAGCCTATAGAACGATTCTGTTCATTTATGATCAGATTCAGCATCGTATTCAATGCCTCAAGAAATGTCATTAAATTTTTAACGGATCACATTTAATACACGACATTCCATGTACAAGCATGCTGAACTTTGCCACGCATTTAATGGATGTCGTATCAAGTTACTTCTTAGGCTATTTACAACTGGCTTTTGACTTAGGCGGCTAACATGATCATTACCTATTATATAAAACTCAATCCTAGCCGTCCATCTGAAAAGCGCGTTCAAACTGAACCATCGATATTTAACTGTTTATCTTCTTCTATATATATATATATATATGCGTTCAAATCTGTAAAACCGCCATTTCCGAAACTGCAAATCTTTTACCCAAATATTTTCAGAGATTATCTATATCCCTTACTCACTCATACTCTCAATCTCTCAAAATCTAACTCTAAAAAATGTCAGGAAATACCATTTTTGCTCCAGAGAACATGCAAGAGATCCTCGAGAAGGATCGAGTCTGGTGTGAGCCAGTCATGGAGTTCGATGAGTGCAATCTGGACTTTATGGAGGAGATATTTTATGCACTCAGAGAAACCGGTCTCGAAGGATTTCTGACCAGGAAGCCGCGCCAAGTTGCCGAGATCTACTCCAACAATGACTCAGTAGATGGAGATATTAGAGGGAGATTCGTCGTCCATCCAGTAGACGATCCCTCTCGGAACTCGATTGAACTGAAGCAGATGTTCATCCGAGAAGCCCTTCAGAGAAGCTTCAACCTCCCCAACTCTGGACACAGCACACTCAACTACAAAGATGATTTAATGGGTGAATATCTCATTGAATTCTGCGGGAAGCCAACCGCATTCAGAGCCGCTTTTCCCAAGAACGCTATGCTCCCTCAGTACAGAGCTCTAGCGTACATTGTGACTCAGTTGCTAACGAGTCAAGCAGGCTCGTTTGACCAGGTATCTAGGCCCAAACTACAACTGATGATGGCAATTTACGATCGGGCCAAGATCAACTGGATAGAATTCTTCCTCAAGGAATTCACACTGCAGACAGCCAAGTTTGATAAGGCATCAAACCGGCTGAGCGCCAAAGGAAAGCTCCTCTATGGACTCAAACTCTCAGTAATGATAGAGGATTTCTGCAAATCTGACAAAGTCACCTTCGCTGACAAACTATACTTCAATGTGAAGAAAGTCAGATTTCAGAATAGGTCAGCAGCCCTTCAATAAATCAGCTCAGGGCCAGCTGCACCTACGAGTGGGACTTAGCAGACCTCGACACCAAAGAAGAAGAGGTCCCCACCGAAATCCACACCAAAAACGCCAACCAAAAGGCTGAAGAAGGTCAGCTAGGTTGCGGCCACTGAAATTACTGTGGAAATAGAGGCCGTCGTCACTCAGCCACCACTTCAGCTGAGAGACGAGCCTGAGTCTTCTGAAAAGACTCAATCAGTGGAGAAGATCGTCTCCACTGAACATATAGAGACTATGGACCAAGGGGTCCAAGCTGAAGAGATCCAATCCGAAGTCCAGACTGAAGAAGTCCAGACACTGGACAGCCCCTTGGACATACCTCCACTCAGCAGCATCCCATCTGCTGAGAAACGAATGTCTCCTATTAAAGTTGAGAGCTCGGAGAATGCCTCAGAAGAAGAATCTGTCGGGATGGAGGCCTCGGCGTCGTATCCGTAGCCTCCCGGGAGATTACTGAGATGATACCGGAGATCACCAACCACTCAGACCTTGTTACATTAGCTAGGCAGGCGAGGCTCCATATGCTGATCAAGTTCCAGGAATGGCCGAATCTGAAGCGCCTTATTCTCTACCATACCTGTGAACAGCTCCACGAAGAAGAGCTGCTGATAAGAGAGCAGATTGGCTACTCAGAGCCATCTGATCTCGGCACGCTCGAAGATCTGAGGGCGGCTATGCTCGCATTGCTGAATGAGAGACGACCCGTCTCAGCCCCCGCGCCCTCAGATGGGTCTAACCCCGATAGTCAGGACCCACCCCATGATTCAGGCCCTGAGAAGCCTGATGAGGGAACTCAACAGGACAAGGATGCTACTGCATCTCCAGCTGATCCTCCCCTCAGCATCCTTGGACCTGAACAGACGGTGGCTGGCACATCAAAGGCACTCGAACCCTCTCAAAGAACTTCTTGAATCTGCCTTTGAGGCCGTACCTAGCCCGAAGAGCCGTCGCTCAAAAACAGTGGCCAGGGCACTGAAGGATCAAGGCACACATAATCGCCTTCTTGCCTGTGCTATCCACAAAACTTGGCGGCAAACCACTAAGGCACAGAGTGCAGAGCTGAAGGGACTCAAAACCGCCATTTCTTCACCCCAAGTCCCTGACTTCTCCAGCATTCTGACGAATGCCTTAGCTGAACATAAAGCCGATTTTGAGGCTCAGCTCAAGACTATTCAGGATGGCCAGGACAAATTGTTGAATCAATACAAGGCCGCTCAAACCGCTCATACTGAATCAGTCGCAGCCATCTCTCAAGGCAATGAAATCGACTCCAAACGCATACGTAAGGCCCCTTGAAGAGAAGGTTGAACAGCAGTTGAAAGAGTTCAAGGCTGCAGCAGATCTCTCACAAAGAATACAACAAACAACTGACAGACAAGAGAAATGAGGTGCATGAGGCACTGACCAAAATCCACACAAGATTAGACGATTTGTCAGCGTCCTACAAAAGCCTGAACAAGAAGGTATCTGCTCCGACCCCAACCCTACTTGCTGATGCCAAAAAGGGGGAAAGTTTGGCCAAGGGGGAAAGCTTGGCTAAGGGGGAAACTACCAAAGGAAAATCAATTAAGGGCAAAGCTGCCAAGGAACTAATACTGAAAGCTCCGAAGAGAGCAAGGTCAGTAGCAGGGGTAACAGCAACTCAAACATCTGCCTCTACTGCACCTACTGAAATTGGCGAGGCCCAGGGTGTCTCAACTGCAGCTTCAGCACCAACTGAGACAGGCCCAAGTGGCTCAGGAGCCAGAGAAGTCGCGACTCAGGCAACTCAGACTCCTCTCGATATCATTAGAGAAGTTGCCGAGTACGCTGACGAGGAGGACTCAGAAGAGGAAGAAGCTCCTCTTCCACCTCCTGTTGCCGGCAAAGGCAAGAAAGTACTGAAACTCCCAACACCTCCCTCCAAGAAGAAAGGACCCAGGAGGTTCATAACCCCGGAGGAGGCGGCTCAGATAGCCGCTGACGAGAAGCTAGCAAGGGAGATTGCCGAAGCTGAAGCAGCCAATAAGCCTAAATCGAAGCCTGTCAAAGGCAAAACCAAGGCTCCAGCTGGAGGCAAGAGAACAAGTACAAGGCTGCCTCCCAAAACGCTCAAGCTTAGCGATGAAGCTGGGAAGGAAAAAGAGAAGGAGCAGCAGCAGAAACAATCTACTGGGCAGTAGGGCACCTCAAAAGAAAAATCTTCAACGCCTGCGGACTCAGAAGAAGAGCCACCTCACAAACCTTCCTATACTGCCTCTAAGGAACAAGAACAGGAAATGGAAGAGATCTGGGCTCAGCTAGACAGATACTTGTACAGAGGTGAAGAGGCCAAGCAGATAGAAGCAGCCAGAGAGAGGATCAGGATGGCAGATCTTGAGGCTCTAAGGCTGAGAACAGAAAAGGAAGCGAGTCAGAGGATCCCCTCAAAGGCTGATATCCCTTATAGATATAGAAGATTCAGAAAGCCTAAGGATCTGAAGACTCATAGATGGCCTAGGAGTGATGAATGTATGCCAATAGAATTCACTCAGAGGTGGGAAGCGCTGAAGATAGAGTTCATTAAAAGGAACTACTTTCGGAGATTCTTGCCTGACAGGCGCAAAGCTGAAGCTTACAATGGATGATGAGAACAGACTTAGACATGTATGCCAGATTGCAGAAAGCTGTTAATGAACATGTTGAACTCAGAGTTCCAGATCCTAGAATCTTGCCACCCCCACAGAGACTTGATGGATCCATTCACTATGGAGTTATAGAGAAAGAAGTGAAGGACGCTGCTGAAGCCAAGTTTCTTGATGAAGAAGATCCAGCGGACTTTGCTCAGATACAGAAGCTGAGAAAAGTCACCTATCGTATGTATGGAGTGCCTCTTCTTGAAACTCAATCCAAAGATTTCAAAGACAGGATAGGGCAGTTCAAATAACTTCTTGCTTCTGTGTTCTCTTTGTATCTTTTTCTTGTTTTCTAGCTTAGCAGAGATGTAACTGTACTGAACTTCTTTACATATATAATATATCTCTGTTTGGCTTTGACAATATCTTATTGTCTGAACTGCCGTGTTTATTTATGCTTAACACTCAGAATCACTGAAGTGATTACTGACTCACACACTCACTGCTTGATTATTTATTGTCAGTTGTTGCTTTGATTAGATTCTGATAGACTTGATAGATAAGGGGAAAACACTGTTAAGACAGGGGGAAATTGTTGCTCAGACTCTGTATTTATTCTGACTTTCTGCCCTGATCCCCTCAGTAGTCTAGGACTTAAAGAACAACTCCACTGATCCTACTTGTAATACTTGTAAGGAGCTCTGTTTCTGATAAGTCATAGTGTTAGGTTGTTTAGTCGATAGCTATTAGGTTTTGACATCATCAAATAGGGGGAAAATGTTGGGTGATGATTCTATCCTCAGCAGTGTCGTTTAATAGTGGGAAATGATTCAGTCTTCTATACTGTTACACAGTCAGTAGCCCTGTGCTCTGAATGAATTTGTGAAGATTTGAAAATCCCAAAACCCTATATTGATTTGTGAACCATTAAGTTGTATTTTGTTGTCTATGAGGTTTCAGACTCAGCAGACCCTCTGCTCTGGTTCAGGCACTAAGCAGATTATCTGCCTCAGCACCAGAACTAGAAGACTCAGTAATCTTGGACTCAAAGGGAGCAAGATGCCGAATGGAGTCATTGGAACTGAACTCAGCAGGAGTAGTTCACTGTACTCAGAGCTGATCATCAGTAGAGCCGACTCAGCAGGAGCATGCTACTGAATTAGAGATCAGACTCAGCAACGGACAGACAGTCTTCTGACTGTCAGAATCTTTGAAGTCACTTCTCAGCAGAGTCAATACGAGGAAGAGAGAAGTCAGCTTCAGATCTCCTTGAAGTCTGTTCTGTCTCAACCAATTTCTGAACCTCGACCAATGACATGCAGACACGTAACCTATATCTACTTAAAGCTGCAAGTCAACAACTTTCCAGAAAAGGAGGGAAAGGACACTGCCACCAACTTCAAAAGAGCCGTTAGCTACCCAAAAGAGAGAGACATAGGATCGTCATCTCCAACGGATCTATCCTAATATCTTCTCTGTAAATAGAGGGATAAATCAAAATTTGAAGCTCACGAGAACAAGAAAACAAGCACACGAGAGAACACGAGATCGAACGAACTCAAGAACACACAGAGCATTCAAACGAGCTAATCCGAAAAGCCTAAGTCTTCCGCAAGAAGTTCGAAGAATCTATCTCCGGCGAAAGACTACATTCTAGCTCATAGGGAACCAAGCTTAACTATTTCATTCAGCCTCTAGTATCCAAACGACGATACACGAACCCAAAGCTATATTCAGCTGTTCGTCGTTCTAGAAGCCACCTCCTTGTTCCCTATCCCTCTAACCTAAGCTCAATAGCATATATCCATAGCTTAGACGAAGGAGTTCATCTTTGAACTGATTCTTATTGTAAATGACTCCTTCACAGTTGGAGAGTTTTTCAAACACTCAGTTTGATAACCTTGTAAATTGAGACTTGCTCAGTATAAATCTCAAGACCAGTGTTTGTCCAGCGTACAAACCAACTGAGACTACCTCAGTATAATAAATAGCCTCCTGATCTTTCGGGACAGTGGACGTATGATTTTTGTGTCCGAACCACTTTAAAAATCTCTGTGTCGTGTGTTCTGTTTTTAACTGTTGCATTGATTTACTGCTCATACTGAAAAACCTTCTTTAAATCATTCAACTGAGTTTCAGCAAACTTAAGAGACTGCACTAATCAACTGAAACTGTTTTGATAAAAACGTTTTCCAACTCAACTGAATTGGGCCTACACTATTCCGCACCACTGAACTCTATCTGTAAGATACTGAATTCTGACACTCAGTCAGCTAGCAGGTCTCAGTAGAGTCGGTCACTCGCCAACACGATTCGGAAACGCTTATCCGGGTCCGCCGAACTCGTTCAGTACAACATCATCCTGAAAAGGACTGTTCGTGTTTAAGTTGAGAAAATCGGTTTCAGGTGTATTCACCCCCCCTCTACACCTGAACGTGCTCTCGAGACCAACATTAGTCCTATATAATACTATCTAAATTACATCTAACTATTTTTTTTACTTCGTTTCATAATTCATATCTCACTTTCATTTTATAACTGTTCCACAATTTTTGTTCCATTTATTAAAATAATAAATTATTACAAACATTTTATTTGAGGACTCCATCATCCTTACTCACAACTAAAAACTCTCATAAATTATCGTGTTCAAAAGAAATGAGACAACAATTATGTGATGGAGGAAATATTTTAGTGATGAGGAAAATTCAAATCCACTATTAAATGCAACTTGATATTTTTCATTTTCTTTTATCACAAAGAGGATATGGTATTTTTTATGTAGATTAGTTGTAAATAGTAGTAAATCCAAAATTAAGAATTAAAAAACTAATTTAAAATTTCAGAAGCAAGATGCAAATCTGCAATTTCGCTCTCCAACTCTCTATTGGAGGGGTGGCGCCGAAGAATCATGGGAAGGAGGGCGGTGGTCTGCCACCTCCAGCTCCGTATCATGCATCAGCACCACCAAGTAACTGGCGGCGGAAAATTATGGGAAGAAGGGCGGTGGTGTGCCACCTCCAGCTCCCCATCATGCACTACCAACTCACCAAGTAAGCGGCGGTGGAGTGGCGGCGTTGGATCAGTCGTGGCCGTATCCGTTGCTCACCTCCTCAGAATGATATGAAAATTTCATGTACAAAATCGTTGTGTTTAGTGCCACGCTTTTTTTGTTTTTTTGGATTTTAATAGTGCCACGCTTTTATTGTATGCTTTTGTTATGTAAGATTTAAAATCCTGGTAATTTAATAAGTTCTTTTTTCTTTCCTTTTTTCTTTTTTTGTAATTAAGATTATTGTTGTCGTCTTTTCTGAAATTTGTTGTTGTTTCTTTTTTTATAATTATAAAATTCTTCTAAAAATGCGATGATATAATATGGGCTTATTAAGCTCAAAATATTATACCACAATCATGCAAGTTTTCACAGTTACACTAGTCGATAATATGTGTAATTCTTGAGTTGTTCGTATAATAATTACCTCTACTACGAGGGAAGCAATATGTTGGGCGAGTTCGGGCTGGGCCGATTCAACCCGATCCGGGAATTCATCAAGAACTAAAATTGCAGTCCAATCCAGTCCTCTACTAGCATCGATAATTTAGAAATTAAAGCAAACTTGATTCTACCTTTGGAGTAGAATTTAACAATTTCTTTGATTTGTATCGATACTGTCAATTGAACACATAACCTTTCAATTCAAGGTAAAACACCCATTATTATTCTACCTTATCATTATTTTAAGGTTCATAAAATTATAATTTATAAAAATAAGTTATTGGACGAGCTTAACGGAAAGTTGGCATGGCGAACCATGCATTAGATGGGATTGTTGAGACTCGAATTTTCGGTTGTAAAAATCATGATTTCAACACAAGTTATTAGACAAATCAATTTTGACCGCTCTACCTCTATTCAATATAAGTATACCATTAAGCTAACACATAGATTAACACGAAAAATGGTGATGAATTTTGCTCTCTTGATTAGATTAACACACCACACACACACGAATTATTAAAGAAATTAATAAAATTATACACCGCTTGCAGCTGTCAATTAAAAATAAATAGTGTAGTAGGTGGGAGCTCAAATACACGTACGTGTGCATGGTAATATGACTATATGAAAGGAGAATCGTGGCTATAAAATTACTCCCAATAGTTCAGTTTCTTTTTTATGCTGTTTTTAAAGAAAATGGTTGATGTGTATTGAGTTGTGTAAAGTTGTAGGTCCCTTAGAAAAAGTGTTTATAATAATTTGTCAAAAAAAAAATTAACAACTTCAATGGGACAAAACGTATACTAAACTATTTTAATGAGAAGGATGGAGTATTTATTTATTTCAACTAGTTCACCAAAAACTTTAGTAGTACTTAATTAATTATCATCTGATGGACAACTAATTTAATACTACACGTTTTAACACTTATATAATTAAAATTCATATAATTTTTGCAAGTGGGAGTGGTTTTGTACGTCTTGGTTTTAACCTTGCAAGAATGGTTAAGATTTAAGAACCATGGTTGAATTTAAATATGCAACCAGTACTTATCATTGAGAGGCTCAAATCAACTGTCATGCCTGCCGTGTAATATTAATTGTTATTATATAATTTAAATAAAAAAACCCAACCAAACGCATAATCTTATTAATTACTATAAATTAGCCTGCGATGAAGCTAATGATTACCCAAAACGACCAAGTAGGATTGTCTGTCTTGAGAGCAATTGCAGTTGCAACGATAGTCTTCGCCATCGCTGGAATCCATGCCCGAGAAATCCCAGGTTTATAGTTAATCTTTTTTATTTGACTATGTATTTAATTTCTTAATATTATTAATCGAAAGATTACTGTTTTTTCTATTTCTGATTATTAATTTGGAACCCATGATTAAAGAACGTCTTGCATGAAGATTAATTGTGAATATACATACATACATATATATATATATATATATATATATATATATATATATAATTTTAATCATGTTTCTTGGAATTATGCAGATGATGGAAATGTTGTAGAGAATGTGAATTTTTTGTCTAATGCACGAGAAAAAAATTCAATCAGTATAAAATTTATTTCCGTTTTAAGAAGATGTTTTACTGAAGGGCTAGACGACTATGACTTCATACGATTGGGTAATCTTGTCCGTTCACCGACCATCTCGGATAATGTTTTCCGACCACCACTGTCGTCGCCTTCACCACCTAAGCCACCGTCGGGGCCCATTCCTATTTTGCTAATGCTTGTCGATGTATAAATGAAGTAACGACTGGATTAAGTATGCATTGCCATCTCGTGAAAAATAAACAGTTGGAGTAGCTCAAATGTGTTGGATTGGACGTGTTTATATACTCCCTCCATCAAATTAATCTTGCAACATTGGGGTATCGGCATGAATTTTAAGATAGTATGTAAAATGTATAAAGTAATGGTGTAAAAAAAAATAATGGAATCCACTTGTTAGAGTAATTGTGTTCCACTTATTTTCTTTCTATTTTAGATAATATTTTTATGATTGATGGGCAATCCAAAAAGCAAATGTAGTAAGATTTGTGGAAAGGAGGGGAGTATATGTTTTGTCTGGTAATAATGTAATTAAGTGCGGAAATATAAAATATTTAATTATTTCTCATAGTAGTAGGTTTAGGAAATAATATATACTTTATCATGTGCACATTGAAAATAGCAACTACTGATTATTCATTATTAAAATTAAAATAAAAATACCTAACTGAAAAAACACAATAAAGCACGGATGCTGGGAGTCGCAAAGGTTTAAGTGGATGAGAGTTGAATAAAATAATGAAGGAAAAACAAATAAATACATAGCGTGTCATTGTATAAATAAAATAAAAGGATTGATGAAAGAAGAAATCCATGTCCTACGGTAGAGTCTGTCTACAATCTCTTTTAACTGATTTTCAGCTTTGGATTCTGATAAGTTTAGAAGGAAGTAACAAATCCCAGGCAACTTTGGATTGAAGTTTGCATATTTCTTTTTAAAATTGCCAGAATTCAAAGTTGGAAAGAAGATTCAAGAAATTGTAAGCATGGAAGATTCTAATCTTTTGATTGTGTAAAATAATGTTTTTTCTTTTTTCTTACCATACTAGCTCATAATAATATGAGAGAAGTAGGGAAAAAGAATCTAGCACTATAAAACTAAAATATATTAAAGCAAGTCACAACCCACCGATATCTCCAACCTTGAAGAACATAACATTTTCCCCAACCGTTATGTTAACTCGCTCTCCTCTTCCACCGTGAGAAAAAAAATTATTAGTTAATCTAAATTTAGTTATTTTTTATTTGATTTTTATTTTTAGTATAAAAAACTTAATTAGTAATATTATTTGAATTTTTTAATTAAAAAATAATTGAAAATTTGGATGAATTGGTCCCTAAAATTATTATTAGTTAATCTAGATTTAGTTAATTTTTTATTTAAGTATTTTAATTTATTTTTTTCGTTACCAAAAATCTTATTTGAAAAAAAATACGTAATTGTTTTTTGAAAAATATTAGTATAATTTAAAAAATTAAAAAAATTAAAATTTTATTTAAAAATAGGATGAATTGGTCCTGAAATTTTTGGTAAATATCACTATGACTAATAGTTAACTAACTTAAAATTTAACAGAAACTAATTTATTCAAACTAGTAAACATTGGGGACTAATAAACTAAAAAAAATTAAAAACTAATTCATCCAAACTAGTAAGCATTAGGGACCATTTGTGCCAATAGTCATATTAGAATGCATATAAAAATGTTATCCACGTGAAAATCTTATTTAATTTGTTCGTATCATGAACCACTATTGTTGTTAGTCTTTTTCTTATTCAGTGCTTTATATTATTTCAATTAATTTCGATTTTATAATAATGTGTCGTTTTTTTTTAATTCAAAACATGCCCGGTGCTTGTATATATATTTGTAATGTTGTGGAATATAGTAGTGTGATATTCAATACAATTACATTATTATATCCCTGCTCTAAAATTGCTAGATTTTGTCTCATTATATTCTTAAGTTAAAAACTTTTGTCATCCGAATTAAAAATTCTAGATCAGCCTGATAAAGCTTAGAATATAGTGTTTATTTTTGAAAATATTTAATCAAAAGTGAAGGCCATCATCATGCAAATATATAAAACAAAGAATAAAATTTTGATTTAACTAATTATCATCTTTATTTTTGTTCGGAGATAGAAGAGCGTCGTATTTATTTTTTGAGTTATTCTCCCTCTCGAATACACCTAATTTTTATTTTTCAGATTTCTTTTTTGCACACGAACTTTCAATTTAGCTCGTAAATACACCAATTCTTAATTAGTTTCAAATTGCACACCTATCAAAAATCTGGCGAAATCAAAGCTGACGTGACATTTTTCGGCGTGACGTGGCTGCTGACATGTCGAGTGAGTCATAATCAATCTTATTTGATTTTTCAATAAATGCACGAACTCTTTATAATTTCTTTTTTGCACATGAACTTTAAATTTGATTTGTTGTTGCACACAATTGAAATTTAGAATTTTTTAATTACTCCCTCCATCCGGCTTGACTTGCCTTTTTTTTTTGTCCCGCTTGACTTGTCTTTTTTCTTAAAATAGAAAATAATTACCACACAAACTCCCACTTTTGGGCCCTACCTATTATACACAATCATTCACTCATCTACACACAACCATTTACTCATCTTAATTTTCGTACCAAAAATAAACAAGATAAGTCGGGCGGGACGGACGGAGAGAGTATTATTTATTTGTAATAAGATTTTTATAATGAATTACCGAATTAGGTTGAACAAATCGATTAAAATAGGTTTTTAATGATGATTAAGAGATCATGACAAGATAAGATGACAAGATCATTGAATGTGTAACGTGTCGATTCAATGAAATGAAATGGAACAAATTGAGAAATTGCAGTTATTCAAGAAATGGAATCAATCGTTATTTTCTAACTTGTTTGGTTTAGAATCATGAGGGAATCGAATCTCCCTTATTTTTTTGTGACTATTTGGTCAAAAAATGCAGTTTAGAATCAAAAATCGAGAATTGAATTGAAATACATGTGGTGATTGGACAATGAAAAATAGAGAATCAAATACAAGAAACTCACTTCCAAAATCCAAACAAACACTCAATAAGAGAATTAAGGTTAAACTTGGTTTGATTAATTGCCTATTTAATGTATAAAAATCTATTTTGATCGGTTTTGGTAATTCAATATAAATATCTTCTTAGAAATAAATAATAATTAAAAAAATATTTTAAATTTCGATTGTGTGCAAAAATAAATTAAATTTAAAGTTCATGTGCAAAAAGGAAAACGATAAATAATTTGTGTATTTATTGGTAATCAAATAAGATTGATTATGACTCACCCGACATGTCAGCAGCATTGTCACGCTGGAAAATGTCACGTCAGCTTTGATTTCGCTGGATTTTTGATTGGTGTGTAATTTAAAACAAATCAAAAGTTAGTGTTTTGATGGACTAAACTGAAAGTTCGGGCAAAAAGAGAATTTGAAAAAAGTGTGTATTTAGAGGAGTACCTTATTTTTTTCTTCTTTTTTGGATGAAGGTTTATTGGGCTGGTGAACTTTGTAATTCTCTTGCCACTTAGAAACAAGAGTTGAATAGTATTCCCTAGGCCCCATTATAGGTCTCGTGTTTTCTTGTTCATTCTATTTCATTAAAAATGTATTATTGTATAAAAGATAAAGACTCTTTAGATAAAAATTAATTAGCTAAAAATTAAATTATGTATATCATAAGATATTATTATTTAATAATCGTGATTAAAAGAAACAATACGTTATTATTGGGACCAAGGGACAATTACTATTTACAATAAAAAATTAAATAGTTAATGACAAGATTACCATTTATAAGTGAATTCAAATTGTCGAGCACTAAACCTACAATTAAAGGAGTGGTCTCGAGAAAAGTGTTTCAACATTAAAAGTAACCTACATTTCTTTTCTTTTTTTCTGGGTGGGTTTTGTTTTATTTCATTTTCATTTGTATCAAAATGGTTAGAATACAAATCCCTAACACTTAGGCAACAATATATTGTGATATAGTTAGCAAAACCAACCTAACGCATTAATCTAATTAATCTAATTACTCTCACTACAAAATTTATGCATTTTACCGACGGAATTGCTGAGGGAATAAAAATACGGGTTGGCTTACTGACGAAATACCGACAGAATGTGAAACGTTGATTTTACCGACGGAATGCCGACGGATTTATTCCGTCGGTAAGTTAACGACGGAAAAATCTGTCGTTAAATCTTGATTTAATTTTTTTTTTAATTCTTTTATTGCCGACGGAAAATTCCGTCGGCAAAGTTGAATTTTAATTTATAATTTATTTAAATTTTAAAAATTTTATTACCGACGGAAAAATCCGTCGGTAGTAAGTAAAAATTTTACCGATGGATTATTCCGTCGGTAAATCCGTCGGTAAACCCTAATTTGATATATGGGCAGAAGCAGTCTGAACCAGCACATTTCGCTGGTTCAGCGCCGCTGCCGTCTCCCGCCGCTTCCCCACGCCGTTGCCGAGTCCTCCCCCCCCCCCCGCCGTCGCCGCCATCGCCGTCTCTTGGCTCAAAAAGGCTGCCCCCTCTTCTCCCCCCTCTTCTAGCACAAAAAGGGTAAGCTCCTGACTTATCCTTTTTTCCTTTGTTCTTCTTGAAATCTCAGAGGTTTTAAGACTTATAATACCATTTGTGAATGAAATTGAAAGATATATAACTGCAGAGTAGTCAATCTTTACGGGAACAAATTACTTTGGAGTGGTGTTGAAACTGTTATTTTGAACTCGAGACTATAACAATGTATTTTTTTTTTTGTGAAACATGAATATGAGATCAAATCCAAATTATGCTATTTTATTTAGGGTGTAATGGGTGCAGGTCGAGAGCCACGAATCCAAGACACAAAATGTGACATAGTATTAGGATGTTAACCATGTTTTAGTAGCCTGTTATTGTTTCAGAATTTTTTTATGAGAAAAGTTAGAAGTCTATTTTATGATCTGTTCCTACTAATTTTAGTGTTGATTGATTTGATTTGTTTGTTTCATATTTGGTCCTCTGGTCATCCAACAAGTTTTTAGGTTTACAGTTATACATAACACATTCAAACGATAAATCAGAATGATCTGGCATGATAAATTCTTGATAGAATAGAAACCTATACTAGAAAGCTATTAGCTTAGATACTCATCTACCAGAGCCAAAAGAATTAGCAAAAATTGCTTGCTCCTATGGAACTTGAATAATGATGAAATGTTGTGGTAGCAATGAAACTTTGTTTTTTTCACAAGTTCCTACTAGGGATTATCTTACTAGCAATGAAACTTGGTTTTTTTCACAAGTTCTTTCCTAGATTGTTTCACTTTTGTGGTGTTGTTTTTCAGGCTCATGAGATAGACCATCTTGTCATTCCTACTAGGGATTATCTCTTTGCTCCTTCTTTCGGGGAGTGAGCGTAGAACTTTTAGTGAACAATATTAATTAGGATTTGAAATAATGAGTCGTTCGTGGATGTATACACAATGGGCAGTAGACGGTTAATTGAATCCTCAATTTGTGAATGATATTGAGGATGTCATTGATTGGGCAAGTAGTCAGACAACTTATACAGACGGGGAAAAAACTAGATGTCCATGTAAAAATTGTAAGAATAAGCTGTTTTTGACTACACAAGTTGTAAGAGAGCACGTTTATATGAAGGGATTCGTTAAAAATTATAAAGTTTGGTCATCTCATGGGGAAAAACACGTAACCCCTAGATGAGCAAGCTACGAGAAATGTGCAAAATGACACAATCTTATAAGCTGACTCCTCCAGAAATTAAGGAGCAGTATTTTGAGGAATTTAAGGTTAGTTTTTCTTTCAAGTTCACAATCTTATAATTTAGCAATCACTTGTATCTAACATGTATCTCAATGTAAATTGCAGAAGCACTTCCGCTGGCCTGCTGACTGGGACCAGGCAGTCCGCCACGTGGCAGAAGTGTAGGAATAATAGGGTTTACAGTAAGGCTACCTTCCTCCTGGTGTGTTGTCGCGGCTTCGATTGTTGCTCCTGTGTCAGATCTTCTGATCTGTGTCCCGGCCTTTTTCTCCCTCCGGGTGGTCGAGATCTCGAAGAAAATAAATTTATTCTCTCTATAAACTCACGCCACTCTCGATTTTTATGAATCAATTGTATGAGTTTCGAACGTAATACTAATATATATAGGCTTCAAAAACCTATATAATATTAATATATTTGTAGCCCATTAATTTAATTATAATCCAATGGGCTTCTATTAAATCAGCCCATAATATAATTAATTAATTTATTGGGCTACTAATATTTATCAATTAATTGGCCCACCAATTAATTCCGATAAATAACATTATTAAATGATGTAAAATACATTAATCCATTAATAATGAATTCCGAGAGATAATAAATTACTAGGCAACTAATTGGGCGATCGTGGATCCAATACAAGAAATAAAGTCGGGCCTCCAATTAATTAATTATCCATGCTCACCCCGAGCAAAATTAATTAATTAACACAGATTCATTCCACTAGAGAATCCGTGCTTGACTTACCCCTTTATCCCAATTTGAGCAAGGGCTTGTATTTTAGACTTAATCGATCTCCGTATTTAAGATAGAAATATCCGTTAATTAATTAAGCTTACTTGACCGCTTAAATTAATTAACATATTGTATTCCTCGAGTAGTACCACTCGACCTTATTAACACACCCGAACTTAATCAACCGGCCGGGTTTAGTGTGCTAATCCTTTCGAGTTCCTCGGGGGATATTATCAACCCATTCCCGGGATACGGCCGCAAGATACGAGACAACCAAAGATGAGCCACAAATGACTACTAACACCCAAGATACGTAGGTCCGGTCGCTCATTGGACGTTCACCATAGTAGGTCAAAGTGATAGATAGCCAAATGCACTCACCGAAGTCTTACCAAGCTTAAGACTAGCTAAGTCACCGAGATCTTGGTTTTCCACTAATGTCGGTTAGGAAAACACATCTCACCGTGATCCGTCAATAGACCACCTTAAGTGTACCAAGAAAGACAAGCGACCTAAGACAAGCCACTTCTTATCTAAATCGCAGCTTAAACCGACAACTTCATCCTTAAGTTGTCTCAGATGTGTTAACTGTTTATATCTTGTTAGTTCAACCAATTTGTGTTGTCTTCTGTGATACCCGACACACCACACAAATCTAACTTTTATACAAGATAAAGGATAACATGTGCAAATATACATATTTATCAGATAGGAGAATAAAACAGTGGTAAGGACAAAAACACATTGTATACAAGCATAAAAGTGCTTCCAGTATACAAAATCCCACAATTCTCCCACTTATACTAAAGTAAACTTTTAGTATACAATGTGTCTATATCTCAGCTATCTAGGTACAAACTAATACCCAGCTATATCTTAGCTATCTATCCTATCTATCACGACATCTTCTCCCACTTATACAAAAGTTTCTGTAGTCCTAAATGGGGCATCTCTACCATCCCAAAGCCACGAACATGCTTCTTGTAAGCCGGGAGTGGTAAGCTCTTCGTGAAAGGATTAGCTAGGTTGACTTCAGTTCTAATTTTGTCAATCACCAGGTCACCTCGATTTACGAATACTCGTATAATATGGTACTTCCTGTCTATATGTTTAGATGCCTTGTGAGATCTAGGTTCCTTAGAATTTGTCACTGCACCCGCATTATCACAATAAATCGTGATCGCCTTAGGCAAATTCTGAACAATATAAAGATCTTGGAGGAAATTCTTGAGCCAAACTTGCCTCTTTCGAAGCTTCGAAGCGCCACATACTCTGCTTCCATGGTTGAGTCCGCAATGTATTTCGCTTTGCACTCCTCCATGAAACGGCTCCACCTCCCAAGGTAAACACATAACCCGAGGTAGACTTCTTCTCGTCCGACCGGTCACCCGGAAATCCGATTCTCCGTATAACCCAAAGACACTAGATGCTCTCGACCGGTAAACAAGCCTATAATCTCTAGTCCGTTTAAGGTACTTGAGAATATACTTGACCGCAGATCCAATATTCCTTTCCGTGGTTAGGACGATATCTTGAGACCATGCCTACGACATATGAGATATCTCGCTCTTGTACAAAGCATCGCATACATGAGGCTACCGGCAATGGAAGCATATGGTACTTGCCTCATACTTTCTATCTCTTCGGGCGTTTTGGGGCACCGATTCTTGGATAGAAAAATGCCATGTCCGAAAGGTACTAAACCTCTCTTGGCTTTTGCATGCTAAAACGAGCAATAACGGTGTCAATGTAAGACACTTGTGACAAGCTTAACATCCTTTTTCCGGCGATCTCGAATAACCTTGATCCCAAGGATGTAAGCGCCTTCACCTAAGTCCTTCATTTGAAACTGCTCGGAGAACCACGTCTTTACGCTCCGATAACACTTCAACATTATTGCTAATGCGAAGGATGTCATCTACGTAAAATGCAAGAAACACCACCGATCCGTTAACACAAATACGTTACACACACCTCGTTAGGACAGGGATACAAATCCATAGGATTTGACTACTTCGTCGAAAACGCCGGTGCCATAACCGAAAATCTTGCTTAAGTCCATGAATAGACTTCTTAAGCTTCCAAATTAGATGCTCTTCGCCCCTCCTTCACATAACCATCCGGGCCGTTTCATGTAGATGTCCCTACCTTTTTCAAGGTGACCGTTTAGGAATGCGGTTTTGACATACATTTGCTAGATATCTAGGTTCATGTGAGTGATATGGCAAGGAGAATCAGAATGGACTTGATCATTGCTACAGGCGAGAAGGTGTCTTCATAATCGATACCTTCTTTCTGGGTAAAACCCTTCGCCACTAGTCTGGCCTTAAACGCCATGATCTCTTCATTCGGTGCTCTCTCTTTCTCTTGTATACCTCTTACTACCAATAGCATTGAAGCCCTTAGGTAGTTCAGTGATCTCGTATACATCCATATCAGTTATGGACTCAAATTCTGAGTCCATGGTGCATCTACATCTCCCATCGCTTCGTTGTAAGTCCAGGGATCCACGGTATCTTGTTCATCTGCCAGGAGATAATTAAACGTCTCCCTAGTGAACATACCGATCAGGTGTAAATATCACCCTCCCACTACGTCGAACAGTGTTAGGAGCTGTGTTAACAGATTGTGCAGCTTACTCGTGAACTACTATCTTGCACTACTGGTCGTTCAAGTGGAACTCGACCACCTTGTAATTCTTCAAGGATGATGTCGACTCGAGATTTATGGTTACTAGTGTAATCCTCTTCTAAGAACCGAGCGTTAGGGCTAACAACGATCTTCTCGTTCTTTAGGATCATAAAAGTATCCACTCTTCGTTTTCTTCGGATGCCCTATGAACAACATCTCTTCCGAACGTGATTCCAATTTGTCGGCCCGCCTATTCAAAGCACATAAGCGAGGATAACCCCAAATCCTTAAGTGGTGCATACTTGGGTTTGTGCCCGCTCCACAACTCGAAAGGGATCTTTTGTACCGACTTGGAAGACACACGATTCAGCAAGTATGTTGCGGCTCTAGGGGCATATCCCCAAAAGAAAACTGGCAAAGTTGCATAACTCATCATCAACCGAACCATCTCTAAGAGACTTCGGTTCCTTCTCTCTGACACACCATTCTGCTGAGGCGTGCCTGGTGCTGTCAGTTGGGATGTAATCCCACATTCTGTCAAGTAGTCCTTGAACTCGTTGGACAGGTATTCCCCACCACGATTAGATAGTAGTGTTTTGATTTCTTTACCTAGCTTCCTCTCCACTTCTGCCTTGAATTCCGTAAAGGTTTCAAAGCAATCCGACTTGTGGTGAAGAAGGTAAACATATCCATACCTCGAGTAATCATCAGTAAATGTGACGAAGTACTCATACCCTCCACGAGCTTGTGTAGACATAGACCCACACAAGTCAGAATGTATCAAACTTAATACTTCTGTGGCTCTATAACCCTTTGCCTTGAAAGGCCTAGTCATCATCTTTCCTTCCAAACAGGTTTCGCAAGTTGGAAATGGTTCACTCTTGGAGAGACTCCACTGATCCATATTCCACCAACCTCTGAGTCCTATTAAGATTGATGTGACCTAGTATTAAGTGCCACAGATAAGTTTGGTTTACCTTAGAAGACTCTTTCCTCTTCTTAGGATTTGATGATGAGGAAGCAATATTAACAAAACTACGCGGTTTACAAGTAATAGTATATAAAGATCCGTTTAATGGTCCACCACAGATAAAATCATCGTCTTTCATGATAGAAACTTCACTATCAAAACTTGATTTATAACCATCCATGGTGCGAGTTTTGAAACAGAAATAATGTTTCGCCTAAACTCGTGCACATATTAAACATCTTTAAGTACTAAAACAGTAACTATCAAAAGATAGATTTAAATCTCCAATGGCAATTGCAGGAAGTTTCAATCCATTGCCCATTGAGACTACCACCTCGCCATTGCTCAATTACCTTTTCTCGCAAGAAACCTTGCAAGGTGTAACAAACATGAACAAGTTGCCCCGAATCCACTACCCATTCATGGGTAGAAGAGGAAACCAGAACAGTTTCAGTTACAAGAGCGACTCGCGTCTCTTTCTGTTTTTGCCTTGACATCTGGATTATAATTCTTCCAGTGTCCTTTCTTACCATTCTTGAAGAACCTTCCTTTCTCCTTTGACATTTGCATGTCGCCGGTAAGGACCGTCTTCTTACTCCCACTGGCTCTTTTTGAAATGTCCACCCTTTCTGTCCTTTTTCGGTTTCCGCATTTCAGAGGATTCCTTGAACTACTAGGGATATTCAAGACTTGAGCACTCTTGCCCTTTTCTATAACCTCTTTGACCGCTACCAAAGATTTGAGTAACATACTAAAAGTAAACTCGTTCTTAGACATAGCGGTCCTAAAAAAGAAGTTCTTATAGAACCTTTGCGAGCATTTATTGGGAAGGTAAGATATCTCTTCCACTTTGTAAAATTATTTAAAATTGTAAACCCGTTAGGGTTTGGTTGGTGAGACTTGTTTAGGAACTCGAAATTAAAGTTTTTCGAACGCACATATACGAAAAAATATAAATTAAAAGCATGTATAAAATTAATATTTGCACATAATTCGTAATTAACAATCATTGTAACCTTTTGAAAAACCAATGATGTTAAAAACCTCGAACCGCTCTAGGAATTCCACTAGCAAGCCACGCAGTGGACGTTTACTAGCGTAACCCTAAACCAAGCTATTTACCTAGCTCTTTAATTCCAATCCACGTCAAGGTTCTTAAGACGAATGGAATTAATAGTTCGATATTCCGGACCATGTCACTATTAAAACGCGGGAAGGGACTTCGAGGGAAGTGAATTGTACCTGCGGTGACATCTAAGCATTGACCATTAATTTGACCAAAATAGAATCAAATTCTCAAAATTGACATACTTACTCGAACCATGCCGCATTCAATTTGATCTAATTAGCCATCCTATTTAATTATTATCTTCTAGAGTACTCGTGTTTACTAGGCACGCAAGCCACGCAGGTGGATGTTTACGGCTTCGCTCCCACTACTCAATAATAATCAAATATTATTTTGGAAAACTCATCTCACAAAACTGGTAGCTCAAAAATGCAAGCAAGCCACGCAGGTGGACGTTTACTTACATAATCTTACTACTTTCGTGTAGAGTCCAATTAATGGAGGTCCGATTAAGTGTTTAATATCCAAATTAATGGAATCTAATTAAACATTTAATTTTAAAAATTGCTTAGTCTTTTTATTCAAAAGGTTTGTAACGAATCATGCATATCACATAATTCCTAAAGCATGCAATTTCTAAGCGCATATAATAAAACGTGCTCGCGAAAAATAAAACATGCTTTAACAATGACATAAATCCTATTTACATGCTTTTCTAAGCACAATTAATCACATAATTGTATGCTAAAGCATAATAATAAATAAACGCGCAAATAGGAAATTTAAAATCGTTATCGGGCTTTAAAACACGTAATTCCTAACTATTACATTGCCCGATAAAAATACGGATCTTCGAAATCTTGAAAATCTTCGAATCTGAAACCGCGTCGAAAACCGCATCGAACCGTCATCGCCACGTCATCGGTGGGTCCGCCACATGGCGGTACACGTGGAAGCTCGGTCGGCAAATGGCCGACGTGGTGTGCCACGTCAACGCGCCACGTCGGCTCGTCTTCCGCCGCCCCTCCAGGCCGCGGCGCAGCCCCGCCGTCGTCAAGGGGAGGTCGCCCGCGGCCTTGCCACCCGTTCTCCGGCCGGCACACCGGAATCGCGACGAGGCATCGCCGGGAGCACGCGCGCATCTCGCGTGTCGTCTCGCGCACGGTTGCCGCGGCCTCCCGCCGCCTCCTCCGACCTCCTCTCGCTCCCACTCGGTTTCCCGGACGTCTCCCGGACGTCCGCCGTGAAGAACGGCCCGGCGCCGTCGCTGCAATTGCGAAAGAAACGCGCTGCCCGGCGCTGCCATCTCCGCCGCCCGAATTTTCCTCTTTCCGAGCCGCGATTCGATCAATTGAAAGAGGGGAAACGTAATTGGAACACTCACGACCACCGGGTAACGGATTCCGGCCGAGATTAGTTCCTCAATTTCCCGAATTTCAAACGATTCGCCGGAACGAATTCATAACGAGCAGCGAACTTCAGACGTCAATTCCGGTCGCATCCGGGATCGGATGATCCCATACGACCTATCAACGCGAAGCTCGTAAGACGAGGATTCCATAGGTCCAAGCCTATCGGAAATCCGACCCCGGAACCGCCGGGAATCGCCGCCGCAAAATGCGGGCGGAACCCTAGAAAACTAGGGTTTCCTGGCCAATTTGGGAATTTCTGGACAGCACGACCACTTCTCCTTTCCAACACTATTCCGGACAAACCAGAAATCGGAATGGGTCGTGCGACCTATCCAGACGAAGCTAACGCGAAGACGAACAAACTTATCCGAACAGATCGGAAGGATAATATAGCACGCGCCCGCACGCGCTGTCGCAAGTCGACGCCCGTGTTCTGCCAGAAACTAAGTTTTCGCCCTTCCGCTCCGTCGCGCCTCGATTTTCGTGCCAATCGGACCAATTACAGTACAACAAACAGTACAATCACATAGCACATTGATCCTATCAACTACTCGTGGATTTTCTCACGAGAAAAACGTTACAACGGGGTCAAAACAGTGGCTCGCAGGCCGCCCCAAACACGAAATAGCCCGATAACGACGAAATAAAACCTAATTATGCAACAATCAGAGCCTAAACCAGGCTCTGATACCAATTGTAGGAATAATAGGGTTTACAGTAAGGCTACCTTCCTCCTGGTGTGTTGTCGCGGCTTCGATTGTTGCTCCTGTGTCAGATCTTCTGATCTGTGTCCCGGCCTTTTTCTCCCTCTGGGTGGTCAGAGATCTGAAGAAAATAAATTTATTCTCTCTATAAACTCACGCCACTCTCGATTTTTATGAATCAATTGTATGAGTTTCTGAACAGAATACTAATATACATAGGCTTCAAAAACCTATATAATATTAATATATTTGTAGCCCATTAATTTAATTATAATCCAATGGGCTTCTATTAAATCAGCCCATAATATAATTAATTAATTTATTGGGCTACTAATATTTATCAATTAATTGGCCCACCAATTAATTCCGTATAAATAACATTATTAAATAATGTAAAATACATTAATCCATTAATAATGAATTCCGAGAGATAATAAATTACTAGGCAACTAATTGGGCCGATCGGGGATCCAATACAAGAAATAAAGTTTGGGCCTCCAATTAATTAATTATCCATGCTCAGCCAGGAGCAAAATTAATTAATTAACACGCATTCATTCCACTAGAGAATCCGTGCTTGACTTACCCCTTTATCCCAATTTGAGCAAGGGCTTGTATTTTAGACTTAATCGATCTCCGTATTTAAGATAGAAATGTCCGTTAATTAATTAAGCTTACTTGATCGCTTAAATTAATTAACATCTTGTATTCTCGAGTAGTACCACTCGACCTTATTAACACACCCGAACTTAATCAACCGGCCGGGTTTAGTGTGCTAATCCTTTCGAGTCCTCGGGGGATATTATCAACCCATTCCCGGGATACGGCCGCAAGATACGGACAACCCCGGCTGAGCCACAAATGACTACTAACACCCAAGATACGTAGATCCGGTCGCTCATTGGACGTTCACCATAGTAGGTCAAAGTGATAGATAGTCAAATGCACTCAGCTGAGGTCTTACCAAGCTTAAGACTAGCTAAGTCACCGAGATCTTGGTTTTCCACTAATGTCAGTTAGGAAAACACATCTCACTGTGATCCGTCAATACACCACCTTAAGTGTACCAGTAAAGACAAGCAGCTAAGACAAGCCACTTCTTATCTAAACTGCAGCTTAAACCGACAATTTCATCCTTAAGTTGTCTCAGCTGTGTTAACTGTTTATATCTTGTTAGTTCAACCAATTTGTGTTGTCTTCTGTGATACCCGACACACCACACAAATCTAACTTTTATACAAGATAAAGGATAACATGTGCAAATATACATATTTATCAGATAGGAGAATAAAACAGTGGTAAGGACAAAAACACATTGTATACAAGCATAAAAGTGCTTCCAGTATACAAAATCCCAACAAGAAGAAGGCGTCCAAGAGGTTCAGTGATTGACACTTCGAAATGAAGAAGGGCCGCCCTAAAAAACCGGACTACATCAACACAGAGAGGTGGGTGGCCCTCAACGAGTACTAGATGTGGCCATAGGTACTCGCTAAGTCGGAGACTGCTTCCCAATGCCGCAGGTCAGAGCCAGAGCCGGGTGCCGGGATGAGCAAGCACATAAGAGGGTCCCGGTCACCCCTACAGTACTCCCAGTCTACGGTAAGTCTCATTTTATAAGTTTTTAGCTTCTTATATCTTTGTTTTGACATTATTTTGTTTATTCATGTGATGAATAGGCTTCTCAGATGGGATGCTCCTTAGAGTCCACCGCCTTTGACACTTTCCAGAGTCTCCATTACAAAGGTGGAGACTTCTCGAACATGAAGGCGGCGAGACTTCATGTAAGCACCCAATTACAATATATAGAATATTATTCTAGAATTTTGAGTTTGACTATTTTCTATTTTTATATTGTAATAGGTGGAGGTGGAGCGGGTTGCTGCTGAAGAAGGCCCCAACGCGGATAAAAACGCGATTTATCTGCGATTGGAAGGGGTTCGGGACAAGAAGCAGCGGTTGTACGGTTTCGGCGAGGAAGGGAGCAGCTACATCAACGCTGCCAGCCGCTCTTCTACTTCTTCACTTGGGCCATCTCAGAGCAATGTCGAGATCATGCGCCGACTGGAGGAGGAGTCGGCAGCTAGGAGGAGCCTCTAGGAGCAGGTCGCATTCATGAATGCGAAGATGGACCAGCTTATGGCGTTGATGGGTTCCTCTAGCCGATGAGACCCTCCGGACGACAACAACTAGTCCCCTCCTGCCACCTCTTTATGATTGACTTATATATGTGTTATGTATATATATTGAATATTTGAATTTTATGATTTATATATTTATATTTCAGTTTCGGTTTAGGTTTGGACTTGATTTGAATAGTTATATGTATGTGTTTTGTTGGTTGGTAAAAAAAAATGCAGGTTGTCGAGAACTGGGTACGAAAAAATAAAAAAATTATTAAAAAAAAAATTATCGACAGATTACCGAGGGAAGGCTGTCGGTACAATTCGAAAATTGCTGACGGAATTTTCCGTCGGTAAAATTTTCCGACGTATATATTACGTCGGTGATTACGCCCCGACAAAATGTCCGGCGACATTCTCCCGACAGTATATTCCGTCGGTAATCCGTCGGTAAATATTACAGACGGATATTTTTCGTCGGTAAATTTTACCGACAAAGCATGATCCGACGCCATAATTCTGTCGGTAAAGTTATTACCGACGGATAATTACAGTTTACCGACGGAATTTTCCGTCGGTAAACAACGAATTTCTTGTTGTGTCTATCTATAAATCCGATCCAATAATTTTAACTAAACCCTTGCAAGCATTCTGACTAAGTATGATGATGTCCTTGTTTAGAGCAATTTCCCTTGTCATAATCTTCCCCGCCATGGCTGGAATCCATGCAAGAAATCTCCCAGGTCCTACCTAATATGAATTAATCTTAATTTCTTAATATTATTTTCAAGCAAAGTGAATTTCTTAATTAATATTATTTTCAAGCAAAGTGAATTTCTTAATATTATTTTCAAGCAACGTATATATGCATGCATGAAGCATGTCAAATATTAATATTCTTGATCTTATTTAATTAGTGAATTTCTTGATTAATTATGCAGATGATATTCTTATTAGCAATGGAAAAACTTCATTTCGAAATAGTCAGATCACAAGATACTTGTTGAGTGAATGAAGAAATTTGATTAACAATAAGTTTATTACCGTTGCAAGAAATTGCTTTTGGAAAGGAATAAACGGATCGGATAATATTTTCCGACCGTTGTTCGCACCACCTCAGTCATCCGCGGGAGGCCGGCTGGCTATGAGATTAATAAAGTTATTATTACTACTCTAATAAATAATTATGATTAATTCAAATTATATATATCATCTATCTCAAAGCTATCTCTATGCTTGTAACGTCGAATGCGTTTGAATATATATGTTGTTGTAAAATAAAAAGAGATGCATCTAATTAAATTTTTATTTATTATTATAGGAAATTAAATTATAGCAACATATAATTTTCATGGGTTTCTAGGAGGACGTGTCGGACGTCTCTTCGGAGGCTTGGGCCTTGGGGGCCCACGGGGAGAGCGTGGGCCCTTACTCCCCCAAAGCTCCTTAGTTGCTTCTTCTTCCTCACCGGATGCTCGGATCCGGTGGCGCCGAAGATATTGGCGCTGCCGGTGCCATCGCCGCCGCCACCAAAACCAACACAAGGAGAAAGAATGAAATAGCCTTCATAGTTGTTCGATGAGAAAAATGGTCCAAACGAATATGAAATATATAGGCCTTATTAAGTGCTTCTCATACATTCTAATTTATGTCTCATTTCTCAACAATGCATAGATAATAAGTTTTTTTTGCAGCTTATTAGAGTTGGGCAGCATAATCAATGAAGTGCTACAAAAAGTTTGCCATAAAGAGAAAAAAGATAAATTTATTAAACCTATGGACTATTTCATTTGTACGATTTGTCAATAAATTATGAATATGCAAACTACCCTATACTATCTAATTTGCAAGGAGTAAAACTACTCCAGAAAAAAAATTAAATAAATAAATTTATAGTTACTGACCACGCGTGTGAAGTTAGGTGTAATATTGTAAAGTCATACTCTCACCCTTTATTATTATTCTTCTCCAACTTATTGCAAATTAATGAATCGGTTAACAGAAGAGAAATGTTTTGTTCAAATGAATATGAATCGATGTCATGTTTATTCTTTATTTTTAAATTTCATCCGTGCTTGTCACATTACTTTTTCGGGGAATATGTCCTTTTTTTAAGGCCGGAATTCTAGTTGCAAATAGGAAACTTACGATCCCTATTCTTTTCTGTTTTTTGAATCTTCCATAAATATTGAAATTAGTATTGATGTATAATTTCTAGTGTTTTTCTTTTATTCGAAGAAAATTACTAGATAGAATATTATGATTATTGTTTGTTTGAATTCGATGAAATACCTATACCAAGAAATATTTTTTATACTACATTTTTTCTTTTCTTTTTCTAAACTAATAACTCTCTTGAAATTCTTAACATTTCCAAATAACGAGGAGAGCGTGGAGGCCTATTCCTCCACCGCCACCGGTTAGGATGCGCCGTTGCTTCTTCTTCCTCATTCGACGCCCCATCAAGCTCTCTCCGGAGCTTTCCGCCGCCGCGGCCGCCACCAGAACCAGCACTAGGAGAAAGAGTGAAATAGCCTTCATGGTTGTTGTATGGAGAAATCGAACCAAGCAAATGTGAAATATATAGAGGTTATGTTTGATATGGAGTTAACCGCATACATATCCTTCTCTTGCCTTTTAATTTATTTCTCATTTATCTCTCAACTCTCAACAATATGTAGATAAAAGAAATACGTAAGAAACTAAAGTCTATAATGCATGAACAACCAAAATAACGAATAATGCGTAAAGTTTGCAACAAATGAAGAGAATTAATTAGTCTATCAAGATGTATGAAAAGTCAATATGACAATACTCTTTTCATATTCATTCAGAGGCAAACAAGCAGATGAATTACTTAGAAGCTCGAGGTCTTTATGTGCATGAATTAACACTATTTAATTCCATTTATCCACCGTGATATTTATTATTGTAATTGTTTAGATGACCAAATTGACATTGGGGGATTCAGAATTATGAGTTGAGAATTTGAAATTTCAAGAAAAAGATAAAATGTAGAATTTTAGAAAAGTGCGAAATATTTTCTTTTAAAAATTTAGCATGTTACACCTGTATCCGCCCCTATCAGTAGGAATATCTAACTTCAGATTCCATTATCAATAATCTTTATGTTTTAGTTATAGAAGCAAATGAACCTTTCAATAACTAATTAATTTTTATTTTTAGTCAAACAATTGTTTAAGTAGTAGAAAACTGATTTATTTGCTCGTATGAAGCGTACATGCGTCATCAATATTACAATACAAAATACTCAAATACATAATGATAGCCTTGATAGGATTATCATTTTCGGAAAGTGAGTTAATTGAAAATTATTAGAGTTCTCATTTGGAATCGAAGTGTTCGGTTTTATTCATTCTCAATTTTATAAAAATGGTTTAAATTCCGAATAGATATGTATGTAATTAATATGTTGCTGTAAATAAAAAGAGACGGATCCAATCAAACTTTCAATTTATTATTCTGGAAAATTATTTTGTAGCAACATATATATATTTCATGGGGTTCTTGGAGGGCGTCCCCGATGAGACCTTCTCGGAGCCTTAGGAGTGGGTGGCCGATGAGTGATGCGTGGGCCCTTCCCTGGGCCCCACCCGGTAGGATACACTCTACCTTCTTCTTCAGCCGCCGCCGGAGCCGCCGCCGTCGCCACCAGGACCAGCACTAGGAGAAAGAGTGAGATTGCCTTCATGGTTGTTCAATGAATAAACCAAGGCAAACAAATATGGAATTTATAGGCCTTGTGCGAGCATTTTAATTTATGTCTCATTTCTCTCAATGATGCATAATAAAACTTTTTTTTGCAACTTGTAAAAGTTTGACAGACTAAATAATGAGTGAAATAAGGAATTAAAAAGAAAAGGATAAAAGATTTAAATCATTTAACTATTGTATTTATGCGAGATCTGTGTCTATAATAAAAAAGTCGAACAAAACAAATACTATAAAATATATAGGACTTATGTTGATCTCGAATTAACTCCATGCATATCCTTCTCCCATATTTCAATTTATGTCTCATTAATCTCTTTTCCTAAATTATGAATAAACAACATAAAGTTTGCAACAAATTAAATAAAAAGTCTTAACAAAATGTGTGACAAACCAACATGAAATCTTCTTTTCTAACGGATGATCATCCTCATAAGCCATTAAGCAGGTATAGCACAATATAATACCATAATAATAAGATGTAGTACCATGTAATACCGTAGTATAATAAGGTAACGATATGTATTTTCTTATACCGAACCTTATCGATATGGTATGCGGTATGAAAAAATAGTATGGTATACCGTATCGAACGCCTCTAATCCTACTTCAGTGCAAGTGAGGGAATGTTTGATAGAAGTGATTAAAGACTCCCACCTCATCATTCTTTTCAATTTCCTTCTCTCACATCAGTACTCATCTATCAAACTTCTTTTTTCTTCTTCTTCTCACATCTAGCAAGAAATTAATTCGCAACCGCTACGTCAATGCCTCGTCAATACCACATCATCATAAGAACTGCAAAACAAACACCAAAAAACAATCCAACCGCCACAATATATGCCAAAATAAACGGAATATGGATAGTGCGAAATAGACCTATCACTTCATCATGCGATGCCCCCATCAAGCTCTCTCCGGAGCTATCCGCCGCCGCGGCCGCCACCAGAACCAGCACTAGGAGAAAGAGTGAAATAGCCTTCATGGTTGTTGTATGGAGAAATCGAACCAAGCAAATGTGAAATATATAGAGGTTATGTTTGATATGGAATTAACCGCATACATATCCTTCTCTGGCCTTTTAATTTATTTCTCATTTATCTCTCAACTCTAAACAATATGTAGATAAAAGAAATACGTAAGAAACTAAAGTCTATAATGCATGAACAACCAAAATAACAAATAATGCGTAAAGTTTGCAACAAATGAAGAGAATTAAGTCTATCAAGATGTATGAAAAGTCAACATGACAATACTCTTTTCATATTCATTCAGAGGCAAACAAGCAGATGAATTACTCAGAAGCTCGAGGTCTTTATGTGCATGAATTAACACTATTTAATTCCATTTATGCACCGTGATATTTATTATTGTATTTGTTTAGGATGACCAAATCGACATTGGGGGATTCAGAATTATGAGTTGAGAATTTGAAATTTCAAGAAAAAGATAAAGTGTAGAATTTTAGAAAAGTGCGAAATATTTTCTTTTGAAAATTTAGCATGTTACCCCTGTATCCGCCCCTATTAGTTGGAATATCTAACTTCAGATTCCATTATCAATAATCTTTATGCTTTTAGTTATAGAAGCAAACGAACCTTTCAATAACTAATTAATTTCTATTTTTAGTCAAACAATTGTTTAAGTAGTAGAAAACTGTTTTTAACAATGTATTTAATTTCTTAATATTATTAATCGAAAGGTTACTGTTTTTTCTATTTCTGATTATTAATTTGGAACCCATGATTAAAGAACTTCTTGCTTGCTGCATGCATGAAGATTATTTGTGAATATATCTATATAATTTTAATCACGTTTCTTGGAATTATGCTGATGATGGAAATATTGTCGAGAACATGAAATTTTTGTCTAATGCATGAGAAAAAAATTCGATCAGTATAAAATTTATTTCCGTTTTACGAAGATGTATTACTGAAGGGCTAGACGGCTATGACTTCATACGATTGGGTAATCTTGTCCGTTCACCGACTATATTGAATAATGTTTTCCGACCACCACTGTCGTCGCCTCCACCACCTAAGCCACCGTCGGGGCCCATTCCTATTTCGCTAATGCTTGTCAATGTATAAATGAAGCGCTGCACATCCTCTGTCCCATTTTTGGGCGGACCACTCAGTGGCCCACCAATCACGCGGTGCCACGCGTGTATTGGTGGCCCATGTTTTTATTGGTAAAGTGTTTGTTTACTGGTAGAAATACACGTGGCATCGTGTAATTGGTGGGCCACTGACTGGTTCTCACAAAATGGGCCAGAAGATCCGGATTGTAAATGAAGTAACGAATGGATTAAGTATGCATTGCCATCTCGTGAAAATAAACTGTTGGAGTAGCTCAAATGTGTTGGATTGGACGTGTTTATATACTCCCTCCATCCTATCAATCTTGTAACATTAGGGTGTCGGCACGGATTTTAAGATAGTAGGTATAAAGGTATAAAGTAGTTGTGTAAAAAAATAACTGAATCCACTTGGTTAAGTAATTGTGTTCTACTCATTTTCTTTCTATTTTAGATAATGTTGCAGGATTGGTGGGACAACCCAAAAGACAAATGTATTAAGATTGGTAGGACGGAGGGAGAATATGTTTTGTCTGGGAATAATGTAATTAAGTGCGAAAATATAAAATACTCCCTCCGTTCCACAATTCTTGCTCCACTTTTCTTTTCGGGCTGTTTCACAATTCTTGCTCCATTTCCGAAAATAGCAAAAAAATTAAATTTAATCTTTCTTTAATCATAATTTATATAATTGTTTATTCATAAAAATTTGTAATACAACCTCATCTTAAATCTTTTTATTTTTCTTCCTAATCCTAATCTATTACTCCCTCATTTACTTACACACTTCTCGAACATTCATCCTTGTTAAACCAACAACAAATTGATTACTCTCCCAAACCCTAGATCGACGCCTCCATCTTCAAGAAATCTCTATCTCCTCTACCTCCTTCACCCGCTAGATCTAGACATATTATTTCTGAAAAACTCTCTAGATCCCCTCTGCCTTCTTCGTCTTCTTCGCAAGGATGAAGTCTCTGAGTCCTTCACCCGCTAGATCTAGAACAGATACTGCCGGTATGATAGGAGAAATGGCTAAAAATATTCTTTGTTTTGTTTTTAGTATTCTTTTAATTTATTCTGTTTCTAGGGTCTTGGAGGTCTTTGTAATGACAATTGCTACTCTTTTTTATGCAGGGAACAAAAGACTACATGAATGCAGTTGGAGAAGGACGTGGTATTGGGTGAGATCTATCCCTGTTTGTCTTGTCTATTGTTAATTTGATACTCTAGTGTGGAGTATGTGTTTAAAGCAATATGGTCTAAAATGATATGAAAATGCTCACTCTAGGTTAGATAGAACATTTAAATGAATTTCTTGCAAATAGAATGAGATATGTTCTTTAGGTGTGGGGATTTGTTGTTTATATCTTACCTTGTTCATTTATTGCTTCTGGAATCTTGGATGCTCTTGTGTATGCATATTTCGGTTTGCATGCATCTTTGGTTCCGTTGCATGCTTACATTGCATGCTTGTTATGCTTCGTTGTATGCTTGTTACGTTTGCATGCTTGTTATGCTTCGATGTTGTATTATAGTGCTTAGGTCTTACAGGTGCTTGGTTCATGTTACATGCTTCTGTCTTAGAGTGCTTCTGTCTCAGACTGCTTGTTTGATGATTCTTGCATCTGTCTTAAAAAGCATATGTCTTATAAACAGATAAACTATAAACAGATAACAAAAACAGATAACAAAACTAGCCTTATTTCTTATACTACTACAAAACTAGCTTTATTTCTTATACTTGGGCTTTGTTGACCAGAAATTGTAGCTTGGGCTTTGTTGACCAGAAATTGCATAAGTCTCTGATTCATTATAGAATGAGATGTCATGCCTTCTTTGGAAATTGAAATTTTTATTTTCAATTTCAAAGAAAGATTCTATTGTTGTTTCTAGTACAATCTGTGCTTTATCAGAATCTGAATTTGCATTCAGATTCTGATAATTTACAATAATACAGAATAAACCTCAGTACAAATAATGTCTTACAGAATATGATATACCTTTTGAATCAAACAATCCTTGATCACCTGTTTTGTTATGGATTGAATTGCTTTTGTCTCTAGTGTCCCCTTTGGTCTATTCTTGCTTGCTCTAATTGCTGGAACCTTTTCTGTGAATGGAAAAATGCCAATTTTCCCATCAAACAAAACTATCCCATCTTCAGCAAATATAGGTCTTGTCACTGCACACATGAACATTACTTTGTTTATGAACTTCTTGCTTTGGCAAGACCTATGTGGCTCTACCTCATTAGGTGTGAGGTAAATTCTGTTTGCAGTCTTAGTTAGATAGAACCACTTCTCATCAATGTGCACTGTGTTCTGCATATTCTTGAAGTTTATTTTTTGTGTGATTCTATCAAACTGTACTGCATTCATCGAAAACTGTAACCTTGCAAACTTATGTTGGGCTGTGAGGGAGGGCTTTATTGCACTAGAGTGAGCTTTGATTAGACCACCTTTATACCATCTCCACACCGTTGTCGGACTGCAAGATATGCCCTTAGCTAGCTTCCTTATAGTGCCTCTTTTTTGCACACCCAAACTCTCGATTAGAGGTAGGTTGATATGAACTTGTTTTCGATGTACAGCTCCTTTCTTTTTTGACTGCAAATGCATGAGTTGGCCTTCATTTTGTTGTTTTTTAGCTGCAGTCCATATCCGCTGGATAGTATGCCAACCACATTCGTACTTAGCTACAGCTTCTTTCACTTTTCCTCTTGCAGGCTTGTCGTTTTTCAGATTTTGTAGGAGAAATTGAAGAACTTGATTCCTCTCTGCTGTGGAGAGATCTTTCCTCCTCACCATTTCTTTTTGTTGTGCTTTTTCTAGATTGAATATTTGAATTGGGTGGTTGATGAATTGATTGTACTTATAAGTGCTGATGTGGAGGGAAATTGAAATCTCATTTCGGTGGATTAGGCTCCAACTTAATTTTCATTAAGGGCAGTGTACAACAGCCGTGTAATTTGGGTACTGTATTTTGATTAGTGTTCGACTACATTTGTAACCATTTTTCAATATTTATCGAATACTTATCCTGTTGAATTATACTCCTCTCAATTTATTTTATTTGTCCATTTAACAATTTTTTGGAGTAGCAATATGATTCAATTACTTTGTAAACAACCGTATTAAATATCGAGGCCACACAACTAATACAAACAACACATTGCACACATGTACAAAAAGTAGAGACAAAAATTCAGAGGAGAGAGAAATAAATTAGTCATAGTTAATTGAAAAGGGACCCACACAACACAATTAACAACTCTCCTAAAATACCGCGCCGGAAAGTTTTTGTTGGTCCCGAGAGCTCGTTCAGGTGTAGAGGGGGGGGGTGAATACACCTGAAAACCGATTTCTCAACTTAAACACAAACAAATCCTTTTCGGGATAGTGTCTTGCTTGAACGAAGGTTCGGCAGACTAGATAAGCGTTTCCGAATCGTGTTGGCAGAGTGACCGACTCTCTCGAGATCCGCTAGGCGATCGAGAGTAAGAATTCGAATATCTTGCGAGATAGAGTTCGAGTGGTGCGGAATAGTGTAGGCCCAATTCGGTTGAGTTGGAAAACGTTTTTAATAAAACAGTTTCGGTAGATTAGTGCCACCGGTTAAGTTCGTTGAAACTCGGTTGAATGATTTAAGAAGGCTTTTCGGTATGAACAGGTTAAATCAATGCAACGGTGAAAAGAATACGAGACACAGAGATTTTTAAAGTGGTTCGGACACAAAAATCCTACGTCCACTGTCCCGAATGATCAGGAAGCTATTTATTATACTGAGGTAGTCTCAGTTGGTTTGTACGGTTGGATAAACTCTGGTCTTGAGATTTATATGAGCAAGTCTCAGGTTACAAGGTTATCAAACTGAGTGTTTGAAAAACTCTCCAACTATGAAGGAGTTCTTTACAATAAAGAACAGTTCAAAGATGAACTCCTTCGTCTAAGCTATGGATATATTCTATTGAGCTTAGGTTAGAGGGATAGGGAACAATGAAGTGGCTTCTCGAACGACGAACAACTGAGTATGACTTTGGGTTCGTGTATCGTCGTTTGGATACTAGAAGCTGTATTTAACAGTTCAGCTTGGTTCCCTAAGAGCTAGAATATAGTTCTTCGCCGGAGATGGATTCTTCAAACTTCTTGCGGAGAACTTAGGCTTTTCGAGTTTGCTCGTTTGAATGCTCTGTGTATGCGGTTTTTCTTTTTCTTTCGTTTCTCGTACGTTTGCACTCGTTTTTTTTCATTTCTCTCGTGAGCTTCAAATTTGATTTATCCCTCTATTTATAGAGAAGAGACTAGGAAAGATCCGTTGGAGACGATGATCCTTTGCCTCTCTCTTTTTGGGTAGCGAACGGCTCTTTTGTAGCATTTGCAGAGTCTTTTCCCTCTTTTCCGGTAAGTTGTTGACTTGCAGCTTTAGTAGGTGTAGGACAGGTGTCTGCTTGTCATTGGTCGAGGTTCAGAAAGTGGTTGAGACAGAACAGACTTCAAGGAGATTTGAAGCTAACTTCTCTCTTCCTCGTACTTGACTATGCTGATTGTCTTTGAAAGATCGACGAGTTCGGATGATCGTCGACCGTTCTTTGAGTCTGATCTTTAATTCAGTAGTGAACTCCTGCTGAGTCTGCTTTACTGAAGATCAACTCTGAGTACAGTGAACTACTTCTGCTGAGTTCAGTTCCACTGACTCCTTTTAGTATACTGCTCCTCCTGTGTCCAATATTTACTGAGTCTTCTACTTCTGGTGCTGAGGCGGATAAGCAACTGAATGCCTCGTACCGAGAGCGAGAGGGTCTGCCGAGGCCGAAACCTCGGAGAGACAAAAACAGGTTTACAACTTAAAGGTTCACCGATCAAGATAGGGTTTTGGGATCTTCAAATCTTCGGACTAATTCGGAGCACAAGGCTACCGAGTATCGGTCGATGATGAAGATAGAATAATTTCCCACTACATCTAATACTGCCGAGGATAGAATCATCACCCAACAGCTTTTGGAGCTTTATTTGTGGAACGGAGGGAGTATTTAATTATTTCTCAGTAGTAGATTTAGAAAATAATATATACTTGTACTTCAAACATGAGTAAAGATATGTATTCAAAAGAAACTATTCTTGCTTTTTAAATGAAAAAGTATTGTTGTCTTATCTCCAATTGATTGAAATAATTGAAGTCTATCCATTATATATGTTGCACATTGACTTGTCATTTGATTAGGTTAGATGAATATATTACTTGGATAATCACAATTGATTGAAATAATTGAAGTCCCTTTATGAGGCCTATTGAGAGGATTAATGTTCCATTACTAATAAAAATAAACACTAAACAATATTGATAATGATAATTTGTATTAACAATCCTAACTAGTAATTCTAAAATAAATAAAGCACGTCCTTATTGAATAACATAGCGGTAAAAGTGGTTAACATGTAACCAAAATTTATGGGTGCAAATCCTACTAACCATTATGTATACTTTACCTTGTGTGCATCGAAAATAGCAATTACTGATTATTCATTATTAAAATAAAAATAAAAAATACCTAACTAAAAAAACACTATAAAGCACGGATGCTGGGAGTCGCAAAGGTTTAAGTGGATGGGAGTTGAACAAAATAATGAAGGAAAAACAAATTAATACATAGCGTGTCATTGTATAATTAAAATAAAAGAATTGATGAAAGAATAAATCCATGTCCTATTGTAGAGTCTGTCTACAATCTCTTTGAACTGATTTTCAGCTTTGGATTCTGATAAGCTTAGAAGGAAGTAACAAATCCCAGACAACTTTGGATTGAAGTTTGTATATTTCTTTTTAAAATTGCTAGAATCCAAAGTTGGAAAGAAGATTCAAGAAATTGTAAGTATGGAAGATTTTAATCTTTTGATTGTATAAAATAATGTTTTTTCTCTTTTCTTACCATACCAGCTCATAATCGTATGAGAGAAGTAGGGAAAAAGAATCTAGCACTATAAAACTAGAAGATATTAAAGCAAGATACAACCCACCTATATCTCGAACCTCGAAGAACATAACACCTTCCTCAATCGCTATGTTAACTCGCTCTCCTCTTCCACCGTGAGAAGCAAAATTATTAGTTAATCTAGATTTAGTTAAGTTTTTTATTTAAATTATTTTTTTAGTATAAAAAAATTAATTAGTAATATCATTTGAATTTTTTTTATTAAAAAAATAGTTAAAAATTAATTTAAAAATTAGATGAATTGGTCCCTAAAATTATTATAAGTTAATCTAGATTTAATTAATTTTTTATTTATGTTTTTTAATTAGTTTTTTTTCGTTACCAAAAGTCTTATTTGAAAAAAAAACGTCATTTTAATTTTTTTTGAAAAACATTATAATTTAAAGAAATTAAAATTTTAATTTAAAAATATGATGAATTGGTCCCTGAAATTTTTCGTAAATATCACTATGTTTAACAGTTAACTAACTTAAATTTAACAGAGATTAATTTATTCAAACCAGTAAATATTGGAGACCAATAAACATAAAAAAAATTACGAACTAATTCATTCAAACTAGCAAACATTGGGGTTTATTTGTGTCAATTTGTCATATTATAATGCATATAAAAACGTTATCCACGTGAAAAATCTTATTTAATTTGTTCGTATCATGAGCCACTATTGTTGTTAGTGCGAAGCTCTTTTTCTTATTCATTGCTTTATATTATTTCAATTAATTTCGATTTTATAATAATGTGTCGTTTTTTTTTTCTAAATTCAAAACATGCCCGCTGCTTGTATATTTATTTGAATGTTGTGGAATTAAAGTAGTGTGATATTCAATACAATTACATTATTATATCCCTACTCTACAATTGCTAGATTTTGTCTCATTATATTCTTAAGTTAAAAACTTTTGTCATCCCAATTAAAAATTCTAGATCATCCTGATAAAGCTTAGAATATAGTGTTTATTCTTGAAATTTTTTAATCAAAATGAAGTCCATCATCATGCAAATATATAAAACAAAGAATAAAATTTTGATTTAACTAATTATCATCTTTATTTTTGTTCGGAGATAGAAGAGCGTGGTATTTGTTTTTTGAGTTATTCTCCTCTAAATACACCTATTTTTTTTATTAATTTTCTTCAGATTTCCGTTTTGCATACGAACTTTCAATTTAGCCCGTAAATACACCAACCCTTGATTAGTTTCAAGTTGCACACATGTCAAAAATCCGGCGAATCAAAGCTGACATGACATATTTCGGCGTGACGTGACTGCTGACATGCCGGGTGAGTCATAATCAATCTTATTTGATTTTTCAATAAATACACAAACTCTTTAAAGTTTCCCTTTTTGCACATGAACATTAAATTTGATTTATTTTTGCACACAATTGAAATTTAGAATTTTTTAATTACTTCCTCCATCCGGCTTGACTTGTCTTGTTTTCCATTTTGGGTTGTCCCGCTTGACTGGTCTTGTTTCTTAAAATAGAAAATAATTACCACAAAAACTCCCACTTTTGGGCCCTACCTATTTACACACAATCACTCACTCATCTACACACAACCATCAACTCATCTTAATTTCCGTACCGAAAAGAAACAAGACAAGTCGGGCGGGACGGAGAGAGTATTATTTATTTGTAATAAGATTTTTATAATGAATTACCGAATTAAGTTGAACAAACCGATTAAAATAGGTTTTTAATGATGATCATGACAAGATCATTGAATCTAATGTGTCGATTCGATGAAATGAAATGGAACAAATTGAGAAATTGTAGTGATTCAAGAAATGGAACAAATTATAGGTCTCGTGTTTTCTTGTTCGTTCTATTTCATTAAAAACGTATTATTGTATAAAAGATAAAGACTCTGTAGATAAAAATTAATTAGCCAAAAATTAAATTATGTATACCCTAAGATATTACTCCCTCCGTCCCGCCCGACTTGGCTTCTATTGCTTTTTGGATTGTCCCACTCGACTTGGCTTCTTTTCAAAAATGGCAAATAATTATTCTAATTAATCAACTACTTTAATTAATCAACTTAACTAAATAACCCACCTAATCCTAAATCTACCATCTCATTTGCCATTTCTCTCTCTTCGCCTCCCTTCTTCAAGATTGCAAACTCCTCCGGTGAATATTCTAGATCTGCCGTCCTTCCATCGAAATGATAATCGGGGCGAGCTCTGGTTCTCCAGCTTCCCGTCCCTCTCTTTTTCTACATCCTCTCGTAGCTGCAACATATACTACCTTGGGTCTTTTCGATATGGAAGAAACTCAGATCTGACTGGTGGGTGAGTCATCGGCGCCGATTTCGGCCAGATCTCTTCGACGTCCATCAGCAAATATGTTGGGTGGGCCGATTTCTATCCTATCTCAACGCGATTTTTGTTCTCTTTCTTTGAAGGCCGATGACCATTTGCCTCAAGATTTTGAAGCATGTTCCAATTTCTGGAATTGTAGCTATTGTTTGATTTCCACTTTGATTGCCATTAATTTATTTTCTTTATTAATTAATTATCTCTCTTTAATTTCATTCAACTGAAAGATAAACATTTGGAGAATTATAGATTCACTTTTCCTGTTGTTTCCAAAGTCTCATTTGCAAAGATTCACCTTTTCTGTTGTTTTCAAGGTCCCATTTGTAAAGATTTGATCTTGTGAAGTACTTACATATTTGGATTGTATGGTTCGTTGCTGTTGTTTGAACCTTTAATCTATATAATTTAGGAAGTTTTCGATGTGAATTAATTCTCTGTTTGGGTAAAGATCTTTTATACTTGCCCTTTCATGTTTCAGAAGTCATCTTGCGATGTAACATTAATAATCCCTAAGAACCAACCAATATCTGCTCATCCCTTTGTATATGGTTCTCAGTTGTTAACTGAGTATTCTGAAACCAGCCTCGATCTACAAGTCTTGGTTCTATGAGTTTTGACGGAGGTATCATCACGGCATAGAGAATGGAGGAGAAGAGGACTTTGATTGCCGACGGGGTGTTCTTGAGGGAGAGGTAGAAGGAGACGCACTGAATCTATTATTTAGATGTTGTGATTTTAATTTATTTGATGAATTATTAATAAATATTGGAAATAGATTAGTTGAAGTAATTATTAAAGTTAAAATGTTAAATATGTGGGTCATGCATTTTTTTACACAATTAATAAGTCATCTTAAACTCCGCACCGAAAAAAAAAAGAAGCCATGTGTTATGGGACGGAGGGGAGTATTATTTAATAATCGTTAGTAAAAGAAACAATACGTTATTATTGGAACCAAGGGACAATTACTATTTACAATAAAAAATTAAATAGCTAATGACAAGATTACCATTTGTAAGTGAATTCAAATTGTCGAGCACTAAACCTACAATTAAAGGAGTGGAGGTCTCAAGAAAAGTTTTTCAACACTAAAAGTAACTTACATTTCTCTTTTCGGGGTGGGGTTTGTTTTATTTCATTTTCATTTCTATCTAAATGGTTAGAATACAAATCCTAACATTTATGCAACAATATATTGTGATATAGTTAGCAATACCAACCTATCACATTAATCTAATTACTCTGTCTATAAATCCGATCCAATAATTTTCATTAAACCGCTGCAAGCATTCTGACTGAGTATGACGACGTCCGTGTTTAGAGCAATTTCCCTTGACATAATCTTCGCCGCCATTGCTGGAATCCATGCAAGAAATCTCCCAGGTTAATCTTAATCCCACCTAATATGAATTAATATTAATTTCTTAATATTATTTTCAAGCAAAGTGGTATATATGCATGAACGAAGCATGTCAAATATTTATATTCTTGATCTTATTTAATTAGTGAATTTCTTGATTAATTTTGCAGATGATATTCTCATTAGCAATGGAAAAACTTCATTTCGAAATAGTCAGATCACAAGATACTTGTCGAGTGAACGAAGAAATTTAATCAGCAATAACTTTATTACCATTGCAAGAAACTGCTTTTAGAAAGGAATAAACGGGTCGGATAATATTTTCCGACCGTTGTTCGCACCACCTCCACCACCTCGGTCATCTGCCGGGAGGCCGGCCGGCTATGGTATTAATATAGTTAGTGCTACTACTCTAATAAAATAATTATGATTAATTCAAATTATATATATCATGTAACTCAAAGCTATCTCTATGCTTGTAAGTTGTAACGTCAAATCCGTTTGAATATATATGATGTTGTAAAATAAAAAGAGATGCATCTAATTAAACTTTTATTTATTATTATTGGAAATTAAATTACGGCAACATATAATTTTCATGGGCTTCTAGGAGGACGGGTCGGACGTCTCTTCGGAGGCTTGGGCCTTGGGGGCCCACGGGGAGAGCGTGGGCCCTTACTCCCCCAAAGCTCCTTAGTTGCTTCTTCTTCCTCACCGGATGCTCGCATCCGGCCGGGCGCCGGAGATATTGGCCGCCGGTGCCATCGCCGCCGCCACCAAAACCAACACTAGGAGAAAGAATGAAATAGCCTTCATAGTTGTTTGATGAGAAAAATGGTCCAAACGAATATGAAATATATAGGCCTTATGTTGATCTCGAATTAAGTGCTTCTCATACTTTCTAATTTATGTCTCATTTCTCAACAATGCATAGATAATAAGTTTTATTTGCGGCTTATTAGAGCTGGGCAAGCATAACTAATGAAATGCTACAAAAAGTTTCCCATAAAGAGAACTATTTCATTTGTACGATTTGTCCATAAATTATGAATATGCAAACTACCCTATACTATCTAATTTGCAAGGAGTAAAACTACTCCGAAAAAAAAAATTAAATAAATAAATTTACGATTCTCGACCACGCGTGTGAAGTTAGGTGTAATATTGTAAAGTCATACTCTCACCCTTTATTATTATTCTTCTCCAACTTATTGCAAATTAATGAATCGGTTAACAGAAGAGAAATGTTTTGTTCAAATGAATATGAATAGATGTCATGTGTATTCTTTATTTTTAAATTTCATCCGTGCTTGTCACATTACTTTTTCGGGGAATATGTTCTTTTTTTAAGGCTGGAAAACTTACGATCCCTATTCTTTTCTTTTTTTTTGAATCTTCCATAAATATTGAAATTAGTATGGATGTATAATTTCTAGTGTTTTTCTTTTATTCGAAGAAAAGTACTAGATAGAATATTATGATTATTGTTTCTTTGGATTCGATGAAATACCTATACCAAGAAATCTTTTTTATACTACATTTTTTCTTTTCTTTTTCTAAACTAATAACTCTCTTGAAATTCTTAACATTTCCAAATAAAATTGTACCACCTACTATTTAATCTCCTGAACATTTCCCAAAATTAAATCTGCACGAAAAAATGAATCAATTATATTAATCAACCAAAATAATTTACTATAATCTACTTTCTCTTTTGAATTCAAGTTCTGACAAGAAAATCTTTATCTTTTCTTTATACAAATATACAATATTCATCAATTCTCAAGTCTTTTCTTCTCGTCAAATATAAACCTCCAAACCAAATACAAAATTCTCTCGACAAATAAAATAGTACTAATATTTTTGTAAAGGAGATACACAACTAGCTAGAAGTTTTCCTACTAGATCTCCATTAACTGTTGGACTTTCGGAATTATGAACAACTTTTGATTAGTATTACACCTATGCAAGATATAATTCCAAATATAATATTTCATCCATTCTATTATTCAATCTTGTTTTTCTAATCGGTTCGTTACTTTTGTCTTGATTTTAAGAATAGAAAAAAAATAAATTTTTAATCCTAAAATAAAGTGGGTCCTCTTACTCACTAACCATCCCACATTTTTAAACTATCTCTTCAAAAGTATCTCTATCACACAATTCAGTTTCGCTCCGAACTCAAAAAACTATAACTTGTAGTTTTTTGGAAACTTTAGATTATTTCTTCAATTACAACATTAAAAAAAATAAAAAATAAATAAATCTATTACCTCAACTATGCCTTAATTAGTAGAATTTGCATAAATTTCATTTCTTTTCATTAATCCTCGTCGAAAACTGTACTCATTTCTCAATATAATTAAAACTTCTAAAATAAACACCTAAATGAATTTCTTACGCTCTGTGGCGAAAAAAAGGAACATAAATAATAAGATGGGGAAGTATATTTTCTGGAATGTGTTTATGGAGCTTCTAATATAATTTTTTTTATAATATCAAAGCACAGTTTCTACTATTCATACGAGTACTTTAGTATATATATACTTCTGTAAATAAAAAGGGTCGCATCAAATAAAGTTTTAATTTATCATCATTATTAAGAAATTATTTAGTAGCAACATATATACATATTTCATGGGCTTATTGGAGCCTTGGGAGGACGTCCCGGCCGAGACTTGGGCGGAGGTTTCGGCTTCCGCGGCGAACGAGGAGCGCGTGGAGGCCTATTCCTCCACCGCCACCGGTTAGGATGCGCCGTTGCTTCTTCTTCCTCATTCGACGCCCCCATCAAGCTCTCTCCAGAGCTATCCGCCGCCGCGGCCGCCACCAGAACCAGCACTAGGAGAAAGAGTGAAATAGCCTTCATGGTTGTTGTATGGAGAAATCGAACCAAGCAAATGTGAAATATATAGAGGTTATGTTTGATATGGAGTTAACCGCATACATATCCTTCTCTTGCCTTTTAATTTATTTCTCATTTATCTCTCAACTCTCAACAATATGTAGATAAAAGAAATACGTAAGAAACTAAAGTCTATAATGCATGAACAACCAAAATAACGAATAATGCGTAAAGTTTGCAACAAATGAAGAGAATTAAGTATATCAAGATGTATGAAAAGTCAACATGACAATACTCTTTTCATATTCATTCAGAGGCAAACAAGCAGAAGAATTACTTAGTAGCTCGAGGTCTGTATGTGCATGAATTAACACTATTTAATTCCATTTATGCACCGTGATATTTATTATTGTAATTGTTTAGGATGACCAAATCGACATTGGGGGATTCAGAATTATGAGTTGAGAATTCGAAATTTCAAGAAAAAGATAAAATGTAGAATTTTAGAAAAGTGCGAAATATTTTCTTTTAAAAATTTAGCATGTTACCCGCCCCTATTAGTTGGAATATCTAACTTCAGATTCCATTATCAATAATCTTTATGCTTTTAGTTATAGAAGCAAATGAACCTTTCAATAACTAATTAATTTCTATTTTTAGTCAAACAATTGTTTAAGTAGTAGAAAACTGCTTTTAACAATGTATTTAATTTCTTAATATTATTAATCGAAAGGTTACTGTTTTTTCTATTTCTGATTATTAATTTGGAACCCATGATTAAAGAACTTCTTGCTTGCTGCATGCATGAAGATTGTTTGTGAATATATCTATATAATTTTAATCATGTTTCTTGGAATTATGCTGATGATGGAAATATTGTCGAGAACATGAAATTTTTGTCTAATGCACGAGAAAAATTTCGATCAGTATAAAATTTATTTCCGTTTTACGTACATGTTTTACTGAAGGGCTAGACGGCTATGACTTCATACGATTGGGTAATCTTGTCCGTTCACCGACTATATCGGATAATGTTTTCCGACCACCACTGTCGTCGCCTCCACCACCTAAGCCACCGTCGGGGCCCATTCCTATTTCGCTAATGCTTGTCAATGCATAAATGAAGCGCTGCACATCCTCTGTCCAATTTTAGGACGGACCACTCAGTGGCCCACCAATCACGTGGTGCCACGCGTGTATTGGTGGCCCATGTTTTTACCGGTACATTGTTTGTTTACTGGTAGAAATACATGTGGCATCGTGTAATTGGTGGGCCACTGAGTGGTTCTCACAAAATGGGCCAAAAGATCCGGATTGTAAATGAAGTAACGACTGGATTAAGTATGCATTGCCATCTCGTGAAAATAAACTGTTAAGAGTAGCTCAAATGTGTTGGATTGGACGTGTTTATATACTCCCTCCATCCTATCAATCTTGTAACATTAGGGTCTCGGCACGGATTTTAAGATCGTAGGTATAAAGGTATAAAGTAGTTGTGTAAAAAAATAATTGAATCCACTTGTTTAAGTAATTGTGTTCTACTCATTTTCTTTCTATTTTAGATAATGTTGCAGGATTGCTGGGACAACCCAAAAGACAAATGTAGTAAGATTGGTAGGACGGAGGGAGGATATGTTTTGTCTGGGAATAATGTAATTAAGTGCGAAAATATAAAATACTCCCTCCGTTCCACAATTCTTGCTCCACTTTCCTTTTCTTTGTTTCACAATTCTTGCTCCATTTCCGAAAATACCAAAAAAATTAAATTTAATCTTTCTTTAATCATAATTTATATAATTGTTTATTCATAAAAATTTGTAATACACCCTCATCTTAAATCTTTTTATTTTTCTTCCTAATCCTAATCTATTACTCCCTCATTTACTTACACACTTCTCGAACATTCATCCTTGTTAAACCAACAACAAATTGATTACTCTCCCAAACCCTAGATCGACGCCTCCATCATCAAGAAATCTCTATCTCCTCTGCCTCCTTCACCCGCTAGATCTAGACATATTATCTCTGAAAAACTCTCTAGATCCCCTCTGCCTTCTTCGTCTTCTTCGCAAGGATGAAATCTCGACTCCTTCACCCGCTAGATCTAGAACGAGATCTTCTTGGGTATGATAGGAGAAATGGCCGAAACCGGCGATGAACTGAACGGAGCGAGGGGGGAAGGCGGCGGAGACACTCTGGGTCGAGCGAAGTATCGGAGATCAAGAGCGATGGAGCAAGATCTGAGGGGGCGAGTTCTTATTGGCCGTTCTTTGCCGCCGGATATGGGCAAGAAACGGCCGAGGAGTTCGAAAGCCAACTTCCGATGTCGGAAGAGGAGAGCGAAGAAGGGCCATTCTTTGCCACCGGATTTGACGACATCCGGCAAGAAAGTGATGAGGATTTAGAACGCCAAGTTCCTATTTCTCTAGATTCTAGCGAAGAGTGGTCGTTCTTTGCCAACGACTTTGATGACAGTCGGCAAGAAAGTGTGGAGGAGATAGAAAGCCAATTTCCGGCTCTGCCTTTTGAAGGGGAGAAGGAATTTGGGTAAAAAATATTCTTTGTTTTTTTTTAGTATTCTTTTAATTTATTCTGTTTTTAGGGTTTTGGAGGGCTTTGTAATGACAATTGCTACTCTTGTTTATGCAGGGAACAAAAGACTACATGAATGCAGTTGGAGAAGGACGTGGTATTGGGTGAGATCTATCCCTGTTTGTCTTGTCTATTGTTAATTTGATACTCTAGGTTGGAGTATGTGTTTAAAGCAATATGGTCTAAAATGATATGAAAATGCTCACTTTAGGTTTGACAGAACATTTCAATGAATTTCTTGCAAATAGAATGAGATATGTTCTTTAGGTGTGGGGATTTGTTGTTTATATCTTGCCTTGTTCATTTATTGCTTCTGGAATCTTGGATGCTCTTGTGTATGCATATTTCGGTTTGCATGCATCTTTGGTTCTGTTACATGCTTGTTATGCTTCTGTTGTATGCTTGTTCTGTTGCAAGCTTGTTATGCTTCTGCTATTGTATTATAGTGCTTCTGTCTTACAGTGCTTGGTTCATGTCACATGCTTCTGTCTTAGAGTGCTTCTGTCTCAGACTACTTGTTTCATGATTCTTGCATCTGTCTTATAAACAGATAAACTATAAACACATAACAAAAACAGATAACAAAACTAGCTTTATTTCTTATACTACTACAAAACTAGCTTTATTTCTTATACTTGGGCTTTGTTGACCAGAAATTGCAGCTTGGGCTTTGTTGACCAGAAATTGCATAAGTCTATAATTCATTATAGAATCAGATGTCATGCCTTCTTTGGAAATTGAAATTTTTATTTTCAATTTCAAAGAAAGATTATATTGCTGTTTCTGGTGCTTTCTTAGAATCTGAATTTTCATTCAGATTATGATAATTTACAATAATAAAGAATAAACCTCAGTACAAATAATGTCTTACAAAATATGACATACCTTTTGAATCAAACAATCCTTGATCACCTGTTTTGTTATGGATTGAATTGCTTTTGTCTCTAGTGTCCCCTTTGGTCTATTCTTGCTTGCTCTAATTGCTGGAACCTTTTCTGTGAATGGAAAAATGTCAATTTTCCCATCAAACAAAATTGTCCATCTTCAGCAAATATAGGTCTTGCCACTGCACACATGAACATTACTTTGTTTATGAACTTCTTGCTTTGGCAAGACCTATGTGGCTCTACCTCATTAGGTGTGAGGTAAAATCTGTGTGCAGTCTTAGTTAGATAGAACCATTTCTCATTAATGTGCACTGTGTTCTGCATATTCTTGAAGTTTATTTTTTGTGTGATTCTATCAAACTGTACTGCATTCATCGAAAATTGTAACCTTTCAAACTTATGTTGGGCTGTGAGGGAGGGCTTTATTGCACTAGAGTGAGCTTTGATTAGACCACCTTTATACCATCTCCACACCGTTGTCGGACTGCAAGATGTGCCCTTAGCTAGCTTCCTTATAGTGCCTCTTTTTTGCACACCCAAACTCTCGATTAGAGGTAGGTTGATATGAACTTGTTTTCGATGTACAGCTCCTTTCTTTTTTTACTGCAAATGCATGACTTGGCCTTCATTTTTCTGTTTTTTAGCTGCAGTCCATATCCGCTGGATAGTAGGCCGACCACATTCGTACTTAGCTACAGCTTCTTTCACTTTTCCTCTTGCAGGCTTGTCATTTTTCAGATTTTGTAGGAGAAATTGAAGAACTTGATTCCTCTCTACTGTGGAGAGATCTTTCCTCCTCACCATTTCTTTTTGTTGTGCTTTTTCTAGATTGAATATTTGAATTGGGTCCGGTTGATGAATTGATTGTACTTATAAGTGCGATGTGGAGGGAAATTGAAATCTCATTTCGGTGGATTTGGCTCCAACTTAATTTTGATTAAGGGCGTGTACAACATGTAGTGTAATTTGGGTACTGTATTTTGATTAGTGTCCGACTACATTTGTAACCATTTTTCAATATTTATCGAATACTTATCCTGTTGAATTATACTCCTCTCAATTTCTTTTATTTGTCCATTTAACAATTTTTTGGAGTAGCAATATGATTCAATTACTTTGTAAACAACCGTATTAAATATCGAGGCCACACAACTAATACAAACAACACATTGCACACATGTACAAAAAGTAGAGACAAAAATTCAGAGGAGAGAGAAATAAATTAGTCATACTTAATTGAAAAGGGACCCACACAATTAATACAAACAACACAATTAACAATTCTCCTAAAATACCGCGCCGAAAAGTTTTGGAGCTTTATTTGTGTAACGGAGGGAGTATTTAATTATTTCTGATTTAGAAAATAATATATACTTGTACTTCAAACATGAGTAAAGATATGTATTCAAAAGAAACTATTCTTGCTTTTTAAATGAAAAAGTATTGTTGTCTTATCTCCAATTGATTGAAATAATTGAAGTCTATCCATTATATATGTTGCACATTGACTTGTCATTTGATTAGGTTAGATGATATATTACTTGGATAATCACAATTGATTGAAATAATTGAAGTCCCTTTATGAGGCCTATTGAGAGGATTAATGTTCCATTACTAATAAAAATAAACACTAAACAATATTGATAATGATAATTTGTATTAACAATCCTAACTAGTAATTCTAAAATAAATAAAGCACGTCCTTATTGAATAACATAGCGGTAAAAGTGGTTAACATGTAACCAAAATTTATGGGTGCAAATCCTACTAGCCATTATGTATACTTTACCTTGTGTGCTTCGAAAATAGCAATTACTGATTATTCATTATTAAAATAAAAATAAAAAATACCTAACTAAAAAAACACTATAAAGCACGGATGCTGGGAGTCGCAAAGTTTTAAGTGGATGGGAGTTGAATAAAATAATGAAGGAAAAACAAATAAATACATAGCGTGTCATTGTATAAATAAAATGAAAGAATTGATGAAAGAATAAATCCATGTCCTATTGTAGAGTCTGTCTACAATCTCTTTGAACTGATTTTCAGCTTTGGATTCTGATAAGTTTAGAAGGAAGTAACAAATCCCAGGCAACTTTGGATTGAAGTTTGCATATTTCTTTTTAAAATTGCCAGAATCCAAAGTTGGAGAGAAGATTCAAGAAATTGTAAGTATGGAAGATTTTAATCTTTTGATTGTATAAAATAATGTTTTTTCTCTTTTCTTACCATACTAGCTCATAATCATATGAGAGAAGTAGGGAAAAAAATCTAGCACTATAAAACTAGAAGATATTAAAGCAAGATACAACCCTTCTATATCTCGAACCTCGAAGAACATAACACCTTCCTCAATCGCTATGTTAACTCGCTCTCCTCTTCCACCGTGAGAAGCAAAAATTATTAGTTAATCTAGATTTAGTTAATTTTTTATTTAAATTATTTTTTTTAGTATAAAAAAATTAATTAGTAATATTATTTGAATTGTTTTTATTAAAAAGATAGTTAAAAATTAATTTAAAAATTAGATAAATTGGTCCATAAAATTATTAAAAGTTAATCTAGATTTAATTAATTTTTTATTTATGTTTTTTAATTAGTTTTTTTCGTTACCAAAAATCTTATTTGAAAAAAAACGTCATTTTAATTTTTTTTGAAAAACATTATAATTTAAAGAAATTAAAAATTTAAAAATTTAATTTAAAAATATGATGAAATTTTTCGTAAATATCACTATGACTAGCAGTTAACTAACTTAAATTTAACAGAGATTAATTTAATCAAACTAGTAAATATTTAAGACCAATAAACATTAAAAAAAATTAGGAACTAATTCATTCAAACTAGCAAACATTGGGGATTATTTGTGTCAATTTGTCATATTATAATGCATATAAAAGCGTTATCCACGTGAAAAATCTTATTTAATTTGTTCGTATCATGAGCCACTATTGTTGTTAGTGCGAAGCTCTTTTTCTTATTCAGTGCTTTATATTATTTCAATTAATTTCGATTTTATAATGATGTGTCGTTTTTTTTTCTAAATTCAAAACATGCCCGCTGCTTGTATATTTATTTGAATGTTGTGGAATTAAAGTAGTGTGATATTCAATACAATTACATTATTATATCCCTACTCTAAAATTGCTAGATTTTGTCTCATTATATTATTAAGTTAAAAACTTTTGTCATCCCAATTAAAAATTCTAGATCAGTCTGATAAAGGTTAGAATATAGTGTTTATTCTTGAAAATTTTTAATCAAAATGAACTCCATCATCATGCAAATATATAAAACAAAGAATAAAATTTTGATTTAACTAATTATCATCTTTATTTTGGTTCGGAGATAGAAGAGCGTGGTATTTGTTTTTTGAGTTATTCTCCTCTAAATACACCTATTTTTTTTCTTCAGATTTCCGTTTTGCATACGGACTTTCAATTTAGCCCGTAAATACACCAACTCTTGATTAGTTTCAAATTGCACACATGTCGAAAATCCGGCGAATCAAAGCTGACATGACATATTTCGGCGTGACGTGACTGCTGACATGCCGGGTGAGTCATAATCAATCTTATTTGATTTTTCAATAAATACACAAACTCTTTACAGTTTCCCTTTTTGCACATGAACATTAAATTTGATTTATTTTTGCACACAATTGAAATTTAGAATTTTTTAATTACTCCCTCCATCCGGCTTGACTTGTCTTGTTTTCCTTTTTGGGTTGTCCCGCTTGACTGGTCTTGTTTCTTAAAATAGAAAATAATTACCACAAAAACTCCCACTTTTGGGCCCTACCTATTTACACACAATCACTCACTCATCTACACACAACCATCAACTCATCTTAATTTCCGTACCGAAAAGAAACAAGACAAGTCAGGCGGGACGGAGAGAGTATTATTTATTTGTAATAAGATTTTTATAATGAATTACCGAATTAAGTTGAACAAACCGATTAAAATAGGTTTTTAATGATGATCATGACAAGATCATTGAATCTAATGTGTCGATTCGATGAAATGAAATGGAACAAATTGTTAAATTGTAGTGATTCAAGAAATGGAATCAATCATTATTTTATAACTTGTTTGGTTTAGAATCATGAGGGAATCGAATCTCCCTTATTTTTTTGTGACTATTTGGTCAAAAAATGCAGTTCAGAATCAACAATCGAGAATTGAATTGAAATACATGTAGTGATTGGACAATGAAAAATAGAGAATCAAATACAAGGAAAGAAACTCACTTCCAAAATCCAAACGAACACTCAACAAGAGAATTAAGGTTAAACTTGGTTTGATTAGTTGCCTATTTAATGTATAAAAATCTATTTTGATCTGTTTTGGTAATTCAATATAAATATCTTCTTATAAATAAATAATAATTAAAAAAATATTCTAACTTTCGTTTATGTGCAAAAATGAATTAAATTTAAAATTCATTTGCAAAAAAGGTAACGGTAAAGAATTTTTGTATTATTGGTAATCAAATAAGATTGATTATGACTCACCCGACATGTCAGCAGCCTTGTCACGCTTGAAAATGTCACGTCAGCTTTGATTTCGCCGGATTTTTGATTGGTATGCAATTTGAAACAAATCAAGAGTTGATATTTTTATGGGCTAAACTAAAAATTCGTGTGAAAAAAAAAAAGAATTTGAAAAAAGTGTGTATTTAGAGGAGAATAACCTTATTTCTTTTCTTTTCTCTCTTTTGGGTGAAGGTTTATTCGGCTGGTGAACTTTTGTGATTCTCTTGCCACTTAGAAATAAGAGTTGAATAGTATTCCCTAGGCCCCATTATAGGTCTCGTGTTTTCTTGTTCCTTCTATTTCATTAAAAATGTATTATTGTATAAAAGATAAAGACTCTGTAGATAAAAATTATTTAGCCAAAAATTAAATTATGTATTTCCTAAGATATTACTCCCTCCGTCCCGCCCGACTTGGTTTCTATTCCTTTTTGGATTGTCCCACTCGACTTGGCTTCTTTTCAAAAATGGCAAATAATTATTCTAATTAATCAACTACTTTAATTAATCAACTTTACTAAATAACCCACCTAATCCTAAATCTACCATCTCATCTGCTATTTCTCTCTCTTCGCCTCCCTTCTTCAAGATTGCAAACTCCTCCAGTGAATATTCTAGATCCACCGTCCTTCCACCGAAATGATAATCGGAGCGACCTCTGGTTCTCCAGCTTCCCGTCCCTCTCTTTTTCTACATCCTCTCGTAGCAGCAACATATACTACCTTGGGTCTTTTCGATATGGAAGAAACTCAGATCTGACTGGTGGGTGAGTCATCGGCGCCGATTTCGGCCAGATCTCTTCGACGTCCATCAGCAAATATGTTGGGTGGGCCGATTTCTATCCTATCTCAACGCGATTTTTATTCTCTTTCTTTAAAGGCCGATGACCATTTGCCTCAAGATTTTGAAACATGTTCCAATTTCTGGAATTGTAGCTGTTGTTTGATTTCCACTTTGATTGCCATTAATTTATTTTCTTTATTAATTAATTCTCTCTCTTTAATTTCATTCAACTGAAAGATAAACATTTGGAGAATTATAGATTCACTTTTCCTATTGTTTCCAAAGTCTCATTTGCAAAGATTCACCTTTTCTGTTGTTTTCAAGGTCCCATTTGTAAAGATTTGATCTTGTGAAGTACTTACATATTTGGATTGTATGGTTCGTTGCTATTGTTTGAACTTTTAATCTATATAATATAGGAAGTTTTCGATGTGAATTAATTCTCTATTTGGGTAAAGATCTTTTATACTTGCCCTTTCATGTTTCAGAAGTCATCTCGCAATGTAACATTAATAATCCCTAAGAACCAACCAATATTTGCTCATCCCTTTGTATATGGTTCTCAGTTGTTAACTGAGTATTCTGAAACCAGCCTCGATCTACAAGTCTTGGTTCTATGAGTTTTGACGGAGGAATCATCACGGCATAGAGAATGGAGGAGAAGAGGACTTTGATTGCCGACGGGGTGTTCTTGAGGGAGAAAGCAAGAAGGAGACGCACTGAATCTATTATTTAGATGTTGTGATTTTAATTTATTTGATGAATTATTAATAAATATTGGAAATAGATTAGTTGAAGTAATTATTAAAGTTAAAATGTTAAATATGTGGGTCATGCATTTTCTTACACAATTAATAAGTCATCTTAAACTCTGCGCCAAAAAGAAAGAAGTCATGTCGGCTGGGACGGAGGGAGTATTATTTAATAATCGTGATTAAAAGAAACAATACGTTATTATTGGAACCAAGGGACAATTACTATTTACAATAAAAAATTAAATAGTTAATGACAAGATTACCATTTGTAAGTGAATTCAAATTGTCGAGCACTAAACCTACAATTAAAGGAGTGGAGGTCTCAAGAAAAGTGTTTCAACACTAAAAGTAACTTACATTTCTCTTTTCGGGGTGGGGTTTGTTTTATTTCATTTTAATTTGTATCGAAATGGTTAGAATACAAATCCCTAACATTTAGGCAACAATATATTGTGATATAGTTAGCAATACCAACCTATCACATTAATCTAATTAATCTAATTACTCTGTCTATAAATCCGATCCAATAATTTTCATTAAACCGTTGCAAGCATTCTGACTGAGTATGATGACGTCCGTGTTTAGAGCAATTTCCCTTGTCATAATCTTCGCCGCCATTGCTGGAATCCATGCAAGAAATCTCCCAGGTTAATCTTAATCCCACCTAATATGAATTAATATTAATTTCTTAATATTATTTTCAAGCAAAGTGGTATATATGCATGCACGAAGGATGTCAAATATTTATATTCTTGATCTTATTTAATTAGTGAATTTCTTGATTAATTATGCAGATGATATTCTTATTAGCAATGGAAAAACTTCATTTCGAAATAGTCAGATCACAAGATACTTGTCGAGTGAACGAAGAAATTTAATCAACAATAACTTTATTACCATTGCAAGAAACTGCTTTTGGAAAGGAATAAACGGGTTGGATAATATTTTCCGACTGTTGTTCGCACCACCTCCACCACCTCAGTCATCTGCCGGAGGCCGACCGGCTATGGTATTAATATAGTTAGTGCTACTACTCTAATAAAATAATTATGATTAATTCAAATTATATATATCATGTAACTCAAAGCTATCTCTATGCTTGTAAGTTGTAACGTCAAATCCGTTTGAATATATATGATGTTGTAAAATAAAAAGAGATGCATCTAATTAAACTTTTATTTATTATTATTGGAAATTAAATTATAGCAACATATAATTTTCATGGGCTTCTAGGAGGACGGGTCGGACGTCTCTTCGGAGGCTTGGGCCTAGGGGGCCCACGGGGAGAGCGTGGGCCCTTACTCCCCCAAAGCTCCTTAGTTGCTTCTTCTTCCTCACCTGGGATGCTCGCATCCGGCCGGGCGCCCGGAGATATTGGCCGCTGCCGGTGCCATCGCCGCCGCCACCAAAACCAACACTAGGAGAAAGAATGAAATAGCCTTCATAGTTGTTTGATGAGAAAAATGGTCCAACCGAATATGAAATATATAGGCCTTATGTTGATCTCGAATTAAGTGCTTCTCATACTTACTAATTTATGTCTCAATTCTCAACAATGCATAGATAATAAGTTTTATTTGCAGCTTATTAGAGCTGGGCAGCATAATTAATGAAATGCTACAAAAAGTTTGCCATTAAGAGAAAAAAGATAAATTTATTAAACCTATGAATTATTTCATTTGTACGATTTGTCCATAAATTATGAATATGCAAACTACCCTATACTATCTAATTTGCAAGGAGTAAAACTACTCCAGAAAAAAAAAATTAAATAAATAAATTTATAATTACTGACCACGCGTGTGAAGTTAGGTGTAATATTGTAAAGTCATACTCTCACCCTTTATTATTATTCTTCTCCAACTTATTGCAAATTAATGAATCGGTTAACAGAAGAGAAATGTTTCGTTCAAATGAATATGTGGTGATCGTTGTATTGCACCAAATAATCCTGCAAAAATCAGAGAATTACTTTAGTATAGTTCACAGGTATCGAACACAGGGAACGGACGACTAGACACTTTATTTTTCCTACTTATCTGGGGTTTTGGTTAGCGACCACGCAAGATTTGGGATTCCTATTAAAACTAAGAACTTGTAAAATTAAAATCAAGAATAAAAACAGAAAACGAGAAATAAATTGTATTAATCGGGCAAGCGAAAGGCGGGTCCAAAGCGAATATTCATGCACACGTTATTCCAATCCTTGGCACATAAAATGAATTAATCTCAAGAATCTACTAGTTATAGACCACCGTAACTTAAACTGCGTGATCCTCACTCCCACTTACTTAGTCGGTAACCGCCATGTTGGGCATAGAAACGGCTACTTCTCTAACCTAGCTACAACCTACGTTGTTGGGCAATCAATAGATTTAATAGCTAGACAGCTTTATCGAACTAAGGGAGCCTAGTATAGGAGCCTACTCGTATGTTGGGCATCTCATAGTCTCCTATCGGTTTAATCCCATTACTCTAACGAATAATTTTGCTACTTACCTAGCCTTGTTCCACGAGAAACGATGGAAGTACTAAGTTAGCTACATACTGCGCAACCTAGGGTGATCAATCCTAAATTACTAGCCAGATTAATTAATTCAGAATTATCCCGAAACCCTTTTTATTAATTATGAGCACCTAAGCCTCATGTACTGTTCACGTGTGCATTCACATTCTGCCGGACCCTAAAAAGTTTAGCTACTCATGCTAATGATTCGGTTGTACAACTGGGACAGTTTCCAGAACAGAAACATAAAAACGAGTAACCCTAAATCTAGCATGCACGAATTCTAAATTTAAACTTATTAAGATGCGAAATAGCAGAAAATAACAACTTGCGAAATTTAACTAAAATCATAAATTGAAATAACAAGAGGTTCGAATTTGAAATTACTAAGTTCCTAGAAAAAACGATTAAATGCAAAATGAAATAAAACTAGAATTTAAGCTACGGAGTTTAAAGAACATGAAAGACGGAAATTTAAAGCGCTGTTTTTCTTCTAAGCTATGCTGCGGAAATCTGGTTCAGATGGTTCAGAGATGGTTCGGAAATGGTCTTTGGCTTGGGCAGTTCGGCGGCGAGATGGTGCGGCGGCTGTCGGCGGTTGGGATCGGAAGGGAGCAATGGCCGGAATGTGAGCTCGGGATGTTGGGACGTGTTCGAATGGCTGTTTCCTGTGTATAAGGCCTCCGATTTTCGTCCCTCAACATCTCTTAATATACTCCTCCTTTTCTTCCTCTCCAAGGTAGGTTAAATTAGGATAAGGAAAAGATTTGGGTGGATAAGGAAACAAGATCTTTCCTTAACCACCAAAAGATATTTTCTTGATCTTTCCCTATCCTAATAACCGTGCCTTAATTCGCGACTTTCCGCGCCTTTTCTTCACCAAAACGCGCTAATTAATATCCTCTTCATCATGCCACGTCAGCACCGAAACTCTGCATAATACGCCACTGCAAGTGCACCGGTTGGCCAATTGACGCACTTTTCGGCCTGAAATCACTAAGTACGAAAACGACTCATCAAATATCCTTACACTTGATTTATGCTCGCCCACGAGTATAAGGAGAGAAAAAGATAAGTATTTAGTTATTTCGGCCAATCCCCAAGACTCAAGACAAAAATAAAAGACTCAAGGAAAATAAAGACACGACAAAACAAGGACACAAAGATACGGAAAAAAAAACAAAGACACGATCAAAACACACGGACTCAAACAAAACATAAAAAAACGACATGAAGCAGCACCAATCAATCCAAAATTCTCAACACCAATTAACTAGCCAAGCAAATCAAATCATGCAAATATGATCTCATCAAGCAAGTAGACGATGCAAATCTCGAAACTAAGCACACATATATCAACTTGGTCAAAATCTAAACAATGTGGATCTCCTCAAGGTTCGCTCATCACTCAACTAATCTAGGTCCGGTTCAAGCCACTCAAGAAAATAAATCCACGCAATCACGATAAGAGATCGTCACAATAGCAATATCAAGGAGGTCTTTCTCATTAGGTTGTAATGGGGCTTAGGACTTAGACAAATTGATGTTGGTAAGGGTCCCAGGGGTACTAAGCTCCATCAAAAATTATAATTCAATGTTATGCATGCCAAACTCTCTTACTTGTGCAATCAATACAAGAATTCAAAACTTTCCCACCACTTAGCAATTTCGCACAAATGCTACAATTTATTATGTGCACCCATTTTTTTTTCTTTTTCTTTTTCTTTTCCTGCCACATCTCTTTTTTCTGAATATTTCATATGTATTTTTCGTGGCATAACTTTTTTTTCTTCTTTTTCAACTGTCTGGGTACAGACTGTCTCAACTGGGCAATCAGGCCACTTACATTCTGCTTTTTTCTTTTGCAGCTTATACATTCATGTTTCGGCCTAGACAAATCTGATTTTTTTGCAGCACCTCTTAATTGGGTAGGTAGAGGACATATGTGACACTCCTCTAAACAACATCTATCATGCACAAGAAGGTTTATAAGACATGCAATAACATGGGTCAAGAGAAAGTTTAAAAAGGCCTTGGCTAAATTTTTTACTAACTCATTTCAAAGAATCGGTCAAGGCTCAACTTGGCTCACTAGGTGATAATTTAGGGTCGGAAAATTTTGTCGCGGTCGTTTGGCTAAAAATCCCTAGTGCCTCCTATCATGTATCACAAATGACTCAAACTTATTGCAATTTAGCGAATAAACACTCTCAAAAGAAATAGTAGGAAGTGTCCTACTTTAGGCTCAAATCTAATTTAAGTGAGTGGTTTAATAAAATTCGATCCCACAAGGTTTATTTTTCGTCATCCCAAGTTACATACACATATATGCCTAGATCTAATTTTCACAAAGTCTACAAGCAAGAATATTGAACACAAAAGCACAAATAAGACATGCTTGAACATAGAAATCGGCGCTTCAAAAATCGAAAATTTTGGCATGCTTCGACACAAAATAAACCCCCCTCCTTACACTTAAAACTTGCTCGCCCTCGAGCAAGAAGAAAAGACAAAACAAAGAGAGAAGGTATGACAAAATAAAAACAAAAACACCCTCCTTACACTTGAACCCTTTCAAGTGTAAGAACACCAAACAAAAGAAAATAAACTACCCCTCCTTACACTTGAACCCTTTCAAGTGTAAGGACACAAAAACAACACATAAGACTCACAAACACAGACGCAAAACAGAAACAAAGACAAACACAAAAATTGGGGAGAAAAGTTTACTTGGCGCCTCGCTTGGGCAAGCGAGGCAGTCGGCTCATCATGGTACGGCGCAGGCGGTCAAGACGGCTTCCCATGGCATTTAGGTCAGTACGCAGCAGCTCCACAGAATCTCCACCTACACTCGAAGATGCACTTGAGACACGAGGTCCCGGTGGATAGAACTGAATGTCCCAGTTAGGCAGTTCATACACTAAGCGAGAATGTCTCAACAACGACATATCAAACAAAGTAGGAGGGGGCACAGGGCTTAAAAACTGAGCATCATAGATCACAAAGTTGCGTTCAATGAACGTAGCAAGTAAGTGGCACAACGTGAGGTGTCGTGCGGTGTGACTAGCTATGACGAACATGTTTTTAGCTATCCAAAAGCTTAGGTTGACCGGTCGGTTGGCATGCATACACCACAAAAAATACAACTCATTTGTCGTTACCTTATCGAAAGCTGTACTCTTACCCGTGACAAACATCTTCTTCCGGGACGTGAACAGTTTCTTCCGGCTCGTACACAAACTCCGGCGGTGGTGGAACTTCTTCTTCAACATACGGCACAATGGCGAGAGCTTGAGCTCGAGCGGCGGCCGCAGCGGAGCCCTCAGCGGCGGCGCGGCGGCGCTGTATCTCCGGGTCGTCCTTGTAGGCGCTGAACCATTTAGCGGCGGCGCGGAGCCCTGATCGTTTCTTCGGCGGCATGATGGTTTGGTTGTGCAGTTGAGTTGGTTGTGGTGGTGGAGGTTGCAATACTTGAAAAATCTATAGAGAGAGGGAGAGGTGGGCGGCGGTTATTGAGGAAAGAAATGGGAATAGTGGCAAGTGGGTAGGGTTGTTGTATTTATAGTAGATTAATATTTTCACTTTGACCCCTCCACTTGCACAATTAAGACAAGGGACTCCATCTTCATTTAATTGAGTCCATCAACTTTTGATAAGTGAATTTGGCCTCAATAAAACCTCCTTCATGCAATTGAGTCCTTGTAGAGTCTTGGAAACTTCAATTGGGTCATTCCATCTCTCCAAAATTGTAATTTGGTCCTTCAAACTTTATCTCCTTACACTTAAACCTTTTCATCCTTAACCAAAAATCTGAAAAATAAGAAGAAAAACATCAAGCATAAAATCGGCAAAAATAAATAAAAACACGAAAAATTAAAAATAACTAGCAAAACACGGGTTGCCTCCTGGTAGCGCCTCTCTTTAGAGTCTTTGGCTAGACCTCCTCTTCAAAGAGTCAAAAGTAAGAGGGAATGAACAAGCTTTGCTCGTCCACATCTTTCATCATTGCGGCTGCATGGTAGATTTTAAGGCGATGGCCATTCACAGTAAAAGCGTCGTCCGAGTCCAATTTTTGTATGATCACTGCTCCGCTTGGCCAAGCGGAGCGCACTCGAAATGGACCAATCCATCCCGGACCTAAGCTTTCCCGGCATGAGCCGTAGGCGTGATTGATACAGTAAGACAAGTTGCCCTGGCTCAAATTTCTTCAAACGAATAGCCTTATCATGCCATGCCTTAGTATGATCTTTGTATTGCATGGCCGCGTCATAGGACTCCATCCGAATCTCTTCCAACTCTTGCAGCTGATATTTTCTTTCCTTGGCACATTCGGTTGGGTCCATGTTGATTTTCTTGACAGCCCACCAAGCTTTGTGCTCCGGTTGCACGAGCGAGATGACATTGCTTACCAAAAATCAATCGGTACGGAGACATTCCGAGAGGAGTTTTATAAGTCTGTCCGATAAGCCCATAAGGCGTCATCCGGCCTTGTACTCCAATCCTTCCTTGACGGATTGACGAGTCTTCTCCAATATAGACTTGATTTCTCGATTAGACACTTCGGCTTGTCCATTCGATTGAGGATGGTAAGCGGTAGAGACTCGGTGAGCTACTCCATACTTCTTCATTAATGATTCTATGGTGCGGTTGCAAAAGTGTGTGCCTTGATCGCTTATTATAGCTTTAGGCACTCCAAATCTGCAAAAAATGTTAGTACGGAGAAATCCTGCAACGACTTTAGAATCATTAGTTTTGGTGGCTTTCGCCTCGACCCACTTAGAAATATAATCGACAGCAAGTAAAATATACACGTTCCCATATGAGTGTGGAAACGGACCCATGAAATCCATTCCCCATACATCAAAAATTTCACAAAATCTTAAAGGCTTTTGGGGTATTTCATCTCTCATGAATATATTTCCAGTCATTTGACAACGTGTACAAGACTTACAGTACTTATAAGCATCGAGGTGTAGGCGTGGCCAAAAGAATCCCGCATCCAACACCTTCCGTGCGGTTCTTTTTGGACCAAAATGTCCACCATAAGCAGAAGAGTGGCAATGGAATAAGACATCTTCTTGCTCTTCTTCGGGTATGCATCTTCGAATCACTTGATCGACTCCCATTTTCCAAAGAATTGGGGGTCCCAATAGTACTGCTTGCACTCGCTTTTCAACTTAGCTTTTTGAGCGTGAGTAAACTCGGGTGGAAGCTGCTTAGATGTCAAATAATTCACAATATTAGCAAACCAAGGTAAATTAGAAGTCTTACCCACCGTCTGCAACTGTTCTGACTTGATGGTGTCTCGGTTGGCCAACTGAGACACTTTCTGAACTTGCAAAGCAAAACACTATTCCGGTAGCAGCTGGGCAAGGCTGGAAACAGTTTCTGGAACAGCATATAAGTGTTCTTCTGGAAAGGTCTCGTTGATTGGCTCTCCATCATCTTCTTGATTTAATCGGCTTAAGTGATCCGCCACATGATTTTCAGCTCCTTTCTTGTCCTTCACCTCCCAATCGAATTCTTGAAGCAAAAGAATCCATCGGATAAGCCTTGGCTTTGATTCCTTCTTTGCAAGGAGATGTCTGACGGCAGCGTGATCGGTATAGACGATTATCTTCGAGCCAAGTAAATAAGAACGGAATTTATCAAAGGCAAACACAATTGCCAACAGCTCCTTCTCTATGGTGGAATAGTTACATTGAGCCGAATTTAATGTCTTTGATGCATAGTAAATCACATGGCTCTCCTTCCCGATTTTGTCCCGATCTTGCTCCGATTGCCCAATCGGAGGCATTGCACATTATTTCGAAGGGCTTATTCCAATCCGTCGGCTCGCATCACCGGAGTGTTGTAAGTTTGTCTTTTAGGAGGGCAAAGGCCTCCTTACACTTGTCATCGAAATCGAAGTTGATTTCTTTTTGCGATAGCCTTGTCAATGGTTGAGCTATTTTCGCGAAATCTTTAATAAAGCGCCGATAAAAACCGGCGTGCCCTAGAAATCCACGAACCTCCTTTGGTGTAGTCGGGTACGGCAACTTGGCTATGGACTCAACTTTGGCTTTATCAACTTCGATTCCTCTTTTTGAAACGATGTGACCGAGCACGATCCCCTCGGTCACCATGAAATGGCATTTCTCATAGTTCAACACCAAATTCTTTTCTACGCACCGGGCTAGGACCTTGTCTAGATTCTTCAAGCACGCAGTGTAAGAGTCACTGTAAACAGTGAAGTCGTCCATGAAGACTTCTATGCAATTCTCAATAAGGTCCGAGAATATACTCATCATGCACCTCTAAAAGGTACCCGGTGCGTTACACAACCCAAACGGCATTCGGCGGTAGGCAAACGTTCCATATGGACATGTAAACGTTGTCTTGTCTTGATCTTTATCTCGAACATGGATTTGGAAATAGCCGCTATATCCGTCTAGAAAACTGAAATAGACTTGCCCCGCAAGTCTCTCAAGCATTTGATCTATGAACGGAAGTGGGAAATGATCTTTGCACGTAGCCGAATTCAACTTTCGGTAATCAATGCACATGCGCCATCCCGTGACTAAGCGTACCGGAACCAATTCGTTCTTTTCATTTTCCACCACTTGGAATCCGGACTTCTTCGGCACAACATGCACGGGGCTCACCCACTTGCTGTCTGATATGGGATAAATTATACCTATTGACAACAACTTTAAAACTTCCTTTAGTACGACCTCCCGCATATTCGGATTGAGCTTCCTTTGTTGATCGTGGAAGGGCTTGCTGTCAGGTTCCATCAAGATTGAATACTCGCATACATCGGAACTTATACCGGTAATGTCGGCTAAAGTCCAGCCTATAGCCTTCTTATGCTTCTTCAAAACTTCAAGCAATGCCGTTTCTTGATTGTCATCAAGCTCCTTGTTGATGATGACGGGCAGCGTCTCATTCTCTCCCAGATATGCATACTTTAGATGTGTAGGGAGCTGTTTAAGTTCCGGCTTTGGAGCTTTGACGATCGATGGCAACTGTTTCTCGAAGTGTCTCGGTTGGGCAAGCGAGACACATTCTTGCGCACGATTTCCGGCTTTGGGGCTTTGCATACGAGCTAAGATGCTCTCTCCGATCTCCTCGTCTTGCATATCTTGGACATACGCTTCGGTCGGCCCTTGAGTCAAGGTAACTTCCATTTTATCCTCGCACCACATACGTCTCAAGATATTCTTGGACAATAGCATCAATGGAGTCGTAGAAAAAGCATTCTCATTCTCATGATCATATGGTTTCTTTAGTGCTTGATAATCTTATGAACATAAGTTTCATTATGATATGCCACACTAATTGAACCCTCATCCACATTAATTATGGCTTTTACTTGTCTTTAAAAAATGGTCTACCTAATAACACTCCCGTAGTTCCTTCAACTTGCCTATCATTCGTATCAATTACATAAAAATCAGCGGGATAGACAAAGTTATTGATTCGACTAAGATGTTCTCAAGTAAACCAATCGGAGCAATGCATGACCTATCGCTAATTGGATAATTACTTTAGTGGGTATTAACTCGGCTCCTACCAATTGATTATACGAGATAAGGGCATAACATTTATAGACGCTCCTAGATCACACATAGCTTGTTTAATCATGACATCACCCATCAAACATGGAAGTGTAAACATACACGGGTCGGCACATTTGGCGGGAAGCATCTTACGTATAATTGCCGACAACTGTGATCGAACAGGACTTTCCCGGACTTGGGAACTTTTCCGGCTATGAAATCCTTTACAAATTTCCCGAACTTGGGAATCTTTACAGCTTCAAGGAAAGGGATATTGATCTCTAATTTTTCGAACAACTTCATGTAATCCATGCTTTCCTTGTTCGGCGTTCTTTTTCTTTCCAAAGCTTCCGAAAATGGTGGAGGGAGTATGCGCTCGACTCAGATTGCCCAATCGGGACGAGTTTCCTCTTCTCGTTACGGTTCGGCATCTTCGGCATGCGGCTCTTCCGAACAGTAGGGTTGTGCGAGCCGTTCTGCGGCCTTCTTCTTTTCTCGAAGCTTTTACGGGTGTCTCGCTTACAAGCCCAGGCCGGCAGCGTTCTTTTCCTCCACGCGATGTAATTTGATTACGATTATGGGCATTTGAATTTTCTTTGTGGCGGAGGTGGAAGCGTCCTTGAGAATTCTTTATCTCTGCATAGTAGAACTCAACTTACTCATTTGCTTGGCCAACCGATCCATTGTAGCTTTTTGGTCCTTCTTTGTCCGATTGATCTCCCGTTGCATTTGCTTTGTTGGAATGCGGTAGTATCCTTCTCGCGAAGAAACCATTTCGGCAAAAAGCTTTTCTAATGGATTCCGGTGCTCCGGTTGGGCAACTCGGAGCACTCTGGCTGCTTAGGACTGCCTTTGATGTGGAGGCCTATACGCCTGCTGGTAGCCATTCCGATTAGGGGCTCGGTAAGGTTGCTTTGAAAATTTTGTTGATGCTGATATTCTTTGCTTGAAATTGTTGTTGAGGCGGATTCCTTGGTTGAAATTGTTCCTCCGGTTGCCTCCATCGAAGGTTCGGATGAACCCCTTCTTGTCCGCTCCAATTTCAGTGCGTTTACTTCTTCTCCTGGACATTGTAGTGAGGTATGTCCTTTTTCTCCACACGCTCCGCATGCGTGATCGGCATTTGATCGGCTTGAAGCGGGAGCGTTACGCTTGAGTATCAAGTCGAGCTTGTCTTGTAATAGGCTGAATTTTGCCTCCACTTTATTATCGATCTCATCCAAGTAGTCGAATGAGACCAATTTACAGCTCTCCTTGTTGGTCTCGGCCCCTTGTATTGTGAGGTGGATTCCGCAAGTCCTTCGATTATATTCCTTGCATCTTCGTAGAGGCTTGTATGGAAATTCCCCCTTAGACCGATATCAACCATGGCTTTGGCTTCGTCGTCATTCCTTGATAAAAAATGCAGTAGAAGCTCCACATCCGAGTAGCCATGGTTCGGACAACTATCGACAAGTCGTCCAAATCTCTCCCAAGTATGCGCCAAAGGTCTCATCGAGTTCTTGAGCAATCCCGGAAATCTCGCTTCTTTAATGCATTTGTCTTTGATTGCGGGAAATACTTCTTTAGGAAGGCCGTACGCATCCGGGCCCACGTCGTGATCGTGTTCGGCTTTAGACTAGAGAACCACGCTTGTGCTCCGTCTTGAAGAGTGAATGGAAAGGCCTTGAGCTTGAAAGCGTCCAGGGTTGCCACTGCCGGTGCGGATTACGCACTTGGTTGAACGACGCCAAAAAGGAATTTGGATTCTCGTTCGTCCTTCCATAAAACTTCGGCATGGCGGCGACCATGTTCAGCTTGACATCTATTTGTTACGTAGTAGTGATTTGGATTGGTCCCGTAGGTCCGCTCCCATGTCTCAAGCGATCCGGTATTCATCCTCAAGGGTGGTGGATCATGCACTTCGTCCCTCCATCTCTTCCTCCTCCGATTCCGAGCTTGTTCTTGGAGTGTTGTGGAGTGTTTTGTCGAACAAAACGGTCTCGGTTCCGAGTCGCCGATCGGATCAACGGCGGATGTTTTGTCTCCTGGTTGGGCGGTTAAGGCGTCTGCTTGCCACGGGACGAGAATTTGTTGCTTTTGCGGCTTTGTCTCCTTCCTATTTCTTTTAGTTGCTTTCTCGATCTCGGGATCGAATATCGAGTTAGGCTTGGAAGACCTGCTCATGCAACATTAAAAAGCACGAAAGATTAGTAGAAAAATCAAAGAAACTAGTTAACACCGTTCCCAAGCAACGGCGCCAATTTGGTGATCGGCTGTATTGCACCAAATAATCCCGCAAAAATCGAGAATTACTTCGGTATAGTTCACGGTATCGAACACGAGGAACGGACGACTAGACACTTTATTTTTCCTACTTATCCGGGGTTTTGGTTAGCGACCACGCAAGATTTGGGATTCCTATTAAAACTAAGAACTTGTAAAATTAAAATCAAGAATAAAAACATAAAACGAGAAATAAACTGTATTAATCGGGCAGGCGAAAGGCGGGTCCAGCGAGAATATTCATGCACACGTTATTCCAATCCTTGGCACATAAAATGAATTAATCTCAAGAATCTACTAGTTATAGACCACCGTAACTTAAACTGCGTGATCCTCACTCCCACTTACTTAGTCGGTAACCGTCATGTTGGGCATAGAAACGGCTACTTCTCTAACCTAGCTACAACCTACGTTGTTGGGCAATCAATAGATTTAATAGCTAGACAGTTTATCGAACTAAGGGAGCCTAGTATAGGAGCCTACTCGTATGTTGGGCATCTCATAGTCTCCTATCGGTTTAATCCCACTACTCTAACGAATAATTTTGCTACTCACCTAGCCTTGTTCCACGAGAAACGATGAAAGTACTAAGTTAGCTACGATTTGCGCAACCTAGGGTGATCAATCCTAAATTACTAGCCGATTAATTAATTCGAATTATCCCAAAACCCTTTTGATTAATTATGAGCACCTAAGCCTCATGTATTGTTCACGTGTGCATTCACATTCTCGGACCCCTAAAAAGTTTAGCTACTCATGCTTGATGATTCGGTTGTACAAGCCCGGGACGGTTTCGAACGAGAAACATAAAAACGAGTAACCCTAAATCTAGCATGCACGAATTCTAAATTTAAACTTATTAAGATGCGAAATAGCAGAAAATAACAACTTGCGAAATTTAACTAAAATCATAAATTGAAATAACAATAGGTTCGAATTTGAAATTACTAAGTTCCTAGAAAAAACGATTAAATGCAAAATGAAATAAAACTAGAATTTAAGCTACGGAGTTTAAAGAACATGAAAGACGGAAATTTAAAGCGCTGTTTTTCTTCTAAGCTATGCTGCGGAAATCTGGTTCAGATGGTTCAGAGATGGTTCGGAAATGGTCTTTGGCTTGGGCAGTTCGGCGGCGAGATGGTGCGGCGGCTGTCGGCGGTTGGGATCGGAAGGGAGCAATGGCCGGAATGTGAGCTCGGGATGTTGGGACGTGTTCGAATGGGCATTTCTCGTGTATAAGGCCTCTGATTTTCGTCCCTCAACATCTCTTAATATACTCCTCCTTTTCTTCCTCTCCAAGGTAGGTTAAATTAGGATAAGGAAAAGATTTGGGTGGATAAGGAAACAAGATCTTTCCTTAACCACCAAAAGATATTTTCTTGATCTTTCCCTATCCTAATAACCGTGCCTTAATTCGCGACTTTCCGCGCCTTTTCTTCACCAAAACGCGCAAATTAATATCCTCTTCATCATGCCACGTCAGCACCGAAACTCTGCATAATACGCCACTGCAAGTGCACCGGTTGGCCAATTGACGCACTTTTCGGCCTGAAATCACTAAGTACGAAAACGACTCATCAATAAGTATCGATGTCATGTGTATTCTTTATTTTTAAATTTCATCCGTGCTTGTCACATTACTTTTTCGGGGAATATGTCCTTTTTTTAAGGCCGGAATTCTAGTTGCAAATAGGAAAACTTACGATCCCTATTCTTTTCTTTTTTTTTTGAATCTTCCATAAACTTTGAAATTAGTATTGATGTATAATTTCTAGTGTTTTTCTTTTATTCGAAGAAAATTACTAGATAGAATATTATGAGTATTGTTTGTTTGTATTCGATGAAATACCTATACCAAGAAATCCTTTTTATACTACATTTTTTCTTTTCTTTTTCTAAACTAATAACTCTCTTGAAATTCTTAACATTTCCAAATAAAATTGTACCACCTACTATTTAATCTCCTGAACATTTCCCCAAATTAAATCTGCGCAAAAAAATGAATCAATTATATTAATCAACCAAAATAATATACTATCATCTACTTTCTCTTTTGAATTCAAGTTCTCACAAGAAAATCTTTATCTTTTCTTTATACAAATATACAATATTCATCAATTCTCTAAGTCTTTTCTTCTCGTCAAATATAAACCTCCAAACCAAATACCAAATTCTCTCGACAAATATACTAGTACTAATATTTAAGTAAAGGAGATACACAACTAGCTAGAAGTTTTCCTACTAGATCTCCAAGATGCTATCTTGGACTTTCGGAATTATGAACAACTTTTGATTAGTATTACACCTATGCAAGATATAATTCCAAATATAATATTTCATCCATTCTATTATTCAATCTTGTTTTTCTAATCGGTTCGTTACTTTTGTCTTGATTTTAAGAATAGAAAAAAAATAATTTTTTAATCCTAAAATAAAGTGGGTTCCTCTTACTCACTAACCATCCCACATTTTTAAACTATCTCTTCAAAAGTATCTCTATCACACAATTCAGTTTCGCTCCGAACTCAAAAAACTATAACTTGTAATTTTTTGGAAACTTTAGATTATTTCTTCAATTACAACATTAGAAAAAAATAAAAAATAAATAAATCTATTACCTCAACTATGCCTTAATTAGTAGAATTTGCATAAATTTCATTTCTTTTCATTAATCCTCGTCGAAAACTGTACTCATTTCTCAATATAATTAAAAATTCTAAAATAAACACCTAAATAAATTTCTTACGCTCTGTGGCGAAAAAAAGGAACATAAATAATAAGATGGGGGAGTATATTTTCTGGAATGTGTTTATGGAGCTTCTAATATAATTTTTTTTATAATATCAAAGCACAGTTTCTACTATTCATACGAGTACTTTAGTATATATATACTTCTGTAAATAAAAAGGGTCGCATCAAATAAAGTTTTAATTTATTATCATTATTAAGAAATTATTTAGTAGCAACATATATACATATTTCATGGGCTTATTGGAGCCTTGGGAGGACGTCCCGGCCGAGACTTGGGCGGAGGTTTCGGCTTCCGCGGCGAACGAGGAGCGCGTGGAGGCCTATTCCTCCACCGCCACCGGTTAGGATGCGCCGTTGCTTCTTCTTCCTCATTCGACGCCCCCATCAAGCTCTCTCCGGAGCTATCCGCCGCCGCGGCCGCCACCAGAACCAGCACTAGGAGAAAGAGTGAAATAGCCTTCATGGTTGTTGTATGGAGAAATCGAACCAAGCAAATGTGAAATATATAGAGGTTATGTTTGATATGGAGTTAACCGCATACATATCCTTCTCTTGCCTTTTAATTTATTTCTCATTTATCTCTCAACTCTCAACAATATGTAGATAAAAGAAATACGTAAGAAACTAAAGTCTATAATGCATGAACAACCAAAATAACGAATAATGCGTAAAGTTTGCAACAAATGAAGAGAATTAAGTCTATCAAGATGTATGAAAAGTCAACATGACAATACTCTTTTCATATTCATTCAGAGGCAAACAAGCAGATGAATTACTTAGAAGCTCGAGGTCTTTATGTGCATGAATTAACACTATTTAATTCCATTTATCCACCGTGATATTTATTATTGTAATTGTTTAGATGACCAAATTGACATTGGGGGATTCAGAATTATGAGTTGAGAATTTGAAATTTCAAGAAAAAGATAAAATGTAGAATTTTAGAAAAGTGCGAAATATTTTCTTTTAAAAATTTAGCATGTTACACCTGTATCCGCCCCTATCAGTAGGAATATCTAACTTCAGATTCCATTATCAATAATCTTTATGTTTTAGTTATAGAAGCAAATGAACCTTTCAATAACTAATTAATTTTTATTTTTAGTCAAACAATTTTTTAAGTAGTAGAAAACTGATTTATTTGCTCGTATGAAGCGTACATGCGTCATCAATATTACAATACAAAATACTCAAATACATAATGATAGTCTTGATAGGATTATCATTTTCGGAAAGTGAGTTAATTGAAAATTATTAGAGTTCTCATTTGGAATCGAAGTGTTCGGTTTTATTCATTCTCAATTTTATAAAAATGGTTTAAATTCCGAATAGATATGTATGTAATTAATATGTTGCTGTAAATAAAAAGAGACGGATCCAATCAAACTTTCAATTTATTATTCTGGAAAATTATTTTGTAGCAACAAATATATATTTCATGGGGTTCTTGGAGGGCGTCCCCGATGAGACCTTCTCGGAGCCTTAGGAGTGGGTGGCCGATGAGTGATGCGTGGGCCCTTCCCTGGGCCCCACCCGGTAGGATACACTCTACCTTCTTCTTCAGCCGCCGCCGGAGCTGCCGCCGTCGCCACCAGGACCAGCACTAGGAGAAAGAGTGAGATTGCCTTCATGGTTGTTCGATGAATAAACCAAGGCAAACAAATGTGGAATTTATAGGCCTTGTGCGAGCATTTTAATTTATGTCTCATTTCTCTCAATGATGCATAATAAAAGTTTTTTTTGCAACTTGTAAAAGTTTGACAAACTAAATAATGAGTGAAATAAGGAATTAAAAAGAAAAGGATAAAAGATTTAAATCATTTAACTATTGTATTTATGCGAGATCTGTGTCTATAATAAAGAAGTCGAACCAAACAAATACTATAAAATATATAGGACTTATGCTGATCTCGAATTAACTCCATGCATATCCTTCTCCCATATTTCAATTTATGTCTCATTAATCTCTTTTCCTAAATTATGAATTAACTACATAAAGTTTGCAACAAATAAAAAAGTCTTAACAAAATGTGTGAGAAACCAACATGAAATCTTCTTTTCTAAAGGATGATCATACTCATAAGCCATTAAGCAGGTATAACACAATATAATACCATAATAATAAGATGCAGTACCATGTAATACCGTAGTATAATAAGGTAACGGTATGTATTTTCTCATACCAAACCTTATCGATATAGTACGCGGCATGAAAAAAATAGTATGTGATACCGTATGAAACACCTCTAATCCTACTTCAGTACAAGTGAGGGAATGTTTGATAGAAGTGATTAAAGACTCCCACCTCATCATTCTTTTCAATTTCCTTCTCTCACATCAGTACTCATCTATCAAACTTTTTTTTCTTCTTCTTCTTCTCACATCTAGCAAGAAATTAATACTCCTTCCGATTCACCGAGCTTGTCCACTTTTTTTTCAACGCGATAACTTAGGAAAGTTGGTGTAAGTTGATAAAGATGTAAGACCCATATATTAATTAATAATTTAGAATTGGTTTTTGTTGGTCCGGAGACGAAAAATCAGGTGTAGAGGGGGGGGTGAATACACCTGAGCTCTGTTTCTTTTTCTCGGTGAAGGTCATTAAGGCCGATGTTTGCAATCGATGAACGAGTGCCAAGTAAGCCTTCGATCACTTGGGTCAAAGTGAGTCGGCTTCGAGCTCTTCTCCTGACCGATGTCGATATTACGAAACTCGGTCGGAGACCGTAGTGCGGATAAGTGTTAGGCCCGGAGTCGTCTCTTTTGAAAATGCGTTTTTGCAAGTTAAATCTTTTGGTGTGCACTTTATAAAATACGTTTTATGCAAACTTATGATTTTCAAGTCGGTTGAATGCTATGCAATAAAACGATGAAATGAACACAAGCGATTTAACGTGGTTCGGATACGCAAGATCCTACGTCCACGGTCCCGAACAAGGCAGAGAACTTGTTGATTATTACGAGCAAGCCTCGGCGGGGATACCGTGCACCTGGACGGTTCCCTCTAAGTTATAGTCCTTAGCGACTTTACAATCCAAACCTAAGTTTAGAAGGGAGGGAATATTCTCCAACTGAGAAGGAGTTCTTACAACAAGAACAATTCACTAAATGTGAACTCCTTCGGATCTAAGCTATGAATCTAGCAATGAGCTTAGTCTAGAGAAGAAAGGGATCAAAGTGCTCTAGAGAGATGAACTACAAGAAGTGTTCTATGAAAACTAGTTCGTCTCTGGATAAGCTTGAAGGTTCTAGAGCGTTGTGAGCTTGAATGATTTCCCTTAATTTCGCGTATATTCCTCTCCTTGAAATCTTCAAATCCTTCTCTATTTATAGTTGTGAGTTGTGGCATATGTCCGTTGGAGACGACGATGCCACGTGTCACAAGCGTCCAAAGAAAACGGCCACTATTCAACTTTGTTGCAGCAGGGCAGTTAATGCACTATTCAAGAGAGCAGCTTTACTGTGTAGAGTAGGTAAGCGTTGTCGGCTTCTCATTGGTCGAGGTTTGTAGTTGGTGAGTGTCAGAGTTGACCGTTCAAACTACCTCGTATGTCTTCTCGCCGAACATTTGAAGGGACTTTAAGTGCCGGGTCGCTTTTACGTCGGATACGGTACTCGAAAGTCTGTCTTCTTCTTCGGTGAGTCATCCGACCGATAAAGTGAGCTTCGATAGTCGGTTGGTCGGCGGGAAGGTATCAGTATACGCTTGCACCGGGTTCTTCTACCGATGACCATCGGCTTGTAGAGAATGCTTCTGCGAGGTCCGGTCGGTGATGCGGGATCTTTAAGCGAGTTTGATATCGGTGGCGACGAAGAATGCAAGCGATTACACCGATGACGTGGGGTTACGAAAAGTATCTTCGGCGGAAGATCGGTTCAACAACTACCCCGTACGGGACTTAGACAAAATAATAAGCATTACATCAAGTCTAACCTATACATCGGCCTAATCCTATCGACACACTAATCAACCGATATCGGCTCGGTTTTGGGATCTTCAATTCCATAGTACTACTATGATTTCCCCAATTTCTTTTAACCCTAGAACAGCTGAGTATCAATCTACTGACTCATATCCAACAATTTCCCCCTAATTGATGATGCCAAAACCTCTATACTCTAACATCTATTAAAGATATTGTCCTACTGACAACAATTTCCCCCTTAAAGCATCTGAGGAAAAAGCCGATAATAGTAAATGAACTTCGAGGGTGAGAGAAAGGCAAGATCAGAGAAACTGATGTGAGTGTGTGTCAGATCACTTGGTGATCAGTAGTGAAAACATGACACTAAAAAGCTTAAAGACAATGAGCGATTGTCTAGCAAGCGATAGGAACTCTTATAGATAGATCGTCAAAGTACAGGTTCCTATGCTATTACAAAGAATTATCAAAAACAAAGAGGAGAAATCACCTGCCGTCGTGCCGAAGCTCGAGTCTTCGTCTTGAAATCCGCCGAGCGATTAGCCGGAGGGTCCAGCGATAAAATTTATAAATCCTTTTGCGCAAAACCTGGATTTCCTCTTGATCTTCTGGTCTATGCGGATGTAACTCATGCTGATAGGCTGCGGATTCGATTTCTTCTTCGATAGACTTTGTGATGATAATGCCTTTAGCAAGATCATGGGAGGAGGATATCTTCCGAATGCGGGTGCTTTCACGGGAATGTTCAGTTCTTTCATGATAGGCAGCAACCGTTCTCCGAGTTCGGAAAAACTTCATTAAAACACTCTTCGAACAGTTGATCACCGGAATGTCTTTCGGATAGAAGCCCCATACATACAGATTTTTAACAAACATTTCTTTGAGAGTCTCCCATTGATCATTCGAGATGGCGGTACCCATTTGTCCACATGAGGTGCAGGAATCAGCTTCATACGAGGAGTTCTGATAGTAGTCCTCCTGTTCCTCGATCCTCTGGGTATCTGTTTTCTCGGATCGGCCGGCTTATCGAGATAGGCTTTTCATTCTTGCCGGGTCGGCCATCCTTTTCTTCTCACGGAGAGCGGCCGCTCTAGTGTCTCCTCGTCCGAGACTCGGTCCTTGCGGCGTCGCCTCCCGTGTCGCTTGATCTTACGCTATACGCTCGGGTGTAAGAGTAGATATGGGAATACTACGAGCAAGTAGCTTTGATTTCGATCGGAAGAGCCTTAGCAAAATCTTCTTGGGCTTTCTTCTTTTGCTCTTATTTGTATTAATGACCTTTCTCTTTCCTTTGCCCCTATGACTTTGCCCTTAGGCTTTTATTTGCCAATTTGCCTCCTCTAGCCGACGCTCCTAGTCCGGCTTGTCTTGCAGCTCTTGGGCTATTCCGAGGTCGAATGCCTCTTGCTCCACTTTTGATTTAAACTTCTTGACCGGGGAGGAAGGAGTAGTGGATTCGATAGCGATTTCCTTCCCCCGACCTTTGCGGCGGCGTTGAGACTCTTCTTCTTTAGCCGGCTCTTCAAGGAGTTGAGCGATTTCGTCTATGTGCGCAGGTCGAAGAGGAGATGGGGGTGGCTTGTAGTGGGAAATCAAGGAGAAGGACCTCGGTAGATGTACCTTTACGAGTAGATGGTCCCGCCTCCGGAGCCTGTTCCCCCCGAATCTCTCGGGGTCGAGGGCTCTGGCTTCGAGGAGGGTCCTACCTCCCGAGCATATCCCTCAAGGATCCGGACGTCAGTCGTATCCGTATCGGGTTCATCTTTCACAATATCTTCCCCCTTTTGGCATCGCAATATTTACCGGGGAGGTGCGGATAGCTTTTACGTCCCGCTCCAGTTGTGCACGTAATCTTTGATCCGGGTAATCGTGTCATCAAAATCACCGACCAAGTTGCGGTAGTTTTCCCGGTCTTTCTCTGCGATCGGCTCTAGATTTCTTCAATCGAGCGGTCGACTCTGACGGAGTTTCGAGCAGAGCTTGATCATTTGATTCTCGTTATTTCTTTCTGAATGGCTTTTAAGGCCTCAGCCTGTTGCTTGATGGTTGTTTGAAGAGAAATGGTTGCTATCTTGTTTCTCTCATCTATGAAGCCTTGAACTGTTTTCATGGCCTGAGTCAGCTGCTCCGAGAAAGTTTTATGCTTTGAGCGGCAAGCGGTAGCCGACTCGTGCTTGTTAAATCGGCCTTTTGAGCACTTAGGGCCTGCTCAACTATCTCCTTGAAATCCGGCGAGAAGCCTCTTTAGGGGGTGGAGATGTCGGCGGCCAACTTACTTAGAGCTTCGTTCTGAGCCTTGGTGTACTTCTCCCATTTGAAATGAACATCTTTGGCTAGGAGTCGATTTTTCTCACCTTGGCGTTTGATAGCCCTATTGACAGAACGTGAGGACACGGAACCGATGGGTTGTATCCGATAAGAGCTGGTTCCGAGCCTCTCGCTCGTAGAACGAGATCAATCGCTCCCTACTGTACTTCGGAGCGGTTGTAGCCTCACCGAGATGTGACTATGGGTGGTGTTGGGCTCTTCTCTTGGGGAGTTTGTCCCTCTGCCAGATTCTCCCCCGGTGCCGCTTCCTTGGGTTTGCCATCCATCTCCTCATCTTGATCATCATTATCGCCTTTATCGGAAGGTGGAGATGGGGGCGGAGCTGCTTTGATCGGAGCTCTCAAGCTCGGTAAATAGAGCATTGCGGCTCTCAAATCTTCGAAAGACGCCACATCAGCGGCTCTCCGAATCCAATCTTGGCTTGGAGCTCTTGCTCCTCCGTCGATGCTCATCCCGGTGACCGCTGGGATTTGGCAAAGTCAATAAGAATGTCCCAGTCGCGGGAAACCTTAAGAGCATCTCGAGCTCTTGTCCTTACTTGCTATTTCAACCAGATCTGCGTGCTCGGCAATTTCTCGGTATCTCTTGCTTGAATCTCGGTGCGACACGCAATGATCAGTGGTGTCGGTTGTTGTCCACTCAGCCAGGTAGGTTCGGGTGACGGTTCCCTCTTGTCGGACTCTGTTTCCTCGTAGCTGATCACTTGGACCTTGTCCTTGATCGTCGCTCCCTCGATTCCAAGATTCGAATCGAGTAGTTGCTCCTCTTGAGTAGAAGGAGGAGCCGGCTCAATAATGGTAAGTGGGCCGAGCCACCGTGACCTCAGCAGGTCGAGTCTTAGCCAACCTCCTCTTCTTTGGCACTTGGACGGATGGGGGGCGGAAGCAGACGCAGCTCTCTTCGGTTCGGGTGGCCCCTTGCCCATTGACTTCTCCGTTCCAGCCTTTGTCATAAATTTAATACTCTTGAGATCAAAAGACTTTGAGTCCGCAAAAAGCTGAACGTTTACGTACCACACTCTCTATCGGCACCGACATCTTGGTGCCGAATAGGAGCTTGCTGTCTTGGTTAGCTTCCTCTCTCCGATGGCGAAGTAGTGAACTTCCGGGCTTGGGCCTTGGTGAGTAGTATAGTAGTCGGCCCAGTTCACTTTTACTCCATCGTCTATAATCATCATCAGTTGTATCCTCGGCTTAGAAAGCTGATCATAGGATCCAGCTGAGCTCGTCAGAATATGAGATACAACGTAAGCTAAACCCCTGTACTGAGGTAGCAAAAGATTTCTCTGTAGCGCCGTCTTGAACACTATGTCGCTACGTCCACAGAACTTTTGGACGTAATCATTTATCTCCCTTTCCTTATAACCAACGGGAGAGATACCAGCTGAGGGGAGTTGAAAGGCTTGAACGAGAGCCTCTGAGATATTGAAGGAGTGGGTAGCCTCCCTCCACTGATTTGGGGCAACTTCCCGGCTATAAACAAACGAAGCCTTTTCTCCTCCTGAGGCAAGCGACTTCCAGTTGTAGTAGGCCTCCACAACTTGTCTCGGCAGATGAGAACGGGGATGCCTCGACACAAGAGTTGCCAGCCCTGACTTCTCAAGGGCGCCAAATACCGGCTCCAAATATGAAAGGTCCACCTGCCGGAGAGCCATCGTCGGCTCAAACTGAACCCGGATGGTCATGATCTCAACCATCTTCTCAGGAGTCTGTACTATCGCCATTGAAATTTGTAAAACAAATTGTTAGGACTTGAAAATAGAGTAAGTCAGTGACTATCAGCAGATATTAATACATTACCGTGAAATAGAGCTTGAATGAATATACAGCAATGCAGTTTGGATGAGGATGTGAGGAAGATAACTGAATCGCTAAGAAAAAGCTCTAAGATAGGAGAATGGCGAAAAGTGAGGAGTAATCGAAGTTGAAAAGATTTTGTACTAGTTGATTTGATCTTCAGTTTGAATCCTATGGTTCAAATTTAATCTTTCAAAATCGATGGACGTCTAAGATTGAATGATATAGAGTGTATGATTACTTAGCCGCCAATACTATAGATATACGTAATAAAGGTAAGTGAGAAGACATGCATTAAATGCGCGACGAGAGAGCATTAATTACACAGCGAAGGGTCCCGCCGACCTTCCCTTAAACCTTAAACATAATAAATGGTAAGAAATAAATGCTCCTTAACAACTCGAATGTAAGCGATCGATGCATTAAATGCGGCATGCTTCGAATAATTTAAGTAACGATACTACGCAAACCTCTTGATCGAACTTATCACTGGTTACCATCATTTATCGGGAGGATGGTTGTGCGCGACGACCATGTTCCCCCTTGCCGCGTATCAGTGTGCATCTCCCAACCGAGTCATCTGTACTAAGTTTTCTCGACTTGTCGTGCTGATTCCATACCGATACCAATTGTTGCTAAGTATATCATTATCGGTAGTCGGCTTCTACCGACTTGTCTCGGTAGGATCTAGCGGACCTAGCTCAACCGATAGTTCTCTAAACCTTGTTCTCGGCTAGTGGTTTGGTCGGTATATCTCGCCCTTTGCTTGTCGGGATGGGATTTTCTCCATCCCGATGTCCTTCTTTTCGACATGGTCTCCGATGAAGTGGTGTCGGATATCCACGTGCTTGCATACCGGTATGTAGAACCGGGTTACGAGTTATAGCTATTACCTTTGGTGGAGTCACGGTAGATGGGCACTTCATCCCGAGTTATACCATAATCTCTCGGTTGTTGTCGAAGCCAAAGGATTCGGGCACAAGCAACTTCCTGCAGCCATGTACTCGGCTTCGGTAGTGGACGTAGCTACCGAGTCTTTGTTTCTTTGAAAACCACGATATCGGCTTGCTGCCTAGGAACCGACATGTTCGGAAGTTGATTTTCGATCTATCCCGCATCTCGCATAATCGGCATCGAATAACTCGTCAATATTAGATTATCATCAGGCGGGATACCATAACCCAAAGATCGGTGTTCCTCTTAGATATCGCAGAATCTTCTTCGCCGAGTCTAGATGACTTCGCTTGGGATTCGCTCTGAAATCTTGCGCATACACCTACAAAGATAAGTTATGTCGGTCGGCTAGTCAGTTAAATAAAGTAAAGAACCAATAATAGCTCTATAATCGGTAGAGTTAACGAAGCTCCCTCTTTGTCTAGATCGATTTTAAAGTTCGTGTTCATGGGGATTTTTGACCGGTTTGTTTGGAATCACGGCCGAATCTTTTGAGAAGATCTCGAGTGTATTTGGCTTGATTGATGAAGATTCCTTCACTGATTGTTTTACTTGAAATCCAAGGAAATAATTCATCTCTCCCATCATGGACATCTCGAATTTCTCCTTCATCATCTTCTCGAACCGCCGACATATGACTTCGTTTCTGCATCGAAAATGATGTCGTCCACGTAGATTTGCACCGGTAGAATGTCATCTTCCGACTTTATGCTGAATAGGGTGCGATCTACTGTCCCCTTTTGAAAACCTTTCCGAAGTAGAAAGTCCGATAGGGTATCATACCAAGCCCCGGGTGCTTGTTTTAGCCTCGCTCGATACCAATTGTTGGTCCGGAGACGAAAAGTCAGGTGTAGAGGGGGGGTGAATACACTTGATGTCCCCTGCTCAAAGCCGGGCGGTTGTTCCACGTAGACTTCTTCCTTCGACGCCGTTCGTAAAAAGCCGACTTCACATCCATCTCGATATACCTTAAATCCCCGATGTGTTGCATAAGCTAGGAAAAGACGAATGGCTTCCAATCCGGCGACCGGAGCAAATGTTTCATCAAAGTCAATTCCCTCTCGCCCGATTGTATCCTTTAGCAACTAGTCGAACTTTATTTCGACAATGACGTTGTTTTCATCTCGCTTGTTCTTGAAGACCCACTTAGTTCCAATCACGTGCTGATGTCTAGGTCCGTCGACAAGCTCCCAAACTTCATTTCGACGAACTGGTTCAGCTCTTCTTGCATAGAAATGACCCGGTCCAAGCATCTTTTTAGTGCGTCCTCTATCGACCGAGGTTCTTCTAGTAGACGTAAAACAAGAGTAAAGTGAGCTTTCTCCTTGACTTAATCTTGATCTCGTCCTTATAGTTGCCGATGGATCTCCAATGATAAGATCCGAAGAATGAGCATCGAGCCACGAACGCTCGAGTCGGGCTTCTTCTTCGATACTACTTCGCACGGTCGCAGGGGTGAATTAGGCATTTCGGTAGTCGTTTCGCGACCGTAGTAATTCGAGTAAGAAGGTTAGGATCTACCGAGTTTCCGGGTTCGGGGCATTTAGCTCGGGAACATTAATCGTTCCCCACGAGTTTATATTCTCGGTAGAGGTCTCGGTTACCACGAGGGCTTCCTCATCGACCGAAGTTACCTGTTGTTGATTCCGTTCGATAGAATCAACTAGGTTAGCTACATTGCTTGTTGGTTGAGTCCGAATTTCTTCATCTTCCGACTCATCATCCCAACAATGTTGGATCTTTTCGGCTTTGCCATTTAGTTCGAGATCCCGTAGCTTGCTTCGCCGACATCCTCGGTGTTTGACTTTGTATCTTTCCCGTTCTCGGTAACAAATTCATCAAAAACAACATGAGGGCTTTCCTCCACGCAAAGAGTTCGATAGTTAAAAACTCGAAGGCTTTATCGACTCGGGAGTATCCTAGGAATACTCCTTGATCGATTTGCTATCAAAGACCTTCAACCGATTTTTCCCATTGTTGTGGATAAAGCAAGGACAGCCGAAAACATGAAAATGAGAAATAGAAGGAATTCTCCCTTTCCACGGTTCGTAAGGCGTCTTCATGTGTTGTTTGTGTCAGTAGTGAGCGATTCCGAGTGTAACGAAGCGGTGTCGGTAGCATCGGCCCCAAAACTTTGAGGGTAGTCCGAGAATGCGAGGAGCGTTCTTGCTTCTTCTTTGAGTGTTCTGTTCTTACGTTCAGCAAGTCCGTTCTGCCGAGGGGTGCGCGCAACTGATGTCTCGTGCTTGAATTCCCTCTTTATCGCAAAGATGTCTTTACTACCGAGTTTAGAAACTCGTTCCTCCGTCTCGAGCGTATCTTCTTAATCTTGATGTTCTTTTCCACACCGAGTTTCTTCAGTAGATTAGGTAACTCCGGTCCGAACATCATATTTGTTGGCGATGAAGATGACCCAAGTATATCTCGAGTAGTCGTCTATGACGACGAGGGGCATACTTCTTGCCTCTTATAGTCACTGGAGAGACGGCCCGAATAAGTCCATGTGAAGCGGTACCAAGGATTCCATCGGTGGAAGGTGACGGAATAGGTGGATTACTACTCTTTGTTTGCTTTCCCTTCGGGCACGCTTCACAATTTCTGTCTTTGATAAACGATTCGTTGGGCGGTCCTCGACTTTAGAGTTCTTGACAAGCTTGTTCATGGTCTTGAAGTTCGAGGTGGCCGAGTCTCTTGTGCCATAGCCACCGACTTGTCACTCGATTTAGTCCGTGCGAGCAAGCAAGCCTCGGGTTCTCGCGGTATTCCGGTTTGCAACATAGATGTTCTTCCTCCGCGAACCTGATAACACCGTTTTCCCCCGTAGATTTGTCAACAATATCACGTAAACCGGCGTCAAAGATTACTCTGTTAAGATTATCACGAATTGATCGATCGAAAGGAGATTATGTTGAAGTCCTTCAACATATGTTACTCTTAGGAACCGTGGCGGTCCCCAATGTTCGGCGTTCCGTATCCCCTTGTGTAGCCTTTGGAATTGTCACCGAATTCAGTCCTGGGACCATCTTCTTGTACGTAGTTGGTCGGCATGCTCTTACGGTAAGTCATGTGTCTCGAGCGGCCGCTTTCCACTATCCACGGGTCCTTATGCACTGCAAAACGAGGCATTTTTTAGGTACCCTTTGGTTCGATTAGGTCCTTACATGTTAGTGGGTGATTTCGGAACCCGGATCCGTCTCGGGACCTTAGAAGTTCCGAGACTTCTTCTTCGAACCTTATCGGCTTTCTTCTCCACAGGACTTGGAGATACTGACTTTCTGCCGATAATTTTGGGTTCGGGCGCTTTCTTCTTCCGAGTCTTAGCGCTTCTCCTGACCCTGGGCTCATAGTAGTACGAGCCGTACTGAGCCGGGTGCTCATACAGTGGCTCCTTGTGCTGTTCTGCCCATCTGACCTTCTTGATTCCCCTTGAATTTGATCGCGGTGTCCCGGGGCCGGAACCTTTGGTCGGTTGCTTGTTGCTACTCGGCCGAGGTGTAATCATTTTTTCGTTTGTTTTTCGCCCGAGGTGTGGTGTCGGCAGCTTGCACCTTTCCTCCGACTAACCTATCGCCGGAGTTGCCGAGCTTTTGGAGGTAGAAGCTTCGTGGGTATAGCCAAGGCCTTCTTTCACAGAAGTTGACCGTTGTGCTCTAAGCATGCTTTCAAGCTTCTCCTTCGCTCCCAGGTATTGTTCAGTCATCAAACCTCTCCAGACTTCGTCACTCCTTCTGAGTGAGTCATAGTCATTCTGCACGTCTGTGAGCTTCTGACTGAGCTTGGCTATTTCAGTCTCTTTCTCAGAATTGTCCTTGGTCAGAACTGAGATCTGAGTCTCTTGAAGCTGAGACTTAGTCATAAGAGATTCAATCTCTTCCTTGAGTCTCGCAACTAGATCCATTGACTCGGTAGAGACCCGACAATCGAAGAAAGTCTCGATTCTCGGCCCTTTACCTGTTCAAGTTCTCGGATGGTTCCGCTCAGTTGAATCCGTTCCTCTAGCGGATCGTCGTAGGCTTGTACCACATCTAGAGGATCATCCGTGACCGAGCACGTGTCTTGTGTGTTTGTGTGAAGAAGAGGTAATAATGCGTTTAGAATTTACCTCGGCCTCTTCTCCCGGCCATCGAGACGGTATTCGGTCGACTCATCGAGGAACGTCTTTGCGACCTCAACCGCGACGAACGCGGATTCGTCTTCGAAGAATACATGAATGTATCCTCCTCAATTGAGTTGTCGGATATCTCTCCCGGCTATATAGGCCCTGCCGTCTCTCGGCGAATTTCTTTCTCCTGGCTCGCCGTTACGCTCTTTGAGCGGTGAGAGTTCGGGACAATCGTATCGATAGTGTCCCTCCTTCTTGCGGTTGTAGTAGGTAGATGTTCTCAGCTTGCTCTTACCACTGAGTCTTTAGACGGGTGGCGGCAGACTCGATTTCCTGCATTCGGTAGAAGGATTAGATTCTTCTTTCTTATGAGAGTCTTTCTTACCTCGAGGAAGAATCTCGGTTGTATTTCCTCGGCTTTCGACTCTCTCCTTTTCCCTCCGATATTTGAGAGCCATCAGTGCTAGGCGGTCGGGGCTCGAAGTCTCAGAAGACTTTGCTACTGATGTGGCCACAGCTTTGCTTGAGGAAATAGGCTTGGCTCCGGTATTGCTGACTGTTGCCTTGAAGGCGTGGTCGAACTGTGTGTCAGCTGGAGCGCTTAAGCACTTTTGGGGTAGGCTATGCTCGAATTCCTCCATTTTTAATTCTGAAAATATAACATCAGGAGTTAGAGCATTTAGATCAGAGCGACGTAAATAAGTAGCAAATGGAAGCCACTTCTGTCGGGGCAACGCTCTCAAGATCTTGGTGTTCATCTCCTTGTTGGTGAACGACCTCCCCAGCCCATTGATAACATTGACTTGATTGGTGAATCTGACACTCAGCTCGTCAATGGTTTCAGTAGGCTCCATTGCAAAGGCGTCGAACTTCTGAAGCTCTAGCTCGAGCTTGTTTTCTTTGATCTGAGGGGTTCCATGGCTCAGTACAACCAAGGCGTCCCATAGCTCTTTCGCCGTTTTGCAATCTTGTACCCTTCCGAGATGTGAGTCACTGAGCGTAGTCAGTATGGCATTACGTGCAACTTGGTCAAGGTTGTGTAACTTCTTTTCTTCAGGCGTGAAGGCGCATTTGTCTTTGGGAACCTTAGCACCGGTTGTGCTCCCACGCCTCCTCCAAGAAGCAAATACTACGCCTGTCGATCATGGGGATGATCGGTCCTGACTCTAGGACATCTGACATGCTGTCGTGGAGTGACGTTAGGTGTGCCTCTATACGTACGCGCCATACCGTGTAGTTCTCTATTGAGAATATCAGCACCATCCTAATACCTGACATATCAGACATTGTAAGAGTAAGAGTATAAGGATGCTGAAAAGATGCTTATGCAAAGGAAAACGGTTTTCAGGATCGGTTCGAGAGGACCAGGTATTTCGAACCGGCGATCGGTTGAACACCGTGTGCTCGATACCAATTGTTGGTCCGGAGACGAAAAGTCGTGTAGAGGGGGGGTGAATACACTCGAGCTCGTTTCTTTTTCTCGGTGAAGGTCAGTGAAGGCGATGTTTGCAAGCGATGAACAGGTGCCAAGTAAGCCTTCGATCACTGGGGTCAAAGTGAGTCGGCTTACGAGCTCTTCTCTGCGGCGATGTCGGTATTACGAAACTCGATCGGAGACTGTAGTGCGGATAAGTGTTAGGCCCGGAGTCGTCTCTTTTGAAAACGCGTTTTTGCAAGTTAAATCTTTTGGTGTGCACTTTATAAAAATACGTTTTATGCAAACTTATGATTTTCAAGTCGGTTGAATGCTATGCAATAAAACAAGAAATGAACACAAGCGATTTAACGTGGTTCGGATACGCAAGATCCTACGTCCACGGTCCCGAACAAGGCGGGAGAACTTGTTGATTATTCCGAGCAAGCCTCGGCGGGGATACGTGCGGCTTTGGACGGTTCCCTCTAAGTTATAGACCTTAGCGACTTTACAATCCAAACCTAAGTTTAGAAGGGAGGGAATATTCTCCAACTGAGAAGGAGTTCTTACAACAAGAACAATTCACTAAATGTGAACTCCTTCGGATCTAAGCTATGAATCTAGCAATGAGCTTAGTCTAGAGAAGCAAGGGATCAAAGTGCTCTAGAGAGATGAACTACAAGAAGTGTTCTATGAAAACTAGTTCGTCTCTGGATAAGCTTGAAGGTTCTAGAGCGTTGTGAGCTTGAATGATTTCCCTTGATTTCGCGTATATTCCTCTCCTTGAAATCTTCAAATCCTTCTCCATTTATAGTTGTGAGTTGTGGCATCTGTCCGTTGGAGACGATGATGCCACGTGTCACAAGCAACGGCCACTATTCAACTTTGTTGCAGCAGGGCAGTTAATGCACTGTTCATGAGAGCAGCTTTACTGTGTAGAGTAGGTAAGCGTTGTCGGCTTCTCATTGGTCGAGGTTTGTAGTTGGTGAGTGTCGAGTTGACCGATTCAAACTACCTCGTATGTCTTCTTGCTGAACATTTGAAGGGACTTTAAGTCTTTGGGTCGCTTTACGCCGGATACAAGACTCGAAAGTCTGCTTCTTCTTGGGCGAGTCGTCGGACCGATAAAGTGAGCTTCTGATAGTCAGTTGGTCGACTGCGAAGGTATACTGCTTGCACTAGTTCTTCTACTGATGACCATCAGCTTGTAGAGAATGCTTCTACTGAGGTCCAGTCAGCTGATGTGGGATCTTTAACCGAGTTTGATATCAGCTGCCGACGAAGAATGCAAGCGATTACAACGATGACGCTGGGGTTCCGAAAAGTATCTTCGCAGAAGATCGGTTCAACAACTACCCCGTACGGGACTTAGACAAAATAATAAGCATTACATCAAGTCTAACCTATACATCGCCTAATCCTATCGACACACTAATCTACCGATATCGGCTCGGTTTTGGGATCTTCAATTCCATAGTACTACTATGATTTCCCCCAATTTCTTTTAACCACTAGAACATTGAGTATCAATCTACTGACTCATATCCAACAGTTTTTGAGATAGAGGTGTGAGACCAATTTTAATAATTAATAATTTTGATTTGATTTTAGTTGGTAAATGTGTGTGACCTACTTCTTTTTTTAGAAATTGGACAAATTCGGTAAGACAGTCTGAAAATGAATATTGGGCAAGTTTGGTGGGATGAAGGGAGTATTAGCTTCCTACCTTTGTGCATGACATGTTATTAATTGAATGAGTTGTTGTTGTTGCCTTTCTAGAACCAATGTTGATGCAGATACAGCTGAAGATGAAGACGTCATTGCTTTTCCCCTGAACAACGGAGTTGAAGATGTGATCGGTTCTTTTGTTACCGAGGTAGGAGGATTACTAATGCCCAGTATTCCTAATGATCAGATCGAATACAAGTTCCATAATCACGATCATCAATTGCGTTTAGTCTCATCATCATCAGCACTACTCTGTCACCAAGAAGAAGAAGAAGAAGAAGAAGATGAAGGTGGGTGGCCCGGGACCGATAGGTCATGGGTTCAAATCCCACTGGACCCACTATGTGTTGCATGTCACCTATGGTTAGTCTAGGGTGATTGAACTCTCCTGTGTGGTTTGTAGGCTATTGCACAGGAGCGGGGTTCACCAGTGCGCACTTTGGTAGCGGCTGAGGGTTACCCTCGTCATCTAAAAAAAAAGAAGATGAAGATGAAGAAGATAAGTGATGATGATGATTTAAATAAATTAGAATTAATGTGTGATGGATGCACGACGCCAATATTTTCCAACAAGCAAAAATCTTCACTACATAGATAATTGAGTTGTGGAGAATGCAAATATTTTCTCCATTGGTCTTGCTTCAAACTTGTCCCAAACACGACTTTGTTGTGTGTGTGGAATCTGCCTTACCTACACAAATGGGCTCTTCTACGGATGCACAAAGTGCGACTATTTCAAAGTAGACATCAAGTGTGCATCTTTGCCTGACACCATAAAACACAAAGCTCACCCACGCCATCATCTCAAGCTTCTCTATACGGAAACTATGACAGACTATCCACGTGGCATGTGGTTTTGGAACATATGGTGATGCTTGCTACGAGTGTGATGTCTGCAAAATCCTCTTGCATTCCTTCTAACCGTACATGGGATTAGCACCGGTTGCTGCTGACCTTTGACGCCAGTGTAAACTATCCTAGTATCTTCTAAATAAGAACATGCACTCCAGTTTCCGAAAGGGATATGGTTGTCATGGATTTAGGTCTGACTTCTTCATGTGTTTATATCGCAAAACCTGAAATCAAGGCCGTTGATTGACAAAACCTCTTCTTCACTTTGTATTATAACATTGCGCGAATGATTATTTTCAAAACATGCTAGTTTGCTTCTATATTTATGATATATATTCAGTATACGTAGTCCTTTATTAAAGAAAGCTCAAATTCAAATATCTCTCTCTCTTTTTGAGAATATTAATGTTGATGAACCAAAGTATGAATCAACGTTGTGTTTTTTGTCCGAAAAATATGACACTCTCATTTTATAGATGTCCCATTCTTTTTATTAAGAATTATGTATATCTCGTCTCATTTTCTAAAATAATAAGATCTTTGACTAAATCATAAATATACATCATACCATCAGCTCATTGGTTGAGTTTAAATTGGAACTCCAATTGTACAATAAAAGATCATTAATCGTCCAATAATGGCCAGACTTGGTTGTATCTATATAGTCTTCTTTTTTTATTTTTATCTGCTTACTTCTGATAAAGTATTTCTGAATATAAAACGTGCAAAGCCGACATAGACATTAACACGTCAACTCTTATCACTAAAGTATTACTATTTCAATTAATTGTTTTCTACTGTAGAATTTCGATAAAGTCACCGTTCCAATTCCGGCTACCATCTGGCCTTGTTTTACATGATTATAATATTGTGTTTGTACAAATTAACCAAACATATTAGCTTATTATAATTAAGATTAATGTGGCTTTGTTTTCTTTTATATGTCGGTTATTGTCAACTATCGATTAAGAATAGTTAAATCAATAATGTGTAATCAAATTAGGGGTTCACCAGGATTGCAACTTAATGACTTGATGATAATTTTATCATTAAATGGCTAAATATATATATATATATATGTGAAAAAGGAGAAGAAATGAAAATGAAATTTAATATAACACCATCGGGGCCTTTTCATGTGAGTGTCTCTAATCGTGAATTGGTATATACTTCATATAAAGTATTTTGATATAGTATATTGAGATTAGAATTTTAAAATAGTAATAAAAAGAAGGTAGATTTTTCAAATTTAAACCATATTTAATTCTAAGTTGCTAATCTGGTATTAGATTATAATGGTTAATTGTTATAGCTTGGATTTCAATAGTTAAGTTTGTTTGACCTTAACTTGGAATGTGACAACACAATGTGTACGGACGTAAAGAATTAGTGTAGTAAAGAAGAGAAGATACAAGAATAAAAAGAAGACAAAAGACCAACATATTCCAAATTGAAAATCCACAAGGATTGCAAAAAAAAAAATCAAACTTACCAATAATTTATTATACTTGTACCCAAAATATTGATAGTGGTAAAATCCAACTTAAAATTCTAATTAATTTGGATTTAACAAATATTTAGAACAATTAATTAAGTCAAATTTCGTATTGAAAGTACTAATTACTCCGACAACAATGGTGACGTCATGCATGGCGTCACAACTCACAAGTAACACTTCCCACGTGCGTGTGGCTTATATCTTTCTGGGCCCCGCATTTAGTAGTTTGTTTTTGTCGCGTCAACCTAGAATAGTAAAGTCAAGCATGTTATTTTATTATAATTAAATCTCGATAAAGTAATAATTTTTAGATCGAAATTTTTTTTCATTTAATGAGGTTAATACTTTATCGAATATTATTTTAGTGTATTGAATCATATTCGGACCAGAAGAAATTATTATCTTACTGAGATTATTACTTTATCGAATATTACTTTATCGAGGTTTAACTGTACTCCATCCGTCCCGAATGAAACGTTATATTTTTTTGGCGTGATAATTTATGCGTTGGACTTTTGTATATTAAGAGAAAGAGAGTGGTGTGAATGAGGCCACAAAAAATTATTTTTTTTATGAAATAAATTTATTTCCTATTTAAGAAAGAGGACATTTGTATTGGATAATTCAAAATAGAATACATGACGTTTCATAAGTAAGGGAGAGAGTGATATTTAAAAAATAAAAATAAATAAATAAATAAATAAGAACTGGAAGAGATTTCTTCAATTATTAATATCAACTATTGATTCTTGCAAAAATGTCATCTAGGATGCAAGGATGCACTATAATTGAGACGAAACTCGAAAATACGGAGTGGATCAAGAATTAAAATGAATAGGGGCTAATCTACAAATTTAAAACTATAAATGTACAATTTCAATAGTGAAATTTTTCAACGGGTATTTCTCCTATTATGATTTTACGTTGTCATTCTTGTTTTTTTTTTCTTAATCATGTAGTAATTGAAAGAAATGAGAATATAGAAAGGCGTGTCAAATTTGTAAACCTAAGCACAAAATAGTACTAGCATCTTATATTTTTTCTAAGGCTTCAAACTACGTGTATAGTCTACTATTGACTATCTACAAAAGAAACCAAAAAAGAATTCTAGAAACACCAAAAATTCAAACCAATAATTAAATATTAACTTTCTTCTTTTTTGCTATAGATTTGATATGTTATCCCTAAATTCTTTTATTTTGTCAATATATATGTTAGAGAGAGAGAGATAGCGTCGGTGTCAACGTCCGACAATTTGGTCCGCTTCCAATATGAGTGCGTGTTAGAGATTAGTCAATTTGCGACTCTTTTTATCCAAATACTCCTACTCGTGTTTTTTGTCGCTTTCTAGTGTCTTAGCGAGTAAATTAAAACCCATTTTATCAATGAGAACCTTTTAGAAGACAGTACACTAGGGTTTTTTTATGCTGGGGTAAGACTACTCAGGGGCGGATCCAGTCCTATAAAATGTCTTGGACTGAATATGAATCGAAAGAAATACGTTTGGTTAGACTATTAATTTTAACTTATATTTTAAAAAAAATTAAAATTATTATTAATAAAAAAAAAAAAATTCTTACCGGGGCTGGAGCCCACCCCAGCCCATAGGGTGAGTCCGCCCCTGAGACTACTACACCGTTGCATTTTCTGACACTTGCCATTTTCTGGATAAATATATATACTTTTTAAAAATTTTATTCCTTAATTTCTGTTTCTTTTTTCCTTCCTATCATGGTTAACTCACACTTTTGGGCGCCTTTTTAAAATTTTAGATGAATACAACACCCATTTCGTTCATTCCTGCACATAGCTTTTTAGAAATTTGGAAACCAATTTTCTAATCTTCCTTTAGCTGCTATTCTCCCAATTTTTTCTTGCTATAGAATCCTAAATCTTGCTTTTGTGAATGGAAGGCATGAAAGAGAATTAAACGTATGAAGATGGGTTTCTTGAAGACGAAGAACAAGACGAGTTAGGTAATAGAACTGAATCTTAACAAGAAAAAGAAAAAAAAATGTTTCTCCAAAAAATAACAGGTGTCAGAAAATCAGCAAGGGGGTGTAGTAGTCTTAACCCCAGCATAAAAGAAACCATACACTAGTCCACTTATTTCCTCCGTGCCATAATAATCTTTTTTTTTTAATTCAGTTCTCGCATTAAAAAGTGCCTTGAAAAAAAAGTAAGAATATATGAACAAAAATGAATTAATCAAAAGTTAAACAATAGACACAACAAAACATCATTTTCTTGATCTTCGTGTCGAAAATAAGGAGAATATTTATAATGGGACGGAGGGAATATTAATTTTGTGATATAGTAAATTTTTTAATATTTAGTAATTTGTGGCTATTTAATGTAATTGGGTACATATATGAACTCAATTCTAGACAAAAATTTGTAATTAATATTCAACATAAAGGGCGTGCAAATAAAGTTCATTATTATGTACTAGATAATTCATATTCAATTATTGATTTTATATGGAAATTATATATTCTATGTACTGTTATAATTCAAATAAGTGTAATATACGATCAAACACGTATCACCTAACTCCACGTTCAAGTTCTTCCTCAGTATTCTCGTGTAGTCGCCTGGTTTTACACGTATTTAGTTTCTGTCCTAATGTTCAAAAGATTAACTGAACCCTTACAAAGTAACATAGGTCAAAGTCAACTCCTTCTCTCTTTCTCTCTTAGAAAAAAAATATATCAACTCATAAATACATAACTCTTGATTTGTTTCAAATTAAATATGGGTTAAAAATCAAAGCTAACATAACGTTTTCCGGCGTGATGTAGCTGCTAACATGTCGGGTGAGTCAGCATTGACCGTATCCAATTTACCAATAAATACACAAATTCTTCACAATTTCCCTTTTTGCATATGAACTTTGAATTTTTTTCACACAATCGAAATTTAAATTATTATTATTTAATTTTTTTCTAATAAGATTTTTATAATGAATGTCTAAATTCAATTGAACCAAATAATGCTTAATTTTATTTTTCGTATGTAATATGGGAATTAAATATAGAATGAAATAAAAGATACTCACATCCATCTATCAAAGTTTAGATATAAAAGATGTTTGATAAAATAATTGCAGCAACGAACAAGAATGAAAAAAATTCTTCAAGCCTCTTTTTAATAATAATATTTTTTTTAAAATGTGTATATAAAAAACTCCTGAGAAAATCTTACTAGAAATAAACTAACATTTAAAAATACTCCCTCCGTCCCATTCCACTTATCTTGTTTCTTTTGGGCACGGAGATTAAAAAGAGTGGGTGGTTGTGTGTAGATGAGTGTGTAATTGTGTGTAAAAAGGTAGACCCCACAAAGAAAAAGTGGTAGGTTGTGTAATGATTAGGCTTCCTTTTTTGGAAACTAGACAAGTCGAGCTGGACAGCCCAAAAAAGAAAACTAGATAAATCGAATGGGACGGAGGGAGTAGTAAATTTCAACTTTGTGCCAAAAAAAATAAATTCAAAGTTCGTGTGCAAAAAGTAAAGAGTTTGTGTATTTATTAAAAAATACGGTCGGTATTGACTCATCTGACATGTTAGCAATCATATCAAGCCGGAAAATGTCATATCAGCTTTAATTTTTGACATATGTGCAATTTGAAACAAATCAAAATTCAGTGTATTTATAAGCTAAATTAAAAGTTCGTGTGCAAAAAATGAATTTAAAAATAACTAGTATATTTAGAGAAGAATATCACTTATTTATATTACATCACTAAAAACGGTGAATACACTCATTGTCGAACAACAAAAGCCCTGCTAAGCTCGAGAATCATTTGCGAACCCTATTCAACTATTCATTTTGCTCCGGAATTAAGTCGATTTTAAATTCAGTGATATTTGCAATAGATTATAGTTGGAATTTATAATTTTAACTTCATGATAAGTTCATTTTGTAGTGTTTACATAAATTCTCTAAAATTAAGTTAAATAATGAAAAGTTGTATATTTTTAATTTTTTAAAAGTTGTGATTTAACTTTTTAGTTCTAAATATCAAAACATTTTAGTACAATATAAATTTGCAAACACATTTTTTCAATTTTTTTCTACTTTTAAATCGTTTTTACAAATACCCCTTAAATTTTCTTAAGCCACTTTTACTAAATTTTCCTTAATTTAAAAAAAGAAAAATTAAACTATTGTAAACACCCCGCTAATGATACCCATCTACTTTCTTGACTGCTTAATTATTCCACTAAAGAACGATTTAGAAGAAATAGAAATAGTTTTAAGTGTTGAGCATTGAAGTCTTTGCAAAGTTTCGTAATTTTCAAAGTATTTCAGACGACAGAGAAGGAGAACTCGAATCCAAGGCATCTCCGCCGCCAGGACATCCAAATCCGGGCCCAAAGTAACATCTGAATTATGACTCTTCATGAGTACCACTACAAATTCTACGTACAGCCTTTGACAGTTTGAAATTCATTTCAAAACAATGTGTTTTACTACTAATAGGACTCCAATTAATTGTATTTGGGCATGCGACTCCAAGTATTCGACTTTAATTTTAACTACTTTTTAAGCCAATTAGTCGAGTGAAATAATGTAAATACAGTCGAACTACTAAAATTTAATACTCGATAAATTAATTATTTTTTTAAGATAATAATTTTTTCTAGTTTCGATTTGAGAAAGTGTAAAAAAATCATCAAATTTGATAAAATAATAAAATAATATTTTTCAGAACACTCCAATGTAAAATATATGATCCAACCAATACCATAAATTAATATTTATTAAAAATTATCAATAACACTATACAATTTTGTGAAATATGAGTATGACACTGGAAGCAAAGTTGGTGAAGGTGGTTGGCCCGGGATCGATAGGTCCTGGGTTCGAATCTCACTGGAAGCAACTTTGTGGAGCCTGTCACCTATGGTTAGCCTAGGGTGGTTGAACTCTCCTGTGTGGTTTGCAGGCTACTGCACAAGGAGCGGGGTTTACCCAGTGCGCACCGAAGGTAGCGGCTGCGGGTTCCACGTATTAAAAAAAAAAAATATGAGTATGACACAATTGGTTCATTGACTAAGGATACAAATCGAGTCATATGAACAAGTTGGAGAAGCGACTGTTGAATGAACATCACACCAACTGGCTAATAGTATATAGTGTTTGGTCTTGGTCTCATACGGTAAAGGTCTTTGCTATTTGCTTAAAATTCAACTTTCCGAATTTATTCTAATTATTCTTTTTTAACTTGTTATCTGATATGATTTCACGATCATATTCGTTTTGGATTCTTACTAATTACTAGCTACAATTATTACACTACGTATTGTAGTTCGAATACGAAATTAAGAAAAACATAATTTATTACAAAAAAAATATATACTAATTTCAATTTATACTATAATAATACTAGTAATTATATTTTGAAGAGGCTGCTCGAAATTCAATTTTCAAAGTGCCGGTTGGATTTCCTCTTTGATTCTAAAATCCAACCAAAATCGGTGAGAATTGATTTTGAATGAGTAGGTCATAATCATACATATTCTTAGAATTAATTATTGATCTAAGTTTATTATATCTTGCGACAATCAACACAAGAGGACCAGCCAACTTTGACACGTTATCATAATTCATTGAACTCGGTCCTGTTTACAGTTTTTACCCTTTTTTGAAAGTGGAAATCATGCATGTTTTCTATTGGAACAAGAAAAATACTATATATACTAGTATATAAATAGATCAGATGGAAACAGGACACAGACATATACGGGATATAATACGATAAGAACATTGAGACGATATTTTTTAAAATTTTAGGAGATTTGATTATACATAGTTTAATGTAAAATATAAATGATAATTTAACATAAATAGAATAATAATTAATTCTTAATATTATAATATGTGAAAAAATAAACTAAGCATTTACAATATCAAAAAATTATTATAAGAAAATCTAAAAGTAAAAAAATATAAGAAAATATAGAAATAATGGTAGAGGACGGGTGATGATATATTCGGCTATGAAATACAATAATAAAATATATAAAAAACAATTTTGGTTAGATCGATTTTAAATCATAAGTAAGTTTTTTTATACAAAAAAGTTAGAATAGTAATTGTGTTGTAAGTATATTTTATATATATAATTACCATATATTGTGATGACCATGTAAACCCTAAAAGCCCATGAGCCCATCTTGTACTCTATAAATAGAGGTCTCCACCCTCATAATAATACACATCTCATTCTCCCTCGCTCTTTCTTTTATTCTCTCGTTCTATTTAGTTTATAACACGTTATCAGCACGAGTAGCTCGCGTCTAGGAACGAGAGGCGACGTTTTGAAAGTGAAGACGAAGAGAGGGACGGAGATCGTGGCGATGTACGTGAAGAACCCGATGGCGAAGCTGACGCTGCTGTACTCCCACGGAACGCTGGCCGATCCAGGGCGGATGTATGATCTCTTCGAGTGAAATCGGCATCCACCTCCAAATCAACTTGATGGGGTATTTTCATAATGATTTATGTTTCTGCGATTTTGTTTATGCTTGGGTGGATTATAATGAGATTTGATGGCCAATTTGATTGATGAATTTGGCTTGGTCCATGGCAATTAATTTTGAATGTAATGATTATGTATCATGGTGGATGCATATCATGGTGGATGCATCTTATTGAATTGTTATTCGGCTCCAGAAGTAGCACAACACAATTAATATTCCTGAAGAATATTATATTTTTGAAGAGCAATTCAAAAACATATTTATAAGTTAAATTGTTGCTCCAGAAGTAGCACATCCAATGTTTTTGAAAAATATTACATGCTTTTGTAGAGCATTTACTTTACATACGCTTTTATTTATTTATTTAATGTTGAATCTCAATTGTTGCTCCCGAAGTAGCACAATTCATATTCACGAAGAATTTCACAAGCTCTTAAAGAGCAATTGAATTTATTTATTGAAATGATTTAATTTAATTGTTGCTCCAGATATAGCACAACTTAATATTCTTGAAGAATATTATAGACTCTTAAAGAGTTATTAATATTATCTATGTATTTACTATATATATCAGTTTTTTCTTCTTCTGCATAGTGTATAATATTTATATTTATGTATATAAATGTAAACTTAATTTGTTGCTCCTGAAGTAGCACACAACTAATATTCCTGAAGAATATTACGTACTGAGCAATTCTTACAATATATCTTATTGATGTGCGAATCTTGGTTCTTGAATTGTAATTGTTGTTGCTCCTAAAGTAACACAATTGATATCCCCAAAGAACACTATATATTCCTGAAGAACAATTGAGTTTCTCGAAAATATTAGTCATTCACCTGAAGTCGTTTAATATAGACTAAATTGGTGGTCCTGAAGTAGCACAATTTGTATTCCTGAAGAATACTACATGTTCTTGAAGAACAATTCAAGTTTTTTTTTTTGATTTTGACAAATGTTATATGTTAATAACTCTAATTGTTGCTCTTGAAGTAGCACAATTAACTATACATGTCCTTGGAACAACTAAAACTTGTCTTTTTGAAATCATATATCACAATAATCATACTTTAATTGTTGCTCCTGAAGTAGCACAATTAATATTCTTGATAAATATTACATGTTCCTAAAGAACAATCTATATCTAAAGGTATGTTGTAATTTAAAAAAATTACCTAATTATATGGAGTGGTAGCAAGAGTTCCTCTTTGAATGACAATTGCATTTTCAATATCCTGTTGTGGCTTAATTTCTTTTCAATAATAGATGTGAGATCCGGTAGATCTCAAAATTTGCAATTCATTGATTTCGCTTATCATGAAATTAAATTGTTGCTCTGGAAGTAGCACAATTACATTCCTGAAGAATGACCATATTGTGATAGTAACATTACTATCACATGTTTGTGGAAATGCTTCAAATATAGTATTTTATATACTATTTAACTTTTGCTCCTGAAGTAGCATCATTTATATTCCAGAAGAATATTAAATGCTCTTAAAGAGCAACTCGCATTTTCGATGATATATGTTATTCTTGAATGAAAAATATTATTTATGTCTTGTTGACATTAATGCACTCTTGCTATCGATGTTCATCTGTCAATAAAAGGGTATGAGATAGACAATAGAAATGAAGCATTCCAGTAAGATTGCTTAAAGATATAATTGATTGTCCTCCCTAAAACTCGATACGAGTATATGCATCCTAAATTGCAAGATTTTCAAATCTAGTGCATCGAAATTATTGAAGGCTCCAGAAAAGCATGTGTCATTCTATCAAACGATACGAAATCAACTATTGAGTTTGTCCTTTACTCTATTAAGTGTAGAAGGAACTTACTAAGTTTTAAGGATATCCGCTGCAATGTATACCATACTGAAATAATATACTTAGGTAGTGATTCTTTTGTATTTACCCAGAAGCTAACAAAAAAAAAAGTTATTACACTACCACCTTGAATGTATTACACATTCATAAAAACAAGTGAGACAAAACATGTTATGAACCGGAAGTTCAAAAGAGTTTTATGCTTTGACATGATAAGTTTGGACATCTGTAAGCAACTTTGATGCGCAACATAATTGAAAATTCATAGGGGCGCTGCAGAGAGATCCTGAAGAATCTCTTAATTTCCATGAATGTTCGATTTCTAGAAGAAATGTAGAACTTGTTAGTACTACAAGTTCAAAAACAATGAGCTCAATTCCTTGAAGCAGCTTTATCATGATAAAGCTAGTGAGTTTATTAAACTCTAAGTTCCTATTGAAGAGAATTTAATATTATATGGCTTTGGGATTGAGATTAAATATTTAGTTGATCATGTCCATCCTCAAAATGAGTTTTGTGCGTATAAAAATGCGTCTCACATTAAAATTGTTATTATGATGAAATAACATTTCCAACATTAGTTGGAACATATATCACATTTGGATTCCTGAAGTAATCAATGTGAAATCTACATCCAAAGAAAAAGAAGCACAAGGAAAAACTAGTCACATTTGGATTCCAGAAGCAATCAATGTGAACAAGAAGTCGAAAGGTTCACTTGCAAAAGATTGCAAACCAACTTCTTGATGCTTTTAAGTTTTGTATATATAAGAAGTGACAATGTCATACATTTGCTGCAAATACCCCCGCAAGAATAAATGTCCCAGAAGGACAAGTACAAATGGTAGCAAATGAATATAAAGTTCGTCAAATATATGGTCGACCAATTGGTTCTAAAAGAAATTTTGTGTCTAAGAAAAGGGACACAGCATATGAACCAAACAATGACGATAATGATTAATCAATCAAATGAAGTTCCTGAAGAACTACAAGCTCTGAAAATAATGAGATCTCAAAATACGGGAGAGATCAAATATCGTCGTGGACGCACAACGGTATTTGCGCCTTTTAATATGACTCTTGAAATGAAAAAAGAGGATCCTCAATGACGATCTAGAAGAGATTGTCAAGATTGAAATAATTGGCCAAAGAGGAACAAAGTCATATAAGGTGAATTAATATTCCCTAGAAAGCCGGAAATATTTGGACATGTAGTTCCAAAATCCGGAAAGTATATCCCTGAAGGATATAAATGTGTCTTTGTTACATAGAGAAATGAAAATTTTACGAGATATAGGGCAATACTCGTAACACAATTTTCCTCTCATAGAATGGGAATTAATTATATACTCTCCTATAATAGACGACATTATATTTGATTAATCAACTTATGTTACAAAAGGCTTGCTATGCGCCTTATGGATGTAGTAAATACTATCAATGTGATTCACTAGATAGTGACATATATATGAAGATCCCTGAAGGATTTAACTTGCTCAAAGCATGTAAGTCAAAAAGATATTTTCAATTAGATTGCAAAACTCACTGTCAGGGCTGAAATAGTGCAGTCGTATATGATATAATCATAACGACGAGAATTCCTTGACAGAAGGGTACATAAATGATGACTTGAGTTTGATTGAAACTTCTGAAGAACATAATACTTATATGTATACTCCGTCAAAATGACTTACATAGAAAAGTAATTATGAATTATTTTACTCATTGATAATCCAACTCACATCCTTGTCGGCATTAGGGGGAGATATAAAACATAAATGATAGAATGCCGCAATATCTCGTTGGATTAATTATTAGATTCACGCACTATGAACCATAAGTTCATCAAGAGCTTTAGCGCAAAAAGGAGTGACTAAAATCTCATATACCTGTTGTATATACACTATGAAAGAACTGAAGTTCCTCATAGACAAAAATAAATCAATTAATTCTCATTGACGCTAGAAGCGTGAGAGATTTATTGGTGTTAAGAGATAAGAAGTCCGCGGAATACAAAATTAGAACACATCACTCCAAATTCTTCCTGAAGAGGATATGTGAATCATTATGTACAAAGGTACTTGATGAAATCAACTCATGCCTAAAGACGGAGTTATAATCATAAGACTTTGGTTGAACTAATAATTGTCTCGACCTGCAGATCGAGCATCTCCCTAATGGAGTTATGCTAGTCGACCTACCTAAAGGTCTTTAAAGAGATTTTATTTTATTGCATCCACATAGCTACCTAATGGTTGTTTCAATCACTTAAAGTGGATGGAGACTCATTTAGACCTATAGAAGATAACAAAAATGAGGACCAGAAGTTCCTTACTTATGTGCAATTGGAAAATTTAAAATGGTATTGACCATCATTTGTTATCTTCGAGACAAACATGCTATTATCTTTGATGATAATTAAATTTATGTTGCACATATTAGTCTAGACCTTAAAGATAACCTTAGAGATTGTTATCTTGAGGGGGAGTAACAAATTGTAAATAATCCTGAAGATTAGACTGACTCCTAAAGGTCAAATGACCCTGAAGGTTAAATGGTTGTACTCTTTTTTCCTTTCTAAGTTTTTCCCAAAGGGTTTTCTTTGTCAAGGTTTTTAACGAGGCATCCAATGCAACACATGAAAAAATGAGTCATTGAGATTGATTCATAAAAGTGTCAATGCAACACATGATCTCCAAAAGAGTGACGGCATCAACATCCAGCAAATTCGTTCAAGTGACAACCTAGCAGATTCTTTTACAAAGGCATTACCAACATTCAAGAAGTTGGTACACAAGATTGATATGCGCCGACTCAAGGATCAAGAATGACTATATTGAGGTGGAGCAGTTGTACTCTTTTTCCTTCGACCAGTTTTTATCCCAAAGGGTTTTTCTGGCAATGTTTTAACGAGACAGCAGTTTCTTTTAGGAATGGTCAATCAAGGGGGAGTGTTGTAAATATATTTTATATATATACTTACCATATATTGTGATGACCATGTAAACCCTAAAAGCCCATGAGCCCATCTTGTACTCTATAAATAGAGGTCTCCACCCTCATAATAATACACATCTCATTCTCGCTCGCTCTTTCTTTTATTCTCTCGTTCTATTTAGTTTATAACAAATTGTTTGAATTAGTACATTTTAGTGAAAGGTGAACTGATTGCGACTTTGGGGGGACGTTGTAAGTAAATCCGTGTGAAATACGTAGAATTCAAAACTAGGTTATATGTGGTTTTAGGTAAATTAAAGAAAAATAACATTTGGATTGGTTAAAAACTTGCAAATGCATACATAGTAGAACAAAATTAATTTATAAATTGTGCGGATTCAAAATTTGGATTAAAGGGTGAAATAATAAATCTACGAATGACTTGAAAATTTAAAATTACTGATTTTGTCTCTTCTAAAATTACAGATTTACAACCCACAAATGACATATTACTCATTTAATATAAAAAGACTCTGATTATTATATCATAAAGCAATAATATAGTCACACATATATTCAATACAATAAAGTAATGAGAAAACCGCGTGGAGGATAAAATCTGCCCACCTCGTTTGGCAGCAATGAATATAATAAGATTCTCATGTTGAAAATGTGTGCACTTTAAAGCTTTTAGATTCATATTCTGACTAATTTATTTATTTCGATCACATTTTACATATTCTGTAATGAACTATTCAAATGACAAATTTTAGAATTTATCATTTTAGGGGTGCAAAGATGTAATTTCGGGAATAAAATAATATGTTTTTCGTTCTATAAAACTTGTCTTGTTTTTTTCGGAACGGTTATTTAGGAAAGTTGGTTTTGATTGATAAAAGTGTAGATCCATGTGATTAATTTATTAAGTAGAATTGATTTGTGCGGTAAAAATGTGAAACACATACAATTATTTAATATTTTAAAATTGATTTGAATTGGTAGATATGTGATATCCATGTTCTTATTTATAAACAAGTTCGTCGGGATACTCCGGAAAGGAATGCAAGATAAGTTTGATGAGACGGATTGGGTAATCTCTTAAAAAATATAAAAGTTTAATATAATGTATTCCCTCCATCTCATAATTCTTGTTACATTTCTTTTGAACACGGTGTTTTAGAAGATTGTTAGTTGTGTATAGAATTGTGACTCAAATAATATTTTTGCTAATTTTTTAATTTTTAAAAATGAAATAATAATTATGGGACAATCGAAAATAAAAGATGAACAAGGATTGTGAGATGAAGGAAGTATTTTATAAAATGGGTGGGTTGGATTTTCCTCGTTATTAAAAGAATAAAAGTGAAAGAGAGAATGGTCAACTTAAGAGTTCAAGTTGTTTAAAATGGATGAGGTAAATGTACGTACGTTCTTCTCTTCTTCTTCTTCCCAAGGTGGGCTTGACTTTGACAGAATTTCAAATCCCCTTCCTTTGAAAGTCTTCTTCTACTTTCCCTTCATTTTTTAACCATTACTTCTTTTCTAAGGTTTAATCTTTATCATGACTACCCTTTTATATACACTTCATCAAAAAAATAAATTAATAATTTAATAATATATAAAATTATGTAACCGTGTGACATAATTTCAATTAAACCGACCAAGGTTGTATTTTTCTTGCGGACTCTCACACTGCTGTCCCAAATCCATTTAAATAAACAATATTAATAATTTAAAAAAAGTGTCTAGAATCAGACCATATATCCAATATACAGCTCTAAATGGGGCCCATTATGTTATCACAATCCATCTTCCTCCTTACCTTCCTTCAACTTGTACCTCCCTCTCTATAAATACTCCCCACTCATCTTCTCTTCATAGACAGCTGCTGCACAAACCATCAAACACACAACAAAGAACTCATATCATATTCTTCCAATCTTTGTCTGAACTCACTCCACACTTGTCTGAAAAAATTTATGGAGTTCACAAGTCTTCTCAATTCTTCACTGGATCTCAATGGCAAGCCCTTTAGGTTTCTTGATGAGGCGCCTCCACCGGTATGTTTATCGATCTTTCTAACGATCCATGCATCGTTTTTTCGGGTTAAGGACTTGTGATTGATGAGCCCTTTTGGTTGCAGAAGCAAGAAGTTTTGGAGAGCAGCTTCATGAGGACTATTGTGAATGCTAAGGAGGAAGTGAGTGGAGTTTGATTTTCTACTGTTTCATCACTTTCTTGACAACTTATTAGCCTTATTTACAAAGAAAAAAAAAATATTAGTCTCATTTTTATGTGTTCTTTTTTAATCTCAGAGAGGTGCTTTGATTGAAGAGCTGAATAGGGTGAGTGCTGAGAACAAGAAGCTGACTGAATTGCTGACAGTGATGTGTGAGAATTATACTGATTTGAGGAATCAATTAATGGAGTATACAAGCAAGAATGTGGGAGTTGAAAAGGAAAGCAATACTGCATCAAGGAAGAGGAAGGCAGAGAGTAATGGGAATGTTGAAGTGTTGAATCTTGGCCCTTCTGAGAGTAGTTCTAGTGATGAGGAATCTTCCAAGAAGCCGAGGGAGGAGCACGTAAAGTCGAGGATTTCACGCATTTGTGTTAGAACTGAAGCCTCTGATACAAGCCTTGTAAGTCCCTTGTTTGGAAAAAGCATTTTTTGATTTACTTCGTTTGTCCTAAAAGGGCTTAAAGAGTGTGTGTTGTTTGTCTTTTGAGTTGCAGATAGTTAAGGATGAAGCATTTCTTGGTCGAGTTTTTTTGTCCTAAAAGGGCTTAAAGAGTGTGTCTATTTGTCTTTTGAATTGCAGATAGTTAAGAATAAAAATCATTTCTTGTTTGACTTTGTTTGTCCTAAATGGACTTAAAGAGTGTGTATTTGTCTTTTGAATTGAGCTAAGGATAAAGCATTTCTTGATTGATTTTGTTTGTCAAGATGGCTTAAAGAGTGTAAGTGTGCGTGGTTGTCTTTTGAATTGCAGATAGTTAAGGATAAAGCAATTCTTGATTGACTTTGGTTGTACTAAAAGGGCTTAAAGATTGTGTTTTTAATGTTTGTTTCTTGAAATTGCAGATAGTTAAGGATGGATATCAATGGAGGAAATATGGACAGAAGGTAACAAGAGACAACCCTTGTCCAAGAGCCTACTTCAAGTGCTCATTTGCTCCCACTTGTCCAGTCAAAAAGAAGGTGAGAATTAACCTCAAAATTTGCAAGACTAATGCAAGAAAACAAAAGGGAAGAAAGTGTAGTAACTAATTAAGCTTTCTTGATTGTCAATTTTGAAGGTGCAGAGAAGTGTGGAAGATCAGTCAATGGTGGTGGCAACTTATGAAGGGGAGCACAACCATGCACAGCCATCAAAGGTGGAGTCTACCACATCCGGTTCGAATAAGGGTTCGGTTTTAGGGACCACGACTTCTGTGAGCTCGACCGGACCAACCATCACACTTGACCTCACAAAGCCAAAGGGAGTTCGGGAAGAAGCAAGAAGTGTGGGAGGTAAAGCTGAAACACCAGAGCTCCAGCAGTACTTTGTGGAGCAAATGGCTTCTACTTTGACCAAAGATCCTAACTTTAAAGCAGCTCTTGCTGCTGCTATTTCCGGGAAGTTTCTTCAGTCAAATAGTCAGGCTGAGAAATGGTAGTGGAAAGGGCAAGAGTTTAGAATAGATATTTTGACTTTGGGTTTGAGATTGGAAGATTTCTAGTTCAAGCCAAAAATTCTTGTATGGGATTCTTCTCCTTATTTAGTTATCTAGTCAAAAGGTAATATCCATTTCAATCTTGGTAGGTTTCTGAAAATTGAGAGAAGATTCAAGCCACTCGACGACAAGTTAATTTTCTTCAAAATACCAAGCCCAACATGGGCCATTTGATAAGAGACCAAAAATGTTATGAAGCAACATAAGGTGTTTGAATTAAGGCTATCAAAAATCAAAATTTTAGAATGAGATTTCGTAATCCCATAGTACTCGGTAAGTGTAGAGTCCGATTCCCAAATGCGAACGAAACGTCAACTCCTGCATAGACACATCATGTGCAATAATGCAAAAAGAACAAAATAATTAATAGTGATTTATACATAAAACTGTCAGCAATAAGCCGATCCAAGTGTGGGAAAACATGATAGATTACAGAAAATCATAGAGGCACTATCTTGTCAAATTCAAATCATCCATATCTCTGGATAATTCATATTGGGTGAGTTCCTCAGCTAGCTTCCCTTCATTCCCCTCATTCTTATCCTTTAAATCCACCACATTTATGCAGTCATGGTATCTGAAACAACTTATGAGATGGTCATTTGTAATCCCAGCAACTTGCATAAACGAGTAGACAACGGTAGGTCCAACTCCGCGAAATCCTCTTCTCACAAGGTCTTTGCTTATGGTATCTGCTTTCGATGTCTTAATTGGGACTTGGCGAGGATACCGAAAATTACTAAGGGTAGGTTTGTAGTTCACAAAACCCCAAATGTATTTGTTGAAAGACCCTAGTTCGTCGATTATCTGCACGACAAGCAACAAATGAATAAGATACTTGAGACATATGTGGAGTTTCAAATTGTCTTGGTTTCAAGAGGATCTCAACCACACATTCAAGAGACAGTTGATTGCAATCCTATAGGATTCTTAACACTGGACTCATCAACCAAGTCTATATGTGCTAATGAAATTGCTAAAGTAAATGTTATCATGAAAGATTGCATTCTATTCATTTTCTCATAACATAAATGATTCGTTTTAGAAAGATTAGATTCAATAAAACACTATTTCCACTCTTGTTGACAAATTCTCAAGCACAACTAGCAGCTGGACAATCTGTCCTTGAAACAAGGGACCGTAGTGATAGTAACATGCAGGAACTATTATCATGACCTATTAATGTAATGGGAAAGCTCATCAAACTGCGAGAGATAAGAAAGTCAATAAAAGCAACGATGCAGTGCATACCTTACAAATTTGTCGTGCATTCTCAATAATTGCGCGCAGCTTTAGTTCAGAGAGAAGAGAGCTGGCAGGACTTCCAGGTGTAATAATTTTCTTCTCATTTAATTTTGAGACAGCTATTGGATCGAAGTCGAGGAAGACATCTCTGTCCAAAACTTGCACAACTAGTTAGCATCCTGAAAATCCTAGTGCTTACTTCATAAGTGCAGTAGTAATTTCCTTTCAACTTCTAATGATACAGCAAGAGTTATGATACCTGAATAAAAGCCTTTTACTAAGAATAACTGGCCAAGTTATTTCAGCCAATGCAGTGGAAAAGCTAAGTAGCTCGAAAAGTTTCCTGCAAAATGCCAGAGCTATGCAATTAGAAATCCATAAACTAGCTGCACGGTAATTTAATTCCCTAACACATGAACCAACAGAGCCGGAGGAGATACATACTTGTCATCATGCACAGGAAGGCCCCATTCTTCATCATGGAAAGCAGTGTATAGTGGATCTTGTTGAAAAGAATTCCAATCAGCACAATGAATTGCAGAAGCATAATTCAGAGACATATTGAGATTATATGCAACACAGAGTGATTAACAACCCAGATTTCATCAAGAATATTTTGGGGAAAGATAACCCAGATATCATCAAGAAATGAAAATATCCCACCTCTATATATTGCTAGTAAGTAATAACACGCATAATCTGGTTCATCACGCAGGAGATACCCACAATAGCAATTGCAGGTGTATTTTTGTTTGCTCTTTTTTTTTTTAAGAGAGAAACTAACTAGAGTGTATTGAAAAATTTAGTCATACAGACTACTAGATGCCATAACATTTCATGTAATGAAGAGTGGTTATAGGCCTCCTATTGTACAAACATCATATCTCATGCATTATTTAATTGGCCAACTGAATAAACATGTACAAAAGCAGCGACAGATACTACAGAAACGGTATGCTGAGTTCATACAAACACTTCTATCATAGTAGGATTCATGACTAAGCATATTAAATTAGCCCTAATCTCTTTTAGGAAAAATGATTTTTGAATTAATTAAAACCAAGACAGATTGATTTAAAACTCAATTCAATGCTTAGGCCAAAACTTACAATCCTGGAAAAGTAAACTAAGGGACTTTATACTCCACTTTGATTAGGAAAATAGCTGTTAACCAACCTTATAATGTCTCTCTTACCAAACAAATAAATCTTATCCACCACAGTAAGATATAGACACATGTGAATGACTGGAAATCACTTTGTTTTCAAGCATTCCCCAGGTTATTGATCTTTGCTCTCCTTAGACGGTCTATTGTTTTGCTAACTTATACATTAGTTCATCTGTTAAGGTACAACTGCATTATGTAGATTTTCGGGCACATCTTAGCACTTCCTACTCCTACATTATCCATCTAAATGAAAATGAAAAACCATCTTCATCTAGCACACAAACACGCGGATTACGAATCCTGAAGCCAAATCCAAATGGAATTTCTTTTACTAAAATTAACATCCAAAAAATTGTTATTGAAATCCTAATGTTAACAGTAAACACATAAAAGTGAGCATCTTAATAGATAATACAGCTAATATCTACTTATCTTCACCACTCTAAGAAGAACGTGAAGTAAAGTACCAGTATTTGAAGTTACCCAAGCACATCTTTTCTTCACTACAGAGCCGTCCAACGAAGCATCATCGCTCTCACTCCCAACACTTTTCCCATATCCTTCCACCATCTCGTATTTCTCCCCCTTCGAGCTGCATTGCAGCCTCCTCTTCACAGTCGGCGCAGAATTCGGAGTTCTTCGAATAATCCTCCCTGTCGACGCCCTACTATGCGAAGACTCCGTAGAAGCGTCTGACGAACACGAAGCATTCAGCGACAAGTTCGGCTGGCGCTGCCTCAGAATCGACGCGGCACCACCTGCATTCTTCCTGGACCCCACGGGAGACGAGATTTTCTCCGCATTCATTTCCGGCGACTTCAGTGCCGCTGGAGACCTGTTCCCCTTCGCCTCAACGGTCTGCTTAACAACCGGTTTTCTTACTTCTACGGATCTAGCTTTATTACCGGTCGGTCCGAGCACCGGACGAGCCTCCTCCTCGGTGAAATTCATCGATTTCACCATCTGCGGTCCAGACATTATCGGCTACAAAAAGTTAGGGTTTATAAACACAACAAGCAAATCGAATTTTCAGAGTTCGCATAGCGTACAGTAAATTAGGGCTTTTGGAGTGAGGTTAAGGAAGTGCATTGTGGTGTAGGGCTAGGAAGAGTAGCGATTAACACTCTTAGAGAGAACAAACATGAGCGCGCTACAGAGGATTAGGACGGAGAATAACGGCGGTTGGAGTGCCTCAGCCTCGCCGGCAGGAAGAGAGATGGCGGCAGCGGTTGATCAGCGGCTGGCGACGATGGAGGTTTCTAGAGAGAGAAGCGAGAGAGAGTAATTGAGTGCGCTTCGTTTACCAATAAATGCTTGCCATCTCAAGAAGGCAACCTGTGAGCTCAGTTTTCCTTTTTTACTTTAAATTAATTTGTTTTTTACTAATTTACATTCAAATTGTGTTGATTCTTTCTTGAATTCAATTTCAACAGCTTTAATCAACTCGGACATAACTCGAAGTTTAACTAGTTTGACTTTTTGTAATATACTATAGCGGAAATATGTACAAGGACCTCAGCACAAAAATAGCTTTAAAAAATTATTTTCAAGGTGCAAAAATGTAAAAAAATACCTTAAATACAACTTCAAAGCTACAATTAAAGGAAGGATAATTTTGTATATTTTGAACCAAAAACATACATGGATGGTATTTTCCCGCTAAATATAAAATGATATTTTTATACCAAAACATAATATATTTGCTCTCAACATCAAAATTAAAAGAGTATATTTGCACTTTTATCTCTAATTTAAATACTAAGTGCATGACCTTTAATCACTATTTGTAGAAGTATAAGTTTTACGATATCTTTTATACTGAACTACCAAAAAATGTCATTAACATCCCATTGGCTACCACTTATTCGTAGGCTTAGTGGACCCAATTGGGATATAATTATACAAGTAACCTAAAAATGTTTACAAAATTAATGAAGTCGTAACTCTAAAATTGGGTAATTATCCGAATTAATTAATGAAGGAAACAATGCACATCTAAAATAACAGTTGCGGATTTTCTTCATTACAAACGAGAAATTGAATGAAGATAGATATTGTGGGGCTAAAGTCAAGAGAGTGGCTTAGCTCGAGTTGAAGGGTCTTCCTTGGACTCAACTTTGATCATGAAAATGTAGCCTAAAACCCAGAGGCTGATGTAAAGGAAGGGAACCCAAGGAAGGCAAGCAAGAAGGCTCAAGATGCTCCCCACATACTGAGGATCTCTGATTACTCCGAAGGGAAACTCCGTCACCCACGGAATGTTCTTCCCGTAACGGACCCCGTAATACGTTCCTGATTCTCCCAGCAGCTGATACACTCTGCATTGGCAATACCAGAAGTCAATTTCTTATGCTCACTGCTAACACATATAAAGACAAGTTTGCATTGTCAAAATTGCAAAATGAAGTGAGTCTGCAAATGCTTCATTCCCTTCTCAGTTTCTTGACGGCAGGTAGAGAGCAAAACTGAACTTTTAATTAAGGACAAGAATAGGTAGAAAAGATAATGATAATAACTAGCAAAGATCTGTATGTAGATATAAAAGGAGGAATTAGACATTCAATCCTGTTCTTTTCAGTTCATTTTCAACAAATTGACTCGAGTCACATTCATACTCGTAGCCTACCATCTAAATCCGGCTGAAATGGCCATTCCATTATGCTAAAACGACATGAAATCTGTACAAAAATTATGACAATTTATTGAGAAGATCATAACATATGGGAACATACAACATAAGCACTCTTCGATGTTAACACTTAATGGAAAGGGATTCAGAACTGTCGAAGATCCTAAATAAGCAGCAATTAGAATACTTACTCAAGAATGCGACATTATTGTCAGAATGCCTACTTATGTAAACTTAGGAGACCAAGGACAATATGGAAATACGAGGATAACTGTTGCGAAAGATCGAAACTTCTTATATGCATATCATATTTAGGGTCTATTAGGCAGAACATTATAAGACATCACTGAAAAACACAACAAGCATACTATTTCACTGAAAAACAAGGTGGGGTTATATAAAAGAACTCCAAATTGCTCATACAATTCAAGATCAATCGACACAAGAGAACACTAGCCAAGCTTGAAAATGGTAACAGGAACAGAGCAACTCTTAGAGATCATAAGACTTTCTAGTTGTCTATGCAAGAAATCAACAAACTCTACTAGGACTGCAGATTAATAAAATCGAGCCGAATATACCACTTTGAAACTTGTTTGTATTGATATCATTCTGTAAAAATTATGTTCATCAGTTTAAGCAGCTTTATTATTGATTTTATGATTGCATCAAGATGAGCAGACTTGCTAGCACTTGAAAACTCACTTAAAGAGCATCTGTTCAATCCCATTTCATATATACTGCAAAAACCCTATCATAGAAACTATGTTCAACAAAACAAATAACAAGAAATCAAATTATAAATAAATTTTAAAAAAAAATTCAGAACTTCTCACTCGAGCAAAACAACAAACAGTTGGAGTGCAATATTCCGAACCTGAAGTTGAGGAACTGGCCGAAGAGGAAGAGCGGCCAGAAGTAGAACGGCGGCGGCCAATGGAGATCGGAGACGGAGAAGAGCGAGACGAACTGAAGGATTTTGAGGAAATGCGAGACCATCGCCATGATTTTGCAGGGGTCGCGGCCTCCACCGCAGATATTAACCCACGATTGCGGGTTGTTCCAAAGGTAGTAGTAGAATGGGAATGGAGATATCACTCCTATACACGCCAGTATCCCCATAATTCTTCTCGCTCCTCTGTTTTTGCTTCAATTTCTGGAAATGGAGCTGCTGTAGATTTACACTAGAGAACTGTGATTAAAATAATTTGGACATCGGGTTTTGGTTTGAGGAATTGAGCCCAATTGTCCAAATAAAGACAGACAGTTTTGGGCTTAAGAAAAGTTGTTGAGATTCCTCACGAACTCAATTTTTCACGAACCGAATCAAAAGTTTCCGGTTCCTATTTGACGTAGCCATTCTCAAAACTAACCAAACTGAACAGAAAATATTTTAATATTTTTATTATATTTAAACATATTTTATATTCGTTTTGTCCAATCAAATTATTTTCATCTCTTTCAACAAAAAAAATCTTGATACAATAATTTTGGATGTAAATTTATATAGAGAGAAAAATATTGGTATAAATTAAATTTATGTATCCACCTTCTCTTTTGTCATATTTTTTTCTACTTTGCATTTTGGTTAAAATCAAAATTAAACTGAACCGATTTAATTTCATATTTAGTTTTGCATAATAAAGAACCAAAATTCCAATTAATTGAAATGGACAGCCCTAATTTTAACTCATCTTCATCCCATCCATCACTTGAGAGAGTAAAATCACAATTTTTCTTTTTTTATATATATAAATTATAATAAGATACAATTACCAGATTCTCAGGATGGAACTCTGGCATTACATTGACATGGGGAACTCACGGTTTATATACAGTAACCTCAAACATCTTATTGCAAATCAATATTGCCAAAGATGTGGGTGTTTTTTCTTTTTAACTATTTACAGACATAATTTACTATTTACACTTAGTAGAAGAATCATATGTAAGGGTTGACGTGAGAGGAGTAATCTCTAATCCCAGCTCCTTCCCATCCCATCCATTCTTCCCACAAGTCCCAATCTTGATCATTCATTCCCCTCATCTCTTCATCTTCCTCATACTCTTCCATCTCGGGCGTGCTCGTTTCTTCCCGTAGATTACTCATCACAATCTGCACCACACAACACCATTCAGAAAAACTTATTCCATTACTAGTTCAAGAAATAGAATTCAGACATCTTAGGTAATGGAAAACGACTCATGAACTACTTGAGCTCGAGATAAAGAGATGAAATACTATTTAGATCGCGATAGATCGCGATATTATACCTAAGTATCCAGTAATATGAACTGAGAAAACCAACAAACGACGCCTCTTTGCATTTAAAGAAACACTCTAATCACCTCAAGAGAAGCTTATTGTCAATAAGTGTATGGTCCAAGATCATTAAGAAAGGCCTCTACCTAATAAAATTCATGTGCATACATCGCAAATTCATATGTATTTTGATGAGAAAAAGGTAAATGTGAAGTTACTAACATCATATGCTTCATTGATTTGGTGAAATTGGAGTCCGGAGTTGCTTCCTCTGCAGACATCAGGATGATACTGCAATAAAATGAATTTTTTTAAAGATTAGTAGTAATATAATAGAATAGCTATTCACCTTTGCCCACAAAATCATGATAAGAAATTGGCACAAAATTAAGTTCGTGAATTTATAGTTTTAGCGGGCATTTGACAACAGTGTTTAGAAATCAAGAAAAACCCGTAACCAAGATTTTGAAATCATATCAAAAAAGTTGATGATCCATAAATATTCTTATTCCAAATGCTCGATTAATTATCCGAAACTGAACACTCCTTAATAATGCAAATTTGAAAAGAAAAAAAAAAGTCCTTGAAAAAACTACAGCTAAGAAGCTAAGATAAATTATCAGGAAAAGATAATTGAAACAAGACAAAATATTTCATCAATCTTGATAAAAACAAGTTTACCCATACGGAAGAACAAAAGTACCTGAAGAGCAAGCTGTCTAAACGCCTTCTTAACCTCTGATTCAGACGCACCCGGTTCAATCCTCAAAGTCTTGTAAGAATCAAATACAGCAGCAGAGGAAGAAATACAAGAAACCCTAAATCCCTTTCTCTTATTAAATTCCCCCAAATTTCTTTCCCTAAATTGGGCCCAAGAACTGGAGGAATATGCACATCCCAAAGCAGCAGCCATCTTTCAGAGAGAGAAGAAAAAGATCAGATTTTTATCTCTATCCATCAAAATAAGTTTCAAGATTTTGAAATCCCACGATGCAAAAACCAAAGAAATTTACGAATCTTACATAGATTGTGCAGCAATGTGAAAACTCAAGAAACAGAGCAGTTTTCAATAGGAGGTGGCTGATGAATTGTTTGGATTGAGGAATTGCTGGTGGAGACAAAAGACCCTTTATAATATGCCTCTGTAATCATTGAATCGATTAATATAATATTATAAATTATATCGATTGGATTTATTATGAGGTGACTTTCCTGGAATGCAATTATGTAATGAAGAAACAAGACGAAGAAATGTCCTTGTATAGTATAGCGGTGAAAGTAGATACTTCGGGATCGAAAGATTATGAGTTCAAATTTTGTTTGAATCGCTATGTATTTGTCATCTATGATTAGCCTAATTTAACTCTCTTCACTATCCTATGTGGTGTGTGGTTTGCAGGACGGGATTTACCTAGTACACATAGCGGCTCTGGGTTACCCTCATCATTAAAAAAAAAAGTCTTTATCTGATTTTTGCGTGTTTTATTTGAATTTTCTTATAAGGATCATTAATAATTATATGGAAAGAAATGAAGGAAAAAGAAAGCGTAAATAAGTCAAGGGCTATACATTCCGCTGACTAAATAAGCTTAAGCTATTTCTTTTGAGAGACAAAAATTGCCAAATTGGATTGCGCACGCCATGATAAATTTAATGCTTTATTTGAAATTTTACAATAATAGATATGATAAATTTAATGCTTTATTTGAAATTTTACAATAATAGGTAAGAACGGATACAAAATTATGGAAGTGGGGCAAAAAACATGGATTGCACGCCATGATAAATTTAATGCTTTATTTGAAATTTTACAATAATAGGTCAAGACGGATACAAAATTGTGGAAGTGGGACGAAATATAAAATTTTGCTATAAAACGGCGAAGTGTAGAATTTTGAGGGTAGAAAAAGTGAAATACAAACAAAATTTATAAAATTATACTCTCGCTGTCGCATCAGTAGTTACCAATTTTATTTTCGGCCAAATTATTACAAAAATGGTATTTTGTGTTATGTATTATTTGACTTTTTAAGTGGTTGATTCTTATTCACGTATGTTTAACTTTTTTAAAAATGAGATATTTTCATAGGATAATCAAAAGAAAAAAAATAAGACACTAATAATAGAATGAAGGCAATAATACTACATAAAAGTTGATTTTCAATACGATTTTGAAGTACGACCGCACCCCACACTTGCTAAGGTTGATATTCATTGAACTGTTCAAATTTGGTCAATAGAATCTAATATTGTTCATTTGTTAAATATGTATGCACATAAATAGACCGTCATTATAAGTTATAACCATGGATAGATTGAGAATTATGCAATTTTAAAAATGAAATTATTTTTAAAATATTTAAATATTCAAAGATTATGAATTTTTAGGACACTAACTCTAGATCTGCCCTTAATTATAAGATTCTAATACTACTAATTATTTTACATTTTTTTAGCGGGGTGGTGGATTAAAGTAGGTGTTTGCAATAGCTTAAATTATTCAACTTATAGCTTAATTTAAGGAAAAATTATTTTTTGGTGTTTTCAACAGCTTAAATTCGGAAAAATTCTCTACATTTAAGTTAAATAAGTTGAAGTTGGTTAAGTTGGTTTTTACCAACTTCTCCAACTTAATGGCATATTTGTAATTTCGGATAAGCTATGATTTGATATTTTACTTATAAATCACAAAATAAGCTACTACAGTATAAATTTTGCAAACACTATTTTTTCAATTTTTTCTTCTTTTAAACAGTTTTTGCAAACACACACCAAATTTTCTAATAAACCACTTTTATCAATTTCTCCTTAATTTAAGTACTTAAAAAAAATTTAAGGTATTGGAAATACCTTAAGTGTGACCGTTGATGACGTGTCTCGTTAATTCGTTAACGTTTTCTGTGGTTTGGACGTGATATGGGGACAGAGTTGACGACCTTATCCGTCACGTGTCCCTTCAGTTCTGGTCTAAGCCACATTTAAAAGGGAGGTTTTTCTATTGGGGATCTTAGTTTATGGAGTAATAAAAAAGGATATTCCTCATATAAATTCGAATTTGTTATGATAATACATCTTTTTCATAGTTCGATTCTTCACATTTTAATAATAACAAATTTATATAAGTCTAAACATCTCGATTTTGTCCGCTACATTTATTTCTCCACCTTTTAATTGAGTCATATAACTTTAAACATTTTAATTCTATCCGGCATATATTCATCATTTGCTTAACGGTTTTTCTCAATTTTTAAGCCATAAATCAATGTCAATTTCTTACAAAGGAAAAAAGTTAACCCAATAAACGTGTATATATATATATTAATAATATTGTAACATAGTTAATGCTACCACGCAGTTATATAGTCAAGAGAGAAGGTTAAACGAAAGGGATGATGAATATGTCAGACGAAATCATGATATTTAGACTTATATGGTTCAATTGAAAAGTAGAATATCAATTTGAATATTATGTGAAAGGTAAATAACCAATATGGCTTTTTACTACATATGAAATTTCCCTTTTATCATATCATGTTTCGAGATTATATATTCATACGAAATTCTTTTACTTCTATTGTTTTTTATCAATGTATCGGATAAAATATGGATATTTGGCAACTAATTAAAACGATCAAGATATTTGAGGTACTAGATAGAGTCCTCAAAAAAACAAAATATAAACTATACATTGAAAATGATAGCATGAAAATGTAGAAAATGAGTACTTCTTGGATTTATTTTTGAATGATATTTTGAAACATCAAGCTAGTTGATGGGTATTTTATCTTTTAGTCTTTTATATCACACGTTTATATGTAGATATTTTGACATATAGCTCTTGATATACTCTCCATTTCATTATAAATGATTCATAGTATTTCTTATTAAACTGTCACAATAAAAATAGCTCATCCTTAAAGTAACACTCTAATACTGGGTTTCACTATTTTTACACTTGTTTACATGTAAAGCACTGTTTTTTCAATTTTGATGGCAAAAAGTTTTGAGCCAGTTATAACTTGTCTAATTAACTTTTAAAGTTTGTTCACAGCCATAGACTCATTCAGCCCAAATATCTTTTCACTCAAAAGGATCCAATTAATAAGATGCCCAATTTATTCTCATATAATATTTTTAAGGCCTATAATTAAACCTAAGCCCAGAATTATTGAGCCCAATATTATTGAATCTTTCTTTTCCTTTCCAGGCTGTGACTAATAAGAGACTAAATAGTAGCTCAAAAAAATTATACAATAATACAAGTATAAGATTTTATACACATATATGGGACGTCATATATATGAATTAGGAAGATAAATCTATAATTTCAAAATAAAGAGAGGCAAAATCAACAATATCAGGAGTGTTCTAAAATATTTTTGAAAAAATGCATTAAAAATTAGAATTAACACGATCTAAGAGGTTGGTACGTAGCTGCGGTACGCCTTGGATAAGTTTCGCTGATATATAATATTCTTCAAATTTATAAACTGCACCACAATAATTATAATGCACAACCTATACAGAATAATTGATTGAATATGGAATTCCATGTTGCAGAATTTCTGTCGCTATCTCACTTAAATGGTTACCAATTCATATATATGGTGGCAAAGCAGGCCACGCAGTAATACACTCTCTCTCTCTCTCTCAAATACTGGTACGCATGTAGGCAACGTCGCCCAATGGTCTATAAGAATTTATTGTGGCCAGCAAACTACATGAATATATATGTGAAAAAAAAAATCGACAAGTACAACATAAATTCAAGTTCTATAATTATGTAAATAAAATTCAGTGATCATAAATTTTTTTTTTTTTTATGAAAAAGATAATAAAATAAGACAATTTGAAAATAAATATAAGAAATAATATTGGAGCGGATGGAATACTTTAACTGAAAATGGTTCATAATATTCGTTGCATGCATGGCTATTGGGGTCGTGAAGCTATAAAAAGCGCAAATTTCTGAATATGTTTGAACTCCATATATAATTCAGAAATCAAAATATAGTCAAATTATTATTAATTCTAACCACAAATATACAATTTAATTGATGTAATAAATGTGTACCTTCCCAACTAGAAATGGATATGTTCAAAATTGATGTAATAAATGTGTACCTTCCCAATTAATTTAGGATTGATAAAGTGATGTGGTGCAATATATTCCATATAAAGATTCTCAGGCGATCTAGAAAGTGCTACCTACCCTAAACACTAAATACTCAGTCTTTTCCCTAATTTGTTATTAATGAGTTTGATCAGAAACTGCCAATATGAACAATTATTAAACAGATTTCAGGTGATTTTAATTTGGGATGAAAATAATCAGATTTCCCCTACAATTTTCCGGCACGAGGGGCGATGAAGATTGGAGATCTAGAAAGCCATTAAAAACTAGACAAACAAACAGTGGAAAATCTACTTACGTATGCAATAATCCATAAACCACGCTATAAATTTAAAACGTAGTCATGAGGAAAAGAACCTAGATTGCATTAGCAAATATACGCAATGCAGGACACGACACCGTATGAGTACGAATCTAAGTATTTTTCAAAAATTCAAGACAAAGCTGTCTATTTAAATATAAAATAAAATTACGAGATTTAAAATAAATAAAACAATAATTGAACCTCAATATTATATGTGAAAATAATAAAATATAGCATACACGTTGAAGCATATGTTGGTAACAACCTATGTTGCACGGACACTCCGAAAAAACCCGTCGTACTGTGTCGGACACGGACACGCGCCCGACACGTGTCCGACACGGCAAAAACGTGTCCATAAAAAAAAAAAAAAAAATGGACACGTTTCCGGACACGGCGATTTGTGTGTCCGACATGGCACGGACACTTTTTTTTTTTTTTTTTTTTTTTTTATACGTGAAACCCGCAGCCGCTACCTTTGGTGCGCACTGGGTAAACCCCGTTCCTTGTGCAGTAGTCTGCAAACCACACAGGAGAGTTCAATTACCCTAGGCTAACCATAGGTGACAGGCTCCACAAAGTTGCTTCCAGTAGGATCTGAACTCAGGACCTATCGGTCCCAGGCTTACCCACCTTCACCAACTTTGCCATCCCAATGGGACAACGGACACGTTTTTTGATTTAGTCTTGTAGTGGACACAGTTGAATGGGCCATGTAGTTAGAAATTAGTAAAAAGTAAATAAATATAAAATTAAATAAGTAAAGGGACAGTGGGACACGTATATATAATTAGTAATAAGTAAATAAATATATAATTAAATATTACTTACCTTACTAATGTATTTAGATTATCTACTTATTTTAGTATTTTACATTTTTATGCTATGGTTATCTACTTATGAATTATGACTATGTCGTTTGAGTTGATCATTTGAACAATGAGTTTGATATTGAAAAACTTGACTTGATCATTTATATATATATATATATATATATATATATATATATATATATATATATATATATTAATAATTTAATATTTTTTATATCAGCGCCCGTGTCGTGTCCTAAATTTTTCAAAAAATGCCGTGTCCCGTGTCCGTGTCGTACCGTGTCCCGTGTCCGTGTCCGTGCAAACTAGGTAACAACACATTCGATTGTTATTTTTTTAATACTGAGAAACCCATAGATGCTATCTTTGATGCACAAGGATAAATTCGCACATATCGTCCGAAATTTAAACCTATAGTTAAACTTCTTTAAAGTAATATACTTGGGATTGGAAAAAAATATTCATGTAGCGAAGTTATTCAATTATCGATAAATAAATAATTTATTCATTTATTGATAAATGAATATTTATTACTTTAGAGAGAAATTTACATTGTGAGACAAATTAAATGTGTGTATTAAAATAAATTTTTTAGTAACTTAGTTGTGTAAACATTATAAAATAAAATAAAATTAATATTTGCTTTAGTAAAATCATGTTAAAAATGTACAATGAATATGCACTAATTATAATTAACTTATTCAGTTTTAGAAAAACTCGATAGTTTTATAAAAGAACAAAGTTTGTTTACATAAAAAATGAAAAGTTATTTTTGTTTATATTAAAATTATCCTAGAAGTATGTTTCAGCACTACTAGATTCGTTCAATAGAAAATGATCTACCGAAACCGAAGTCCTTGAATTAGATAAAGATCTAAAACATTAGGTAATGTCATATCTAATTTACGCTACAAAAATGCTATGAATGTTCAAGATTTTTTAGTTATCGAGAAATGATGGAACTATGGAATTACCGATGAATGAAGAATTTATTGAAATATTTTTGAACGGTAATGATGATGAAGAGGATGATCCTAAACGAGATGATAGTACATTTATTTCAATTGTATAATTAAAATGTTTATTTCAAGCAATAACCACCTTAAATATTACTTGCTACAACACGATCAAAATATTCAGAAACTGTCTACACTTTGCAGAAAGTTAAGAATGATAATTTTGGTTTAGGTGGGAAGAAAAAAACAATAACTATGGATTTTTATTGGGACCTTAAGGATTTTAAAAAATTATTACTTAATGCATTTAGCGAAATTAGTACTTTAGTATACAGGCCAAGTCGGGACCGGAAAAAATTATTATCTAAACGAGGTTATTACTTCATCGAACATTACTTTATCAAAGTTAGGCCACATGCTTAACTCCTTAACCGCTACGAGACAAGTGTATCCCGATTTTGTATAAAAACTAGTTTCATACATTGAAATGAAGAACTAAGCTTATGTGAATAAGTTTAATTATGTAACTCTAAATCCAATATATTATATTCTATTAAGAGTTCACATATTATTAAAAATTCATAAAAAAATGATCAGCTAGAAACATACACAATCTTCACTATACAAAACAATAAATAATTGTACAAATGTAAAGATGACCTTTTTGAGATTCCCTTTTCAATAAATTCTTGTTTAATTGGTGTCTGATTTAAAACGTTGTAGTTTTGTATTATAAAAATGCATTTTTTAATTATTTATTAAATTATTTTTTCAATCTTATCCTTTTAATTCGTTGTTTTTCAATACAAAACTACGTCATTTTAAATTGGACATCAATTGAACATAGATTTATTATACATGTGATCTCATCCTGAAAAAGAGGTATGTTTAATGTAATTTGTTCGACACCTATAAAAAGATAACACTCATACACGTACCACCTCCACACATCTCTCTCCTCTCCTCTCCTCTCCTCTCCTCTCGCTTTCATCATGAAGATCACCGTGAAGGAGTCGACAACCGTGAAGCCAATGGAGGAGATGCCACGTGGCAGTATATGGCTATCAAACCTCGACATACTAATGCCGGCGACCTACCACACACGCAGCCTCTACTTCTTCCGCCCCGACGGCGCCGCCGACTTCTTCGACGCGGCGGTGCTGAAGGCTGCGCTCAGCCGCGCTCTCGTCCACTTTTACCCCTTCGCCGGGAGGCTGGGGAGGGACGAGAACGGCCGCATTGAGATCGACTGCAATGGCGAGGGGGTGGTGTTCATCGAGGCGGAGTGCGACGGCACGGTGGACGATTACGGTTACACCCCTAGGGCTGACGTGGCACTCGTCCCCAAGGTGGATTACTCTCAGGGGATTTCGACTTTTCCACTTTCGTTGATGCAGGTGCGTCGCTTGATATCCATTCACTCGGAATTTAATCTAGATAAGGGTACCCAGAAAATTCAGTATGATGGTGACTTTTGAAGGCTGAGGAAACACGTACATGCACTCTCTCACTACACATGTGACATGTCTCTACTCTAAATTTCACATTTTCATTATTTAGTTTTTAAATTTCAATTTACTTTTAAATGATTTGGATCAAATAATCCGTGACACTATTCATATGTTAGAATATACATGTGTCTATCAAGTGAATCATATAAGAATTGTTCTTACACATAATTCTTATATGTTTTTTTTGGAAGGTCAAAAATATAAAATTATAGATTTTATACATAATTTTTTTTAAAAAAATTATACAATTATGCATAAGTTCGTAGTTCATATATAAATATAAGTTCTGTCAGGGACGGAGCTAGAAGTTTTGCTTAGGGGGGGCCAATTAATCATAACAGGTCTATCATGAGCAGTGGAGAAGTTTTTATTATAAGAAAAAATTTAGAGAAAAAAAACTGGAGGAAAAAGTTAGATTAAGGAAAGAAAAAAATTATGAGAGGGAGAATGAGAAGAAGAAAAGAAAAAAAACAGAAGAGGGAGAACCGGAGAATACATAGATGAATTTAAAAAAAAAATAGAATATGATGTTGGAACGAACATTCGAACGCGCTACCTCTAAGAAAAATGTCTAAACATTTCACCACTCCACCTAATGGCCAAAATAAGACACTGCTATTGACTTCGTTTTGAACGTACAGGGGGCCCAAGAACCCCCCTGCCCCACCCCTCCCTCCGTCTATGTTCTGTCTGATCCAAACCATATGTATCTAAATATTAATGTGATTTGCATTCGAAATGTGTTGGATATTTATGTAAAAATACAAAGGTGCTACTTAAGTGTAATGAGCATATTTCAACTAAATACTCTCTAAGAAGAGGAGTGCTAGATTTCATTGCAAAAAGCCACTTTTCAAATTTCTATTTAAAATTATGTATATTAACTTGAGTGGTACTATTTAATATTCAATCAAATATTTATGACTATCTTATTAATTTCTATTTATATCAAATTATTAGTAATTGAATAAAATAGTACAATGAATTTGAATACGAACATCGAGTCGATAAAAAAGTGACTGGTTCACTAACCCTACTTCAATTCCATTTAGGGTTTAATTTAATTTAAATGATTGATTCTATAATTATTTTTGCAGTTAACTCGTTTCAAGTGTGGTGGGGTCAGCTTAGGCATCGCCAACGAGCACCACGTGGCGGACGGCATCGCCGGACTCCACTACATCAACACATGGTCGGAACTCACTCGCGGCGTCACCACCTTCACTCCGCCGCACTTGGACCGCCGTCTCCTCGCCGCCCGCGACCCCCCGCAGCCGCAGTTCAACCACATTGAACACCACCCCCCGCCGCAGCTCAAAACCCCTCTCGACGTCTCCGACGAGACCTCCTTCAAAACCTTCAACCTCACCGGCGACCAAGTCAACGCCCTGAAACAAAAATCCAACGCCGCGGCCGCCGAAAACATCCGCTACACCTCCTACGAAGCGATCGCCGGCCACGTGTGGCGCAGCGTCTGCATCTCCCGCCGCCTCCCTCCCGATCAGGAGTCCAAGCTTCAGCTTCCGGTCGACGGCCGGCAGCGCCTCCGCCCGCCGCTCACGCCGAAATTCTTCGCGAACGGGATCTTCTACACGGCGGCGTTCGCCACGTGCGGGGAGATGGAGTCGAACCCGCTGAGGTTCGCCGTGGGGAAAGTGCACGAGGCGGTGGCGCGGATCGATAACGAGTACATGAGATCGAATCTGGATTATCTGGAGGTTGAATTGCCGAAATCGAAAAACCTAATTCGGAGCGGGAACAACGTGAAATGCCCTAATTTCGGGATCACGAGCTGGGTGCGGCTGCCGTTCTACGAGGCGGACTTCGGGTGGGGCAAGCCGATCTTCGCCGGACCGGGTGAAGCTCTGTTCGAAGGGAAAAGCTTCTTGTTTGCAGATCCGAGAAATGAAGGCGGAGTGTTGCTTTCGATTTCGCTGCTCAAACCGCATATGGAGGTCTTCGAGAAGCTTCTATATGATATCTGAAATTCTGAACTGATCACAGTTGGCTGAAAGTTGTTTAAATTCTTGAGGAGGAATATGCCGACGTGGATCAGATTAATGCATGTTTGTGGAAGTTGTTTGGAATAAATCTGGCATTCCACTCTCTCTCTCCATATAACCAGAATTTCATGAGCAAATTTCGATTCGCTTTTGGTTATGCACTGTGGTGTACTTTTTTGTCTTATAATATGAAAAAATTTGTCTTTATAATCTGGTTATGCACTGTGGTTATGCAATGTAATACGTATACTGTTCGTGATGCACTTTCCTTTGTTATTCGATGCAATTTCCTTGTTATTCGATACACTTTCCTTTGTTATTCGATGCACTCATCAAATTAAAATTAAAAAATCACATATAGTTTATAAAAAATGTAATAAACTAATTAAATTCGGTTTTTGGATAGCCAAGACAAACAAAATAATTGGTGAACATAAAACGAAAAAAATAAAAAAAAATAAGGAGATTGAGAAATCTAATGCTCTCGAAGACAAATTCTGATGCACTTATATACATATCGTGATGCACTTTCCTTTATTATTCGATGCACTCATCAAATTAAAATTAAAAAATCACATCTAGTTTATAAAAAAAACGTAATAAACTAATTAAGTTCTTTAGGATTGCTAAGATAAACAAAACAACTGGTAAGCATAAATAAGAATAAAACGAAAAAATAGAAAAAATAAGAAGATTGAGAAATCTAATGCTCTCGAAGACAAATATTGATGCACTTATAGGCATATCGTGATGCACTTATAGACACATCCTGATGCACTTATAGCAAAAATCTAATGCACTCGAGTGGAGAAAGATGAGAGAGAGAGAGAGAGAGAGAGAGAGAGAGAGAGAGAGAGAGAGAGAGAAATACAGAAGAGAGGGAGGAGAGATACATGAGTGAGAGAGAGAGAGAGAGAGAGAGAGAGAGGAGGAGAGAGAGAAGGAAAAAAAATGCACGAGAGAGAGAAGAAAAAAAAAGGAAAAAGGAGAGAGAGACGATAGAGAGAAAGAAAGAAAGAAAAAAAATTAAAAAAAAGGAAGGAGAGAGAGACGATAGAGGCGATAGAGAGAGAGAGAAAAAAAAGAGATTGAGGAGAGAGAGAGACACGAGAGAGAGAGAGAGAAGGGGAGAGAGAGAGAAATGTGTGAGAGTGTGGATCAAAATATTAGATTAGTAGTGGAGATAAAAAATAAAAGAACATTATTATATTACCCTTAATGAAATTCAATAATTATTAATAGTTAAATAATATTCATTTTATCATAGCCTTAGATCTTAGAAATGGAAGGTATAGATGTGTTCATTTTTCACCCTCTAAGGGGTGTACACAAATGATCATCTCCAAACATACATGGCCCAATTCGAGTACATTTTGTTTTTTTTGGTCAGAAAGAACCGACAAAATGGGCCAGACCTGGTGGGCCAATTTGGGGTAAAAAAAGGATTGGGTTGGATTTTGAAATTAGAAATTCAAAGGTGTTTGGCCTAAAAAACCCGTCCAAAAAATCCACGGGTTATATGGCTTTGGGCTAAAAAAGTTTGGAGTTTTTTGGCTAAAAGCCAGCCCAAAAAAAATTATATAATTGTTAAATAATATTAATATTATGATATAAATACAAATAAAAAGATGGGAGTGAAAAACTTATCAAAAAAGGATCCAAAATGCGATAAAAATATGTTGAAAGTTGACGATTTTAAGTTGTTTATTGTCTTAGTTTGAATTTTTGTGATGTTTATTTGCTTACGACTTTGAATTTTGATATTAATTTCTACATAAATCTATAATATTTAATTTATTTAACTACTTCATAAATTATACTTTATTCAACATTAATATGTTTAGTTTAAAATTATATATTAATTTTATTTTTATACAATAAATATATAATAAAAAATTAATTAAATTATTTAAAAAATTAGTAGGCTAGGCCTGCCTGCCCATCCAAAAGCTCGGAGTCGAGCTGGGCTTCATATATCACGGCCCGATGAGGTTTCGGGCGGGCTTGAGTGATCCGAGAAATTAAGTTGGCCCAGAGGGTTTGGGGCTGGGCCGAGGCATCCATTTTCCCACCTCTAATCAGGTCAAACCATTTATTCTTGGCAAATACACATGCCTCCCAATTTTCCAATTCTCACAAATTGACAGCTCTAATACTAACTTTATATATATATATAAAAGATGGGTCTCACTGTGCTATCGCATCATGCCCAGTAAGGTAAAGATATAACTAAGTTTCCAAAAAATTTAAAGTGCAATTTCAAATAAATTCATTTTTAATAGTTTTTATCATAATTAAACAATTTTTTTAATATGAATTGTGAACATAAAATATTTATAAATTAAATATTTGACATAAATCGTGAACATACATTGTTAATATGTGATAATTCAACAACAAACACAATAATACGACTCAAATGCTCATATGATATCATATTGGATTCAAGGAACGCAATATGCTATCAGGCATATCGAACTATTATATAATTAATTAGTAAGGAAAAAACCAAATGTTGCATCCTCATATGTACATTGAACATAAAAAATATGTACATTGAACATTGTTGGTCCCGAGAGTGAGTTCAGGTGTAGAGGGGGGGGGGTGAATACACCTGAATCCAAATTTCTCAACTTCGAATACGAATGTCCCTATTCGGGAAGATGCCGCATCGAAATGATTCAGCCAGACTGCATAACCGTTCGAATCGTGTTAAAGGCTAAAAGTCTGACTCGGCTGAGATCTGCTAACTGACTAGGTCAGAATTCAGTATCGATCAGCAAGAGTTCAGTGCGCGGAATAGTGTAGGCCCAAATCAGTTTTTATGAGAAAACGTTTTAAGTCTCAGTTCAGTAGATAAGAAGTTTAGTATACTGAGACAGTTAATTGATTTTAAATAAGATGTTCAGTATGCACGGTAAAAATCAATGTAACAAGTAAGTAAACGACACGAGATTTTTAAAGTGGTTCGGATATCAACAATCCTACGTCCACTGTCCCGATAGATCAGGAGGCTATTATTTATACTGAGTTAGTCTCAGTCAGCTTGTGTACAAGGACAAAGCCGTGGCTTGGGGATTATACTGAGCAAGTCCCGGTTACAATACTATCAAACTTAAAGTGTTTGACAAACTTCTCCAACAGTGAAGGAGTCCTTATACAATAAGGATTGGGTTCAAAGGTGAACTCATTTGTCTAAGCTATGGATATATCGGTTGAGCTTAGGGTTAGAGGGATGGGGAACAAGAATGTAGCTTCTAGAGCGACGAACAGCTGAGGTTTAGCTATAAGTTCGTGTCACGTCGCTTGGATACTAGATGCTTTATTGTCGGTTCAGCTTGGTTCCCTTATGAGCTTAGAGGTAGTCTTTCGCCGGAGATAACTCTTTCGATTCTTGCGGAAGACTTAGGCTTTTGAATACGCTCGTTTGAATGTTCGTGTGTGTGTTCGTTTCTTCGTTAGCTCGTGAACTCGTGAACTTCAAATCTTGAATGATCCCTCTATTTATAGAGAAGAGATTGAGAAAGATCCGTTGGAGACGATCTTCTTCTCTCTCTCTCTTTTTGGTAGCAAACGGCTCTTTTGGCGTAGGTAACGGTGCCGCTTTTCCTCCTTTTTCGGAAAGTGTTGACTTGCGGCTTTAGTAGGTAGGATGACACGTGTATGTTTGTCATTTGTCGAGGCGGATAGAGCGGTTGAGACAAAGACAGACTTCGAGACAAGCCGAAGCCGACTTCTCTCATCCTCGTATATGACAATGCCGATTGTCCTTCAAAAGATTCCGACAAGATCGAAGACTATCTGCCGATCTTGAGTCCGACCTTGTATTCGGTAGATAGACAACTGAGATAAGTCTATCGAAGATCAGCTACGAGTCCAAGGAACTACTCTCGCCGAGTTCGGTTCGACCGACTCTCTCGATACTACTCCCCGCTCGATCCAAGATCACCGAGTCTTCTACACCGTGCCTGAGGCAAATAAGCTGCGAGCGCCTTGACCAGAGCAGAGTGTCTACTGAGTCTGAAACCTCAGAGACAAACAACATATACAACGGAATGGTTCACCAATCAGATAGGGTTTTGGGATCTTCAAATCTTCTCAACAGTTCAGAGTACATAGGCTACTGAGCTTGGTTCAGTATAGAAGATAGAATCATTTCCCACTGAGTGAAACAGTGCTGAGGATAGAATCATCACCCAACAAACATAAACAGACATAAATGTTTTATAATATCTTTTATCCCTAATTAATCTGTTAAATTTCTCATAAACTAAAATGGACAATAATTTAACAGATAGTCAAAATGAATACATAACTAAATTCTCGATTTAAGGATAATAAAATTTAAGGGGGAAATAGAGAATTGAGATAGTAACGAAATGAGCTAGTAATGAAATAAGAGAACTTACCAATCATGAAGTCGGTCTTTATAATTTACTTTCTTTCAAGTTAATAATTGTCTAAGTTTTTTTTTTCTTTTAATTGAGAAAATGCCACCATGATTGGCATTGTTCATAGGAACAGTGCAACACATCAAATTTCCTTCATGTTAATTCTATATAATAGTTAAGAAATATAATTTACAAAGAAAGATTGTAGTTATGACAATGTGGAATTTTCCATCTTTTACTTCTGGAGAATTCTTAGATGGGAATGTTTTATGTTAATATCGGTATCAAAATCAAATAAGTCATGTTTATTGTGATGGGTGGACGATAAGGTAATATTGTTGTTAAAAATAGAAATTAATAAAATAAGCTTACCAAATTGTTTATACATATATTTAATATTTGTAGAAGCAAACCATGCCTTACAGAATAATAATTAATTAATGCACACCCATTGTAATTGAGGTCTCACTATTTCTAAAAGTAGGACACTAAAAAAAGGAAAATTAATTGTTAGCCCATTAAAAGCAAAGGCCCATTAGTAGTTGATTATGAGGTCAAAATAAGCCATTTGAGTATTACCTAGGATTTTTAATTTTTTTTACAATAATAATGACATCATATCAGCTTGATAATATTGGTGTTGTAAATTACTATAACGAATTGGTAGTGAAGAAGTCGAAGTTGCGGGCCAAGGGAATTTTTGGCATTTCCCACGGCATGTTAAGTAGGAGAGCTATATTCTTATAAGTATGATATTTCCTTCATGTTAATTCTATATAATAGTTAAGATATATAATTAACAAAGAAAGGTTGTAGTTATGACAATGTGGAATTTTCCTTCTTTTACTTCTGGAGAATTCTTAGATGGGAATGTTTTATGTTAATATCAATATCAAAATCAAACAAGTCATGTTTATTGTAATGGGTGGACGATAAGGTAAAGAAAAACAAAATATTGTCGTTAAAAATAGAAATTAATAAAATAATCATACCAAATTATTTATACATATATTTAATATTTGTAGAAGCAAACCATGCCTTACAGAATAATAATTAATTAATGCACACCCATTGTAATTGAGTTCTCACTATTTTTAAAAGTAGGAAAAGAAAATTAATTGTTAGCCCATTAAAAGCAAAGGCCCATTAGTAGTTGATTATGAGGTCAAAATAAGCCATCTGAGTATTACCTAGGATTTTTAATTTTTTTACAATAATGACATCATATCAGCCTGATAATATTGGTGTTGTAAATTACTATAACGACTTGGTAGTGAAGAAGTCGAAGTTGCGGGCCAAGGGCATTTTTGGCATTTCCCACGGCATGTTAAGTAGGAGAGCTATCTTCTTATAAGTATGATGAGATATATATATATATAAATATATATGGCCCAATTTTTCAATCTTCACAAATCTAAGCTCCCGTCCGGATATGTGAAAATGAGCCTCCTCGGGCGGTACCTGCACCTCATAGCACATTAGCTGATGCAAAGCTAAGATCGAACTTTTGCCCTTCCTCCAACTCAGCAAATGTCCAAACTGTCCGTCTCTAAATCGACGGACTAGGTCACTACCCCCCGTCTAGCAAGAGTGTTTTTTAATAGTTCGGGTAGACCATCTCTCCAATATGTCGTAACTTTTGTGGTCTTTTGTCTAACCGGTAGTCGAATATAAGCAGGCTGCAAGATGTACAAAAAGACGAATTAATTAGTTAAGACGAATAAATAAGGGCCGAACGAGGGCCTATGGAAGGGCCGAACAAGGGCCGATGGAGGACCAATTTGTCTAAGGTCAGCCGGGGCCGAAGGCTCGAAGGCCCTTGGGGCCGAAGCCTCCAAGGCCAGCCGGGGCCGATGGCCTATTCAACACAGTTCGGCCGAGGCAGGGACGATAGAGTGTCTTCTCCATCGGCCCTACCTTCGGCCCTCCCATCGGCCCCAGTTTCAAAAAATTTTCAGCCAATTAACACACGAGTCATCTCCAAATTCTCAACAATTTCATCAAAAATTGGACATTTCAATGTAAACCCAACCCAATTTCAACATAAATTTCGTCTATCAATGAAATTTAATCATAGTTCGTGGCATAAATCGACAATTCAAAAAAAGGCACTTCTACATTTGAACATGAATTCGCATAGATCAACAATTTAATTCACTCAACGTGGTTTCTAACATGAATTAGCATAGTTTCTAACATGGAAGGGCCAAGGAATCGGAATTACGAACCTCAATTTCGCCGGAAGACATGGCGTTTCAAAGGGGATCGGCGGTGGTTTCGCGGCTGTTTTCGGCGGCGGCGTTTCGGGGCGATGAGCGGCGAACGGCGGCGATGAGCGGCGGACTACGGTGGCCGACGATTGTGGTGGAGAAAATGGGTGAATTTTCGGCGAAAAATGGTAGAAAATGAGAGTTATTTTCGGCCAACGGTTATTTTTATTCGACCCTCAATTACTGCGACTCAGGGTCGATGTAAGGGCCGATGGGAGGGCCGATGGGTATCGGCCCTCGTTTAATATACAATTTAATTATTTTCGGCCCTTCGGTAAATTTTGGGCCGTTACATGTAATTGCTTGTAAAGAATCAGGGCCGATGTCCATCGGCTCTCATTTTTTTACGTTTTTAAAAATAAAAGTTATTTTTAAAAAATAATAAAAAATTGTTAATTATTTACAATTATTATTTTTCGAGGGCCGATGTCTCGGCTGAAGGGGGGCCGATCACCATCGGCCCTTCAATTATTTCTGTTTTCTCAGTAGGGCCGATAGGTCGGCCTAAAGATGGTCGATCTCGATCGGCCCTCAGTACATTCGAAATCGGCCACCATCGGCCCTGAGAAATGTCCATCGGCCCTTCTGACAGTCTGCGCCCACAAGAAGACAAAATGACTAGATTTGTGTTTTTTTATAGGTGAAGACCAAATTTGTTTTCTTTTTTTTTTGGCTTTGGCCAACAATGCATATTTCCACAATTGACAACTCTAATAGGCACGGTGGACGATTACGGCTTCAAACTTAGGGTTGACGTCAGCATGGTTCTCAAAGTGGTTTATTCTCAAAGAAATTTCGAGTTTTCCTCTCTTTCACTCATGTAGGGTGTGTCTCTTAATATTCATACACTCAAATTTTAAGCTATTTTGAGAATATATATGCTAAGTAGAAGACACTAACATGGACTTTAATTTTAATATATCATGTTGGATATATATTGGTGGTCGGGCATGGCTTCGTCGTTAAAATCGGCCACGAACCAAAAAAAATTTATAATTACACCTGCAACAAACAACTAAACTAAAGGGTTTGGTTAGTAAAATTAGCAAGCAGGGATCGAATCCACAGGGAATGGGTAGATTTAAGCAATTTATCTCTAAAGACCGAAAAAGGGTTTGGTTAGTAACCACCATTAACTTAGAGTTTAATTAACACTAGAAAATAATCATAAACCGCGCAATAAGAAAATAGGGGATGAGAAAAAATATTAAAGGCAACTCGGCTTTGGGCAGATCCACACTGATCGGCATCCAATCCTCTATTCTAAGATTAATCGGTTTCCTAAGGTTGCCCGGTTAAGATGCCATGTTGAGCACGGACGCACCTAAATCTTATTCTTGAAATGGAGAAGGAATGTTGAGCATTAACCTACTCCCTACCCTAGTGTCGATCTACCATGTTGAGCAGCACAAATCTACAACTAAGGAGCATTAATATCCAAGAAACCGAACTAGCAAAGCTACCCATGTTGAGCATGAAAGTAACTCTACCATCTCCCCTGCCTGTTCAAAACCAGCCCAGTTAATCTAGGTTGATCGGTCATATGTTATCTTAAACAGGCATCTACACAGATCTGGACAGAAACACTTAGCTAACCAATTTTAAGCACATTAAGATCTCATGGAAGGTAAGGATCGGGTGTTTCACTGCCCTAGCTGAATCTAGGGCTTAGCTACACATATTTAAATTACGAAAGCAAGAAAACATGCAAGAGAAAAACATCATAAATGCAGAAAGCTAACTGGAAGAACAATAACTTCTAAACCTTAAAGAAACGAAATTAACAGTGCAGAATTAAATGAGAGAAACAAAACAGGAAAACAGAAAACATTATTGATGCAGATCTTCGAAACTTAAATGCTTGAGCAGAGGTGAGGATTAAAGAGCTTTTACTATCTAACTTGAATGTTGAAGAACATGAACTAAACTAGAGAGCAATTTCGAATTAGAAAGAGAAAACTAAAGTAGAGAGAGAAAGTTACTACTAGAGAGCTATGAGAAGTTGTGGGATATCTTTCCCTTACATAACCAAAATAATAATAATATAACAAAAGATAAGTCTAAATCAAGTCATGGTGTTTCTTCTTGAGCCTCTCCATGCATTAATTGCAGCATGGGCGGATTTGACCAAACTGGATGGAAGCTGATGGGAGCAGTTCGGCTGTAAAAGGAAATCTTGCTCTGCTGGGCGGCTGTGGCAGGAAAAGTATCCTGCCACTGTACTATTCTACACCAATCTCTTTCATAGCTAGTAGCTCAACCAAAAGATTTCCCTCCAATTTCTTCCAATTGTATTGGGCTGGGCTTCTTCATATCATCATTTAAGACATTTCTTCGGTCCACTAAGCTGGCCCAATTGGGAGGTCCAAATCCTGCCCAGTTCAGTCTAATATTCTGGCTCTAAACTCCTTTGATCAAATAAATCATGCATGCAGCTTCCAATACGTACATGGGCAACATTCACCACCTTTTTGTCTTTTATCCACCTCCTACACGCATAAACTCGAGACAAACAAGCATAATATCGGTAATATAAATGCAACAATTACGTGCTTATCAACCTCCTCACTTAAGCAATACTTGCCCTCAAGTATGAAGAGAATCTTTAAGCACGAATGTTGCTCGGTTTCCACTCCCCCCAAAACGACTCACACAAACAGACTCAAAGAAGGAAAAGGAAACACAATAAAAGGAAGACACGGACACACAAAAAAAACATAAAGACAAGCTGCGAAGCAAAACCAAATTCTGCACACGTAAATAATATCACCCGACCAATAATATAAAGCACATCAAAGTGAGATCTCACGCAAGAAACATGCATCAACAAGTTTAGGAAAATCAACTAGGTCAAAACAGGACATGCATTGAGTCATTCTCACGTTTCACTCAGCACTCAACTACACTAGTCTTGGCAGCCGCTCATTTAAACCTAAATACACGCAATCACCATATTAAGTCAACCAATTAGCACCATCAAAAAGGTCTTTTTCTCTTGGGTTGTAATGGGGCTAAGGACCATGAAATGATATTGCAAGGTGGGATCCTAAAGGTCCTAGGCTCATTTTGTTGTGCATCATTTGTCGTGCATATATGCAAAGTAACCTCGGCTTGTGCAAGTAAGTGTTGGAATAAAGATTTGATATAGGGCATGGAGTTAATGATAAGCAGCTTGGGTGGATAAAAAAATTCTTTCTTTTCTTTTCTTTCCTTCCTTCCCCTTCTTCTTTTTCCTAGGTGCATCATTTTTCTTTTTCTTTTGTTTTTCAAGCACCTTTCTTTCTTTTGATTTTTTTTTCTTTTTACTCTTTTGCTTCTATTTTTTTTTCTTCTTCCCAATCTCCCTTTCTACAATTTACCCCTCTAAATAGGCAGTTTCAGCACAGATCTTTGATTTCATCAGTCGCGCAAGGTGTACAAAAGCATATATATATAACAAGGCCAAGAGAAGGTCTAAATTGGGCAGTGGCTAATATTTAGTGACTGATTGAATGAACAGACCAAAGCTCAAATTTGTTTACTAGGGGATATTTGGGCAAGGATTATATAAACTCAGGCCAGAATTAAGGTTATCCCTAGTGCCTTCTATCACATGGTGTACATGGTATGTTAATATGGCGACTTTGTGACATCTATTCTCTCAAAAGGAAGTAACTGGGGAGTGCCCCACTCTAGGCTCAATCCTGACTATTTAGTGCAGCTTAATTAGACTCAATAAATGCCCTTACTTCATCGTTCCTAGCTTCTTCTAATCCCAAACAGTAAAGAAAACATGCAAACATGCTTGTGATTCACTAAGTTTTGAAATTTTTTGGGGCAGGGGGCAATCATAATACATAGCAGATTTGGGAAAACATGACATGCTTACATACAAACAGACAACAAAATTAAAAATACTCCTCCTTACACTTTAGAGCCCTGCTTGTCCTCAAGCAGGCAGAATCGAGTGTTCAGGGCAGAAAAAGACAACACAGAACAATCCCTACTCACACTTTAAAGCCCTGCTTGCCCTCAAGCAGGCAGAGAGTAAAGGAGAAGAGAGGACACACAACAACAAAAAACAAACACACCCCCTCCTCACACTTTAGAGGAGGAGGAGGGGGGGGGGAATAAACACAAAAGAACAGAACTAAAAAGAAAAAGACACACAAACAATAGGGGGAGTGAGTAGAAACCGAATACCGATTGCGCGGCTTAGCCGTGCCTTTTCCTTTCTTCCTGGTCAGTGCCTCGGGCTGTCTCTGCATCGCCTCAATCTGCTCCTGCAAGTTGAGCAGGATGAGGGTTCAGCAGCTGCTTTCCCAGCGCGAGAAGTGGAAGCACCTGCAACCACAGAAGTGCTCGGGGTTGTTTGCCCCAAAAGGAGAATCTCGCCATCACTGTTAACAATTTTTGCATATTCAAGGTTCCTCATAGAAAACACAGTAGTAGGCTTGACTCGCTTTAAGAGGCGGGTACTGTGCAGCAGGAAGTGGCGATGGAAGAATTAACCTAACAGGTGAGACAGAGTGAAGTGGCGGGTGGAGGTGGTGCGGATATCAGCAAAGACATGAGTAATCCAATAGCCTAGGTCTAGTTTCATACCATTAAGCATGCAGTACATGAACAACAATTCTCTGTAAGAGATCTTGGAGTAGGATGTAGATCGGCCAGTTAGGCTGTAAGTGATGAACATATGGGCCATGTTGGGATTTTGTATACTGGAATTACTTTTTATGCTTGTATACTATGTGTTTTTGTCCTTACCACTATTTTATTCTCCTATCCGATAAATATGTATATTTGCACATGTTATCCTTTATCTTGTATAAAAGTTAGATTTGTGTGGTGTGTCGGGTATCACAGAAGACAACACAAATTGGTTGAACTGATAAGATATAAACAGTTATCACACACCTGAGACAACTTAAGCATAAGTTGTCGGTTTAAGCTGCAGTTTAGATAAGGAGTGGCTTGTCTTAGCTGCTTGTCTTTACTGGTACACTTAAGGTGGTGTATTGACGGATCACAGTGAGATGTGTTTTCCTAACTGACCTTAGTGGAGAACCAAGATCTCGGTGACTTAGCTGGTCTTAAGCTTGGTAAGACTTGATCGAGTGCATTTGGCTATCTATCACTTTGACCTACTATGGTGAACGTCATCGCGACCGGATCTACGTATCTTGGGTGTTAGTAGTTATTTGTGGCTCAGCCGGTTGTCGCATATCTTGCATCCGTATCCTAGTAAAATGGGTTGATAATATCCCCCGAGGAACTCGAAAGGATTAGCACACTAAATCCGGCCGGTTGATTAAGTTCAGGTGTGTTAATAAGGTCGAGTGGTACTACTCAGGAATATAAGATGTTAATTAATTTAAGCTGTCAGTAAGCTTAATTAATTAACGGATATTTCTATCTTAAATACGGAGATCGATTAAGTCTAAAATACAAGTCATTGCTCAATTTGGGATAAAGGGGTAAGTCAGCACGGATTCTCTAGTGGAATGAATCTGTGTTTATTAATTAATTTTGCTCTGGGCTGAGCATGGATAATTAATTAATTTGAGGCACAGCTTTATTTCTTGTATTGGATCCCTGATCTGGCCCAATTAGTTGCCTAGTTATTTATTGTCTCTCAGAAATCATTATTAATAGATTAATGTATTTTTACATTATTTAATAATATTATTTATCTGGAATTAATTGGTTGGGCCAATTAATTGATAAATATTAGTAGCCCAGTAAATTAATTAATTATATTATGGGTTGGTTATGTGGAAGCCCATTAGAAATATAATTAAATTAATGGGATACAAATATATTAATATTATATTAACTTTTGAAGCCTATATATATTAGTATTCTGTTCAGAAACAGATTACACTCATTCATAAAAACTCACACACGCACGCGAGTAAGAGAGAGAGACATTGATTTATTTTCTTCAGTTCTCTGACCACCCAGAGGAAGAAAAAGGTCGGGACACAGATCAGAAGATCTAACACAGGAGCAACAATCAAAGCCGCGACAACATACGAAGGAGGAAGGTAGCGTTTCTAACCATCAATTATCCTTCAAGCCATGCGGAGGACTGGGTTCTGATAGGGTAAGCATCAGTTTTGGAAGTTTGAAAAGATTGGTTGCTTCCTGGGGCCAGAGTCTCCCAGACCTCTTGGGCGGATGCATAGTCCTCCATATCAGAAGGGATCCCACACAGGGCATACAGATATGACTCAGACAACATGTAAGGGGAGGGGATTATGCCTAAGCAGTAGTTAAACTCAGTCAACGACAATTTAAACCAGGTATTACACACAGGGAAGGAAATGCATTTTGTCAGCACAGTCTCTGCTGCCTCAAACTGAAATGAACATGAAAATTCCTTGACCAACTGTTCATAGTTGTCAAGTGGTTCTAGTTGCAGCAACCAATCCCAACCCAAAGCATGAAAATACCCCTCAAATTCTTCTTTCACACCAAGTTCTTCGAAGAGAGAGGGATCGTATAGCTTACCTTGGGAGCATTTCTTGTCCTCGCGGCGCACAGCCCTTTGACTGAGGGGATCATCGAACTGTAGCAGAGAGTCCACTTCGGCCTTGGTGGTGATGTCGACAATACGGCGAAAGCCTTGAAATTCCCACTCTTGGCCGTCCTCGAAGTGGTCGGGATCGAGGCCATGGACGTGGGGTCGAAGGGCTCTTCTTCATCAACATTTGGTCCCGTCAGTAGGGCTGCATCGCCGGCGTCATAGTACGCCTCCTCTTCAGCCGGTTGTTGTGGGTAGTCCAGCAAGTCGACAGGCTGGAGGGCGGAGTAACAGGTGTCATCGGCTGTGGTTAACAACTGGGAGCGCCGACGAGGAGCGGTTGCTTGCGGTTTGGGCACCATTTGCGGAGCAGTTGTGGTGGCGGTTACTGTGCAGGACTGGCGGAGCACTGTAGCAGAGAGGGGAAGAAGATAAACTTCAGACTTAGGCGGGAGAAATGAGGGAGTGACTTGATTATGATGTGAAGGGGGCAAGTAAATTGCTGCCCTAGGGGCGCGAGAAAGCTGAACCGCCGCTTGCATAATAATCCTCTAGATTTTTTAAGTAATTCATTTTGACCCCCGAATCTTGCTGATAAGGGCTTCCGCCTTTCAGAATTGCATTCCAGTCCCTCTGCATAACCGTTAGACACACAAATATAATAATAATAATAATAATAATAATAATAATAATAGGCAACAGTAAATGGATGCCCCTCCCTGGGCAGACGACAAAATTCACAAAAATATACAAAATGATAAAATATGAGGGATGCCTCCCTCGGGCCGCCTTTCTTTTACGTCTTTGGCTAAACATTGCCTTAAGCAATCAGTTTGATAATGGGGAAGAGATCGACGCTCTCCACCGCATGTATCTCGGATGGGTCATGGTAAATCTTCAAACGGTGTCCGTTAACTTTGAATACCTTCTCGATGAGAGGCCAACAACTTCTACAACTCCGTTTAGGCAGACGTCTGTGACTCTGAATGGCCCAATCCAGCGCGATCGTAACTTCTCAGGCATAAGCCTCAGCTTTGATTGAAACAAGACCAAATGTCCTACCTGGAAATTTTTTCCCCTAATATTCTTATCGTGCCAGAATTTCGCACGGTCTTTGTACCAACTTGCAACATCATATGCTTCGATTCTTAATTCTTCCAACTCTTGGAGTTGAAATTTCCTTTCCTCCGCACACTTTGAGGGCAGCATATTGATTTGCTTAACTGCCCAGAATGCTTTGTGCTCAATCTCCACAGGCAGATGACACATCTTTCCGAATACCAGCCGGTATGGGGACATCCCAATTGGAGTCTTATACGCTGTCCTATAAGCCCACAAGACATCATCAAGCCTTGCACTCCAATCCTTTCGCGAGGGATTTACCGTCTTCTCAAGGATCCCCTTTACTTCTCGGTTGGATACTTCTGTCTGCCCTTCGACTGTGGATGGTATGGTGTGGACAGGCGATGTTGGACACCATACTTCTTCATCAGGGCCTCAATGGTTCTGTTACAGAAGTGTGTCCCCTGATCACTGATAATAGCTCTGGGCACTACGAATCTACTGAAGATGTTGGATTTCAAGAGTCTAGAAATAACTTTGGAATCGTTAGTTCGGGTGGCCTTCGCCTCCACCCATTTGGACACATAGTCCACAGCGAGCAAAATATAAAGATTACCAAATGAACTGGGGAACGGCCCCATAAAATCCATACCACATACGTCAAAGATTTCGCAAAATCTCATCGGTATCTGGGGCATTTCATCTCTATGAGAGATGTTCCCAGTCATTTGGCAGCGAGGGCAGCTCTTACAGAAAAAATGGGAATCACGTGAAATGGAAGGCCAAAAGAAACAACTGTCCAATACCTTTTGTGCTGTCCTCTTTGCACCAAAGTGGCCTCCACATGCTAAGGAGTGGCAGCGGTTGAGAATATTACCCTGTTCTTCCTCAGGAACACATCTCCGGATGACTTGGTCTGCCCCCACTTTCCACAAGTAGGGCTCATCCCAGAAATAATACTTTGAATCGCTCTTAAGCTTGAGAGATTGTGCTCGTGTGATTCCATGTGGAGTTCTCTTGGTGGTTAAATAATTAACAATAGAAGCATACCAAGGAAGCTTACCCACTGCACTGCAATTTTCTGTGCCATGCATGGGCAGGTAGATGTTGTTGACCTCCTTGATCTCGACAAATGCTCCTCTGGGAAGGTCTCTCGGATCTGGATTCCATCAGCAGGCATGGGGATCCTACTTCAGCAACCTTGTTCTCTGTTCCTTTCTTATCTTTGACTTCCTAGTCAAACTCTTGGAGAAGCAATATCCACCTGATCAGTACTTCAATGCTGAATGATCTGTATGAACAATAATCTTAGATCCTAGCAAGTAGGATCTGAACTTCTCAAAGGCAAACACGATGGCCAGAAACTCCTTCTCAGTTGTTGTATAATTACACTGGGCAGGGTTGAGAGTCTTGGAAGCGTAATAGATGACATGGTTCTCTCTGCCCAATTTTTGTCCAAGAACCGCACCAACTACATAATCGCTGGCGTCACACATGATTTCAAATGGTAAGTCCCAATCTGGTGCTTGCATGATCGGAGCAGATGTTAACTTGGCTTTCAGCAAGTTGAAAGCTTCCTTGCAGGTGTCAGTTATCTCGAATGGCACATCCAACTGCAGCAGCTTAGTCAATGGTTGAGAAATTTTGGCAAAGTCCTTGATAAACCTTCGGTAGAAGCCTGCATGCCCAAGGAATCCTCTGATTTCTTTGATACTCGTAGGATATGGCAATTGCGCAATCAGGTACACCTTTGCCTTATCGACTGCAATTCCTTTTTCTGAGATGACATGGCCTAGTACAATACCCTTCGTAACCATAAAGTGACATTTCTCGTTGTTGAGCACGAGATTCTTTTCAACACATCTGGCGAGTACTTTGTCCAGACTGCTTAGGCAGTTATCAAAAGAATTCCCATAAATTGTGAAGTCATCCATAAAGACTTCAATGCACTGTTCAATCATATCTGAGAAAATGTTCATCATGCATCTCTGGAAGGTCCCTGGGGCATTACACAACCCGAACAACATCCTTCTATATGCATATGTTCCAAATGGGCATGTGAATGTCGTTTTCTCTTGATCGTCATGACTCACATGTATTTGAAAGTACCCGTCCAAAAAGCAAAAATAGGCCTGCCCTGCCAGCCTTTCCAACATCTGGTCAATGAAAGGCAGGGGGAAATGGTCATTCCGGGTAGCATTGTTGAGCTTGCGATAGTCAATACACATCCGCCACCCAGTGACCGGACGTGTTGGGACTAGCTCCTATTTTTCATTTGCCACCAGTTGAATTCCTCCTTTCTTAGGCACCACATGCACATGACCGACCCACTTGCTATCTGAAATTGGGTAGATGATTCCCATGGATAACAACTTCAGAATTTCTTTGAGAACAACTTCCCTCATGTTAGTGTTTAGTTTGCGTTGTGCGTCTCTGCTTGATTTGCTATTTGGCTCCATAAGAATATGATGCATACAGACATCTGGGCTGATTCCAGTGATGTCTGCCAAGGTCCACCCAATAGCAGTTTTATGCTTCTGCAGAACTGAGATCAATCAGGCTTCTTCTTCTTGGGCTAGACTGCTGCTGATTATTACTGGCAGTGTATCCTTATCTCCCAAGTATGCATATTTCAGATGAGCTGGGAGAGGTTTGAGTTCCAATTCAGGAGGTTGAATGATGGATGGTAATGGCTTCTCCTGAATCTGGTCTTGAGGTAGCCCAGTCACACTATTGACACATTCCTCAACTGCTGGTTGTGCATATAAAGACATCACAACTTCCTTTACTTCAATGTCACTCATCCCATGAGTGTCCATATGACAAGATTCTTGAGTAATGGTTGGCTCCTCCTTGCCTTGAACAAACTCATTTGCCAGATGATCTTGGACCAGGGGCGTGTACACGTCAACAGTGTTGACATTCTCAACATCTGCAGGCAGTTTCATTGCCTCATAGATATTGTGTTTTTATTGTTCTCCATTCCAAGAAACGCTAATCGTGCCTTCATGCACATCAATAATGGCTCTAATTGTATTTAGGAATGGTCTGCCCAAAAGTACCCCAGCCGTTCCTTTGATCCTTTCATCATTGGTATTGATGATATAGAAGTCAGCCGGGTAGACAAACTCGTTGACTTTCACTAGGACATTCTCCAGCAGACCAACTGGATAGATACATGATCTATCCGCAAGTTGCATCACCACTCTTGTTTCAGTCAGATCCACACCAACCAAGGTCTTGTAAATCGAGAGGGGCATCACACTAATTGAGGCACCCAGATCACACGTAGCACATAGAATCAGTTTCTCACCAATCAAACAGGGTAAGGTGAACTGTTGGGTGATGATTCTATCCTCAGCATAATCTTACTTAGTGGGAAATGATTCTATCTTCTATACTGAATCATGCTCAGTAGCCTAGTGCTCTGATTGTTGAGAAAATTTGAAGATCCCAAAACCCTATCTGATTGGTGAACCATTCCGTTGTAATCGTTATTTGTCTCTGAGGTTTCAGACTCAGTAGACACTCTGCTCTGATCAAGGCGCTCAGTAGATTATCTGCCTTAAACACCAGGAGTAGAAGACTTAGTGATACTGGACTCAGCAGGAGTAGTATACTGAAAGACTCAGTATCACTGGACTCAGCAGGAGCAGTATACTGAAAGAGTCAGTGGAACTGGACTCAACAGGAGCGATTCATCGAACTCGAGCTGATCTTCGATGACTTTCCTCGGCTATCTACCTACCGAATACGGGATCGGACTCGAAGATCGGCGGACATCGAGAACTATCAAATACTTTTGAAAGACAATCAGCATTGTCATATACGAGGAAGAGAGAAGTCAGCTTCAGTTTGCCTTGAAGTCTGTGCTGTCTCAACCACTTTATTCACCTCGATGAATGACAAGAACACACGTGTCTTCTCACCTGCTAAAGCTGCAGTCAACCCTTTACCTAAAAAGGTGGGAAAGTACATTGTTACCTACTTCAAAAGAGCCGTTTGCTACCAAAAAAGAGAGAGAAAGGAAGATCGTCTCCAACGGATCTTTTCCAATCTCTTCTCTATAAATAGAGGGACATTTCAAGAAGAGAAAAAGGATGCACATAAGCTTAACGACGAAATCAAACACAAGCATTCAAACGAGCTAGAACCAGAAAACCCTAAGTCTTCCGCAAGAACTTGAAGATCTATCTCCGGCGAAAGACTACCTTCTCAGCTCATAGGGAACCAAGCTAAACTGTTAGAAGAGCCTCTAATATCCAAATCGACGATACACAAACCTAAAGCTTATTTCAGCTGTTCGTCGATCTAGAAGCTACATTCTTGTTCCCTATCCCTCTAACCCTAAGCTCAACCGAAACCATATATAGCTTAGACGAAGGAGTTCATATTTGAACCCAATCCTTATTGTAAAAGGACTCCTTCATAGTTGGAGAAGTTTGTCAAACACTTTAGTTTGATGCCTTTGTAACCGGGACTTGCTCGAAGATAATCCCCAAGCCACGCGGCTTTGTCCTCAGTGCACAAGCCGACCGAGACTAACTCGGTATAATAAATAGCCTCCCGAACTTTCGGGACAGTGGACGTAGGATCGATTGATATCCGAACCACTTTAAAAATCTGTGTCTTGTTATTGCTTTCTGATTACTGTTGCATTGATTTTACTTGTTCATACCGAAAACCTCTTAAAATCATACAACCGTCTCAAAGATACCTGAACTCGTCTATTTACTTGAACCGAGACTTGCTAAAACGGTTTTTCCACTCAACCGATTTGGGCCTACACTTTTCCGCACCGGCCGAACTCTCACCTGTTTGATACTGGATTCGACTCGATCGGCTAGCGGATCTCGGTAGAGTCGACTCTTTGCCACACACGATTCGAAACGGCTATTTGGTCTGCCGAATTATTTTAGTACGGCACTTTCCCCGAACAGGATGTTTCATGTTCGAAGTTGAGAAAATCGGATTCAGGTGTATTCACCCCCCCCCCCTCTACACCTGACCGTACACTCGGGACCAACATGAACGCTCCTGGATCAACACATTTCTCTGGGTGGTTTTTCTGGATCATCGCAGATGCGGCCTTTTCCATTATCACCTTTTCTCCATCAGGTACCTTTCCAGCTATAAACTCTTTGATAAACTTGGCCAATTGTGGGAGTTTAAGAGCTTCCAACAATGGTATGTTTATTTTCAGGTTTTCGAATAATGCCTTATAGTTCATGGCATCTCTCTTTGGTTTGACCTTCCTTAGCAAGGCAGAAGGAAAAGGTGGTGGGGCCAATGGCGCGATTGGCCTCTGTAACTCATCTTCTGACTGTTCAACTTCATCTTTTCCGGAGGTTCTTCCTTCCTTCCTTACAGGTTCTGACAGCTCCTTTACATTCCTCAAAGTCACTGCACTAGCATTTTTCTCCTTAGGATTGATCTGCACTTGGGCAGGGGTTTTTCCTTAATCTCCTTTGATATCCCTCAAGGAGTTAGCTAGTTGTTCCAGCTGCTTGGAAAAGGCACTCATGCCAGCTTTTTGTTCAAACTGGGAATTTTGAAATTCATTCCATAACTCCTCATTTGTCCGATAACCCCTTTGTGGTATATTCTGATTTTGTTGTGCACCTCCCCTGTGATATGGTGGTTTGTAGGGTTGGTTCTGGATGGGCGGTAATTGAAGTTGGTTCTAATTTGGCTGAGTGGTTTGGTTTTGTGGCTGGTAAACTGGTGAAGGTTGTTGCGTTTGATAAGATGGTAAAGGTGGTTGTTGATAGTCCTGTTGAGGTTGATTTTTGTTAGTTTGGAAATTTTGCTGAGGTTGGTTTTGGTAATTTGGTTGGGGCTGCTGGAAATTTTGGTTTTGCTGAGATTGAAAGTTTTGGTTCTGGAAGTTCTGCGGAGGTTGTGGATAGAAGTTCTGGGCAGGTGGAGGTGCACTTTGATTATGAAAGTCTTGTTGTTAGAAGTGTTGTGGAGGCGTTTGGTAGCTGGATTGACTCTGCTGTGGAGGGTCTCCTGGTTGTCTCCATCGTAGGTTAGGGTGATCTCTATTCTTCATGAAGTGATACCCTCCCACTGCATTTGCATCTTCGTATTCAACTACTCCCATAGTACATCTAATGGAAGAGTGGCCGAGTTCGCCACATGCACCACAAGTCACCTCAACCGGTTCTGCTGAGGTTGATTTGTTCACCACCTGATTCAGCATCTTCTCTATTTTCTCCATCATGTCTTCATTTCTTCGTTCATAATCTAAGGAACTTGCTTGGGCAACCTTCCTCACATTCTTGGCATTCTCTCTGTCGTAAGTGGAGTCCACCAGTCTTTGAATGTATTGTCTGGCCTCACTAATCTTAAAGTGAGTGAATCCTCCTCCACTTCCGGAATTTACCAAGTCTTTATATTTCATGGTCATGCCTTGGTAGAAAAACTGGAACAGTTCTCCATCTCTGTATTTATGATTAGGGCAGTCTTCCACCAATCTATTAAAACGTTCTCAATACTCGCTGAGGTGTTCATCATACTCCTGGTGGATACTTGATATTTCTTTCCTCATGGAGCTTGTCTTTGTTGCTGGAAAATAGTATTCCAGGAAGGTAGTCTCCATCTGTGGCCAATTCTCAATAGAGTATGTGCGCATACTCGAGTACCACTTGTTGGTAGGGCTATTATCGAATCGAGCTTTTATCGAATAGCTCGGGCTCGAGCTCGATAAGGTTCGGCTCGAATTCGATAATATCGAGCTCGAGTTCGAGCTCGAGCCTCATATTGATATTCGATAATTAATCGAGCCGAATTCGAATATTGCAATATTCGGTTCGAAAGCTCGCGAGCCCGGCTCGATTAAATTACTTTAGATTTTGGGTACCGAATTCGAGCTTTCGGTACCGAATTCGAGCTTTCGATCTTGAATTAAAAAATTAAAAAAATATTATTTTCTTAATTTTATCAAGCTTTCGAATCGAGCTCGATACCGAAATCGAGCTTTCGAATCGAGCTCGAATACCATGATTTTTTATCGAGCCGAGCTCGAACCCGAATATAAAGCTCGTATCGAGCTCGAGCCCGAGCTCGAGCCTGAGCAAAAATGGGCTAATCGAGCCGAGCCTGTACAAAGCTCGGCTCGACCCGGTTTGATAACAGCCCTACTTGTTGGTTCTGTCGCATAGTGCATAAGGGAATGCAACTAGCTTCACTTGATCGTCAGTTTGCTGGCCAGTTTTCTTCTGGAGCCTACATATCTTCTCGAATTCATTCAAGAATGAGAATGGATTTTCATTCGTCTTTCCATAAAACTTGGGCAGGGCATTCAGCACCATTGTCTTGAGTTCCACATAATTTTCACCATAAGCGGCGATCTGCACAGGGTCCTTCCGCTTCCTGGCAGTATGTTCATTGACCTCGAAGACCCTTGGATCATCTTCTTCCATGACTATTTGGGATTCTGTTTTTGATTCAGAATCAGATTCTTCCTTCTCAGTTTGGTCCTTCTCAGCTTGGTCCTCTGGGTGGACAAACTGAGTATCTCGGTCTTCTGGGTGGCTGGCTTCAGTTCCAGCCTCACTCGCAGTCTCTGTATGCAGAGTTCCGTCCCCCTGCAGTTCAGTTTGTTGCTTGCGCAACCGTGTCTCCTTCCTGAGTCTCCTGGCAGTCTTCTCAATTTCAAGGGTCCAGCCAGAAATTTGGGTTGAACGAGTCACTCATAAACACCTAGAAGAAACACTTGGGTAGAACAAAAATAAAAAGGTCAGTAGAAAAGGTTAGTTTAAATCAAAAGGCCATTCCCCGGCAACGGCGCCATTTTGGTCGGGCACGGCTTCACCGCTAAAATCGGCCACGAACCAAACAAAATTTATATTTACACCTGCGACAGACAACTAAATTAATACAAGCACAATTAGCAAGCAGTGATCGAATCCACAGGGAATGGGCAGATTTAAACAATTTATCTCTAAAGACCGAAAAAGGGTTTGGTTAGTAACCACCATTAACTTAGAGTTTAATTAACACTAGGCAATAATCATAAACTGCGCAATAAGAAAACAGGGGATGAGAACAAATATTAAAGGCGACTCCGCTTTGGGCAGATCCACACTGATCGGCCTCCAATCCTCGATTCTAAGATTAATCGGTTTCCTAAGGTTGCCCGGTTAAGATGCCGTGTTGAGCACGGATGCACCTAAATCTTATTCTTGAAATGGAGAAGGAATGTTGAGCATTAACCTACTCCCTACCCTAGTGTCGATCTACCATGTTGAGCAGCATAGATCTACAACTAAGGAGCATTAATATCCAAGAAACCGAACTAGCAAAGCTACCCATGTTGAGCATGAAAGTAACTCTACCATCTCCCCTGCCTGTTCAACACCAGCCCAGTTAACCTAGGTTGATCGGTCCTATGTTATCTTAAACAGGCATCCACACATATCTGGACAGAAACACTTAGCTAACCAATTTTAAGCACATTAAGATCTCATGGAAGGCAAGGATCGGGTGTTTCACTGCCCTAGCCGAATCTAGGGCTTAGCTACACATATTTAAACTACGAAAGCAAGAAAACATGCAAGAGAAAGACATCATAAATGCAGAAAGCTAACTGGAAGAACAATAACTTCTAAACCTTAAAGAAACGAAATTAACAGTGCAGAATTAAATGAGAGAAACAAAACAGGAAAACAGAAAACATTATTGATGTAGATCTTCGAAACTTAAATGCTTGAGTAGAGGTGAGGATTAAAGAGCTTTTACTATCTAACTTGAATGTTGAAGAACATGAACTAAACTAGAGAGCAATTTCGAATTAGAAAGAGAAAACTAAAGTAGAGAGAGAAAGTTACTAGAGAGCTATGAGAAGTTGTGGGATATCTTTCCCTTACATAACCAAAATAATAATAATATAACAAAAGATAAGTCTAAATCAAGTCATGCTTTTTCTTCTTGAGCCTCTCCATGCATTAATTGCAGCATGGGCGGATTTGACCAAACTGGATGGAAGCTAATGGGAGCAGTTCGGCTGTGAAAGGAAATCTTGCCCTACTGGGCGGCTGTGGCAGGAAAAGTATCCTGCCACTGTACTATTCTACACCAATCTCTTTCATAGCTAGTAGCTCAACCAAAAGATTTCCCTCTAATTTCTTCCAATTGTATTGGGTTGGGCTTCTTCATATCATCATTTAAGACATTTATTTGGTCCACTAAGATGGTCCAATTGGGAGGTCCAAATCCTGCCCAGTTCAGTCTAATATTCTGGCCCAAAACTCCTTTGATCACATAAATCATGCATGCAGCTTCCAATACGTACAACATTCACCACCTTTTCGCCTTTTATCCACCTCCTACACGCATAAACCCGAGACAAACAAGCATAATATCGGTAATATAAACGCAACAATTACATGCTTATCAATTGGTAGAACCAATCTTGAGCGAGAAAATATAAATTTTGTGGACCCAAAATTTTAAAATTTGTTTGAATTGTAATTCGAACTTTAAACCTATTAATAACCCATATGTGATATTTTCAACTCACTAAATCATTTTTCATTGATTCTTTTAACAAAACAATATAAATTTGAAAAAGGCACCGACTTTTATCACGAAACCCCAATTTTTCATTTTCATCCCAATGCCCTTATTTCTTTTGAATGGACTTGTGTATTGGACACTCCGACATAACACCATATTTCAATTCAGACATGATATAACATTTCAATTACCCATTAAAACCTAATTATAATTTTAAAAAAAATTGTTTAGATATGATATATTGGGGCCATGCCGTGTTAATATTTTACAAAATATCGTATTATATGTCCTTGTATTATGGCGTTTCAGTACATGCAATCTTAAGATGTATGAAATCCAAGTCAAATTACTAAACAAACTCTACAACCCTACGATAATTAATATATTTATGACGAAGTTTGATTAATTTGTTTACTATTATTTAGATTCGTTCTAGTGCATTTATGATCGTCTTGACTTTGATTGGTGAACGTGGTCCATAAATAACTGTAAATTATTGTAGGAAAAATAATAATTAAAAAAAAGTCTAAGGTTAATATTATCCCATAATAGATTTGTACCCATTTAGGATTTATATTATAATTTAAATCTTTAATATGTACAAATATCAATATTTTTGCAGTTGACTAGTTTCAAATAAATCTGGTGGCGTTAAACACCGCATGTGGAACTATTTGACAAGCTCTTATGATATCGGTTGTGGATTTATCTTATTATAAAAAAAATTAAAAGAAAGGCCTCTGTGCTATGTAACGTGCTTCTTCAAACTAATTAATGTTTAGGTTTGTAAAAGCTGTTTGGAATGCATTCGGAATTCCACTCTTTGTAATTAGGATTTTCGAACTAAATTGTACTCTCAAATACCCATTATTTGTGGCTTAAATATTTTTTGCATGAAAATTAAAAAAAATGTATTTATATATAAAATAGATTATAATAGAGTATTATTTAAAGTATGAAACATTTTTAAGGGCCTACACATACGTAGCCAGTTGCCTTGTACACTTTGGATCGGGTCACGTTGGACCAATTTTTCTTGATGTTTTAACTACATGGCCCAATTTTGCTAATCTCAATATTGACAACTATAGTAGATTGGTCGGGAAATTAGAGAAGCTGTCCTTTTTTTTTCCTTCATATACACATATACATATTTTTCTGTCATTATCTTGATGGACATATGATTATATTTTAATTCGCAGGTAAGGTGATTATCGACGGAAGAAGTATAAATGTTAAACAGAAAGATTGTGATATAAACATAAAACAGAAAAATTGTTTGGATTTTGCCTAATATAATTAAGCACCACATGCCTTTCTTTTGCAATTCATTTTCTTTGTGGCCGATTAGTTTAATTTATTCCTTCTCAAAATTTCAACTTCTTTTTTTTTATTCCCCCTTTATAAATGAGTTTATTAGCGAGTTAATAATAAGTTGAATTGTGTCAAACTCGAATTGCACTCGTTTATTTAACGAGTTTCACTTAATTAATTAGGATTATTATACAAGCTCGCATAAATGCATAATATTTTAGATTATAGTTACACACGGGCAAAAACTCGGGAGGCGATAATGTTCTATTTCGTTTATTAGCTGCATAAATAATTCTCCCTCCATCTCAAAAAAAATGTGTCTTATTTCTTTTGGGCCGATTATTAAGGAGAATTGAAATTTATGTGTAAAAATGGATAAAGTGGTGGTACTACAAATAAAATATTTATAATAAATCACCATTTATAAAAATATAACACATTCTATGGGAAAGTTCGAAAAGAAAAGCATGACACATTATATGGGATGAAGGGAGTACTAGAAGTCATTTATGTGCCCAAACAACATTATTTCTCTAACAATTAAATCGTCGAAGTTTCTCCCGTTATACAAATCTTAACAAATTTAATGGTCGTATAGGTACATAAGAATTTTAAAACTTATGCACAAAATCATAATCCGCCTAAGTTCGTATATTTACACATTAGTAACCAATCAATTAAGAAACGAGTACATCCTATGAGACTCTCATCGGAAGTACTCGTTAGAGGTGGAAATAAACCAGCATAATAAAAAAATATTATGACTCCGCTATAGATTGCGCGCTAATTAAAACACCAATAAACCAACAACTTATATACAATATCATAGTCTATGCCCACTCTATACAAATCTCTCTCTCTCTCTCTCAGAAGCATGAAGACAGACGTGAAAGCGTCGACGATGATTAGGCCAACGGCGGAAACCCCTAACGGCAGTTTATGGCTATCAAGTTTGGATTTGCTAATGCCAGTTACACACCACACACGCACCGTCTACTTCTACCGCTATGACGGGGCCGCCAATTTCTTCGACGCGGCGGTGCTCAAGGCGGCGCTCGGCCGCGCGCTGGTAGACTTCTACCCCTACGCGGGAAGGCTGAGGGAGGACGGTAACGGCCGCATCGAGATCAACTGCAACGGCGAAGGAATCTTGTTAGTGGAGGCGGAGTGCGACGGCGCGATCGACGACTTGGGCGGGTTCGGGCCCCGGCCCGATCTCAATCTCGTTCCCAAAGTGGATTATTCTAAAGGAATTTCCTCGTTTCCGTTATCTCTGCTTCAGGTCCGTTAATTCTCAATTCCAAAATTCTTCATGCCGGAGAAAAACAAAATTATTTTCGGAGTATTTACCTGATTATTAATATACTCCCTCCATTCCATTCCATTAGTCCACTTTCTTTTCGACACGGAGATTAAGAAAGTTGTTTGTTGTGTGTAAAGTAGTATAAAGTAGTGGGGTCCACTAGAATATATAAGAGTGTTTTTTTAAGTTAAAAAAGGAAAGTGAACTAATGGAGTGGAACGGCCCAAAAAGGAAAACTGGACTAAGGGAGTAAAACGGAGGGAGTAGTTTTTAATCTAATCTTAGTTGTTCGAATTCTCATCACCACCGGCACGTCAATTTTGCCATGTACTTTATGTTTACCATTTAACAAGTACGTACACAGATTGTTGCATATACACATAATTTCAATATTGTTTATGAAAAATCAGAAATTACGAATATTTCGAAGAACTGAAACTATCGTATTAAAAATACGAATGACACACTTTCGACATGCGTCGGTCTTCACCCTAAAAGGAAGTCTTCAAAAATTAAAAATATATATCTTCGAGGACATACCGAAATTTAATTATAATAAAAAATATAAAATATATTATTTCTAAAAATTAAAATTTATTCGTAATATTAATTGAAAATACAAAACTGTTAAATAGTCGCTCTAGTCAACCCTTTTCCCAACATGCTAACCGTCAATCCAATCAGTAAACTTGGTAATCATCGACACAGAAACAAAATTATTCATAAGTCTAATGTAATATTTGTCTGATTGGTATACTATTATATAAATTCATTTTCTTATTTCTCTAAACAAATCGAATAGGTCAATGTAAGTTTTTTATACCTTTCATCACACTAGAAACATTACATTTTTCTTGAAAGCATGAATCAAGAAAGTGGTGCAATAAGAAATAAATTCTATAACTTTTTAGTAATTAAATATAATTTACATAATTTTTATTATTTTAAAAATTATATTGTTATTTATTATGGGAGGTCAAGTAAGAAAAACATATCATTTCTAATTTCTAATGTTAGAGAGAGAGTATGACTTATATATGAATCTATAAATGCATAATGGATGATAAAAATTGATAAATGTATAATTTAGTTAATTTTGTGTGCAGTTAACTCGGTTCAAATGTGGTGGAGTTTGCTTAGGGTTAGCAAACGAGCACCACGTGGCAGACGGTATCTCCGGCCTCCATTTTATCAACACGTGGTCCGACATCGCTCGCGGCCTCACCACCGCCGTCCCACCCTTATTCGACCGCCGCCTCCTCTCCGCTCGCCGCCCTCCCCAGCCCAAATTCCCTCACGTCGAATACCAACCCCCTCCCCCCCCTCAAAACCCCGCTCCCCACCACCGATACCACCTACTCCGAATTCAATCTCACCCGACACCACCTCACCGCCCTCAAAAAAAAAATGCGGCGGACACGGCGGAGGTGGAGGAGAGAACTACACCACTTACGAGGTCGTAGCCGGCCATGTCTGGCGCTGCGTGTGCATCGCTCGGAAGCTTCCAGAAGATCAGAAAACAAAGCTCCAACTCCCGGTGGACGGGCGGCGGCGACTAAATCCGCCGCTCCCCACCGGTTGGCTCGGAAACGGAATATTCTACACGACGTCGCTCGCTCTCTGCGGCGAGATGGCGGCGAATCCGCTGAAATTCGCGGTGGGGAAGGTGCGCGAAGCAGTGGCGCGTGTGGACGACGGGTACATGAAATCGGCGTTGGATTACTTAGAACTGGAGTCGGCGAATTTTGATGAGATTAGGCGCGGCGATAGGTTTGTGAAATGCCCTAATTTTGGGATCACGAGCTGGGTTAGGCTGCCGTTCTACGAGGCGGATTTCGGGTGGGGAAGCCGGTTTGTTGCCGGCCGGCGGCGGTGCAGAGTGAAGGGAAGAGTTTGTTGTTGGCTGACTCGGAGAATGAAGGGGGATTGGTGGTTGTTATCACGCTACTTAAACCGCATATGGAGATATTCAAGAACTTGCTCTACGATATTTAAAGATCGATATAAACATAGAGAGAGGAAAATAATAAGATGTTAATTTCAATTTATCTTCGAACGATGAAGGAAACTAGTAACAACATAAAATTGTATAAGTGAAGTTCGACAGTACATTTTAATAGATTTATGATTTATACTACATCCGTTCCATCGAACTTTACTATTTTTTTCTTCGATACGATTATTTAGAAAAATTAATGTAGGTTAGTAAAGGTGTGGGACTCATATATTTATTAGATTAATGATTTATACTCCTTTCGTCTCACCGAACTTGTAATGTTTTTTTTTCCGGTGCAGTTATTTAGAAAAATTGATATAGGTTGGTAACGGTGTGGGACCTACATATGTAACGAATTAATTGTTTATAATTGGTTTGTGAGGTAAATATATGATACTTATTCAATTAATTAATATTTTTTTAGTTGACACAACAAGAATTTCGTTGTTTACCGATGGAAAATTCTGTCGGTAAACCGTCATTATCCGTCGGTAATAAATTTACCGATGGAATTGTGGCGTCGGGTCAGACTTTGTCGGTAAAATTTACCGACGGAATATACCGTCGGGAGAATGTCGCCGGTCATTCTGTCGGGGGCCTAATCACCGACGATTTACCGACGGAATATTTCAGTCGATAATTTTACCGACGAAATATTCCGTCGGCAATTTTCTTGCATTACCAACGGAGTTCCGTCGGTAATCTGTCGGTAATTATTACTTTTTTTTAATAATTTTTTTTATTTTTTCGTACCCAATTCTCGACAACTTGCATTTTTTTAACCAACCAACACAGCACATAAATATAACTATTCAAATCAAGTCAAAAAGCAAACCGAAACCGAAATATAAATATATAAATAATAAAATCCAAATATTTAGTATGTATACATAAACATAAATAAGTATATCATAAAGAGGTGGGAGGAGGGGATTGGTTGCTGTCGTCTGGAGGGTCTCGTCGGCTAGAGGAACTCATCAACGCCATAAATTGGTCCATCTTCGCATTCATGAATGCGACCTGCTCTTGGAGGGTCCTCCTAGCTGCCGACTCCTCCTACAGTCGGCGCATGATCTCGGCATTGCTCTGGGAAGGCCCAAGTGAAGAAGTAGAAGAGCGGCTGGCGGCGTTGATGTAGCTGCACCCTTCCTCGCCGAAACCGTACAACCGCTGCTTCTTGTCCCGAACCCCTTCCAACCACAGATAAATCGCGTTTTTATCCGCGTTGGGGCCTTCTTCAGCAGCAATCCGCTCCACCTCCACCTATTACAATATAAAAATAAAAATTAGTCAAACTTAGAATTCTAGAATAATATTCTGTATATTGTAATTGGGTGCTTACATGAAGTCTCGCCGTCTTCATGTTGGAGAATTCTCCACGTTTGTAATGGAGACTCTGGAAAGTGTCAAAGGCGGTGGACTCTAAGGAGCATCCCCTCTGAGAAGCCTATTCATCAAATGCATAAACAAAATTATGGCAAAACAAAGACATAAGAAGCTAAAAACTTATAAAATGAGACTTACCGTAGACTGGGAGTACTGTAGGGCTGACCGGGACCCTCCTTTGTGCTTGCTCATCCCGGCGCCCGGCTCTAGCTCTGACCTTCGGCACTGGGAAGCCGTCTCCGACTTTTGGAGTACCTCTAGCCGCATCCAGTACTCATTGAGGGCCGCCCACCTCTCTGTGTTGATGTAGTCCGGTTTTTTAGGGCGGCCCTTCTTCATTTCGAAGTGTAAATCACTGAACCTCTTGGACGCCCTCTTCTGCCACATGTGGTGAACTGCCTGGTCCCAGTCAATAGGCCAGCGGAAGTGCTTCTGCAATTTACATGTTTATACATGTTAGATATATACAAGTAAATGCTAAATTATAAGATTGTGAAATTGAAAGAAAAACTAACCTTAAATTCCTCAAAATACTGCTCCTTAATTTCAGGAGGAGTCAGCTTCCAAGTGAACCCAGTCGGGTTATTAATCTTCTTAAAACACTCAACGATTGTCGAGGCCAATCCAGATGGCTCAAGCAATCGCCTATTATTGAAAAATGGTTAATCTAAGTTATAGTTGATATATTTAAAAGTAATAAAACCAATTATTACATACCCCTCAGGTGAAATCTCGAAACAACGGCGGCTATCCACCGAGTAAGAGCCGGTAGAACCCTGATGGGGCCCAGCCGACTCAGGGGGACTGACCCCATAGCCAGACGACGATGGGGGTGCTCCACGCCCAGCAGGAGCTGATATAGTCCTGCCGCCACGACCTCTGGGAGGCGCCATGTACCTGAAAGCAACGAATAATCATTAATTGTTTTTAGCCAAAAAAAATATCATAATTGCTTTTAAAACCTGTAAGTTGTACTAGTCATCACTAAAGTCCTCATCTTCTGATGTCAGAACATGTTCTTCTTCATCATCATCTCCTTCGTCAAAATCTTCCTCATCGAGTTCTATTGTTTGACGTGGATGAGATAATGTTATATCAGCTTCTACCGTCGCGTGGTTACGTACTGGTGGGTTTAGTATGTCATCCTCTTGAAATGCTTCATCTAATGAAGATTTAGTTGGCAAATCTATCTTAAATCTCGATTTAACTTTACATACTTCCAACCACGCCTTCCTAGATTTGTTCACACTAGGATATGAGCAGTAATACACTTGATGCGCTTGTGATGCCATGACAAATGGTTCATAGTTCCGCAGCGGTTTTGTTTGATCGATAGAAACCAATTTGTATTGTGGATGTACATAAGTCCCTCTAGGGGTCGGGTCAAACCATAAGCACTTGAACAACATGGTTCGTTTTATTGGTAAACCCGGGTTCTCAACTTCACATATCTCCACCAACTGTCCATAATAATCAAGTGCATCGGAACCATAATTCTGCCCTTGTATACAAACTCCGCTATTCATAGTGGACTTTCCTGCCCCATGTGATAAAGTATGAAACTTATATCCGTTCACAACATAACCAGGTACGTATAAACCGCTACTAATGGACCTTTTGCTAAATCCCGTATATACGGATTCATCTCATTGCAATAAGGGGATGAAACCTAAGAACATAACAAGCTAATTAGGAAAAGAAAACATTGTTTGAAATTATTTAGATTGGATACTGAATCTTACATATGATTTGAACCAAGCTCCGAATTCCTGCTCAACCGATGTTTGGTAATCTTCATCTAATATATTTGGACGTGCACGCCGAATTTCTTCCTCAAAAAGGCTTCATTAAAGTTGGTTTAAGTCGTTACATATATTACACAAGTTAGAAAATAAGACAAGCGAATTATAGAGAACACTCACTTGAATATTCTGTAACCTCGTCGCAGTTCAACAAGATGTATAAGTGGGCGGCATTATACTCCTTCTGGTCAAGATATCTCATTAACTTCGCGCCAATTGGACGACCTTTTGGACGAAATATAGAGGGGACATCTACGTTGTCGAACGTCAGGCCTTCTTGTTCCACCTCGCAATTGCGAGGCATCCTCCTCATCCTAGTGTGGATATGATCTTCAAAATAGTACGAGCAAAAATTTGATGCTTCTTCAGCTAAATAGGAATTGCATATGGATCCTTCCACACGAGCCTTATTTCCAACATATTTTTTCAATTTCCCTAAATATCTGATGAAGGGTGGTTCAATGCATAATAATTAATACTGGGATATTGAATAGGGAAACGGTAATATGAATGATATTATACCTCTAAAATGGATACATCCATCGATATTGAATAAGACCGGCTAAACGAGCTTCATCAGCTAAATGAACCGGGAGATGCTCGATGGAATCGAAGAAACTTGGTGGAAATATGCGCTCCAGGTTGCAAAGAGTAATTGGAATACTCTCGTTTAGTCTCGCCATATTGCATGATCCATTACCATCCTCTGATAGGAGGTCGACGTGTCATTTTGCACATTTCTCGTAGCTTGCTCATTTAGGGTTACGTGTTTTTGAAGGAATAATAGGTTTATAGTAAGGCTACCTTCCTCCTGGTGTGTTGTCGCGGCTCCGATTGTTGCTCCTGTGTCAGATCTTCTGATCTGTATCCCGGCCTTTTTCTTCCTCTGGGTGGTCAGAGATCTGAAGAAAATAAATTTATAACTCTCTCTGTCCCTCACGTTAATCTCGAAAATTAAGAATGAGAATTGTGTGAGTTTCTGAACAGAATACTAATATATATAGGCTTCAAAAACCTATATATTATTAATATATTTGTAGCCCATTAATTTAATTATATTCCAATGGGCTTCTATAAAATCAGCCCATAATATAATTAATTAATTTATTGGGCTACTAATATTTATCAATTAATTGGCCCAACCAATTAATTCCAGATAAATAACATTATTAAATAATGTAAAAATACATTAATCCATTAATAATGAATTCTGAGAGATAATAAATTACTAGGCAACTAATTGGGCCAGATCATGGATCCAATAGAAGAAATAAAGCTGGGGCCTCCAATTAATTAATTATTCATGCTCAGCCCAGAGCAAAATTAATTAATTAACACAGATTCATTCCACTAGAGAATCCGTGCTGACTTACCCCTTTATCCCAATTTGAGCAAGGGCTTGTATTTTAGACTTAATCAATCTCCGTATTTAAGATAGAAATATCCGTTAATTAATTAAGCTCACCGACGACTTAAATTAATTAACATCTTATATTCTCTGAGTAGTACCACTCGACCTTATTAACACACTCTGAACTTAATCAACCGTACGGGTTTAGTGTGCTAATCCTTTCGAGTTCCTCGGGGGATATTATCAACCCATTTCGGGATACGGCCGCAAGATACGGACAACCAGCTGAACCACAAATGACTACTAACACCCAAGATACGTAGATCCGGTCGCGATGACGTTCACCATAGTAGGTCAAAGAGATAGATAGCCAAATGCACTCAGCTGAAGTCTTACCAAGCTTAAGATCAGCTAAGTCACCGAGATCTTGGTTCTCCACTAAGGTCAGTTAGGAGAACACATCTCACTGTGATCCTTCAATACACCACCTTAAGTGTACCAGTAAAAACAAGCAGCTAAGACAAGCCACTTCTTATCTAAACTGCAGCTTAAACCGACAACTTCATCCTTAAGTTGTCTCGATACGTGTTAACTGTTTATATCTTGTCGGTTCAACCAATTTGTGTTGTCTTCTGTGATACCCGACACACCACACAAATCTAACTTTTATACAAGATAAAGGATAACATGTGCAAATATACATATTTATCAGATAGGAGAATAAAACAGTGGTAGTGGTAAGGACAAAAACACATTGTATACAAGCATAAAAGTGCTTCCAGTATACAAAATCCCAACAGTTTTTCCCCATGAGATGACCAAACTTTATAATTTTTAACGAATCCCTTCATATAAACGTGCTTTCTTACAACTTGTGTAGTCAAAAACAGCTTATTTTTACAATTTTTACACGGATATCTAATTTTTTCCCCGTCCGTATAAGTTGTCTGGCTACTTGCCCAATCAATGAAATCCTCAATGACATTCACAAATTGAGGATTCAATGAACCGTCTACTGCCCACCGTGTATACATCCACGAACGACTCATTATTTCAAATCCTGATTAATATTGTTCACTAAAAGTTCTAGACTCACTCCAATCATGTGTAAACACACGAGATTCAGAATCTATATCTAATCTTTAATCCGTTACTAAGTTGAATGTAAAAGCAATAGCATCAAAATAGGTGTCAGAAAATTGCTGCTAAAATCCTAGTTGCATTCTAAGACTTTGAAAGGCATGCCATATTCGCATAAAACAACTTTGAAAGTGAGAAAGCAAAAGCAAATTACTTTTGAGTTGGAAACATCATGAAAACCCTGTGTTGAATGGTTCGTTGGAAAGATTTTGAGTAAGTTGAACAACATGGTTAGTTTCCTTTTTCTGCTATCTCGCTATTCTTATTTTCATTCGAAAAAAATTAAGTTCCACCTATTATTTTCATTCGAAAAAAATTACTTTAATATAGTTCCACCTATTTTTTGAAACTCCACGACGAACACTAGCAGAAAAAAATAGAGGGACTGAGGGAGGGAGTAAAATATTTCTAGTACGACAAGATAAAAACTTTTGTGAGTCTGATTAAAACTCATCAACCTTAATTAACATGGATTTACCTTTATCTTTAACATCTCCACCCTCTCCCTCTCTCTACAAAATTCTGCATGGATTATTAATATTATTGCTCAAGAAAAACAAATTAAAGCTGTATATTGTGACTGCGACATAAACAGAATCTTGTGTTTAATTATCGAAAATGATGGAATAATTCAATTAATTAAGTAGAAAAGTGATGAAGAATAGAAAATATCGATGAAACTTACGGGACGAAAAGATGGCGTGGGGGCGGCGGAGGCGACGGCGGCGGCGCGGCAAGGGGAGACGACGGCGCAGCAACAGCCGAAGGGGGGAAATGATGTTCTGGTTCAGCGGGCTTTTGCCCGTGAATTAATTTAGGTCTCACCGACGGATTTCCGTCGGCTATAAAATTAAAAAAAAAAAAAGAATTTTGAAAATTCAATATTTAACGACGGATTCTTCCATCGGTAAGTGGCAGACGGAATAAATCCGTCGGTAAATTGAGATTCTCACATTCCGTCGGTAAGCCGACCCGTGTTTTAATTCCGTCGGTAAATTGCATAATTTTTATAGTGTGAATTGGGAACTACTTTCTTATTTAGAAACAAGGCAAATTCGACGACATAGCTCAAAAATGAATATAAGATAAGTTCGATGGTATGGAGGGAGTATTTGTTCTATGGTTGTTTTATGTGAACTTATCTATATCTATATCTTTATATAAAGTATGTTACTCCTATTTACTAGAGTATAACCAATGGAAAATGTTGTGCATTGCAAGGCAAATACAAGGAATAAATATATAATTGAAAATGTAGGCCCTTTGTCGGCCCTACATAACTTGATTAAATATCTAAGCGTGGCCCATTTATTTCCGGCCCGTATCTGTGAAGTTGGAACATGTGGCCCATTAATGCACTCTCTCACTCAAACAATCACAAATACACCAACCAATTTTTTTCGAAACTACATTTGTTGAAATATCTAAAAAAGGAAAGTTTTGGTAATGTGACAATTTTGTTTATTGTAATAATTAATATGGGACATGTATGTCTGTTGCAGGTCAGATTGAATTAAATCAAGGCATGTGACACTCATGTATTAAATTAATTAAGAATATATAATCAAATTACAGAATCAAATATTCTAGCTCTCAGATTTTATAATCCCGCAAATGTTAATTTAATGCACGACATATCAAACAAGTTGAGATAGTTTTGGTCAGTTTACTTTTTATGTAATGAGGCCTGCCTACACAAAAGGAAATAATTTTCAGATTAATAAATGATTTTGGATCAGGATTGGTGGAGATGAGATCACCTGTCTAATAAATTCCTATCTAATTGGTGTCCGATTTAAAACGACGTAGTTTTGTATTAAAAAAATACACTCTTTAATTATTTATTAAATCCTTTTATCAATCTTATCCTTTTAATTTGTAGTTTTTCAATACAAAACTACGTCGTTTTAAATTGGACACCAATTAAACAGTGATTTATTGGACAGGTGATGCTAGCAACCTTTCCCATTTCTTTATTTTTATCTTTTATCCACTTTGTACATATTTTAGTTTCTTTCGATTTATTTAAAATTATCTAATTAGCTTAACAATTTCGGGAGATTCTGAAGACAAAATGGCAATGGCCCAGATTAATAGCAAAAATAGGAAAAAGGCTAATGATGAGCCGAGAAATTTAAAAAATACCTAAAAGAATTTTATGGAACATGCAATTTCTCACATGTAACATGCAATTTCACACACTATTTTCATTTAGATACGGTGATTGAGAAAATAGTATTTTAAGTGTAGATTGTTTGATTTATCTAATTCAATTATGTCCACGCATTTTTGCCTAAATTAAAACTATGACACTTTTAATTAAACCACTCAATTAAATAAAAAAATGTTTAAAATGGGACGAATGAATATTTGGCAGTTGATGAACGAATAGAGGATGGCCGCCAGAGGTAATTATGGATTCGGGTTTATTACCTTTCCGATTAGGTCCGTGCACAGACAGCATAAATTAAAGTTGTATTAAAATACAGTTGATGAATTTTGAGAGAAATAAAACATGTTTTATCTTCCATACAAGTAGCGTTTGTCTTATACTATATATATATACATTATGTCTTGTGTCATTTTAGCATTTTGACATCAATTTTGCAAAATCTATCAAAGTAACTATAGTTAAAAATACTTAACTTTTTTAAATCATGTGTTAATAAATTACACATAATTACGTATTCAAGGAAAAAACATTCATACTACCGTGCCCCACAAAGAATCAACTAAAAGGAAAAAGAGAATTCCATTACCTCCATCTATTTGTGACTTTTCAAATTGAAAAAAAGTCCTAATAGGCTGAACTGATACAACTCATAGTGCACACGCCTCTCGAGGAGAATGCATGACAAGTCACGTGATAGTGTAAGCAGGATGCATGCATGATTTTAATTAAGGGGGACAAATTATAAAATGATAAAATATATTATGATCAAGTTATAAAAATTGTTAGGCGAAGAAATTTTGCATAATTAAATTATATATACATGAATTTGAGGGTTTCTAATATAAATTTTCAATAATACTCAAGCATAATTACAACTTTTTCATCAATTTCTATTATAAGATGTAATTAATTTTATTTAATTAATATACATAAAGACATTATAATAATTTAATGTAAAAAAGAAAGGGATGGCATTTGCCACCTCATGCCTCAATGTGCATCCGTCCCTGAGTGTAAGAATAGAATATATTTTTTGTTTTATTATATTACTAACTCCATCTCAATATTAATGATAACTTTTTCTAATTCCGACGTCACATTATAAATGATCAAATTGGTAAAAAGTTACCACTTTTTTTTATTTTATTATCTTAATCTCTCCTATTTTATTATCTATTCTAATTATTATATTCATTTATCTCTCCTACTTTATCATCTTATCTCTATTAATTTATCATTTACTCTCATTATCAATTCCATCTTCTCTCTCATACTCTCTCATTATTATGCTCATCTTCTCTTATTTATTTTATTATTTACTCCTCTCTCATATTTCATTAAATAATTCTCTTAATTTTCATATCGAAAAGAAAACCATCACTAATAATGGGACGGAGGTAGTAAGCATGGCTGGTAAGAATAAAAGTGGACAAAGAATATCCCCATGAACTATTTAAGTTTTTTACTTTGCCCCATAAATTATTAAAATTTGCAATTGACCTACTCATTTATTGATTTTATTGCACATTGTTTTCTCAACTATTGAATTCGTTGTACAAAATAATAATATAGCCAACATTCCGGCCTACAAAGTTAAGGATAATTTTATAAAAATGCCATATATTATATTTCAAAAAGTTATACTCCCTCCGTCTCACAATTTTTGCTCCACTTTTTTTTTTCGATTTGTTCCACAACTGTTGCTCCATTTTCTAAAATAATAAATTATTATAAATACTTTATTTGAGACTCTTACATCTTTACACACAATTAACCACTCTCCTAAAATATCATGGCGAAAAGTTTTTGAGCAATAATTGTAGGATGGAGAGAGTAGTTTATATTCACTAATTATAGTTTATGTTATCACTAGGGATTTCTCTCCCCTCTTATGTCTCTCTCTCCTCGTTTCTTTTCCCCAATTAGTGTAACTAAGAGTTGAAAGTAATATAGTAGTTAGTGTGAGTGTCTTCGTGGTTGCCGGGGGCTAGGGCTTCTATTTAGTCTCCTCCTTTACCACAGGATTCGAAGGTTTTCCTCTTAAATTCTTGAGTTTTTAAGTGTGGCTGGAATATTGGCTAGAATGTTGCTATATACAACAAATTTAAAAATTAAGGGGGTAAATTGCAAATTTTAATAGTTCATGGGAATAGTGAAAAACTTCAATAGTTAAGGAGGTTTATTGTATTTATCCGAACAAAAAAAAAACTTGCTTTACAACATAAAATAAAGTGGTTTATACTCTCTCTTCAAAAATCTATCTTACACACAATTCCCTTCCGCTCGGAACTCAAAAATTTATAATTTTAAACTTTTTGGAACTTAAAATTATTTCTTCAATTACAATATGAAAAAAATATTAATTGTCTTTACTAGCCATTGCAAAAATTTGAATAATTCTTATTTCTTCCCACCAACTACTCATCGAAAACTGTGTCAAATTCTTTATATAAATGAAACTCATAAAATACACACTAACACAAAAATTCTTAATCTCCATTTCGAAACCGAAGAGGACACTAATAAAGGGACGGAGCTAGTATTTTTTATGAAAAATTAAATTTTCAGTATCCGTAGTAGATGTATTTTAACAATACTATAAATTTTTGTTTATCTTAATCGGATCTCATATAATTGAGGGGAGAGAGAGATTACCGCTTTAATACTTTAATCATTACATATTTATAATTAATCATAAAACTAATACTAAAACTTTCTTTATTCTATAGTTATCAGAATATAACTACTCCAAAGTTCTCATGAAATGTATCAATCAAAACCAAGCCCACCTACTTTTTTAGGTGGACGAGTCACATCATGCCGAGTAAAGAGGCAGCCATTCTAGCGTAATATCCGCCATAATAATATAAAATAATACTTCCTCCGTCCCATTATTAATGTTTCACTTGCTTTTTTTTGTTGTCTCATTATTTATGTCTCATATCAAATAAAGAAATAAATGAGTGGACCACAATCAATCTAAGCAAGTGGACCCACCCCTTTATACTTTTACACCACAACTTTACACCTTTACCTCCACTATCTTAATTACCATGCCCAGTCCCAATGAGACATAAATAATGGGACGGAGGGAGTATAATTTACAAAAAATATTATCTACTAGATCTTTATCTATACTCTTCTAGAAGTAATTCAACACATGTATAAATTAGAAAATATATATTTGAAATAACTAAACTTCCGAGCTCATTATAGTCATATTTAGAGTGTATTTCGATGCGTTATGAATACTATTCGAGACCCGTCAAACGATTTGATACAAGTTCTTTTATGTCGTTACGTGGAATGTCAAACCTTGTGTTAGATATGTAAGACTAGCAGGTTTGGGGAGCACGTGGACAGGCACTTGTGTTAGGTGGAGTGATAGATGAAAAAATAGAGTTATTTTCCACATCCTACGGTCCCACTACGATTTAGTTAATAAATAATGGGATGATAATATTGTTTTGATCGATTTTAAGTGGGATTTGAACTTTTGTTTTATTTATTTGATGCTATTAGTTAACTGGAGATTTAGGGGGTGTTTGGAAAAGCTTTTTTTAAGCTGCTTCAGCTTTAAGCTTGTGTCGTAGTGTTTGGAAGTCCCGGCTTAAAGCTGAGATTCTCTAAAATGGGGTCGATTTTAGAGAATGCTGTCCAAAAACCGCTTCACCCCGGTTCGAGCTTTTAGCTTATAGCTTACGTATTTTTCGGACGAAATTACCCTTACTAATTTTATTTAATTCCAAAAATTAACCTTCCTAACCCTACTTTGTGAGAATATATTTTACTAATTTAGTATTTTGTAGTATTAGATTGAAATTGCAAACAAAAAATAAATATTAAATAATAATAATTTGTGAATTTTATTATTTATTATAAATATTAATTAGTAACACTGAGGACAAAACAGACATTTCTATTAAAAAGTAACAATAAGCTACTTCTATCAGCAATATTTCCAAACACTATTTTCCCCACTTTCAAGTGCTTTCAAGACTTATTTCCAAACACTAATCGATTTTCAAATAAAGTTCGCTTTCGTGAAATTTTCAAAGACTTATCAATAAAGCAATCATTACTCCAAACACCCACTTAATCACATATATATCATGTTACATTTGTTTTTTTCGAATGACGTAACAGGTAAATTTCAAATATATTAAATCTAAAATCCTAAACTTTGATTAGTCGAATTTTTCACATTTTTCTATATTTTAAAAGTATTTATTTAATGTGCACTTTGAATAATGACTAACGTAAATATATAACTTTTTTATTACACATATAACAATTTCAATGAAATTTGAATCCATGACCTTTCGGTCCCAAACTACTCAGTTTCAACGCTACACACCATCCCAAGGGGACTCTAGCTCTATCAACTTGATCATGTAACATGTGGACTTCAATAAATGGTGTGCAATTTTTAATATTGGAAGATTTAAATCCGTGATTATGAAATAAAAGTAAAAGAGGAAGCTAGGGGTGGCACACTACAATACGATAAAATGTTTAATTCAATAAAAGTCACAATTAAGTATTTATTATATTTATAATCTTAAGACGATCGATTTTAATTACAAATTAATATTAGACTTAATTTGATTACAAATTTGTCGTCTACTATAGCCCTCTCTTTATATCTTTCAACAATTATCAAATATGCATCTACATAGTTCTAAGTTCTAACCCTCTCTGTCTTATCCCTCTCTAAGAAGAATGAAGATCGAAATCAAAGAGTCAACGATGGTGCGGCCGGCGGCGGAGACGCCGAGCGGCAGCCTGTGGCTCTCGAACTTGGACTTGCTGTCGCCGGCGAACTACCACACTCTGAGCGTGCACTTCTACAGCCACGACGGCTCGGCTAACTTCTTCGACGCGACGGCGCTGAAAGAGGCGCTCAGCCGCGCGCTGGTCGACTTCTACCCCTACGCGGGGAGGCTGAAGCTGAATAAGGAGAACCGCCTCGAGATCGAGTGCAACGGTGAGGGGATCTTGTTGGTGGAGGCGGAGTGCAGCGGCGCGTTGGATGAGCTCGGCGATTTCACGCCGCGGCCGGAGCTCAACCTCATCCCTAAAGTTGATTACTCCAAGGGGATGTCCACGTACCCGCTTATGCTATTTCAGGTATTTTAAATATTAAATTAATTAGTTTAATTTTTTTTTCTTTTTTCTTGGTTTTTTGAATTTATTTTTGGCTCTTGACTAATAATTAATGAAATGGCACCATGTTTTTTAATTTATTTATGAGATAAATATGAAAATATTTTCGTATGTCAATTTGTACGTTTTTGTGTGTTATATACTCCCACGTCTTCTTTATACTGTCATTAGGATTTTACCATAGAATTTAAGAAATTTAATTTTTGTGTATAAATCAAGTCTTGTTTATATTGCCATTAGTTTTTCACATAGAGTTTAAGATATTAATTTTTGTGTGTAAATCAGGCCGGTCCAGCTTTTTGTATTTTTCCATTCTGCTTAACTTATCTTGTTTTTTTTAATTGTCTTACTTGATTTTTCAATATTTCATTATGATCACAATAATTTTCGAGATTTTATTATTTATTTATATTAAAAGCATTTTCAAACATGAAGATAAGACATCTATTATTGACCAGTTGTTTTAGTGCACAATATTGTTGAGTTTCTAATACATGCATAAATGTAATAAATGGGCATCTTTCTTTTATAACGACCAAATTAATTCCAACTATAATTGAAGTGGTTTGAAAGATACTCCAACTTGCGATCCTTCAAATATCAATTTTATTATTCGGGAAATTATAATCTAAACATTGAATTAATTCAAAAGGATTGCAGTGTTTTCTTAATCTACTAGTATTCTCTAATTTGGACAAATATTAATAAATATAATTACTATTAAAAGTTGTTTCACATTTATGGCATATTCTCTTTAATGCTTCCTTTATTATATTTAGGCAGTGTTATTTTCCTATGTGCAAACGGTTCGTTACCATATCAATAAAATGACAAAATCATACCTGCTGACTAGTATTCCTTCCATCTGATGAATAATGTTATTTATTTTTTCGATACGAGATTTAAGGGGAGTAATTAAAAATGGTGGATCCCTTAAAAAAGAAGTAGTTAGTTGTGTGCAATAATTTATTATTTTCGAAAAAAAATATTATTTGTAGAACGTCCGAAAAAGAAAAGAGGGGGATGATCCCTATAACCGTGTTGAATTTAAATTTTTTATGCGTGTAGAATTAGAAAAAAATTCAATTTTTTCCGTGAATTCACGGTTTTGCCTTTCAAATTCTTGAAACAAGAGAGGAACACTAGGTTTTATTAAATCTTAAAAATTGAATCATAATGTAACTAATTGTTTAAATAATTTAGAAAAGTATTATTTCGAATTCACTAATATTTAAGAATATATTTTCCGCAGATAACTCGTTTCAAATGCGGCGGAGTAGCCCTCGGAGTTGCAAACGAGCACCACTTATCCGACGGCGTCGCCGCCCTCCATTTCATCAACACATGGGCCCACTATTCCCGCGGCGTCCCCGCACCCTCCCCTCCCCCGCACTTCGACCGTACCGCCCTCTCCGCGCGTAACCCTCCTCAGCCGCAGTTCAGCCACGCCGAATACCAACCCCCTCCCACCCTGGAAAACCCTCTCCCAGCCACCGACATCGCCCATTCAAAATTCAAACTCACCCGCGCCCAGCTCAACTCGCTCAAAGCCAAATGCGCCGCCGGCGACTCCGACGGCCACACAAACGGCACCGCTAACGGCAAATCCGACGCCAACGGGACCGCTAACGGCAAATCCGACGCCAATGGAACCGCTAACGGCAAATCCGCGGCGAAACGATACAGCACGTTCGAGGTGCTCGCCGGCCACATCTGGCGGAGCGTCTGCACCGCCCGCGGACTGCCGGCGGAGCAGGAGACGAAGCTCCACATCCCCTTCGACGGCAGATCCAGACTCAACCTACCGCCCGGCTACTTCGGCAACGCCATCTTCTTCGCGACGCCGATCGCCACGTGCGGCGAGATCGAATCGAATTCGCTGTCGTACGCCGTCCGCCGCGTCGGCGACGGAATCGCTCGCCTCGACGAGGAATACCTGAAATCGTCGCTCGATTTCCTGGAATTGCAGCCGGACATCAGCAAATTGGCGCAGGGGGCTCACAGCTTCCGGTGCCCTAATTTGTGGGTGATTAGCTGGGTGTGGCTGCCGATCTACGAGCCGGACTTCGGGTGGGGGAAGGCGGTGCATATGGGGCCGTGGGCGGCGCCGTTTGAAGGGAAGAGTTATCTGCTACCGAATCCCGAGAACGACGGCAGCTTGTTCGTATCGATTACGCTTCACAAGCAGCACATGGAGCGGTTTCAGAAATTGTTCTACGAGATCTGATTTCATCCTTTTTTTTATTAATTTTTATTTAATTTCTGCGTTTGGTGACTTTGTTGTATGTGTTAATTAATTTAAATTTGATGAGTTTGAGGAATAATGAATATACAGTTTGAATGGTAATATCGATATGGAATCAATCATGAGTTTTAAAAACACAATTTTACAATGGCATTCAGAATATATTTAAAATTACTTAAAAATATTCAATTTTTTCTCTTTTTAATCTTATTTGATTAATATAATATTCAATCGGTGGCCTTGTAATGTAAATATCGTATTTTGTGTTCGTGTATGAAAAAAATCGATCACTATGACCTCTACAAGATCGGTACTCGATCAGTACTATGATCGGTACCCCTGTTTCTTTGAAAATATGTTGTTTCACTATATTTAATCGTCATAAATGTAGAAAAAACTGAAAAATGTCGAATATGATTGAAATTAGACTTTGATGTTTTTAACACTAAAAAAAATTGAAGTTTGGTTATATTGTGATTATTTATTTTTTTTGTTTTTTTAGGTATTGTTAGAAATATGGTAGTAACTAGTAAAATATGTACACATTGCCAATTTATTAATGATCACGTGACGTATAGGTTACAATCGAACAATATTTCTTTTATAAGTGACAGTGTAAATATTGGGCTTTCCGAAAAAAATAACTTTTTTTAGTTTTTACGTAAAAATAACTTTAGGTCATTTAAGAATTTCATCCCTTCCACTACTACTGTCTTATATACATATTTGAACTATTCCGCTATTATTGTTTTATTTCCTAAATTAACAAGAAAAATTCTCTTATACGATTTCCTTCTGTTCCGAACTCAAAAATTTATAATATTTAACTTTTTGTAAACTTTTAGATTATTTTTTCTTCAATTAAAAAAAAATATAAAGAAAAAAAAATCGATTATCTCAACTATATCTTTCAAAAATTTGAATAAATTCTCATTCCTTCTTACCAATCACTTCTTGAAAACTGTGTCAATTTCTTAATACAAATAAAACTTATAAAAAAATGCTTATACAAAATTTCTTAATCTTGATGTTGAAAAAAAAGGAGACAGTAACAAGGAACCGAAATAGTTATATAAATAATGGTTTGTATAGTTTTGAGGGGAAACCATTTAGTCATTCAAATACATCACCTTTTGGTGTCCAGACACGAAGGAGGCGACCACAGAATGAGCATGTAGCAATTACTGAACTCTTCATTCATCCACCCACAGATGAGTATCCTCTTTGCCAATCACCTTCAAATTTAACGATGGTAAATCCGTTGTGCATGGAAGCTGTTAGGACTAGTCCTGGTATATGAGGGATATGGGGGTGGTGCTTTATCCTCCAAACTCCTCCACCTAGAAGACATACTCAAGATTCATTCACTGGCTTTGAAGTTGATCTGACATCCCATACTCTTAGGTATTCATCGTAGCTACCGGTGAGCAGAATGAGGGCTTTTTTGCTATGCAGCACACCCCCATCAGAGAGGCCGGCTGTCATAGATGTGGCGGATGAGTTCCAATCAATGCACAAGCACATCGAAGAACTGATGCATTTGCCACAAACTTCGTTTAAGCAATTCCCTGCATTCAGCAGACATGATCATGCCATATATCTAAAAGACTAAAACTACAGAAATCATGTACCGTTGTAATGCAAGTGAAGCACCATCCTACACGCTTCCTCATTACACCGTCAATGTTACAGAACGTTTTCATCTTGAAATGCACCATCAAGCCAAAGAGTAGGACTTGATACTACAGAGTTTTAGCATATCAAATCAAGATTTTACAAAAACGACAGAAAATTGAACTCCCTCCAAAGTGATACTAACAGAAGGCCATTACTTATTTTACATAGAAACAAGTAATGATGCATACACCTAGCCAACCCTTGAGTAATAGAAACTCACCATTTAGTTTTGCAGTGTCTGAATCAGAGCAATGCAGGCTATAGACCATGGCATAACCATCAGCATCAGCTTGAGCAAGCAAAGGGTAACCTGGATTCTGCTCCGACCTCCACTTTAAATCAAAAATGCCTGCCCTTTCTAATTTCTGAATCGACTCCATCCGGCCCACATTAGCATCGACATCAAAAAGCGTTATGCTCCCGGATCGACTGGGCTCATCGCCCTCCTGCAGTAAAACTCCACGGCATCTGCATTCCCATCTAAGATGCAACTCCCCACATCCTCAACACGCAATAAACACGTATAATCATCTAAAATCTCAAAACAATAAAAAAAATCAACCACTCAGGCATTTCATCGAGTACATTGCGTGCTTACTCAATGGTATTTAGTAGTCAGATGTTCATTCTCTCACTATAGCTTCTTATTTCCGAATTCCGATTGCATGAATTCGAAGGAAAGAAGATATTGCGAAAGCGAAGGGTAAATGCTTACCGATAAGTACTTCGAGAGTCCGCAGTATTGCTTAAATAAATTAGGGTTTTGTTCATGTAATATATAGCTAAATTAGGGATAGAATTCGCAAAGTTGCAGATTTATAGTTGAAGTACGGTGGAGATATAATTTTTCACATGTGATGTTCGTGTTGTTTAGATTATGAAAGAAAAAACACCAATTTATATATTATAATAAATTTGATATTATTACACTATTTCAGCATATATATATAATACAAAATAAGTCACTAACAAAATCCTATTTATACCGCTATGTTAGTGACGGTTTAACAAGTTCTAATCTTATGCTGACTTTTGTAAGTATTTTCGTATCACAATAGATTGGACGAGTTTCCTTATCCACAAAAATGGTATGAGGCCCAAGTCCATTAGGGATTTTCCAATTTCCGGGCACAACAATTGAGTCGATTTATGATTAGAGACATTGGGTTATCCCAAAATGGAGGCCAATTAAATTAACTTTTAGTCCAATTTGACAATTTAAACCCAAAATGACGCCTCAGCCTCAAGGCACGAATTGTCCATTGGGAGGTGCAAATATGGCGAGAAGCGTACACCTCAGAGCGATTCACGATCATTTCATGTCGAGGCGCGCCTCAAAAACTAGGCTTCTTAAAACCTTGCCTTATAGTGCTAAATAAGAGGAAAAGCATTATGAGCACGATTCTTTTATGCCTTCGAGACTTTCCACTTCTGTAATGAAAAGGGAAAATTACTCAATCAATTCATAATAATGATATTAGAGAGGCACCTACTCTCTCCCCTTGGGATGGCATAGCGGTGAAGGTGGGTGGCCCGGGGCCGATAGGTCATGGGTTCAATTTCCACCTGGCACGCGTATGTGTGAGTCTGTCACCCCCGTCACATTAAGGGTGGTTTAACTCTTCTGTATGGTTTGCAGACTATTGCACAGGAGCGAGGTTTACCCTGTGCGCACCAAAGGTAGCGGCTGCGGGTTCCTCGTCAACAAAAAAAAAAAAAAAAAAGAGAGGCACCTACTATCAATGCATCACCATTATACCAACCTAGTAAGTTTAACATGAAAATTAAAAATACCAAATGAAAAGTTATTCCAACCTTGTAGTATGTTTCACTTGAATGTACTGTGAGCCCTTCGTATTCTTTTATTTGGGGGAATACACCTATGTCAGATTTGCGTCCAACAAAAAACACAATTTATCAATGTCTACTACAAGGCTGCCTGACTCCAATGAGTGATTCATGAACAAACAGAATATTGTGGAAATGTGTCTCCTACATAGTTTATTCTTCTAGGAGTATTATGTCATATTCTACCTCCTCCTCAAGGTATTCAAAAATCATTATAAGTTAAAGAATTAACCTCATTAGACTATATTTGAGTGTCGTGTATAACTTAGTTGAGTTATATTTGAGTGTTGTCACGTACAAATGATTTATCTAACTTAATTTTCCCACTAAACAAAGTTTATGAAATCCTCAATCTTTAAGATTGTGTTTCCATTATAATTATCTTTAAAACGTTGATTTAACTCTCATAGCCATTTTGTATTTGTAGAAAAGAAGATTATTGTTTATTTAATCATCAATGATGAAAAATAGACACGTTATTGATGATGAAGACAACGTTTGTGATGTGATGATGGTATATTGCGGTTGGATAAGGTTTTTACGGTTGTGTATTGAATGAGTGATAAATATGACCACATTTGGTCCCATGCATAGCACGCATTTAATATTTAAATAATAATTAATGATTCCAATGCTACAAATGAATTATTCTAAATTACGTATATATTATTAGGAAGGAGATAAACACTGTATTTTGCTTGCATGAGAGCTATAAATTAATCCGTACCGTTCATTTACTTATTAGATAGGTCTGATTGAATATACTTTGAAATATTTTTTAGACAGTTTGTATATGTTCTATGCAGCAAAATAACAAAAGTGTAAATTACAAGATTTTATGAATAATAAATATTAAGAATTATACATAAAATATATAAAAAATTATACATATTTATAGTTCCTATGTAATGTGGGTTCCTAAAAGATCCACATCCTATATTAATTTACTATTTCTTAAAATATTTGTGTATTTAAACACCTTTTGTGTGTTTTGACAATAACTCATATAATTGAAGAATATCTAATGATGTTGAAGAGGATTGCAATTTGTAATTAAGGCTAATAATCTTTATAAAGTCTATCCAAATTATATAATTAATGTATTAGCAATATATATGAAAGTAATTTATGGGGTTATCAGATTTATAGCTAATTTAATAGCCAAGCCACTTACAAAATTAAATGTTTCGCGTTTTATTGACTGAAACAAATGATGAATATGGGCCTGCCTATGTACTCTAAATTAAACTATTTATTCTTCAACCACCGGACTATAAGATTACACTATTTGCTATAATAAACGGATAAGATTATTATTAATTTAAAAGAAGTTGTGTCAAATACCTAGAGCGACGCAATTATTTTATTTTTATTTTTATATAACTTGTATAAATAACATATCCACTTTTTATCATATAATAGTATTTCTAGTACGATGTTCTTTGTGGTATTATTGCTTAATACCCATTTTCGTATAACAAAACACAAAAAATACTCAATCCTTATATTTATTACACAAAATACCCAACTTTACTTACATTACCCTTACTTTTTCAAAATGTTGACTGACACCAATCATTTTCAGGTGTTTTACTGAATTCGAGACGAATAATTGAAGAAACAAACAAAAAAACACATGAATTCGATACCAATTAATTCGAAATTTAAATCCCGCTCGATTCCCGCTCAGTCCCGCTCACTTAAATTCAAATCCCGCTCGAAAATAATTTCTACGAAAACTCGAATCCCGCTCGTACCCGAACCGGAATCCCGCTCGAACTGTCGTCGAATCCCGCTCGCCGACCGCCCGTCCCCCTCGCAGACGGCCCCGTCCCACTCGCGAGAATCCCGCCGCGGCGAGATCCCGCTCGGCGGGATCGGAATCCCGCTCGGCCGCGCAACGCGCCGCCTCCCACGTCTCCCCGTCCCGCTCGGCCGGTCCCAATCCCGCTCGGCGAGCGGGATTCTTCTCGAGCGGGATTCTTCCCCTTCTAATCCCGCTCGTCTCCTCAATTTTCCATTCCCTTCGATAATATTTTCCTCTCCGTCGTCGAATCCCGCTCGAGAAAATAATTTCGTAGTTGAATTCGACTCCAAAACACAAGAATGGCCTATCAGGTTAGTCCCGCTCGAATTTTATCCGTTAATTTGGCGCGATTAAGATTCGAATTGTTTTGATATTTTTTCGATAATTTTTGATAATTTTTCGATTGTGAGCATGAATTTTGTTTAATTATTCGAATTTAAGCATGGATTATGTTGAATTGGAGTATGATTTTATCATTTTATGTGGAAATTCGTAGCATGATTTTGTGAGTTTCGTAATATGAATTTGAGTTTCGTAGTATGATTTTGTTTAATTATTATTCAAATTTCGTATCATAAATTTCGTAGAATGAATTAATTAATTATTCGAATTTCGTAGCATGAATTTATGTGGAATTTTATAGCATGAATTTTTGTTTAATTATTCGAATTTCGTAGCATGAATTTTTGAGTTTCGTTGCACGAATTTTATGAATTTTCGTAGCATGAAATAAATTTCGGAAAATAATTCGGCCGGGCAAATCCCGCTCGGCCGAAGAATCCCGCTCACGAGCGGATTCGGTTCGGCCGAGCGAGATTTGCTCGGCCGAATTTTTTTTTTTTTAATTGTTATTTTTTATCGTTGCAGCCCGTTTTTAAACGAATTGATCTTCTCGATGCGACTCCGAGGATGACATAGAGTTTTACCCGAAGATATTTGAAATAATTAAAAAAAAATTAGTGTTTTTGAGGACAATTCTTTAGAAATCGAATTTAGAAATGGGGTTTTCGGTAGCTTTTTGGATTGGAGGGTGGGTAGGAATGCAGCTAGGGCCCTCCATATGTTAATGTGTCATGAGATTGAATCGGCAGGAGATGATTCGGCTATTTGGTTTTATGTGTCCGGGACGACTACCCGCTTTTCTTGTTTCGATTACGCCCTTGTCACGGGTTTGAGGTTTGGATCTACCAATTTTGATCCGCATGGTACCTATGATCCCGGTTAAGTCGATCGTGTACAAACAGTTAAATAATTGTACACCAATAACGGGGGAGAGATTTGTTGTCAAAGTTCGAGAATGGAGAGTTGAGATTGGACGAGTTGGGCTATTTGAAGGTGGCACATGTTCTAGCCTTAGTTTACTTTTTTCTCGGTTATAGTGACACGAAAATAGTCGACACGTGGATTTGGGTATTAGTCGATGATCTACGTGCATTTGACCGATTCCCGTGGGGCTCCTACACTTACGGTGCGTTGAAGCACTATTGTAGTTTTGTTCCGAGAACGGCGGAACAGACGTCCAAGAAATATCATTTTTATGGACTTGTTTGGGCACTACAGGTGTGTTTAATAATTTTATTAATTTATTTATTAGAATTATTCATATATATCATGTACTGATCAATATTGATTTTCATTCATTGTAGATTTGGTCCTACGAGGCTATTCCAAATTTTGGAGCGATTTGTGCCGAGAGGTTGTCTACAACCGAATTTCCTCGTTGGAAGAATTAGTACTTCGGTGGAGGACAAACAAAGAAGCTTAACAGTTTTTGGCATCGTCAGGTAAAAATATTAAATTTAAAGTTGATTTTGTTTAATTTTATTGGCAGTTTGTTTCTAATGGTAATTTTATTTAATGTAATTGCAGTTTGTTGTCCGAGATAGTCTCACACCATTCGATGCGGAGACACAAACTTATTATTGGCAGAGTGTCATTGGCGAAGATCAACTCCATGTGTCCTATATTGCGGTTGAGAATCCATTACATCCGACGATCATAGGGAACCATGGGGTACGAGAGCTATACAGATTCGGACAGCAGACACAACGTCCGACCAGTTCTAGAGGAACCGGACAGAGGCAACGCCGTTCCACTGAAGGTGGTAAACGGGTTCGAACGGAGACTGGAGAGAGGGAGCCCGAGCAACAACATAGCTTGACCGTCGAAGAAATCCGTACACTGATTAGGGAGGAAAACAAAACCTTGGAGCGAAACTTGGAACGGCAGCACCGGAACTTGCGACAGGAAATAGTTCACGATGTGAAGACACTATTTAGGTCGGTGTTTGGTCGATCTAAGAGCCGAGGATTGGGTACTACGTCCTCTCACGCGGGTGGTAACCGTACACCACACGGTCTTGTTAGGAGTGAATCGGTGTCAATGAGACACCGTCGTGACCGAGATGAGGATATGGGAGATCACTCTCCCGGGGTTGAGGAGGAGAGAGCCACATCGGTGTACCGCCCCGTGATTGAGGAGGAGCTAGACGCCACGGTGTACCGGCCCGAGGTTATGGATCTGGATAATGAGGCGGAGCAGCCGGTGATTCCACCGATGCAGCATCGACACATTGTATACGAGCGTGGAGTTTATGCTCCGGAGTCGGTGAGGAGCATGTTTGACTATGTCGACCCTAGTTTACGGAGATTGTCCGCCTCGTCAGAGCTGGTCCTACGGTGCACAGCCAATGCACCCACTTCCTTTCGACGGGGAAATTGGCGTCGGTATTATCCTCCTATTCGGGAGCGGCCTTCAAAGACACCGCTCCGAGATTAGTGCATCGTCTGCGCGAACCCGATACGGGTCGAGCCAACCTTGGAGGAGGACCATAATTGGTTGGATGATTTTTACCGTTGATACGAGTGTATCGTGCACCGTATAATATTTTATTTTTCTTTAGTTTACTTTATTAATTATAACATTTTTTAATAAATATCATATAATTTTAGGCTTTGACCTTACCCCGAAATAACCCTTTTGGTGCTCCATCGATGATCGCTCCCATATTAGCTGAAAATTATCGGCAGCATCGTTTATCTGGACTATGGTGCTTTACGATTGCTTGCGAACTATCCTATCCCCCCGAGTTATTCAGCGACCTCGAGAATCCAAATAAGGAGATGGATCAACAAACCATGGATTTATACATGGCAGCACTGAGGAAGATGAAGAGCTTCGGGGGTGTTGATGTGTTGGCTACTCCCCACTATCATCACACCGTGATAGTCGATTCGCTTTTCTTCGTAAGTAATTATATTATGCTTATTAAATAATTGTATTATGCTTATTAAATAATTACTGATTTTTTTCATTTATTTAACAGAACATTCTTTGCGCCGAATGGAATAAATATATTCCGGATCCGAAATTTGATGTGCACGACGAGGACTCCATCAACTATTCATATTTCTGGAAGCCGATAGAAAGTATAATGGAGTACATTCTCGGTAAAAATTTGACGGAAAATGCGCAAAAGTGGTATAGTGCCAAATACGTAAGTATTTAGTTTAGTCATTTATTTATATTATAAATTATTCATATGGTAATTAATTCTATTTTTTTGAAGGTTCGTTATTGCCATGTCTCGCTTTGATCACTGGGTCACTGTTCGGATTGACCTTGGCCATTGGAAGATTGAAGTGTATGATTCACTTGCGCACAAAGCTGATGAGCATGGCCGAGCACGTAGAATTCGGCAGTTGAGGCCTCTATGGAAGCTGATTGGTCAATTTTTATCGTACGGCAATTACTAGAACAATAATGAGTTTGGATATCAGGATCCTGGAGCGCGGGCGCCCATTGTGCAAATTATGCCTCATGAGCTGCAGTTGGTGCAAACAGATGATAAGAGTCGTGGACCGATGGCATGCATGGTAGTCGAGAGATTCATTGCCACTTACCCGACAATCAAGTGGGGCAACGAGCCGAGCAATGTAGCGTGTATCATCGATCCGATGGCTCATAAGATCTTTGACATGTGCTATACGAAGCCGGGTCTATGATGACAATATCCGTATTTATATATTTGTATTTCAATTAAGCTATTTTATTTATATATTTGTATTTAATTCAAATATTTGCTTTATATATTTCGTTAAACGGAAAAAATTGCCTCGTTAAACAAAATATTTTCGAATCGTTAAGACAAGCGGGATTTGCCTCGAAAATTTGCCTCGAGAAGATAAAATTATTAATAAAATCAAAATTTATCCGAGCAAATCCCGCTCGGCCGAACCGGACTCCCGCTCGTGAGCGGGATTCCGGTTCGGCCGAGCGGGATTTGTTCGGTCGAACTAATTTTTTTTTTAATTATAGTTTTTTAATATGATTTATATTATTAAAAAAACAAAATTTATAAAAAAAAATAAATTATTTACCTCTCAAATCGTTCGGCCGAGCAAATCCCGCTCGGCCGAATCGGAATCCCGCTCACGAGCGGGATTCCGGTTCGGCCGAGCGGGATTTGCTCGGCTGATTTTTTTTTTTTTAAATTTAAATTATGGTTTTTTAAATTTTAAATTATAGTTTTTTAATATGATTTTAAATTATAGTTTTGGATATGATTTTAAATGGTTTATAGTTTTCGAAGACGGTAATTAAAACAAATAAAAATTACAAAGTAACATAATACATAATACATTATAAATTACGATATACTAAAATGCTTCCGACTCCGGTGATTCCGGCACATCCATTCCCGGACACTTCCTCCTAGTATGCCCAACCACACCACATATCTTTGCATTTTTTCGGACCGCGTGTTCTCCCACTAGATGTACCTGCTTCGGCTCCTGAGGGTCGTCTACTATTCTTCGGTCTCCCTGCCTGACGCGTAATTATTGGCGGTAACACGACCATTGAGGCCATATCTTCCGGCACCCGCCAATTACGCATGGGTGTTACCGGATATAATGTTCCGGCATAAATCATCCTCCAATTCTCAGTCTTGTATGCATCCGACACGAAATCTAGTAGATTTAGTCCGGCAACCCTATAGATAAAATTTTTGTTAATACACAAGTCCGGAACAACCCTATAGACGGAAAAACAATTATACCTGATAGCCGCACAAGCATGCGAACACGGGATCTCATCGAGTTGCCACTCACGACATTCACAAGCGTTTCTGCTGATTTGAACTCTCCATTGATACGTTCCGTCATGAACCTTGAATTTGTCTCCGTTCACTGACACAACAGTGAAACGATGTGAACGGTCCTCCGACGGAGCTAACTTTAGCTCTGCAGCAATTGTAAGCGGATTATCTCGTGCCATGGCTTTTGCTCGACGTTGGTCACACCACTGTTCAACCATGTGACCTATTGCCTCGATCATAGAGCATATCGGCAGACGTCGTGATGTGAGCAGTCTCGAGTTGATGGATTCAGCTATGTTTGAGGTGAGCTGACTGTACCGGCGAACGGGAGACTTCGATCTAGACCACTTTTCCGGTCCGATATCCATTAACTTCTCGTATGCCTCAGGATAGGCTTGACGAATTCCTTCCATCGCACGATCGAAATCATACATCGTATAAGCATAGGCAGCATCATGATACATCTTGATAAGCGTCTGACCATATCGTGTAAGCTTATTCTGAAGATGATAGTAACAAGTGTCATGAGCTGCTTCCGGATAAACAGCCTCTACCGCGTTAGCTATGCTTCGATGTTGATCGGATATGATTATTAAATTGGTTGGCATCGTAAATGCTTCTCTGAGTCGGGACATGAACCACGTCCAAGAGTAATCGTTCTCAATTGGACCCACACTAAAGGCTAGTGGAAATATCTGGTCGTTGTCGACTATCGTAGCAACCACAAATAACACTCCTTTATTCCTGCCTTTCAAGTGAGTCGCATCGACCACAATCAGATCTCAGAGGTTAAATACCCACGGGGCACGAGAAACATTAAAAGCAACGAATAATTGTTGGAAACGACCTTCTAAATCGACTTCCGGATCGATCATTGTACCGGATTCGTTGTTTTCGATGCGTAGAGGTAACCGGGAAGCATCTTGAATGAATCCGAGTGTCCGCCATAAATCATCGCCACAAAGACAATTACGGGCTCGTAGAGCAACACTATAGCTTGCTTGAATGCCGAATTCACTCCGGATAGATGCCATAATTTCTTTCGGTTTTAGGACAGATTTTTGACGGCGCATTCGTCGAGCAACATAAGCAGCTAGCGCCTTTGCACGAATCCTTCTTGGACCAGTTTGTGAAAAATCTCGATTGCATGTGTGTTCGACATGCAAGCAGTTTACAACCCACAACACATCTCTGCGAAACGACGCCCGTAGAAAAAATGGGCAGTCACGACTCCGTCTGCATTTATACTCAACTCGACCACTGTCAGAACGACCCACCCTAAAATCGAGACCTTGTTCCATGTGTCGAAGTGCAACAGCAGCAAACAAATCCGCCTTCTCCCAGAATGTCGCACCTTCACGGAGTGGATAGTCCACAACATGATCCAGATCTCGAACCATAGGTGAATCCGATGCATCGAGAGGAACGAGAGGAAGTAAACCGTCATTTACTTCTTCGGTGCCACCATATATTATTTCGTTGGTTGGAAGGGCACGGTTGTCCGGCATGAGCATAGATATCAGTTGATTCACACCACCTTCACGTCGGATCCATGCCGCAAAGTCGCCAAAAGTACATTGATTTAATGCACCTTGGACCTCATCGTTTTCTTCTTCAGATGAAGTATCCAAAATATTTTCTTCATCACTGTCGGATAGAACATGGGTATTCTCTTCGCGAAAAAAGGTTTCTTGTTCGCGAAAATTCTCAGCCCGATTGCTACCACCCGCTTGATCTTCAAAATTGAACCTTGAACCAAATTGTTCAACAACATCGGGTGTATGATAAGGTTGACCATTAGAGTGCTCGAGAAATAAAGTCGGCTCGATTTGTGTAGTACAAAGACGAATTAGTCCATATCGGTCGCGAGAATGGACCTAAGCTTGAGACCATGACGAGAAACGTATGTGTAATAAATTTCATAATTTGACGAAAGTGAAAAGGGATTAAGATTGTATTGAATAAACTGTCTTAAAATTGGGATACAAATACTGTTCCCGGTAATGCAGACAACTCTAACCTCACCTCCGATATACTCGGACAAATTGTTAAATTGCCCGTTAAAATGAACAATAACATTATACCAACTATCCATTTTTTTTGTTTATGAAACGAAAATCAAAAGAAAGAGGAGTGAGTGTGTTCGATTTTGAACTTCAATCACGGTATTAATAGATAAAATCACGAGCGGGATTCCGCTCCACGCGAGCGGGATCCCGCTAGCGTGACCGGGATCCCGCTTCGTCCGCGTAGAGCGACAATGAATCCCGCTCGTGTACCTTAAATCCCGCTCGTGTACCTTAAATCTCGCTCGCTCGTGTACCTTCAATCCCGCTCGTGTACCTTAAATCCCGCTCTCCGAGCGGGATTTGCCACGTGGCCGAGCGGGATTTCTCCACGGGCGGGTTTCTTCTCCTCGAGCGGAATTTGCCACGTGGCCGAGCGGGATCGGCTCGACTTGCCATGTGGCCGAGCGGGAATCCACGTGGCCGAGCGGGATTCTACGTACACGAGCGGGATTCTGTCAGTTCGTGAGCGGGATTCGGTGTTACTCATTTGCGCACGAAACGACGCAAAATAACGGTTTTGCAGACTGACATGTCTGAAAAGTGGGGATATTTAAGTAAAGTTGGGTATTTTGTGTATGAAGTATAAGGAATGGGTAAATTTGCCTTTTCGATTTAAGAAATTGGTATTTAAGAAATTGGCCCATGTTCTTTTTTAGGGGTTTAACTATTTAAGTTTAACAGTAAATCTACTAAAAAAATAATAATTTAATAGAGCAAAAGTTAAATAAATTAAAAATCATATTGAAATAGACAAATAAGCAGTTTGCAGGTCTAAGGAACAAGGATTTGATCATGTGAAAACCCACATTTAACGTGAGAACTGCGAACCATGCATAATCATTATATGTTTTATGCATAGTCATTATGTTTTTATGCAAAAAACCTATAATTTTACAATTTGCATAATCCTTATAAGTTTTATACAGAAAATAAAAGTATAAAATTATTTTTGCATAAAATATATAAAAATTATGCATAGTTCGCAGCACGTTAACTATGAGTTCTCACCAGATCCACATCACACAGGAATATTCATATAACAATAGTAATAAATTGAAATACGTTTTATTTAATGTACAACTATTAAAAAAATTATTGAAATGGGACTAAGAAATATAATATCAAGATATGCATGCATGTTTCGTTTTCTATTTTTATTTTTACAAAACATGAATACGTAAATAAAAAAAGGAAAAACATGTGTCAACATCTCAAACTATTACATTATGTGTGAAATGCCGTGATATATTTAACGAAAATTCAAAATGTAACAATTTGTAACAATATAGTTGGAAGAGATTATAACCCAATTTAATTATTGGAGGGATTTTTCGCACATAAGACGATAGACAGGAGGATTTGCTACAATCTTCTTTATTATCTAAACCTATAGGATGTGCGCGGGCGGGTTCGGGCGGGTTTAGACGTAAAAAATGACCCACCTATATATAGGCGGGTTATGAGAATTACAAACCGTGGCGATTTAGTTTTTTTTTGAAACCGTAGCGGGTCGGATAAGCGTGTAGGCGGGCGGTTGCGGGCGGTTTGGCGGATTGTTACTTCTCTAAATCATGCCAATAAAATTAATCATTTCATATCAATAAGAGGTATCCAATGCTGAAAATGAAATAATAATAAAGAATAAATATGATATCACTTTAGCAAATTTTGATGAACATAATTAAAATCCTACAACTTGAAAATTAAAGTCCTTCAAGTAATTTGGAAATTGTATTCTGCAACCTATCGAACATAGAAAGAAAAGAAACTTCGAAAAAGAATAGAAAATGGACTTGAATTGAAGGCGATGAATGAATTTAAAAAGTTATAACTTAAAATGAAAGAGAAAGAAGAATAACAAGAAAGAACCAATTTCTCTCAATTCTAAAAGATACATATACTAGATTATATTTTCATTATTTATGTATTTAAATATTATATTTTAGCATAAAAAATTAAGATATATATGAGGCGGGCGGGTCGGGTGCCCTCAACTCGTAACTGCCACCCACCAAGTGGCAGTTTGTTTAAATTTTAAACCGAGGTTCATTTTAAAAAATCCCAACCAACGATACGGGTTGGAACGGGCGGTTTAAGTGGGCGAGTGATGGTTTGCGGTTTTTTTGCACACCCTACATAATAGAATTTGTCAAAGTCTCATGAAATCAATCCGGCGATTATTTCTTTAGCTTTTCAAACATCGTAAGTCGACTTTCGAAGGTTGGTGAAACCAGCCGACATGTTCATCTCTACAATTTATATTATTTTGTATTTTATTTCATCCATGCATAATTCTTCAGTTATAAGGCAATTGATCGACGCGTGTCAAATCGAATTTAATGTAACGATGGATTGATCTTCCATGGGAGTACATTTTGTTTGTATATTTTTACAAGATACAATAAAATGAAATAATTATTTAATATGGTTGGTGATATTGTCATGACATAGTGTCTTAATTGTGTTGATCACCAACTCCCCAATGGAACGTCCACTGTCAGTCTGTCACACATCAAACCAAATGGATGGTGTCAGTTTATTCTCTATCCAATTTCCATAAATATTATTATCACAAATATCCCATTTTAGAAAATTTGAATTTATCAAGCAACACAAGTCTTTTCAATTTCATTAATTATGATCGAGCTTTTACCAACATTCCCCATTTAATGTTTAATTGATTATACAGTGTAAATATATGTTGATTGGTTGAGTCTTCAAGTAGATCTATCATCTATATTAACTGAATAACATTATTATAATAATAGTAACGAATTCAAGAGGCGAAGATGTTTGTATGTACCAACTTCGTATATTTTTGTGTGTATCACATCACAAAAGTATTGATATGTGATATTTTTCATTAAAAAATATGGATCATATTTAAAACATATCAATACCCTTGTGGTATGATACACAAAAGGATATACGAAAATGATATACACAAACTATTGTGTTAGGCGGATGATAGTCGTAAGGTCAAATGAAATAATTAAACTCGGCCATATAGCAAATATTTAAAACACGTTTTAGTTATGTAAGAAATAGACGCCGACAGTTAATTTTTGTGGATACTCGACTTTTACCTTTTTTTTTTTTTTACTTTTTAGGCGTTGCTAGGCATTTGTCTTGGCTTTTCCCCTTTATGGCTAGGCCTAGTCAGCGGTCATTTGATTTTTTTATACTTCGTAAAATAGACATTTGTCCAATTAATTTGCAAATATAGTCTCATTTCTTTAGAAATTGTAAATTTTGCTCAAGTTTCAATTTTAGAACAACCCACGTTACATATTTTATAATATATTAAATCGATTTAAATAAAAATTAAACATTAAATCAACTATTTATATATAAGTGGGAATATCAATTAAGATACATGTCAATTATATATTACTATATATTTTGTAATGATGTTGTACATGAATGGAATATTGCATTAATTATTACAATTAAAGAATATTTCTTTTATTATACGTAGTAATTAGTGGATCCCAATAGAGAAGTATTTGAATTTCTTTGGGAGCAAAGTCTCCACGAGTAGGTGAGAGCGGCATGTTGTCGACATGATTCATTTTGTATCATTTTTTGGTCACCATCTCACCCACTTTCATCCTGTGTTCTTAAAATCGGCCCTGGCATTGACCCGATTTTTTTTTTTATCGAATCGGTTCAATCGGTGGGTCGACTCGGTGTGACGTCATAAATATATGATTAAATTACATAAATATATAGCTATTTTAATATATGATTAAATATAAATATATAGCTATTATTATTATTAATAATTTTAATTATTATTATTATTATTATTAATTAACGAAAAAATTTAAAGAAAAAAAAGGAAGAAGTAGATAGTTATATATCAATCCGGATCTTCTGGCCCAAAATGGTTTCCCATTCGGTGGCCCACCAATCACGCCATGCCACACGTGCATTGATAGGCCATGTTTGTAATAAAAAATATTTTAATTTTAAAAAGGTGGGCCACCAATGCACGCGTGGCAGGGCGTGATTGGTGGCCCACCGAATGGGCCACCATTTTTGGGTCAGATGATCTTCTGGCGTTATATATAGACTTATGTTGTTTCTCATTTCTCATATATATTTGATGTGGGATGGAGGAAAGAAATAAATGGGTGTTGTACACTTATTTTGTTCTCACTTTCAAAGTATTGTCATCCCACATCGAAAATGAATGGAAGTTGAGAACAAAATTTTTCTATATAAACCCTATCCCCTCCTTTCATTGCTAATCCCACTTCTCATATATATTCGATGTGGGATGGAGGAAAGAAATAAATGGGTGTTGTACACTTCTTTTGTTCTCACTCTCAAAATGTTGTCATCCCACATCGAAAATGAATGGAAGTTGAGAACAAAATTTTTCTATATAAACCCTATCCCCTCCTTTCATTGCTAATCCCACTTGAGTGAAGTTTTGAGCTTTGGTATCGAATTTGAGTACCGAGTTCGAACTTTTGTATCGAATTCGAGCTTGAATTAAAAAATTAAAAATTATTTTATTTTTATATTTAATCGAGCTTTTGAACCGAGCTCGAACATTATAAAATTTTATCGAGCTGAGCTCGAACTCATATTACCGGTTTGATAATAGCCCTACATAAAATAACACATTTAAAAAAAAAAAAAAAAATGAGTCGACCCGGTTACCGGTTCAACCGGCCGGGTCACACCGGGTCAATTGGAAAACCGAGTCAACATGACACTCGGCCCGGATTTTTGACCGGTTCCGGGCCAAACCGGTCGAACCGGCCGGTCCGGGCCGGGTTTCAAAACACAGCTTTCATCAAATAATTTTTAATTATTTATTTTTTCTAATCAAAACATATACTTCCTCTGTTATTTTTCATAATAGTCTTAGGTTCTTGGTCATAATGTTTGAGTTTGACTACGTAAATATATAAGTACGTAACTGAAGGACTTTTCAATTTTGAACGTTTCAATCGTCCTAATTAATGGCTGCGGATTCACTATTGAGATCTAATGAAGGAAATCAGCAATTTAAAAACACAATAATAATATAAAAAAACACATCTTTAAAATTCTAGTATTCAATTTAAAGGTGATACCCTACCCTCCTTTTTTTTTTTTTTTGATGAGAACCCGCAACCGCTACGCTTTGGTGCGCGCGAGGTAAAAACCTCGCTCTCGTGCAATAACTTTGCAAACCACACAGAAGAGTTAAACCACCCTTAATGTGACAGGGTGACAGGCTCACACATAGCGTGTCCAGTGAAAATTAAACCCATGACCTATCGGTCCCGGACCATCCACCTTCACCGCTATGCCATCCCAAGGGGACAAATGATACTCTACCCTCCTTTTTTTTTTTTTTGTTGACGAGGAACCCGCAGCCGTTACCTTTGGTGCGCACAGGGTAAACCTCGCTCCCGTACAATAGCCTCGCAAACCACACGAAAGAGTTAAACCACCCTTAATGTGACGGGGTGACGGAGCTCACACATAGCGTGTCCAGTGGGAATTGAACCCATGACTTATCGGTCCCGGGCCACCCACCTTCACCGCTATGTCATCCCAAGGGGACAATACCCTACCCTCCTTTTTTTGTTGACGAGGAACCCGCAACCGCTACCTTTGGTGCGCACAGGGTAAACCTCGCTCCTTTGCAATAGCCTGTAAACCACACAGAAGAGTTAAACCACCCTTAATGTGACAGGGTGACAAGCTCACACATAGCGTGTCCAGTAGGAATTGAACCCATGACCTATCGGTCCCGGGACACCCACCTTCACCGCTATGCCATCCCATGGGGACAATACCCTACCCTCCTTGATTTGGCTCTAGGTTTATTACTATTGTTTAAAAAAAAAAGGGTTGAAATAACAATACGATGCAAGATTAATTATATTTCAATAAAATAATAATTTTAAGACTGAAAAAAAATTTTTTTTAATGAAATTATTATCTATCGAATATAAGTTATCAAAATTTAACTATAAGTAGAATCTAATTCCAAATTTTTTAATAGTAATTTTGAGGAGTAACACATTTGACTTATAAACACACAATAATTTGTTCTTATAAATTATATAAATATTATATAAAAATATTATTTAAATCCCTTATTTTAATTTCGAATTTTATTGTAGTTTAGTAAATCTTATATGTCCCCTTTTATTTTTTTATTTATTTTTTTATAACGTAGAACCCACAATCATTATTTTTGATACAGAATAAAATAAGATGACAAACACACATAATATTTTTAGTAGGATTTAAACCTTGATTTATCAGTGCCGATCCTTCACCCCTACGCCATCATTCCACTGGGAGATGTGTCCCCTTTCTTTTAGTCGTCGTATTTCTCGTCTAAGAGTGAAAAGATAGTACTGGCTGTTGCCTATTTAGTTGAGAGTCATCTTCGGACTTCAATTTAATCGTGGTAGGTGAGCCTCCCACTGTCCCACACTATATTATCTTTTCCTCCTCCACTTTCGTCAGGACCAATCCACAAACCACCACCACAACCACCGACGCAACCTCAAAGTTCAACAGCACCTCAATTAGTTATTAAATAAATAAATAAAGTCATCGATCGAAATGAAAATCGTCGTGAAGGATTCAACGCTGGTGCGGCCGTCGGAGGCGACGCCGGCCGTCAATCTGTGGAACTCCAACGTCGACCTAGTGGTCCCCAATTTCCACACCCCCAGCGTCTACTTCTACCGCCCGTCCGGAGCGGATAATTTCTTCGATACCGCCGTGATGAAGGCGGCGCTCGGCCGCGCGCTGGTGCCGTTCTACCCCATGGCGGGGCGATTGAAGAGGGATGAAGACGGGCGGGTTGACATCGACTGCAACGCCGAGGGAGTGCTGTTTGTGGAGGCGGAGTCCGATGGCTCGGTGGATGATTACGGCGATTTCGCCCCCACTTTGGAGCTGCGCCGCCTCATTCCGGCGGTGGATTATTCGCAGGGGATATCGACTTACGCGCTTCTAGTGTTGCAGGTGTGTTACAGTTGGCTTATTTACGTCTTTAATTATATTATTTAATTAGTTTATAAGCGTATTTATTTGTATTAATACATATTATTAAATTAACATTGTCTAGATTATTTAAGAAAATAATTTTTTTTTTAATTTAAATCGATTTTAATAGAAATTCAGAACTAAATTAACCAAAATGGGAATACCAAATAGTTCTGAGAAACTGAAAATATTTAGAAATAGAGTATTAATGTGCAGAAATTTAGTTCCTTAAAATATGCTTTTATCTTGGCAAGATGAAATATTGCCATTTAAAAATATACCAAATGTTAACCCTATTTTTTATCTTATCGTAATATTGCTTGATCGCGACTTAATCCGAACAATATTTCATCATTTTGATTAAATGAATGACCATATGATGATGCATGGGTGTAATTGATAGTATTTTTAGATGGTAGATATTCTTATATTAATTAGGGTTCATTTTAATGTGAAAAAATGCAGATCAGAAAATAATCAATGGGCATGACCAATCATGTCTGAGAAACGTTCTGGGAAATTAATGTACAGTTGTATGGACGTGGACACATAGTCTTGCTAGTTATGTTACATAATTATTGTAATAATTTTCGTCCCAAAAACCTAATCATTAAGAACTTATTGTGATTAGTTGTGGGAGTTGCAACTGTAAAATGCACACCTTTATGTGTAGGAGGCTATTGGATCGCAATTTGAATTGGATTTGGGATCCTTCATCTATAGGATTTCGAAACATTTTGAAATGGGTTTGGGAATTTAAACTTTTTTAAATCTATAATCTTAGTTTCTTTATTTTTGATATATCTAATTTAAATACTTTATATGAGGTTTAGTTCTGCATTTTATATATGTATGTGATGTTATTTCTTATACAAATGTACTTAAGGTATATGGAGCCTAATCTGTAGTACCTCTGCAAAAGTAATTTCTTGATTTTCCATGGTGTTTCAATTTCGTATTATTCTAGTTCCTTTCATGTCACGTTTTTCAAACCTCAGCAAAAGGACTTTCCCAATTTTCTATCATGTTTCAATCTCATACTAATTTCATTCCTTGCAGGTAACGTTTTTCAAATGCGGCGGCGTTTCGTTAGGTGTCGGAATGCAGCACCACGTCGCCGATGGATTTTCCGGCCTTCACTTCATCAATGCATGGTCCGACATCGCTCGGGGGCTCGACATCACGCTCCCACCATTCATCGACCGGACCCTCCTCCGTGCCCGTGACCCGCCCCAGCCACAGTTCAAGCACATCGAGTACCAGCCGCCTCCGGCCATGAAAACCTACGAAACAACCGAAACGATCGTGTCCATTTTCAAGCTATCTCGCGATCAGTTAAACGCTCTGAAAGCCAAGTCCAAGGAGGACGGCAACACTGTCAGCTACAGCTCGTACGAGATGCTCTCCGGCCACGTGTGGCGCTGCGCTTGCCTGGCTCGTGGGCTGCCAGAGGATCAAGAGACGAAGCTCTACATTGCGACGGACGGCCGGTCTAGGCTCCGGCCCCAACTCCCACCGGGCTACTTCGGTAACGTTATCTTCACGGCAACGCCCATGGCAGTGTCTGGGGACCTCGAGTCGAAACCCGTGTGGTATGCCGCGAATAAGATCCACGACGCGCTAGCCCGAATGGATAACGAGTACTTGAGATCCGCTCTCGATTACTTGGAGCTTCAGCCCGATCTTAAAGCACTTGTTCGCGGAGCGCACACGTTTAGATGTCCGAATCTCGGCATAACCAGCTGGGTTAGGCTTCCGATACACGATGCAGACTTTGGGTGGGGTAGGCCGATCTTTATGGGGCCGGGCGGGATAGCCTACGAGGGGCTAAGTTTCGTGCTCCCGAGCCCCAGCAACGACGGGAGCTTATCCGTCGCGATATCCCTGCAGACGGAGCATATGAAACTCTTTGAGAAGCTACTGTTTGAGATTTAAATTTGTTTAGTTACATTTACAGTTCTTTTTGCACATCCCCTGTTTCTTCCTCATCTGTAAGGATTTTGATCATCTGCGGAAGTTGTAATGGATGATGGTGCATTTAATTGCTCTTACTAGTTGTTGGGCCTTTTTTTTAGCCACTTGGTGTATGATTCTTGGTTTAGCAGTTGGGTGCAATAAAGAACCCGAATAAACCTCAGAAACACGATAAGAAATAGAGAATCTTGTTCAATCAACCGTCGATTTCTGTAAAATACGAGATTGAAATACCATTAAATAATCGATAATACACACCAAATGACAAGCATAAATTAATACTACTACTACTCTTCATGAAAAGGTGAAGCCAAGAACGGCGGATAGAATGAAGAAACAAGGCCTACACAGCACTGCAGCATTTTTCTCCGGCCGGCGATGGACTACGTTCGCGCCGCCGTACGGACTTTTGCCTTTCTGTCCCCTTCCGGCGACGGTGATCACCTCCGTCTCCGCCGTGAGTCTTCTTGCTCTCTCAGAATCTGCTAAAAATCTCGATTTCAATGCTAAAAATTAGAAATTTGAGAGTTTTAAAGTGATGCAAGTTTCTTACGATTCTTGAATTCCTCCGACGAAATCAAGTATTTGCTCCTTAGCATCTCCGAATCTTGATGAGCAAAAGTTGCAAGAAAACTAACTGCACATAAGAGGACTAAGACACAAGCAGAAGAGTTCATTTCTCTCTCTCTCTCTCTTGCTTGTTTCTTTCACTAGTTATATGATAGATAAAGGTGTTGGAAAAAACGTTGTATATATATATATATTATTGAAATTAAGTGAGCATTTAATGCTACTTTGACATGGGCAAATTTCAGCCCGTTCGATCGCATTTTCGAGCCTCGATACATATCCGATTTGCAAAATAAGATATATAGCGTCGATCTACGTTTCGAGTAGATAATTATGGTGTGCTTAATTTCTCAATTTCGTTTTTCGGTGAGTGAGAAATAGTGGCTCGAAGTTTGGGGGACAAAGTGGAGATGTTACCTAAAATGAAGATACTTACCTTACTCGGGTTTTGGAGAGTTATTACATTAATCAATGTCCCACATTGATTAATGTACAAACTTTAATGTGGTATTTAAATCTCTACCACATTGTAGGAGATAAGAAAAGGACATGTGGTGGGCTTGTGCCACACATGCTCATGCGCGCGAGCTTTTTCGCCGACCGCCTCACACGCGGCGCGGTGCGGCGGTCCGTGTCCTTGGATCTTAGATCTTGGCAATTGGTCCTTTGGGTGGTCCGTGGGCTTGGCAATTGGGTTAGGTGGGTTGGCCCAGTCGTTGGTGTAATGAACCGGCTACACATGATTCCTCTCCGTGGTGCATTTCATTACATAACACACAACAACTCACAAGCATTCTTAGCTGCATTCTTAGCTCAAGTCTTCAGCAGCTTCTGTCCTCGCCGGAAAGTCCAGTTCGCCGGAGCTCGAAGATCTTGCGGTGCTGTAATCCTCGAGACGTCGTCGTTTTATCTTTGGGGACGAAACGCCATAACCGAGAGCACTACCGGGGCGTTTTTCATCTTGCGGAGAGAGGCCTTCCTCGACTCGACGGTTCTTTTATATGTTTTATTTTTTCCGACTTACGATTTACTTGTAATAGCAGTTTGTACACCAACAATCGCAAGACGAAAAAATACTCTTTACCTAGCTGCTTCAAGTAAACTGAAAAGATGTCTTCTTCAAGTGCTGCCATCTCCGACGCTGCCGCCGCCGCTGCTTCTGCCGCCGCCACCAACAATGCCACCGCTGCCGCTTTCTCCTCCACCTCTGACGTTGTACCCTCCTCCGGCAACGTAGTTCTGCGGTGTCTGTCCCTACACCTACTCCGGTCTTTGCTAATCCTACACTTGCTGCCATGTCTGCCGCCACCGATGCAAGGCTCACTTAACCGTTCTAATGCCACTAACTCGGCATTCAACTTCAATGCAATGTCTTCTGCCTTGCAGACGAACGTCCCTTTTGGGAGTGTGAACCACCTTGGTGTGGTGGGGGGTTCGAACTCGACTCTGACGGCACCTATGCACTCGTCTAGAGTGCTGCCCGTTGCCGAGAAGCCGACGAAGTTTGGAGGAGCCGACTTCAAAAGGTGGTAGCAAAAGATGTTGTTCTATTTGACAATATTGGGGTTCACAACCGTGCTGATGGAGAATGCTCCTGCCCCTCCAAGTGACAATGAAGAGAACATGGAAGTCCGCATAGCCTACGAAAATTGTCTAACTTCTGACTACTTTTGTAAAAACTTCTTGCTTAGTGGACTAGATGATAGTCTGTACAGTGTATATGCAAATGTAAAGACCTCCAAGGCAATTTGGGAGGCACTTGAAAGAAAATACTGTACTAACGATGCAGGAACCAAGAAGTTTGTAGTCGCCAAGTTCTTGGACTACAAAATGGTGGACTCTCGACCGGTCATGGACCAAGTGCAAGAGTTCCAACTCATTGTCCATGACGTCCACGCCGAATGAATGCTTTTGCCAGATGCTTTCATTGTGGCAACCGTGATAGAAAAGCTTCCCTTGAGCTGGAAGGACTTCAAGAGCTACCTGAAGCACAAGCGAAAAGAAATGACGCTTGAAGATCTTGTTGTCAAACTCCGCATCGAGACCGATATGAGGACTCGAGATGGGAAGGGCAAAGCACCCGTGGAACCAAGAGTCAACCTTGCTGAGAAAGGTGGAAATTCCAACAATGCTAAGAGAGGGCGTCCGAATAGCAACCCCAAAGGGAAGGGCAAGGTGCAAGCCCGCAAGTTTGAAGGGGACTGCTACAACTGTGGCAAATCCGGCCACATGTTCAAGGACTGCCAAAAGCCGAAGAAGAAGAGGGCTCGTTAAGCCAATATGTTGGATATTGACCTCACTGAAGCCGACCTTGCGGCCGTTGTCACTGAAGAAGTAAACGTCCTAGAGAATGAGGGGAAGTGGTATATTGATAACGCTGTCACGACACATGTTTGTGGTGACCGAAGCCGCTTCACCAAGTACAAGAGTTGCCAAGGGAGGAAGCTCAATATGGGGAATCAAGCCTCATCTGAGGTAGTTGACTATGGTACTGTGGTGTTAAGGTTGAGCTCCAGCAAGAACCTTACTCTTGGAGAGGTGCTGCATGTCCCTGACATCCGGAAGAATCTTGTGTCCGGCTCTGTACTAGTCAAGAGAGGGTTTAGACTAGTTTTTGAGTCGGATAAATTTATCCTATCTAAGTTTGGAATGTTCTTAGGAAAATGTTACCTGTCTGAGGGCCTTTTCAAGTTATCTGTAATGACACTGCGCCAAGAGCCCATTGAGGCTAAAAAGAATGAGAATGAAGCAACTTCCTCCTACTTGATTGAGTGTTCCGATTTATGGCATTCTAAATTAGGACATGTTAATCTAAATGCGATAAAAAGATTAGTTAATCTCGATCTACTTAAAGTAAATGAGTTTAACAAAACCAAGTGTGAAGTTTGTGTTGAAGCAAAATTGGCTAAACTGCCATTTCATTCTATAGAAAGGAACACAAAACCTCTAGAACTCATTCACACTGACATATGTGACTTAAAGTTTGTACAAACTAGAGGTGGGGAAAAGTATTTTATTACTTTTATTGATGACTGCACTAAGTACTGTACTCTTTATCTTTTAAAGAGAAAAGATGAGGCGATTGAAACTTTTACTAACTTCAAATCAGAAGCCGAAAACCAACTTGATTGTAAAAAAAAATGGTATGAAGTGATAAAGGTGGAGAATATGTAGCTCATTTTGAAGAGTTGTGTAAGACAAGTGGTATTATTCATCAAACCACTGTTCCCTATTCACCTCAATCAAATGGTGTAGCTGAAAGGAAGAACCGAACTCTAAAGGAGATGATGAATGCTTTGTTAATAAGTTCTGGACTGCCCCAGAACATGTGGGGGGAAGCCGTTTTGACGACTAACTACTTATTAAACAAAATACCTCTAAAAGGTAGAGATGTTATTCCTTACGAGTTGTGGAAAGGAAGGAAACCTTCCTATAAATACCTTAATGTGTGGGGGTGTTTGGCTAAGGTAGAAGTGCCTTTGCCTTAGCAAGTTGCAATCGGACCTAAGACCGTCAATTGTATCTTTATAGGATATGCACTGAATAGTAGTGCATATCGGTTTGTCATTCATAAGTCGGCCGTGCCCGATATGAATGTTGGAACTACTATTGAGTCAAGGAATGCTATATTCTTTGAACATATCTATCCATGTAAAGAGGATGATAAAGTTGAGTCGAGCTCTAGTGGTGAAGTAAGAGAAGTTGCTAGTAGTTCTAGAAATGTGGGGGTAGAACCCGATACACGTAAAAGGCAAGCTGACGATCATGAAACTTTAGAACCAAGACGTAGCACTAGAGCAAGAGTTGCTAAGGACTTTGATCCTGATTATGTTGTCTTTCTTTTGGATGAAGAACCGCGGTCTATAAAAGAAGCTCTTTCTAGACCCGATGGCCCACTTTGGCAAGAAGCTGTCCAAAGTAAAATTGATTCCATCATGCAGAATCACACTTGGGTCTTAATTGACTTACCTGAAGGTTGCAAGCCCTTAGGATGTAAATGGATCCTAAAAAGAAAGTATAAGACAGATGGGTCAATTGATAAATATAAAGCTCGTTTAGTGGTTAAAGGTTTTAAGCAAATTGAAGAATATGACTTCTTCGATACGTATTCGCCTGTAACGAGAATTACGTCTATCCATGTGCTTCTCGCGATTGTTGCTTTGCACAATCTTGAGATTCACCAAATGGATGTGAAAACTACCTTTCTAAATGGAGATTTAGAAGAGGAAATTTATATGGAACAACCTGAAGGGTTTGTAGTACCTGACCAAGAGCGAAAGGTATGTAAGTTGGTGAAATCCCTATATGGGTTGAAACAAGCACCATTACAATGACACTTGAAATTCGACGAGGCTATGTTGTCGAATGACTTTAAGGTTAATGAATGTGATAAGTGTGTTTACATAAAGAATACAAAGAATGGTTTTGTAATTGTTTGTCTTTATGTAGATGACATGTTGATTATGGGACAAAACCTTCAAGTCATAAATGACACCAAGCGTATACTTAAGAGAACTTTCGATATGAAAGATATGGGAGTTGCTGATGTTATTTTTGGAGTGAAGATACACAGAACTCCCAAAGGGATTGTTTTTTCTCAATCTCATTATATTGAGAAAGTACTTAAGAGGTTTAATGCCTTTGATAGTGCGCCGACAAAGACTCCTCTAGAAGTTAATGTTCACTTGAGCAAGAATAGGGGTGATCCTGTTGCTCAAGAGGATTATGCTAGAGTCATTGGTTGTCTTATGTACATCACGAATTGTACGAGGCCTGATCTAGCTTGTCCGATGAACAAACTGAGTCGTTATACTAGTAATCCTAGTAGAGAGCATTGGAAATCTCTTGTGAGAGTTCTGAGGTATTTGAAATACACTCTTAACTTTGGGCTGCACTACTCTAGATATCCCCCAGTACTTGAAGGGTACTGTGATGCAAATTGGATATCCGATACTAAAGACTTGTTGTCTACTAGTGGTTATGTGTTTACTATAGGGGGAGGAGCTGTGTCGTGGAGATCCACGAAACAGACGTGCATAGCCCGATCCACCATGAAATCAGAGTTTATTGCTTTAGATAAGGCCGGTGAGGAGGCCGAATGGCTCCGTAATTTTCTTGAAGATATTCCATGTTGGATGAAACCCGTCCACCTGTGATGATTCACTGTGATAGCCAAGCGGCTATTGGTAGGGCCAAGAGTGGGTTGTATAATGGTAAGTCGAGATATATTCGTCGTCGACATAATACCGTAAGACATTTGATCACGAGTGGGGTTATCTCTGTAGACTATGTCAAGTCTATAGATAACCTAGCGGATCCGCTTACTAAGAGTTTAAATCGAGATCAAATGTATAAGCTCGTAGAGGGAATGGGAGTTAAATCCACAAGTTAAAGACGATTATAGTGGATACCCAACCTCGTAGATTGGAGATCCCATGAACTTGGTTCAATGGGAAAACTAAGCTATATGAGTCTGTTGATACCACACTCAAATAGTCTATTCCCTAAAAGAGCTCGAGAGTGTTGGTGATCTATCAAGTGGTGAGGTTAAGTCTTTGACTTTTAATGATTCTTGGATGCCTTGAGAAGGTGGAGTATGAAAGGATACTCGAGTAAGAATCACCTATGTAAGTGAGAAGTGAGGGCCGCTTCTATGTAACACTTATGAATCCAAAGAGGTTGTCCATGGCCAGTAAAGGACACAAACATGAGAACGGATGAGGTTGAGACTTTATAGTGTTAGTGCTATTGTCTAAGTATACATCATGGAGGAATAGTTCAAAGCCAAGTGTCCACTAGTCCGCCGGTATGCTCGATAGCACTGACTAAGGAAGGTTCAAGGTCATAAGCCACCTACCTTGATGCTTTATTGTCTCTTGAGGACAGAGCTGTGTGTCTGCATGCATGCATGCATTTGACTATTTCCACTCATGTGGGGGATTGATTGTTGGAAAAAATGTTGTATGTATATATATTATGGAAATTAAGTGAGCATTTAATGCTACTTTGACATGGGCAAATTTCAGCCCGTTCGATCGCATTTTCGAGCCTCGATACATATCCAATTTGCAAATTAAGATATATAGCATCGATCTATGTTTCGAGTAGATAATTATGGTGTGCTTAATTTCTCAATTCCGTTTTTCGGTGAGTGAGAAATAGTGGCTCGAAGTTTGGGGGACAAAGTGGAGATGTTACCTAAAATGGAGATACTTACATTACTTGGGTTTTGGAGAGTTATTACATTAATCAATGTCCCACATTGATTAATGTACAAACTTTAATGTGGTATTTAAGTCTCTACCACATTGTAGGAGATAACTAAGTGACATGTGGTGGGCTTGGGCCACACATGCTCATGCGCGCGAGCCTTTTCGCCGATCGCCTCACACGCGGCGCGGCGCGCCGCACCGCGCCCCTGCGCCCGTGCCTGGCTCCAGCTCCGGTCCGTGTCCTTGGACTTGGACTTGGACTTGGATCTTAGATCTTCGCAATTGGTCTTTTGGGCTTATCCGTCGGGCTTGGCAGTTGGGCTAGGCTATTGGGCTAGGTGGGCTGGCCCAGTCGTTGGTGTAGTGAACCGGCTACACATAATTCCTCTCCGTGGTGCAGTGCTCCTGCTGCACCAGAGTGTATCTTTTTGGAAGACTCTGGAAGAGACTCTTCAATAGCCAACCTTCCATATCTCCACTCTCCACTCCCCTGGACACGTCAGCCTGCCTTAATTGGCAGGTGTTAAGCAACAACCTTTCACCTGGTGGGATGCAGCCTATAAATAGGCTGCTGCATTTCATTCCATAGCACACAACAACTCACAGGCATTCTTAGTTGCATTCTTAGCTCAAGTCTTCAGCAGCTTCTGTCATCGCCGGAAAGTTCAGTTCGCCGGAGCTCGAAGATCTTGCGGTGCTGCAATCCTCGAGACGTCGTCATTTCATCTTTGGGGACGAAACGCCATAACCAAGAGCACTACCGGGGCGTTTTTCGTCTTGCGGAGAGAGGCCTTCCTCGACTCGACGGTTCTTTTATTTATTTTATTTTTTCCGACTTACGGTTTACTTGTAATAGCAGTTTGTACACCAACAAAAGGGTGATATATATAGGACCACTTTTAGCTTTTATCATGCAGGAACTGAAAAACAGAAAATGATGTTTCAATTGTGGACTGAAAAAGTGGCTATGTTGTTGGTCCCGTGAGTGAGTTCAGGTGTAGAGGGGGGGGGGGTGAATATACCTGAATCCAAATTTCTCAACTTTCGAACACGAACAGTCCTATTCGGGGAAGGTGTCGCATCGAAATAGTTCGAAGCAGACCGCATAACCGTTCGAATCGTGTTAAAGGCTAAAAGAGTACTCGACTCGGTCGAGATCCGCTAACCGACTAGGTCGAATTCGGATCGATCGGTGAGAGTTCGGTGTGCGGAATTGTGTAGGCCCAAATCAGTTTTAATGAGGAAAACGTTTTATGCAAGTCTCGGTTCGGTAGATAAGAAGTTCGAATACCGAGACGGTTAAATCGATTTTAAATATGATGTTCGGTATGCACGAAGAAAACCAATGAAACAAGTAAGTAAACGACACGTATATTTTTAAAGTGGTTCGGATATCAACAATCCTACGTCCATTGTCCCGATAGATCGGGAGGCTATTTATTAGGTCGAGTTAGTCTCGGTCGGCTTGTACACTGGACAAAGCCTTGGCTTGGGGATTATACTGAGCAAGTCCCAATTTACAATTCTATCAAACTTTAAGTGTTTGACAAACTTCTCCAACAATGAAGGAGTCCTTATACAATAAGGATTGGGTTCAAATGTGAACTCCTTCGTCTAAGCTATGGATATAACAAGTGAGCTTAGGTTAGAGGGATAAGGAACGAGAATGTAGCTATCTAGAGCGACGAACAGCTGAGGGTTTAGCTATAGGTTCGTGTCAGTCGCTTGGATACTAGAAGCTTATGTCGGTTCAGCTTGGTTCCTTTTGAGCCGGATGTAGTCTTTCACGGAGATAACTCGGTTGATTCTTGCGGAAGACTTAGTCGTTAATTTCGCTCGTTTGAATGCTCTGTGCGTTTCTTGCTTCTATTGCATTAGGTTCTTGGGTGTTGGTGTTCTTCAAATCTTGAATGATCCCTCTATTTATAGAGTGAAGAGAAGAATAGATCCGTTGGAGACGATCTTCTTCTTTTTCCCTCTTTTGTGGTAGCAAACGGCTCTTTTGTGTAGTAGGTACGGTGTCCTTTCCCTCCTTTTACGAAGTATGTTGACCGTAGCTTTAGTAGGTGAGACGACACGTGTATGCTTGTCATTTGTCGAGGTGGATGTGGTGGTTGAGACAGAACAAACTTCGAGGCAACTGAAGTTGACTTCTCTCTTCCTCGTACTTGACAACACTGATACCTTATCAAAAGATTCGGGACAGTTCGTAAGACTGTCGGCCCGATGCCTGAGTCCGATTTTGTATTCGGTAGATAGACAATGAGAAAGGTCTACCGAAAATCAGCTCGAGTCCAAATGAACTACTCTGCCGAGTTCGGTTCAACCGACTCTCTCGCATATCGCTTCCTCTGCCGAGTCCAAAGATTCATCGAGTCTTCTACACCGGTGCCGAGGCCGATGAGCTGCGAGCGCCTTGACCAGAGCAGAGTGTCTACCGAGTCTGAAACCTCAGAGACAAATACGATACAAAGGAATGGTTCACCAATCAGATAGGGTTTTGGGATCTTCAAATCTTCTCAACAGTCAGAGCACGAGGCTACTGAGCGTGATTCAGTATAGAAGATAGAATCATTTCCCACAAGTATGATCATGCTGAGGATTGAACAAGTAATGGAAAAATAATAAAATAATACGATGCACTTATGTTTAAGTGCAGATGCGTAAATCCCTATACATTTTCATGCAGTATTTTTAAGAATAGAAAATGTTATTGCAAAAAAAAAAAGACTATTACACGTATGTTAACCGATTTTTTTTTTTTTTTTGCCCTTTTTCCCATTCAATTAATGTAGCATTACATAATTGAAAATAACTATCACAATGTACTAGTAAGGAAGAAGCCTTCGTAACCAGAAACTTTGTCAAATATATTAAGGCTTTTCTAAAGTGGATTGAGAGCAAAATTAAGCAAGCATCGAGTTATAGGATCTCTTTTTGGTGATGGTAGGACCTTAGTGGAAGATTGGAATCTTCTTTCTTTTGGCAATCCAAGTTACACCTGGAAATTATACCATGGCCCATTACGTTTAGTGGTGTATGTCGTGTGTATTTATGAATCGAGCATATATATATAGCGTATCCAAAAAATATACTCCCTCAATCTCAATTATTTTATCCACTTTTTTTATTTAGGGTGTCCCAAATATACTCTCCACTTTCCAAATATGATAAATTATCATACAACTTTTTTGTAAGATCCAAAAATTTATACAATTCTACGCACAACTAAAATCACTCTTCTTAAAAACCGTATAAAAAACAAAGTGGACAAGATATTTGAATGGATAGAGTAGTGAATTGTCGGTATATCGTACTCCTTCTGTCTCATCTCACTTGTTTTGTTTCTTTTCGCCGCGATTAGTTTGGAGAGTTGATTTGAATTGATAAAAATACGAGATTCATGTAATTAATTAATTGTTTAGAGTTGATTTGTGAGCTAAAAGTGTGAGACCAATATCATTATTTAGTGTTCGTTTGGATTGGTAAAATTGTGAGACCACATTTCATCTTTGGAAATAATACAAGTAAAAGATTCCACGGCTCAAGGGACCTCAGAAAAGAAAAAACCATTTTCAATCAATCGACGGCTGCTCCCCGAGCCCCCTAACAACAGAACTCCTAGGTTAGCTACAGCCGTTCTGGCATCAGCTTCTCGTGGAAAAGACCGTCCTTTCTCATTCGAAAGTCGCTGGCATTTTAGCTCCTTGTCGTGGAAGAGATCAGGTCAACCATAGGATTAGCATACGTCCCTTTGCGAGAGGATTGAAAATGAATTTAAGACCAATATAATGAGACAGAGAAACTAATTTTCTGTACAGTCAAAATACTTCGCAATAATAATGGTGTTGATTTTCAAATATCAGGTAGTATACTAATGAACATGGGCAAACCAGATTATGAGAGATAAATTTCTAAAATTATATATAAAAATTAAATTTTAGAACCATCCGTCTTTGCCGTAAACAATTTAAGTTTACCAATTTTTGGTATGCGAACTATTGGTATGGTAACGACCCAGGCCCGGCCCTGGGCCTGTGCAGCCGGCCCAACTGCACAGGGCCCCAAAAATTTGGGGGCACCAGCCCATCTATCAAATGTATATAGAACAAGCTCACTATACTTATTTATTATTTAAATCATAATAGTCCATGAATAAATTGATCCAGTTATAAACTTTTTTTTAAAGTAGAGGCCCACTTGAAATTTTGATAGAAAAAGAAGATTCATTCATAAAGTGGGCTTTTGTTTTTTTTCTTTTCCAAATTTTATATTTAAATAATTTTTTAATAGTTTGTTTCCAATAAAGAAACGAAAATAAGATATATTATTTAAGAATGAATCATCAATCCTTCATAACTCGTCTTCATCTCTCGTCTTTTACTTTCCGTCTCTCAAGAATAATTATATTTTAATTCGTGCTTCTCGTATTTATCTTTTACGATATTATGTATTGTGCCCGCCACAATTTCTTCTCTTGCCCACTTGTTGACTCGTTTTGCCTCTTCAATTCTTTTATGTTTTTTTTCGCTTTAATAAAATTTAGTTTTTTTGTTACGTACGGGCCCAATTTTTACAGTCGCACGGGGCCCCAAAAATGTCAGGGCCGGCCCTGTAACGACCCATAGGAGCAAGGTTAAACCGGATAATAGTATCAAATTTATTATTTTCACAAAAGTTGTGTGTATCACTTTCGTATAACCTTATGCATACTACACTACAAAGATATTGACATGTGTTAAATATGACATTTTATATACTTGGAGTGGTTCATTTGACATATGAGATGTAAAGTTGTAAGCGAATTATATCTAATTCCAGAAGTTGGGATTCTTCTGACTTTTCAATTTATTGAACAACACTCGACAATTTTGGAAATCTAACAAACCCCAATTAAAGTCCAATTATTCTTTCTCCTAAGAAGTTTCGCTAAGATTCCATTGAGGATTCTTTCTGGAGTACTCTGATGGAATTTTCGGCCTAAACTTTTTTTTTGGACGACGAGGGTAATTCGCAGCCGCTATCGAAGTGCGTACTGGGTAAACCCCACTTACGTGCCTGCAAATAATATAGGAGGATTCAACCACCCTAGGCTAACCATAGGTGACAGACTCACATATAGCGGTCTTTGTGGGTTTTAAATCCATAACCTTCCGACTATATGTTACCCACCTTAACCGCTATACCATCCCTAGTGGACAACTTTCGGCCTAAATTTGTTTCGGCTGACGAGGTAAAAACTAGAACAATAATTGCTTGTTGAAAAATTACGATTGTAAATTGTAATGTTTCTTATTTGTTAAGGATATATTATTCAAAGAGAAGAGAAAGTGATGATTTTATCTGTTTCAAAGAGTTATGCCTGTTCGATGAAATATATCTGATAATTTCTTACACTTTCTACCTCATTTGACATTAGAAAAAAGGTATGTAGCTTTATCTATGGGATAATAATTTAATATAATGTCAAAATTAAACCAAATTCCAAATCTTGCCTATATATTTTGGTTACTTTTCAAGAAATTTTTAGCTTATCAAGATTTAATATGACGTAGCTTATCAAGAAAAAAATTCACTTTAGTATGAGCGAGGTAGAAGACCCTATAACAGTTGGTTAATTTTCAATTCATCTTCTTTAAGTGGAGTGAAATTCTTGATTCATGGAATTTCATTTTATGATGATCAAAAGCAGCTGAAGTTGAAACTGACTACAGCAAGACAGATTCTGCAACTACTTAGTCTAAGCTGTAGGTTGAAGATGAGATTCCAAGTGAGGATGCAAATGTGGCCGTATTATCTCCATTTAAATACCTCTTGAGGCGGTCCAGATCATCAGCGCAGTCGAGCATTGTAGGCCGCATGGACGGAGACCCCTGCGTGCTGAGTATTCCTAGCTCGATCAGCTCGACAAGGGCCACTTCCCACATTCGCCTCACCTCATCCGGTTGGTCCCTTAGCGCTCTCAGCAATGTCGGGTCTACGACAGTTTCGGCTTGGCTGTGGAAGTGTCTCCTCACATAGGTGTGGAGGCTTAGCCCTCCCACAAACATGTCATCTGTTGGCCTTTTTCTTGTCACCATCTCCAAAACCAGAATGCCGAAGCTGTAAACGTCGCCCTTTGTTGATGTGTTCGATCCAAATCCGTACTCTTGCAGGTAGATATTCGAATCAGTAACTTAGTTATATGTTTGAATCAAATAAAATAAGGTGCTGAATCGAAGAAAAAATCGATTTTAGTCCTCTGTCTGTTTATGATACTTTAATGTGGCCGTTTTCGTTTTTGGCTCTAACTTTATAAAATGTCCAATTTTATTCTGATAACTTTACAAAGGGCCCGATTTCCGTTAGAAATCGTCAAATGGAAAAAAAGTGCGTCAACTACACTCTCCGCGGAGGACCAAAATAGACACTTAGTAAAGTTACCGAACAAAAAAGTACACTTTTATTACAAATAGTTTAAACAAAGTGTAAGAAAGCGAGTTCGGTTTTGGTTCAGTAATGTGGCCTTATGTTCGTTTCCTCTCCTTTATGTTTCGAAAGTGTCAGTTTTTTATTATGTAACTTTACAATGTGTCTGATTTTGATCCTTCGGCGAAAAGTGCAGTGTGCGTGTCTTTTTCCATTCGACAATTTCCACTGGAGCACCAAAATCGAACGCTATATAAAGTTGGAGGGTAAGAAATTGACACAACCATCTTAGAAGGCTAAAATCAAACATTTCGTTAAATTATAAGACCAAAATCAGACACTTTATAAAGTTAGAGGATAAAAAATTGATACAACCACATTAGAGGACCAATAAACGAACAAAACCCACATTAAAAACCAAAATCGAAATTTTCTCATGCTGAATTTGGGAAGGAAGTTTTGTGGTAGGCGTGCCTTTAACATGACATATGGTCATGGATTTAAGCTTTTCATCGTCTTATAATGATACCGTAATATTGCTAGTGTATTCATGTTGTATTTGTCACTCTTTTTACTGCATCAATCAGCAGGGACGGAGAAACAAAAGAGATACATACCTGGTGCTATGTATCCGATTGATCCACTTAGCATATTAGCAGTGGAGCTGCCCATATTCTCAATCACACCACTTCCATTTCCTGCTCCCACAGCAATCAACCTTGCAATCCCAAAATCAGAGACTAGAGCTGTCATATCATCATTGAGAAGAACATTGCTCGGCTTCAAGTCGCAGTGTATAACCTTAACCGGAGAATGATGGTGCAGATAAGCCATTCCTTCTGCAATATCACTGCAGATGTTGACCCTTTGAAGCAGGCTCAAATCAGATGAGCCTGATCTTAAACCCTCCTCCACGTGCGGATATAACCGGCTATCTAAGCTTCCATTCGCCATGTAGGGCAATACGAGGGCCTTAAACTCCGGCAGACTACAGGCAGTGATAATTCTTATCAAGTTCCGGTGGCGAATCCTCTTTAATACTTGGCACTCTCTTGTGAAACTCTTGGTGGAGTTTCCGGTCTGGAGCTGTACTACCTTGACCGCGATTTGAGTTCCGTCGGGGAGGATGCCTCTGTAGACGCGCCCGTAGCTCCCGGTTCCGACTAGTCTCTGCTCACCAAATCCATCAGTGGAGTCTAGAAGCTCCTTATATGTTATTCTTGGGAAGTTGTGTGTCAAGTCTGGTGGTTGCTCCCTCACCTTTCCGGCAGGGCTTGAAGACATGATAAGTCTCAAGCGCCGGTATCCCATCATGCAACAGATAGTAATCAAGATCCCTGATATAGATATAACAATGCAGAAAACAGTCACAAATAAACGCGACTGGAAATAGTGTTTCCTTCTGTTGCAGAGTGGAATACCTGAGATGTTCCCACAGAGATGTTTGTTTCCAATGAATGACAAGTTTGATATAGCACTGAATACCCCTCCGGTGGGAATCGTTCCATCAAAATCATTGAATGCCAGATTCATGAAGGTTAGTGTAGAGATTTCGTTCAAGGTTGTGGGGATCAATCCGGACAACTTATTACTCGAAACATCGAAAGTTACAAGGCTTTTTAGATCACCTAATGAGTCCGGGAGTTTCCCTTGGAGGGAATTCTTGGACAAGTTTAGTACCTTCAACTCCCAGCATTTCGATATATCAGCAAATATCTTTCCACTGAAGTGGTTTGACGACAAGTCAATCTCTTCAACCGCTGAAAGCTTGCTGAGCTCGATAGGTAAGAGCCCTTCGAGCTGATTGTGTGAGAGATTGATAAATCTTCGCATTTCGCTGAAGCCTGCTATTATCGGAGGGACCTTTCCTTCCAATGTGTTGTAAGAGAGGTCTAGTGTTTGGAGGGCAGTGCATTTTCCTAAGCTTGAAGGTATTCCCCCTGAGAAGAGATTGTTGTTGAGGAAGAGAAAGTTTAGTCTTTTTAAATTTCCTAACTCGTCCGGAATCTGACCGGATAAGTTGTTATGTGAAAGATCCACCAAACCCAGAGAAGATATGTTGCCTAATAAAGTTGGGATTCTAGTGAAGAAGTTGAAAGAGAGGCTAAGCTGCTCAAGATGTGTTAACATACTGAATTCAGAAGCAGTAGTAAAGAGGTTTGATGTAAAATTCAGTAGTGTTAGGCTGGATAAATTCCCCACTTCATGTGGGATTGATCCAAAGATTTGATTTTCCTGCAGCTGCAGCTCTCCCAGATTCACACTCATCCGCCCAACTGAACTCGTGAGCCTCCCTCCGAGTCCATTGCTAGCCAATTGCAGCTCAATAAGCTTAGTGCAATTTGCTAGCGCTGTAAAAAACGGTTCAAGATTGGAGTTGTTGTCATGACTAACCATATCGTTGTTCGACAGATGAAGAAACAAGATATTGTGGAGCTTTCCGAATGCTTGGAACGGAAGTTCGCCGGATAAAGCGTTGTACTCCACATCCACATTGAGCAAGCTTGTCACATTCCCTAAAGATGAAGGGATTTCTCCATGGAGTTGATTGCTGTACAAATTTAGAAACTGGAGATGAATACAGTTTCCTATTTCTGCTGGGATTTTCCCTGTGAGTTGATTACCTGAGAAATCTACAACTATGAGCTCTGTCCAATTTGAGAAGAAAGATGATGAAAGTTCTCCACTTAAGTTGTTGTAATCCATGGCAATGAACTTGAGTTGGGAGAGTGAAGATAAAGAGTCTGGAATGAAGCCCTCCAAGTTATTACTTCCGAGGTCGAGTTCTTGAAGGTTTCTAAGGGAGGAAAGCTCATGAGGAATGGTGCCGAAGAAATCGTTGTTAGCAAGAGACAAGTTCCTTAGCTGGGTGAGGTTTGCAAGAACAGGCGAAATCAACCCGGAAAGGGCAGAGTCGTTGAGGTCGATTCCCACCACCCGATGATGCATTTTCCCACATTTGACACGCGTGAAGTTGCACACTTCATTCTGCTCATTCCAATCTGCAAGGGCTGGTTTCTTGGATGATAAACCATTCTTGAATGCTAGGAGTGCAGCTTTATCCGTATGGATAGAGCGACGCGCGTTTGGATGATGATCGGCCAACATTGGAAGTAAGAGAAGGGAGATAAGTATAGCTACTTTGAGGAAGAACATGACGATGGGAGGCTCCAATAGGGGAAGAGCTACAAGCTAAACATGTCCGTGATGAACAGTTTCGAGGGATGCTATGAATCTTGATGCCTTACATGGATGATGATCTTCCTTGGGGAGATGTGGAGTTCAACTGAAGCATGATTTGTGGAGGGACTGTCTTGTTTATTGTCTGAAGTGAGTGGATTTTTAGCTGTTCAAGTGGGAAGGAAAAGGCATTTCAAAATATACATTTCTGAGTAAGCAGCTCCATGATAGATATGTTTCATTGATGATGATTGCTACTCAATTGGTGAAATTTCATTGCAGTTTGAGATTGAGACAGGTAAATTATATCCATGATTGTAAAACTCTTCATTTTCTGTACACAATTGTACGGAATATAGGGAATTAAGTATTATCCATGAATAACTATATTTCAAGGCTATATCATTTCTCCAGCTATTTGAAATCAACTTGACACATCCAATAGGAACAATGTCTATTTGAAAGAGGTGACTCGTGGATTCCGTGTTCTAACTATGTCTATTTGCAATTAGAAAAAATAAATTAAACTACCATGAGCATTAATAATACTACAAAAATTATTGACATTTATATCAAGGTGAGCAAAAAACAAATACTATAATCAAATTCATAATATATTCAAGATTATTCTACTTCTTCACTTCTTTGACTTTATCAATCGATACCAGTACTAAGACTATCATAATATGTGCACTGGTACCATGATCGTTATAAATGCCTTTTAAAAAACATGTGTTGTTATTGTACTCACTCCGATCATTGGTATGGTGAAATCGAAAATAATATATGAAAATGATTGGATTTCAGACTTGTCAAGTTAGGAAAGCGGAAAAATTGAAAAAATATTTTTAATAATCTTAATTATATGTGAATGTTGTTAAGTAATTAGCTGTTTTTGAGTTTAAGTTATCTAAATGACTATTTTTATAGTAAGAGCACTCCCTCTTGTATAGTATATACAGAATTTTCATAAATTAAGTAAACCTTAAGATAATTTAATAATAAATATAGATGAAAATAGAATTGGGGTTTGTTGCACACTAACAATTAATTTAATATATTAAATCCGCTCTACTTTGCTATAATGATTTGCATGTTGGTAGTTTACTATAATATCTATACCTAGGTTCTCTTTTCTCATTTTTACCCACTTTCGTTTTTTATTTATTATCAATAATCATTTATGTATAACGATTTGTAAAGAATGAGTAGGTAGAGTAATTATGATATATCTAGAAGTAATAGCTATCCCACTCTAGGAAATAAAAAGGGAAGGGCTTATTGGTTTGAATATTATTAAAATAAAGAGAAAGGGCAACACAAGTAATCCTACTCCACATTATGGAGTGATATGATTAACTATTGTAGTGGAAGAACACCATCATTCTCATATTATTCAATTTTTTATATAACTACAAAAAATCGTACTCACTACCTAAAATGCATATTGCATGTAATTACATTACTAAACAAATTATCGATCATTTCCTTTTTCAAGTTTATGTGAAATAATATTCAACTATAATAATATTTAAATATAGCTAAAATTGTTAAGTTAAATACAAAAATAATCATTTTTATAATTCTCTACAAAATATAGTCATTTTTAATAAAATATCAGTATTTTTATATCAGTCAAACATGCAAAAGTCTAATCTCAATTATATTTATGTTATGTCATCGAATAAGAGACGAATCTGACAAGAAAAAAGGCAAAAAATAGATTTAATTTCATACATGTTATTTTTTGGTTCTAATCGATTCTGATCGCTCCCTACCGGGTTCTGACCGGTAGGATCTAGCTGTTGCATTTAGTGACATTGGATGTTTGAATTTCTTCGCAAAAGCAGGTCAGATCTCTTATACTTACGGTCGTAACCGATTATAACCTTGATCAGAACCGTAGACAATTATTTGATAATAAAGTTATCTCTCACACTAAGAACCCAATCAAAGAACTTGGTCATAACTCAATGGTAACCCGACTATAACCCTATCTGAACCATAAAAATTTCACAACATCACTAGTTCAATCTGAATTGAAATTCGGGCGATGAAGTTATTTTATTGAACATTATTTAAATGCATTAACCCATATAGAGATCGGAATAAATTATTATCTTAGTAAAATTATTACTTTATCGAATATTATTTTATCGAGGTTTAACTGTACATTGATTCGATCTCTTATAAGTTTTATCCGATCCAAGTACAAATCTAGTTGTTTTATATTCTAAGATTCATTTTGAACTATATTTGTTTATTATTAAAAATCAATCTTACTAACAATGGGGAGAATAATTGAGCCATATGTAAATCACTCTTATAAGAGTTCGAAATACTCTAGTTTAATATTAATATGCATGTAGTAGAATTTAGCTCAAACGAGCGTAATGAGTTCTTTTGAAGATGTAAAACCATTATTTTTTCGTTCAAATTTTTTCGCGCATGTAGTAGAATTTAGCTCAAATTGATCAATTGATATAATAAGATTGTTTTCTTAAAAAAATAAATAAATTGAAGTTTTTTTTATAATGAAATAATACTCGTCAAAGGAATTACAAAATATAGTCCAATTTATCATTTTTAATTAGTAATAAATATATACGAATTTCTAATTGATCAATTGATATAATGAAATAATTTTGCTTTAAGAAAATGATACTATATAATAACTTCATTTTGAAAAAAATAGAATACAAAAATGATGATTATTTAAAATGAAATAATAGTCTTCTTAAAAAAGAAATAGAAATATAGCCCAAAGCGAAATATAGCACAAATACGAATTTCATCTTCTCTCTTTCTGGGGTTCCACTGCAAACGGCGAGGATGTTGGGCTTTGACGACTGCGGGAAGCTGCTTCGGCTGCTCAGCGCCGGCGGAGACAAGACTATGGACGAGATCATCGCCGAATTCAACTCCAGGTTCCCTCGTTCTCTGCAATTTTACGCCTGCTCTGCTCTCGACTTCCTTACTACTGACCCCAAGGTTAGGGTTTTGCTTTCTCTCGCTTTGAGGTTTGTTAAAGTTCAGCCTCTTGGACTGTTTTCTTTTAATTCGACGATAATTGGATCGTTTTAGGTGTTCATTTGGTTTCTTGAGTTTTGATTTCCATGATTTGCTGAAAAAATTTGTACAATTGGGTGGAGTTTGTAGGTTTGATTCGTGAACAGTTGCTGTAGTTGGAAATGTAATTTATCGGATTCAATTGTGTGCTTGTGTATCGAGCTGCTGAGTGAGCGAGTTCTGAGTGGATTTGCCTCTTTGCAATGACTTGCGCCACTAATTTTTCCGTGATTCTTTTTATATGCTTAAAGATTTGAGCTTACGTTTATTGGTATATACATAGTTACACATATATGTGATTCCATTTGCCTTCTGTATGTAATTCTCTATATGAACTTAGTTTGGAACTTGAATAAAACATTGAAATGGTAAATTGTGGAATGCCAGCTAATAGTTCCCAACCGTTTTGCTGCAGGAGAACTTTCTAAATCCAACTCAGCGGTTGGTTGCTCTTGCAGTTATTCATCAAGCTTATGCATCACAACAGCCTTCCTCAAACCCTTTCATATCAAAGCTTGTTGATGTAAATTTCTAATAATTCTTGGATCTTGTTTTTAAATGGAGTGCTACTTATTTATTTTCTAGTTGTCTAGACACTAGAGGTGTCCAATACTTCTATGTAGTTTGGAATCTACCTACAGTCTAATATTGTTATTGCAAGATGAGACATTCTTGAAATGTGACCATATCAATTATCAATTATCACCCCTAAGATTTTATTATTTTGTTGTATAAGTTGGTTTCTTAATTTATGTGGCATTTTGATTTTCTTCTCAAATTTGATTTTCTGTATGGCTTACTCTTTACGTTTCATTTTAGCAAACAACGTATTTAACCATCATCGTACTTAAAATATAACTTCTGTTTTTTGTTGATGTAAATTGATTTCCAAGCATCTTCGATAATTTTGATTCACAGCATTGTCAATTTGCAGGCAGCATGTGATGATGTCGCTGAAAAGTATGAAAGAGCATTCGTTCTTCAATTACTGAGCTCTACCAGCACAAATGGCAGAGAGGTTTCTTAGTCTTACTAATTTTCAACTTCACAACTTATCTGCTTATGCTTGTTTGCAAGTTGTTATTTTCCCCCTTTTATCGTTATTCAGATGTTGCCTTTTTAAATTTGAAAATCATGCATTGAGGAAAAAGGCCCCTCCAAATGGAATGCCCATTTCACGTGCGTTTAACAATGCATAATGTACTCATTGCAGCTACTTATTTTCTTTACACGGTTTCTGCAAGTGATTAGTATTCTTTCATACAGTTTCTCAAGCAATCTGCGGCAGATTACATCCAAAATTTTGACCCTTCATCACATGTAAGTATTACAGATTGTGCATTCCTGTCCATGCAAACTGCTTTTGCTCATATGAGTTCTTTTGGCACTCATGTTGTCTTGTAAAAACTAGTTGTAGTAAACTTTTTTTTTTTAATCTCTTATTTCAACATATCCTTTATCATTCTCTATCTCCCTGAACTTCCAGTCTTTTCCACAACGAGAGCAATTACAGCAACAGTATTGTGGCAAAATTCAGCCAGAACAGATTAAGTGCTTGTTCAAGGACAACTCTGTGAAAAATGTACTACCTGATCCTGATGTGCCTCGTGGATGTGATAGTAATTCATCTGAGTATGGCTCTTACTAGTGATCTCTTGTGATGTCGCTATAAAAATTCTTCACAACAGCTTTCTGTCTGCGCATGTTTAGTTTAATTATCTGTCTTTCTTTATCTTGGTTTTGTAATTCACATTTCAGGTTCGATGCACAGCCTGGAGTCACATCTAAAATTGGATCTGGTAATAGGGAAGAAACTGTAGTCGGGCTATTGTCTTCTCTTTCACTGGATGGATTAGGTCCACAAATGATCAGACCGCTCCCTCCAAGGCTTCCTGTTATGGATGGAGAGGTAACATGCAAGAACTAACAACTATTAGCTTGTCAACAGACATTCGATGTACGAGTGTATCAATTGTGTGTGCTTCTGAGAAATATCTCGTGGTTTTGAGCAGCTATTGTGGCTGAACCCTGATATGAACCATGAGCTTTTATGGGACTATGGGATGTGCGCTGATACTAGTAGAGGAGCTGCTGTAAGAGATTTAATTGCAAAAGCTTTGAAGGGTCCACTTGTTCCTGTGCAACAAGAGGTACCATGATTTCGAGATCTATCTGATACAAGCTTTCAGTCATATATTTCTCTTAGGTTTTTGAATCATGATGTATGCTTTGGAAATATGAAGCTTATTTTTACCTTATAGTTCGGACACTCAATATGTATAGCTAGTCAATATCTTTAGTTCATAATGATGACTTAGGCTGCAGTCATGTTGTGAAGCATTTGAAGTTGTAACTTGGGTATTGATCGAGCCAAATAAATATTCTGGATTTTCACTGCACATAGAATGCTAGACAAGCTCATCTTGAGCTGGGAACAAGAAAGGATGGCACACCTCAATTCCGTAAAAGCAACTGGACGAGGTTCAATAATTTGCTTGCTAGCAATTTTCTCCTTGAGAAGTATTGGGCGCTTCCGGATTATGTTTTTCATGTTATTGCCTTCTTAACTTCTATTTGTAGTTTTAGCCAGAACGATAAATTTATATGTTTATGGTTCACTTTAGAATATTATTTGAAGGTTGGTATTTATTCTTTATGTTACGGAAATTATGTTAGCAAATGCTCCCATAGTAGCACAACCTAAGAGTTTGTGAACCACATTACGTTTACCTTGAAAAGACCATCCGTTTTTCATTCAAGTTGATGCAGTGGCTTATCCTCTATTTAACCCCTTTGTTTTGTTCGAGGAAGTAGCAAAACCATCGTTTATCTATGTGTAACATATCTATATCTGTATATTATATATATAAATCTTCTTTCAGCAAGTACTGGTGGAGTTGGCGAATGACCCGAAGCTTGTTTATCACTGTGGACTAACACCTAAAAAGCTCCCAGTATGTCATTTTTATACACTTTTTACTCTTAGAATGAAACGTGGTTCCTGCTTATTTCTTGTAGTAATCGAACTCTGTGCAGGACCTTGTGGAGAATAATCCCATGATTGCAGTAGAAGTTCTCATTAAGCTAGTGAATTCTCCCGAAATATCAGAGTACGTTCTCTTTCATTACTTTTGGCTTCTTGACCATCAAAAAATATATGAACTCGAATTTCTCTTTTCGACTATCAGATATTTTACAGTTCTTGTAAATATGGAGATGAGTCTTCATTCAATGGAAGTTGTAAACAGACTGACTACCACAATTGAACTTCCTACTGAGTTCTTGCACACTTATATTTCAAACTGTATTAGTGCTTGTCAGGGCATCAAGGTGCTTACCTCCTACTCTTCTTTTTACTCTTTTCATCTCGAAATACAATAAAATCGTTCACATATTTGAAATTATGCATTCGTCCTTACAGGATAGGTATATGCAGAACAGACTTGTGAGGCTGGTTTGCGTTTTTCTGCAGAGTTTAATCCGTAACAAAATAATCAACGGTAAGCAGTTTGGAACAAAATCGCACTGCTGTTCTATATTCGATACACTCTAGTATTATCGGTTTTAAAGAATGTGTTGTGATACGTTAAGTGGTTTGTAAATCGGTTGCGTTTGTTTCAGTTAACGACATCTTTATCGAAGTGCAAGCGTTCTGCATCGAGTTCTCGAGGATCAGAGAAGCAGCAGGGCTGTTTAGGCTTCTTAAGACCTTGGAGTAGATGTTACTAAAGTCGTGTTTTATAATCTACGAATGTAGAAACTAACGTTTGGTGATCTACCTTTGCTTTTTTTCTTTTTTCTTTTTTTTTTTCTCAGTATGAAACTTCTCATATCAGCATTTACGCTATATTGAACGTAGCAAATTTAGTACATATTTTAGATTTTTAGTCGTTCTCCGTATGTCTTTTCATGATACACAGAATGAGAATGAGAATAAATTCAATTCGGACATTCTTGAGTAATTTGTTGTAATAAATAATTAAGAAGAAAAACCTAGTTCATTTTATCCAATATTATTTGCAAAATTGAAGGAATAATTGGAATTATAAAGAAATAATAATTTTATTCATTTTCTTAGAGCTTTCAGTTATATTTTATGAGTATATAACATATGCAAGAAAAAATATTGGTAGAGTGGAATTAGTCCACCTTTTTTCTAGATGTATTTGCAAATACTTATCATAATCAATTCTTAATTACTTTTATTTTTGGTTAAAGTTGAAAATAATTATTTTTAAGTAAAAATACGGGTTTTTGGAATTAAATAAAAAAATGAATATTTATAGTAATTATGAAAATTAAAATCTCAATAGATGCTTAACGACGAGTAGACCAAGCCAATCAGGCCAATATGGCACCAATTTGTTTTAGATCTTCATATGAAATATAGCCGAAGGGAAATCTCAGACATAAACTCAACTGCTGATTGCAGAATCTCTCTTTTTCTAGCTCTTCATACACAAACATGCAAGACCAAAATGACTATTTAGTATCGGAAATGACAACTTTTACTAATAAAGAATCAATCTAATTTCAATCTACAACTATAGCTTAAATCAACACAGCCAATCTGGCTATAACTACACTCAAATCAAATCACAATAAACCCTATAACTTCTCAAACGGTACCAACAATGTCGATGAATTCTTCCCTAAACCGCCGCAGGAACCGTAAAACTAACCGGAAAACACTGCTGCCTCGCCTTCTTGCTCGGTCGATTCGAACCGGAAATCTCTTCCTCTTCAACCTCCACATCTCGAGATGTAGTCTCCTCTTCTCCATCCTCATAAGACCAATCATCACTACATGAACCCTCCTCGTACGAGCCAGAGGGAAACTCACAATCGCTATCTGACACCACCAACATAGACTCAATATCATCAACCTTCTCCTCTTCTTCAACCCCATCAACTTCAACCAAACCTTCAACAAAGGGATGATGAAGAAGCATATCAGCTGTAAATCTATACATAGATTTCCTCACAAAACATACTTTCATGAAATCCCTAGCATCCTTTGATATCCAATTCGGAATTATCGGACTCTCCCTCCCTTCACCGATCTTCTTCAACAAACCCTCACAACTCAAATCTTTCTTCTCACTCCACGGCGCCTTCCCGGTGAGCATCTCAAGCACGATGCATCCGAGCGCCCAAATATCTGAAGGCGCCTCCTGCACGTTATCCATCACGGCCTCCGGTGATAAGTAAATCGGAGTACCTCTCAAGTACGGATCGATCTTCCTCTTCTTGGTCTGTTCCGCCCTCTTCGCCGATCCAAAATCGCCTATTTTCGCCCTGATCCCATTAGGCCCGGGCACCAATAGAATGTTATCCGGCTTCAAATCACAATGAACATAGCCAGCACCATGAATGTGCTTCAACCCTCTAAGAAGACTAATCACAAACACCTTGGCTTCACATTCCGCCAAGCCATTTTTCTCCGATCTCTTAATCCTCTCAGCTAATGTCCCGCCGGAGCCGTACTCCAACAACAGATTGAACACCATTGAACCGTTTTCCCCAATCGTCGTCTCCTCGCCGAAGCACCTGATTATATCATTACAACCTTTGACATTATTGAAAACCTCCCTCTCCTTCTGAATCGAAGCGGATGAAGAAACCTCCGCCGACTTCACCGCCATTACAGAAGGGTAATAGCTGTATCTCGATCTAGGGTTCCTCAGAGTAGCCATGTAAACACACCCGAAACTCCCTTTCCCGATCATCGAACCCCTAATCCACGCCACCCCATCTCCATATTCGACAATTTCTCCTCCCTTCCCACCCATCCTCTTCCAAATTTGGGCAAAAACCAAATTTCAATAAACGATTTCAAAGAGCGTCAACTCATCCAGTTGACGAAGCTTTTCCCATCTCTTCAAGTAAAGAATGTTTAATTAGGGTTGACAGAAAACAACGAGCAAGTGGAGGAAGGTTTCCAACTTTCTTTGCGGTTTCTTCCGAATGTGGGATTGCAAAGAATAACAAAAACATCAGCGCCTCGTTGATGGTGGAGAGAATTATGAATTGGGAAGAAGAGCGAAAGGAATTTACGCAGAATGGCGAATGTGGATTGAGTAGAAAGGGTTTGTGAAATCGGAGAACGTCATATAACAGTAATACCGGTCGCGCCGGTATCTTTCGACCGAGGCTTGACAAGTTGGTCAGAACTTTTAATGCCGTTTTTGGACTCCTTTGGAAAGTTAGATTTTGCCGAATTTTGGTGTTCGTCAAATTATCCAATTAATATTATTCATCCGAAATTAAATGTATTTCTACACGCTAAAAACTTTATGTTACATGCCAAGAAACAAATCTGTAAGACTTTTGTAAATAGTATTCCGTATTTTGGACAATAGCTTCATGGAATAATGTTATCACTGAAATACGGAAAAAAAACGAAATTTTCAAATAGTATTGTGTATATGTATTATATTAATATCGAAGTAGTTCGGATATTTATGATCAAGAAGTATTGAATTGTCTTCCACTAAGGTCCTGAAAGGAAAAGGATGGAATGTCGATGAACGTTTATTCAATAAGTAAAATCACGATTAAACAACTACCGGTAGGTCTTATTTATAGTAATTTTAAGTATTACAATCCCTACAAACTTATGTAATTATATTATAGACAATGGATAATATGGGAAAATGTGGGGGTCACCATCCCTCAAAATCTCAGATTTTGACGGTTCAAAATTTTTAATTCTGAATCCACCCCTAATTCTAGAGGTAAAAGGTGTTAATAAAATTAACATTGTTCCTATAACTAAATCTTTTTCTACCTGGTTTAGATTTGGAAGGGCGCGTGGCATCCCAACTTTTATGTGTAAACTTTGAATTGTTTTTATATTTTCTCTCAAAATTATAAATGTGATCCACCCTGATTATAGAGTATAGTGGTAAAATGTCTCATTATATTACCTTTCCTATTCCTAATTCCTTTTCTCCTTTGTTTTAGAAGGGCCTATGATAAAATTCTTAATAGTTGATAGTGATAATCTCTATTCCCTTTATAAATAACACGTTTTTTTATCGAGCATCTTATTACAAATACTTTTTTTAAAATAGTAAAGATTGTATTGACATGTTTAACTATCAAAATGTTAAACACTCTACATCATTTTATTAATTCTCGCATCGTAAAAAAACCTATCATTTTTAATAGGACGGTAGTAATACCTTGCACTGAGACATAGTTTTCTTAAACGTGTATAAACGCGACAGTTTTGAGCAGAATCACGTGCCGCCGAGTATGAACGTGATCTGATCGATCTCCAACAGACGGCGGTAAGCTTTCTGTTTACCTCTTCCCTATTAATTAATTAATTAATTAATTAATATAAACAGATCATTCTTAACGTGACGATGCGGTTTTCTTCGCTGTTATCCATCAAATCAACACGTGATGGGAAATCTTTTTCTTAAATAAACAAATAAAATTAAAATTGTTATAAACTAGAAAAGAATGCAGAGAATAATAGAGAGAAGGAATTGAGGTGTGTCTTATTATGAGGGTGGAGACCTCTATTTATAGAGTACAAGATGGGCTCTTGGGCCAACATAAGATGGGCTAATGGGTTGCTAGGGTTTACATGTGGTCAATCTATATACGGTAAATATTATTTACAATACTCCCCCTTAATTGACCATCCTTAAACAGAAATTGCTGCCTCGTTAAAACCTTGCCAAAAAAACCCAATGGGATAAAAACTGGTCGAAGGAAAAAGAGTACAGCTGCTCCCCCTCAAAATAATCATTGTAAATCCTTGAGACGGCGCATGCCGATCTTGTGTACCAACTTCTTGAATGTTGACGTCGGTAGTGCCTTCGTAAATAAGTCTGCTAGATTATCACTCGAACGTATCTGTTGAACGTCGATATCACCATTCTTTTGAAGTTCATGTGTGAAGAAAAACTTGGGAGAAATATGTTTTGTCCGGTCGCCTTTGATTTAACCTCCCTTCAATTGCGTGATACAAGCGGCATTGTCTTCATATAACGTCGTTGGATTGTCCTTTGAAGAAGCTAATCCGCACGATTTTTTGATATGACTTGTCATATTCCGTAACCACACGCATTCTCGACTTGCTTCATGGATTGCAATTATTTCAGAGTGATTTGAGGATGTTGCAGTCAAGGTTTGCTTAACAGACTTCCAAGATATAGCAGTTCCTCCACGTGTAAAAACATAGCCGCTTGTGACTTGGCTTTATGTGGATCGGATAAATAACCAAAGATCTCGCATACCCTACTAGAGAATAACCGAAACCTTTTGAGTAATATAATCCAAGGTCAATGGTACCCTTTAAATAACGTAGAATGTGCTTAACACCATTCCAATGCCTTAGAGTGGGTGCAGAGCTATATCTTGCGAGAAGATTTATAGAAAAAGCTATATCAGGTCTTGTGCAATTAGCTAAATAAGTCAATGCTCCGATTGCACTAAGATATGGTACTTCAGGACCAAGTATCATTTCGCCATCTTCAATAGGTCGAAATGGATCTTTATGCACATCAAGTGTTCTAACGACCATTGGTGATGATAATGGATGCGCTTTATCCATATAAAACATATTTAAGACTTTTTCTGTATATGAGGATTAATGAACAAATAGTCCTTCAGAGACATGTTCAATTTGCAAACCAAGACAAATTTTGTCTTTCCTAAATCCTTCATCTCAAATTCATTTTTCAAATATTCGGCAGCTTTTATTGAGCTCTTCGAGAGTCCCAATTAAATTCAAATCATCTACATAAACTCGCTATGATTGCAAATCCATTCTTTGTTTTCTTAATGAAAACACAAGGGCAAACATCATCGTTTTTGTACCCTTCTTTCAAGAGATATTCGCTAAGTCTATTATACCACATACGGCCAGACTGCTTCAACCCATACAACGACTTTTGCAGTTTAATTGAAAACATGCTTTTGGGTTTTGACTTATATGCCTCATGCAATTTAAATCCTTCTGGAATTTTCATATATATGTCATCGTCTAGTGAACCATATAGATATGCAGCTTACTACATCCATTAGACACATATCAAGTCTTTCCCGATACAACTATACTCATCAAAAATCTAAATGTAATCGCGTCCATTACCGGAGAGTATGTTTCTTCATAATCAATTCCCGGTCTTTGAGAGAAACCTTGTGCTACGAGTCTGGCTTTGTATCTCGTAATTTCATGGTTTTCGTTTCTCTTTCGAACAAAGACCCATTTGTATCCTACAGGGATAACATTTTCCGGAGTTTGAACTACAGGTCCAAAAGTTTTCCGGCTTTCAAGGGAATTTAGTTCACCTTGTATGGCTTCTTTCCACTTTGGCCAATCATGTCTAGTTTGACAGTCTTTAACAGACCGCGGTTCAGGATCCTCATTTAGAACTTCAAGAGCCATATTAAAGGCGAATTTATCGTCCACGACGATATTTTCTCTCTCCAATATCTTATTAGAAGATAAGTAATTTATTGAGATCTCATGATTTTCGGACGCTTGTGGTTCTTCAGGAACTACATTATTTTGATCAATAATTTCCGTCATTGTTTGGTTCGTGTTTTGTGCCTTTCTCTTTCTAGGCATAAAATCTTTGGAACCGATTGGTCGATCACGTTTTTGACGGATGTTGGATTCATTTGCTACCATTGCTGTTTGTCCTTCAGGGATACTAATTCTAGCAGGTGTATTGGCAGCTGGTATGTGAGATAGTGTCACTTTTCTTGTATCTATGAAAGCATCAGGAATTTGATTTGCAATCTTTTGCAAATAAATTATTTTTTCAACTTCTTGTTCACATTGATTACTTCTGGAATCAAAATGTGATAAGGTTTTTTCATTCCAAGAGATTTCCTTTTTGCTTTTCTGGATGTAGGTTTGTTCTACCTAATGTTGGAAATGTCATTTCATCAAAATGACAATCCGCAAAACGTGCGAGAAATAAATCACCCGTTAAAGGTTCAAGATATCTTATGATTGAGGGTGAATCAAATCCAACATATATCCCAAGTCTTCGTTGGGGACCCATTTTTGTACGTTGTGGGGGTGCAATTGGGACTTGGACAAAGACAACCAAAAATCCACAAGTGAGAAACATCGGGTTCTCTACCAAAAACAATTTGCATTGGGGAATGTTGTTGGTTGGCTATTGGCCGAATCCGAACTAATGATGCAAGCATGTAAAATGGCATGACCCCAAGCCGAAATTGGGAGTTTTGATTTCATAAGTAATGGTCTAGCAATAAGTTGAAGGCGTTTAATGAACGCTTCGCTAAACCATTTTGTGTATGAACATGAGCAACCGAGTGTTCAATCTCAATCCCAATAGCCATACAATAACTATTAAATGCTTGAGACTGGAACTCACTAGCATTATCGAGGCGAATCCTCTTAATCATGTTGTCTGGGAATTGAGCTCTCAATTTTATTATTTGAGCAAGTAGTCTAGAAAAAGCTGCATTTCTACTAGAAAGCAAGCATACATGGGACCATCTAGAAGAAGCATCAATCAATACCATAAAGTATCGAAATGGTCCACATGGTGGATGTATAGGTCCACAAATATCTCCTTGAATTCTTTCCAAGAAAGATGGAGATTCTATATTGACCTTTGTGTATGATGGTCTAATGACTAACTTGCCTTGCGCACAAGCACTACATGAGAATTCATTTGTTATTAGAATCTTCTGGTTCTTTATATTGTGTCCACATGAGTTTTCAATGATGCGACGCATCATAGTTGCTCCCGGATGTCCAAATCTATCATGCCAAAGCAAAAAGCTTTTTGAGTCATTGAACTTCGGGTTCATGATATGGTTCGTTTCAATTGCCTTGATAAACGTGTAATACATTCCGGATGGTAGTGTTGATAATTTTTCTTTGATCTGCTTCTGGCCAGATACAAAAGAATTTATATATAAATATTCGTTACTACCTTCTGACATTGTTTCAATGTGGTAGCCATTGCGGCGAATATCCTTAAAGCTTAGTAAGTTTCTTCTGGACTTACTAGAATATAAGGCATGCTCTATAATTAATTTAGTATCATTCGGTAGTATGATACAAGCTCTTCCGGAGCCTTCGATGATGTTCGATGCACCAGATATAGTATTAACATTATCTTCAGCTAATGTTAATTTTTGAAAATACTTTTTATCTTGGAGAATGGTGTGTGTAGTGGCACTATCAGCTAAACATATATTACAATGATTCATTTGCATTTTCTGAGACATTGTTTTTCAAGAAAATAATTTCTTAATTAGTAAAAGGCAATCAATAATAATCCGAGGAAGAATAATAAGTTTAAAAAATAATAACAATACTGAGAGTTATGAAAGCAAATGAAATGAACTATTTAACAACGGTAAATGATTAAAGCTAAATATGCTAAAAACTGCATCAATTGTCTTCTAAAACACCACCACCAATCAAGCCATCAATGTTGCCATTTGAGTCATTAAAGAAATCAGAGACATCTAAGTGAGTTGTTGGATTACTCGAACCGTCATAGTCGAGGAAATTGGTCTCCTTCTTTACTTTTCCCTTGATTGAAATCTGATACAGATTCACAAGGTGCTTTGTCGTACGACAGGTACGCGACCAATGCCCATTCATGCCACATCGATGGCATATTTCCTCCTTATTAGATGAATTGTGATCTTTGGATGTCTTAGCCCTTTTGTTGCTCGAGGTTGCATGGTCGGGATTATTATGTCGACGTCCATACCCACGACCACGACCACGACCGCGCCCATGTCCATGTTGGTTTCCACGACCATATCCATACGTCGCATTGGCTTCAGGCAATGCAGAGGAACCGGTGGGTTTTAACTCGTGGTTTTTCATGAGCAATTCATTATTTTGCTCAGCAACTAATAAACAAGATATTAGTTCGGAGTACTTTTTGAAACCTCGCTCCCTATATTGTTGTTGTAGGAGAACATTAGAGGCATGAAATGTGGAGAATGTTTTCTCAAGCATCATTTCATCAGTGATTGTTTCTCCACATAATTTCATTGTGGAGCTAATTCTGAACAATTCAGAATTATAAGTACTCACAGATTTGAAGTCTTGCAGTCTAAGATGCAACCAATCATATCGAGCCTTAGGAAGGATAACGGTCCTTTGGTGATCAAACCTTTCTTTAAGGTTGTTTCACAATTCATATGGATCTTTGACGGTGAGATACTCATTTTTTAGGTCACCATGAAGATGGTGACGAAGGAAAATCAGTGTCTTTGCGCGATCCTGCGGGGATGCGGTATTTCCTTCTTGTATAGTCTCTCCTAGACCCCTTGAGATCAAATGAATCTCGGCATCAACAATCCATGACATATAATTTTTGCCGGATATGTCAAGTGCAACGAACTCAAGTTTGGTGATATTTGTCATTCGTGCAACTCTGCACAATTAAAATAAATTATTATTAATGTCAATAAAGACTTATGTTTTTCCTTCAGGGATAAACATATATCACCTATATCATACAGTGTTATACATGAGCATTAATATTCTTCAGGAATATTAATTATTTGCTATTTCGGGAGTAATAATTTAAGATTATATAACTATATATAGTATATATATATATATATATATGTATAAACAAATATTATAATATGCATAGAAAATAAATAAATTGCGAATAATAACTCTTCAAGAGTGTGAAATATTCTTCAAGAATATTAAATTTATGCTACTTCTGGAGCAATAATTATTTCAATGAATTTGATTTGCTCTTTAAGAGCATATGATATTCTTCAGGAATATCGTGCTACTTCAGGAGCAACAATTGTAATTTAATATTAAATAAATAAATAAACAAACAAACAAGCGAATAAATAAATAAAAGCGTAGAGTAAATGTTCTTCAAGAACATGTAATATTCTTCAGGAATATTGATTGTGCTACTTCTGGAGCAACAAATCAAGTTGAAAATGTGTTTTTCAATTGTTCTTCAGGAGCATGTCATATTCTTCACGAATATTAGTATATTGCGCTACTTCTGGAGCGACAATAAATATAATGATTTTCTCGAAAGAAGTGCATGATTCAAAATAAGTAATTGATTTACTTATTTAAACCATGCACGATAATATAACTATCATAATATTAAATAATAATTGAAAGAGAAACGAAAAGTATCAACCCTTTTCATATGATTTACAAATGGGTTGATACCTTTTTTTTTTTTTTACTTTTCGGCGGAACCATCTTCAAAAAAAAAAAATTACCTTCTTTTCTTTTGGAGAGCTCCTTCGTGCTGATAACGTGTTATAAACTAGAAAAGAATGCAGAGAATAATAGAGAGAAGGAATTGAGATGTGTCTTATTATGAGGGTGAAGACCTCTATTTATAGAGTACAAGATGGGCTACTTGGGCCAACATAAAATGGGCTAATGGGTTGCTAGGGTTTACATGTAGTCAATCTATATACGGTAAATATTATTTACAATAAAAATCATATTTTTGTAAATTCGTTACAAACATAATATTGGCCCTATAAGGTAAAAGTAACATAATTGGATTATCCGGGCCCAATAAGGTGAAAATCAAATACTAAATGGGCCGGTGTGAAAGCCCATGAAAACTAACTGGCCTACTGCTTTCTTGAGGAAAGGGAAAACGAAAGTTCGGAAATAAAATCAAATTTACACGAAAGAAAATTCCTCAAATCTCTTCAGCGTTTCTGAATACTTCTTCAGCAGGAAATTTAATGATGAATGTAAGCTTGCTAGATTATGCTTTTTCCGATTTGTATTTCAGGATATTTTGTTAATATATATATATTTTTTTGTAATTCCCGATTAGTTTAATTATACTGGGGTTGAATGCTTGCAGTTGGCCGATTCAGCCCCAGCGATGAATAATTTGCTTGGTTCGGAAGCGGATTCTCAAAGAACCTTGTAAGTTACTCGTGGTCAAATTACTTCTGAAGATCTGATTATTACTCTTTTTCGGAGACATTTACCGAACTAGGGTTTTAGATGAATTAATTTTGGAGTTTATTTTTAGGTTTGACATTGTTTGTAGTATTTGCTTATTTGTTTGTTTCCATGAGTCGTTGGGCGTGATGGAGTACGCAATAAATGGATTTTGTTGGTGTAGGTCTCCATATGTTACTGGGACCTCAGTGATTGGGATCAAGTACAAAGATGGGATTCTCTTCGCTGCTGATATGGGAGGTTGGATTCTGGAAAAATTGCATCTCTCATTTTTTTTTTAAATTGAAATTATTTAGGGTCGTTTATTTATTCGAGAAAGTTGATGCTAAGCAGAGTGATGTAAGTTTGCCCCTGGGTTTGTTTGAATGCATGAAATGGCTCTTTTGCGAACAAGTTTGATGCAGGTTTGTTGTGTGTGTAAAAAGATATGTATATCCATCAACACATGCAAGAGCCTCTACTATCATACACACCTTTTCTGGAAGCAGTGGCCTTTAATTATGATGAGAATAATATGAAATATTGCAAATCTAGAGCAGGGCTAGTTATTTGATCTTTTCTGACCTCAAATAAAATGTTAGAAAATTGGATATCTATAGAAACGTGCTCTTTGTAAAGGAAAAGTATGCCTTCTAATTTTGTTCATAGTGAGTAGTATTTTGATGTTTAACTATGCATTTCCTATCTAATTATTAGTTCTGTTAGTATAATTAATGCATTGCCCTAACTTCTTAATAGAACTGAGAAGAGGAAAAAGGTCTTCATGAGTAACTAGCCGAATTTGATCACATATGCATGTGTTGCTGAGTAAATGATTAGGGCTCATGATTGCAAGTTATGAAGCTGGCATTGTATTGTGGATGAGATGCAGTCCGTCAATTGAGAAAGTTAAAAGCTTTTGAACATAGAATGATAAAGCTATTTGGATCTCTTTTTCATTTGCTTTTGATTCTAGCTCTTTTTCTATGAAGTTCTAGTATGGCCTTGTTAGAATTTATGTTCTTAAATTTCTAGTATACATTTCTAATTGATTTAGTGTATTTCACGGCAGAGTTACATAACAGGTTGAGCAATGAATATTTACCTTTTATTTATTACTAGAATGGACCACATTGACCGTGAGTGATTGTGTGTATGTATCTTTTGGCCCACTAGTATATGGTATGATGTGTGCTAGATCCTTGGCTGCGGGTTTGGGGGCGAGAAGCCTCCGGTGGAGCCGAGGTGGCGGAGTTCTTTGTTTTCCCAATTGTGACAAGAGGGAAAGACAAGGGAGGGTGAAGTTGAGAATAGGTTTTCTTTAGGCAATTCTTACTTACTTTTCATTCAACAACCATCAAGCCCTTATAAGGGGAATTTACACAAAAGCAGTACAGAGATAATACGAGATAACAAGCTAACTAAGGGAATACCAACTATTACCTAAACCCTAACTTTACCAACTAATCAAAATATAGTTCAAAAGATAACAGTCCCTAGAATGACTGTCCTTGCCAGATCTTTTCACCATCTAAGGTTGATCCCCTTGATCTTTCTCGGTTTCTTCTCCTTTCTTGGTTTCTTTCCCCTTAGCTTTACCTCGGGAATAGTGGGTTCGGATGAATGCATCAGGTAGTAGCTATTATAGATTCTTAGACATGCAATACTTATTCGTGGTGCTCATATTTGATAGGTTCATATGGGTCTACCCTTCGTTACAAGTCTGTGGAGCGACTGAAGCCAGTTGGGAAACATTCTGTTATTGGTGCAAGTGGGGAGATCAGTGATTTTCAGGAGATCATGCGGAATCTTGATGAACTTGCGTAAGGCATCTATCTGATTGGAAATACTCTTCGAACTTGTTCCTGTTTTCTATACTGCTTTATTTTTTTCGACTGCTCTTGTTGCTATAGGGTAAATGGATAATTGTCACTCGCTGATTGGATGCTTTGTAAATGTAGCTTAAAGGATGCCATGTGGGACGACGGCAACTCTTTGGGTCCTAAAGAGGTGCATAACTACCTGACTAGGATGATGTACAACCGTCGCAACAAGTTCAACCCACTGTGGAACTCACTTGTTCTTGGTGGTGTAAAAGCCGGAAAGAAGTACCTTGGAACAGTATGTACTACTAAATTCTCTATCATAGTTTACTTTTAATTATAGCCAAGGGTTTTTTTATTTTTTCTCTTGATGTGATTACAGGTTAGCATGATTGGCGTACAATATGAGGACGACCATGTTGCTACTGGATTTGGGAATCACTTGGCTCGGCCAATTCTCCGCGATGAATGGAATGAGAACTTGACCTATGAAGAGGGTGTAAAACTACTGGAGAAATGCATGCGCGTGCTTCTTTACCGTGATAGATCAGCTGTTAACAAACTTCAGGTATGATTCGTCTTCTTTTCACCGTGATGTATCAGCTTTCAACACACTATGCTTCATCTCTCTATGATGAAAATTCTCAACCATATACCTGATTTAAAATCTAGCAATGCCTTACCACTTACCAGTTACCAAAGAACACCTTTAACAGTGGAAATTCAATGCATAATTTGATTCTAAACATATTAGAGGAATGATAAAATGTGGGAATGAGTTATTGAAAAAGCGATTGAATCTTTAGAGTGAATAAAATTTGAAGGTTTAATATTCCTAAATCTTTATTATAAATCAAATTTGAATGTTTAATATTCCTAAACCTTTAGTGTGGATCAGATTTGAAGGTTTAATATTCCTATGCTGAAACCCCTCTTCTGCTATGATGTGGAAACTGGACTAGACTAATTTATCCCTAACAATTAATGTTAATTCCCAGATTGCTAAGATAACAGAGGAGGGCTTTTCGGTTTCTGAGCCTTACTCGTTGAAGACCTACTGGGATTTCTCCGCGTTCAAGAACCCGACCGTAGGTGCTGAGGGTTCTTGGTAGTAGTAGATCTGTATTCGTATAATACAATGCACTTCACTTGTGTTTTCGATCTCTTGTTCTGATGACTTGCTCTTTGAAACAAACTTGCTGAAGAAACCTTAAAACCATGATTTTATGCTTGATGCTATTGCTACAAATTGACTTAGTCATCTTATTTTATAATGGCTTTGTATTGCGCTACATCTTATTATATTTTGGTATTATATTGTGTTATATATGCTTAAGCAAAGAATTCCTTATAATCAAAGTGATAAAATTACGAACTTCAACCGTGAGAAGAAAGCAAAGCAAAGAATCTATACAAAAGAAATTGTGATGGTTGAAGAATTTTCTTTGCTTTAAGTAATGCATGATGGGTGAACACGTACACGTTACTCGAGTTTAGCTTGAAGGTATTGAAAATTCGGGCACGCTTTCATCAACGCGGATCTTCTGTCCCAAAATGGGAGGAACACTTGGTGGCCCACCAATCACGCAGCGTCACGCGTGCATTGGTGGGCCCCATTCAATTAAATTAATATTTAATTTTAAAAAGGTGGCCCACCAATGCAAGCGTGGCGGGGCGTGATTGGTGGGCCACCGAAGGGGCCACCAAAAATGGGCCAGATGATCTTCTGGCCGCTTTCATACATGCAGTTCGGATTAGGGCCCGAATTCAATTTTAGACTAAGGATCGAATTACACATAATAAATTAGGGTTATTCTATTCTTCTATAAATTCTTCATAGTATTTGAAAAATCATAGTGTATAATCCTGATTTGGTAGGGCCCCAAACATAGTTGAAAGGCGAACTGAGTAAGCAACTTTCGCGTTATTTTTTTTGCTTTGCTCATATCTCATATTTATATTTCCGCGTTAGTACTTACTAGTTAGAAAATATTATCAAGTAAACATTTCACCCAAAACGCCACTATGAGTATATAGAAATATTTTCTTGTTTCTAAAGAATATACCTAATTAAGAATCATAAATGATACTCCCTCCGCCCCAATGCCTATTAGCAATTTTTTTGTGTCTAACTAAATATTTCACCAACTTTAATAGATCTAATTAATATGATAATACAGAAAAAGACTATTTTATCCCACTTTTATAATAGCAAACATAATTATGGCATTAACTTTTTAGTAATTTACTTTAATTTACTCAAATTCTAATACTAACATTTATCTAACTTTCATATCATTAATTTTTTTCCTTAATTTATGTGAAAAAGCAAAATGGACATATAAAATAGGGACGGAGGGAGTATAATTAATGTAATGAATAATGTTAATCTAATTAATGATAATGTAAAATGTAATGGTGGGGTTGGTCATCATTTTGGAAACTGTGTAAAACTGAAGTCCTCAACCATGATATATACTTGAACAAAGATAAGGGGGATATGAGCTTTTATTAACAAACGACAACACTTTAAATATCACACCACTCTATTAGATAAATATTACAAGTTCACAAGCAGCCATATATGCATGTTTTAAATTAAAGTAAATGATGTAGTATATAATATAAAAATAAAGATGCATAGCTTCTCTCAATCAAACGATCTTCATTCCAGCTTTGTGATCTGCAGCACAGGGGTGTAAACACATGAAGAAGTCGCATTTATCCGAAGCACACTGAAATCCTTGGCAACCATAATCCTTTCTCTCACCGCACACGTCGCAGTGCAGCTTCTTGGTGAGAAGTTGATACGCAACAGGGTGGTGGTGAAGCGGAAAGACGTTGTACAGCTGCCCAAACTTGATGTTCCGATACCTGCCCGAAGCGGCGGGGAAGCAGTCGGGATGGACGGAGAAGTTGCATGTGCTGCAGTGATACTTCCATCTCTCCGGATCCATCTCTTCCTCGCAGTAGAAGCTACCCGGATTGAAAGTCAACCTCAGCCGGTGTTTGTCCCATCCAGGGTTATCGAAGGCTACTGGCAACAGAGCACAAGAAGAATGCACGATGTATCCGCAAATATCACATCGGTAACAATCATGAAAAAATGTGCTCCGACCACATGCGCCGCATAGACGTTTCACGTAGCTGTCAAGTCTTGTAATGTACCTACTGAGAAGCTTGAGATTATGGTGTGGATGAGCTTTGTGTTTTATGGTATCAGGCAATGAAGCGCACTTGATATCTACTTTGAAGTCGCACACTCTGCATCCGTAGAAGAAACCATTTGTGTAGATCTGACAAATACTACACTCAACAAAGTCGAGTTTGGAACGACTTTCAAGTGTTAGGTTGTGATGAGGGTCGGGGTGGAGTGGGTGAAAGGGAATTTGAGGGGGTAAGTACTTGCATTCTCCGCAACTCAAGTAGTATTTATATGAAGATTGTCGTCGTCGTCCTTCTTCTTCTTCTTCTTCTTCTTCTTCTTCTTCTTTGTGAAATATTGGCGTCGTGCACCCATCACACATTAATTCTAATTTACTGAAATCATCATCATCACTATCTTCTTCATCTTCTTCTTCTTCTTCTTCTTCTTCTTCTTCTTCTTCTTGGTGATGGAGTAGTGACGATGATGATGAGACTAAATGCAATTGAAGATCGTGATTATGGAACTTGTATTCGATCTTATCATTAGGAATATTGGGCATTAGTAATCCTCCTACCTTGGTAACAAAAGAACCGATGATTTCTTCAACTCCGTTCTTCAAGGGGAAATCAATGACGCCCTTGTCCTTGATGGCGCACTTGACATGAGCAACAAATCTGCAAATCGCACAGTGGTAGGCCCAATACCTAGGGATCAAATCCTTGAGACATATATCACAAAGTAAACCGTATCTGATATATTCCAAGGGGAGATGATAGACGAGAGTGAGGGGGTGGAGGTGGTACTTGAATTGCTCGGTGGGGCTCAAGTTGGCACAACCATCGTGGATCCAATACTGGCAACCGGTGCACACGTAGGAGTCGCCTCTCTCAATGGTGCCACAACCGTCGCACCTCGACCAACACGATCGCCCGGGCCTCCGGAACAACGACAGCTGATGCTGCGGATGGCTCGGGTGAGTAATGCATATTTGTGCCACCTCCATACCGTGCGCGCACCCTATGTGGATTTGGAACCCACATCGGTCTGAGCTACCACAGTGGTAGCCCATCCTTATTATACCCCTTCCGCAGACTGCACAACTGGGGATGCCCCCTCTTCTTGCTTTTGGATGAGGGTGTGTTGAGGGTGCATCGACACCTTCATCTCTCGCGGCATCTCTGCGCATGCTTCGTGTAACAGGAGGTTTATTGGATTCGAGCAGTCCTCACGGCATACGTAAGCCGTCTCTCTGGGACTAATGTACTTATCGCATCCATAACATCTTCTGTACCTTGTGTTAACTTGTCTCAGAACGAGGGGATGCTCATGGTAGAAATGGTCAATGCTCTGCTCCTCCTCTTCCTCCTCTCTCTCTCTTCACTCATCCTTTAGGTTTTCTTTTAACAAGCTAGAGATGATTCATGTGTTTATAATAATGCTAGATTCTTTTCAACTTGGCAAAACCAAAAGAGTAGAATCTTACAAACTTCAAATGTATGCAAAGAATCTACTTCAATTCAACCCCAAGCAAATCAAATTAACAGAGATTTTTACTTTCTTTTCTTTTACTTTTCTTTTCAATTTTATGAAATGTTTTTCGGTCGGGGTGTCATTCTTTTGTTACTATGAATATGAAATTATAATTCTGGGAAATGTCGACTAATCCATAGACGAACAAATTACATATGGAATGAGCTTAATTCCAAATATAGTGTGTTATTATTTGCTTAGGAGATCTGTCAATAGACATATATTTGGAGTCCGATAATCTAAAATCAGATTATTAAATATATATAAGCCCAATATATATAACATATTCAGAAAACAAAATAAATTTGTATAAGTTCTTCCGAACGATTGCTATATATGATATGATGCTATAATTTAAATTTCTGCAAACCATACAAGAAAGTTAAATCACATCCATGGAAACTAGCACAGCAGTAGCTGATTGCGGCATGAGCAGGCTGACTCACTGGGAACAATGTACCATATACACCAATCACAACCTTTTCTTTTCCTGCCTATTTCACTCAAAATGAGGGGATACTTATGATAGGAAATGTGATGAGATCATATGTCTAATAAATTCATTTTTAAATGATGTAGTTTTGTATTAAAAAAATATACTTTTTAATTATTTATTAAATTATTTTTTAATATTATCCTTTTAATGTGTTTTTTTCAATACAAAACTACCTCATTTTAAATCAGACACCAATTAAACAAAAAATTATTGGACAGGTGATTTCATCCCGATAGAAATGATCATTCTTTTCCTTTCCCCCCTCTCTCTCATCAGTCATTTTCCAATGTTTTGTTTTCTTCTCCTCACATTGACCAAGAAATATTGTGTGTGTGTTTGGATCGCTTCAAAACTTCATTTAATATTTTCAAGTTATATAGTAGTGTGAGGACGATGACAACATACAAAGATGTAATTATAGATAGAATCTTACAAATTTTAAATATAAGCAAACAATGAATTTAAAACAAATTGTTCTCGTAATTGATTGATTCTTTTCTTGTTATAAACACCGTCGGATATTATAAATTTCAACCACAAGCATGAAAAATACTGAAATGGGTTTAATTCTACACATAGTCAGATAATTCTACAACCAGATAGTTAATTAAAGATAAATAAGCCAAATATATAACTCTCGAATTAAAATATTCTATTTCTTTCTTTTACATAACTCAAATTTTGAGTGACCGACTAACTGAAGGTAAAACACAGTATATTAAATATGTCCAATTTTATACAATACATTTATTAGTTTTATCAAGACCAGAAAATATAAATATATTAATTTACACTAATTATATATTCCCAGATGTTCCTTCTGCACCCACAACATCTTCCATATTATGTGCCCAACATTCTTTTATTTCTGGAAAACTTTATGTAATTATTCATTATATATGATGTCCAACTATTAATCTTCAAGACTTATTATTAATTACCTATATATCGTCGATAGAAATGAGACATAAATTAAAATGCTGAGAAGGATATATATGCATGCAATTAATTCAAGATCAAACATAAGCCCTATATATTTTAAATTTGTTAGGTTCGATTTCTTTTTATTCAGGCATAAATCGCACAAATACAATAATTAAATGGCTTAAATCTTTTATCTTTTTTATAAAAAAATTCCTTTTCTCATTTGTTGCAAAAATTAATACTAGTTAAATGGTTTAAATCTTTTATCCTTTTTTATTCTCTTTTTTCTTTTGTGGCAAACTTCATGCAGTCACTCATTAGTCCGTCCAACTTTAACAAGCTGAAAAAAAAGAGGGAAATGAGACATAAATTTAAATGGTCGCATAAAGCCTATAAATTCCACATTTGTTCGACTTGATTTATTCATCGACAAACATGAAGGCTATTTCATTCGTTCTCTTAGTGCTGGTTCTGGTAGCGGCGGCGGTGGCTCCGGCGGCGGCGGAAGAAGAAGGAAGAGTATATCCTAACGGGTGGGGCCCAGGAAAGGGCCCACGCATTACTCATCGACCACCCACTCCCAAGACTCCGAGGAGGTCTCATCGGGGTAGGGATGACAATTTTGCGGGTCGGGGTCGGGTATCATTGGACCCGGACCCACCCCGAGCCTTAAAAACTGGACTCGGACCCGCCCCGTGGACCCGCACGGGTCCAGAATTTAGGACCCAGCTCCGGACCCGCCCCGGACCCGCAAATATTTTAGATATTAATAAATTTAAAATTATGTTCCCTCCGAAAATATACAAACACTCTTGACCACTAGACCAACAACTTATTTGTTAAATTTAGACAAACATAAAATATATATAATTTTAAACTGATATTTTATTAATTTTAATTTAAAACATAAATAAAAATGTAGTAACTTTAATCAAATATAATGATTGTAGTAAGCATGACTAATATTTCATGTGAAAAATAAAAATAAAACACAAAAACAAAATCATCTTTCAAATATATTTTGTAGCTTTTATTCATCATATTTCTTTAATTTTTTTAAATATACTTTCATATGTTATGATTCTTATTAAAGTACTATTACACATCAAATGTATAAAATAAAAATAACGATAAAAAGGCGAAAATAACGAAAATTATTTTTCAAATATATATTTTGTTTTTTTTTATTCATCGTCTTTCTTTAACTTTTTCAAATATATTTTCATATATTATGATTCTTATCAATTGCTTATGATTCTTATCAATTGCTTGTGCATATGTTATAATTCTTATCAATTTATAACTGAAGTTCATAAATAATAAGATAAAGTATAATTTTTCACCTGTATCAATAATTTTCTTACACAAACAAATATAAATTTTGTTGCTTTTGTTCATCATCTTTCTTTAATTTTTCAGACATACTTTCAAATCTTATGATTCTTACGAACTTATGAATTGCCTATGCATATGTTATGATTCCAAACTCCAATTGTTCATTAGTCATGAAAAAAATTTGATTGTGAACTTGTAATTGTTCATTAATACTTATTTGTAACACAAAAAACGTTAATTTCATTTTCGAAATACATGTTCATGATTACAATTTTGAATATAAAAATACTGAAATTTAGAAAGTTAATATTAATAATATTTATATTTTCTAAGCTAATTTTTTGTTAGATGTATTTTCACTTGTTATAAAAAGTTTTTAATTGTATTTGTTCATTTACATGATTGTATTTACACATATAATCCATTTCAATTAAAGAATAGAAATAAAAAATTGCGCTTTAAACATATGTATTTTAAAAATACTTATTTTATGATATAATAAATGTTAATTTTATTTTCGAAATACATACTCGTGAGTCGTGATTACAATTTTGAATATAGTATATTGAAGTTTAGAAAAGAAAATATTTACATATTATAAGCTAATTATGTTAGATGTATTAATTTAGTATATTATATTTTTATATATTAATATCACTATATATGTGGAAGAATAACGAATGTGTGTATTAGCTCAACTGAAAAGTCTGGAATAAATTCATGTACAAAAGCTATTGATGCGGGTTTGAATCCCGCTAACAGCATTTTTATTGCAGGACGGGTCCGGGGCGGGTCTAAACGGTTCGATTCTACATGGGACGGGGCGGGTCCACTGTGGGAACCGGAACCGCCCCGTCCTCGTACGGGGCGGGTATTACCCGCCCCATCGCGTGCGGGTCCGAGGCAATTCCGGATCTTTTTGCCATCCCTACATCGGGGACGCCCGCCAACAACCCAATAAAATATAATAATATATGTTGCTACAAAATCATTTTCCAGAATAATAAATTGAAAGTTTAATTGGAATCCTATCATTATGTGTTTGTGTTTAACTAATTTATGTTGTATTATACTAATAGAAGCAATTACTAAAACCATCAAAACTAGCGATAACGAAATCATAAGATAGATATCGTCCTAATTGGTAGGGGCGAATACTGGGGCAATATGCGCAATTTTTGAAAAAAAGTTATTTCTCTCCGAGCCATTAAAATTATACAGTTCACCTCTTGAAATGTTCCTCTTTCGTAATTCTAAATTCGTCCCTCCAATTAGATTATTCTACAATATGATAAATATCTCAATCATAAAAAGAATGAAATAGTGCTAGTTCATGCACCTAATGACCCCAATCATCTAAGTAATCTATCAGCTTGTTTCCCTCGAAATAATGTGAAAAGAAGATTGTGATGTTGACTTTTCCTACATCTTGATAGACTTAATTCTCTTTATTTGTCGCCAACTTTATGCACTATTCATTATTTTGGTTTTTCATACATTTGATAGACTTTAGTTTCTTACGTATTTCTTTTACCTACATATTGTTGAGAGTTGAGAGATAAATGAGAAATAAATTAAAAGGCAAGAGAAGGATAGGCATGCGTTAATTCCATATCAAACATAAGCTCTATATATTTCACATTTGCTTGGTTCGAATTTCTCCATACAACAACCATGAAGGCTATTTCACTCTTTCTCCTAGTGCTGGTTCTGGTGGCTGCGGCGGCGGCGGATAGCTCCGGAGAGAGCTTGATGGGGGCATCGCATGAGGAAGAAGAAGCAACGGCGCATCCTAACCGCTTGCGGTGGAGGAAGAGGCCTCCACGCCCTCCTCGTTCGCCGCCGAAGCGGAAACCTCCACCCGTCCGGGACGTCCTCCAAAAGCTCCAATAAGCATATGAAATATATGCATGTTATGTTGTTAAAAAATAATAATTTCTTCTGATAATTAATAAATTATAAGTTTAGATGGATTCGTCTCTTTTTATTTACATAAAGATATAGTACTATATTATGCACTGAAATCCACAAAATATATTATATTTGACACTAGAAGAAAAGGTCTTATAATTGATGAAAATTGTAAAAACAAAAGGTAAAGACTTTCTATAGAGAACTTGACCTGGAAAGATAAATAAATTAAAGTAGATGATAGTAGATATTAATTCTATTGGTTAATTAATTAGTGTAATTAGTTCCGTTTTCGTTTTTCATGCACTTTGAGAAAATGTATGATAAATCAGTAGTTAATAAATGTGGGGTGCATATTTCATTTGAGTGGAGAAAATATTAATTTTGGTTCTCTAATGTGACTTATGTCCGATTTTGGTCCTCTAATATGATACTGTTTGATTTTGGTCTTATAACTTTCTTTAGTATTTGATTTTGGTATTCTAATGTAGCAGTATTCGATTTTGGTCATGTAACTTTATAATGTGTCCGATTTTGATCCTATAACTTTACAAGATATCCAATTTTGGTCCTCAGATAGAAATTGTTAAAAATAAAAAGACACGTGAATTTCACACTTCGTCGAATGATTAATACTAAGTCATTTGTAAAATTTCATGACAAGAAAACGAACATTTTTAGTATGTAAAAGAACACTGGTGATGGCAAAACTGAAGATCTACGAATTCCATGAGCGTTTTGGGAGATATACCAAAAAGAGTAACATGTCGATCCATGTTTATATAATAATATTATAGGTAGATAACACCTAGCGATTTAAATTGTGAGATGAAAACTTTTATGAACCAATTACATATGATTAGAGGTGGCAAAATGGGCGGGCGGGCCGGCCCAGCCCCGGGCCAACTTAATTTTTGGGCCCGTCCAAGTCCGCCCGGTAGTTTACCGGGTTATGATTTATGAAGCCCAACCCGACCCCGGGCTTTTGGGCGGGCGGGCGAGCGAGCTTAGCCCACTAATTTATTTAATATTTTTTATAATTTTATAATTATATATTTGTTGTATAAAAATAAAATTAATATATGTATAATTTAAATTAAATATATTAATATTGAATAAATTATAAATTATGAAGTGATTAAATAAACTAAATAGATCATATTATAAATTTAAGTACAAATAAATATCAAAATTCAAAGCCGAATACAAGTAAACATTACAAAAATTCAAACTAAGACAATAAACAACTTAAAATCGTCAAGTTTCAACATATATTAATTGCATTTTGAATATTTCTTTGATAAGTTTTTCTCTCCCATCTTTTTTTCATTTATATTTATGTATTAATATTAATATTATCTAATAATTATGCATTTTTTTTTGGCGGACTTTTTAGCCCAAAAACCCCGGGCTTTTTTAGCCCAAAGCCCATAGAGCCCGTGGTTTTTTTGGGCGGGCTTTTTAAGCCCAGCACACCTTCGACTTCTATTTTTAGAGCTCAACCTAACCCTTTTTTCGGGTACCCCGGGCCAGCCTACCGGGTCGGGCCCATTTTGTCGGCTGGCATCATAGTATATATATTACATCCCAATAATCTGAAATCAGACAATTAAACACATATAAGCCCAATACATAACGTCCAACTTTAAAGAATATATTAATTAATTAATTAATTAATTAATTTTATCATATTCGATTCCCTTCTCCTTAAATATCACTTAATTCCCACAATGTTTTATAAATCGTTTAATGTTGTAGAAATGTTTTTATAACTGTACTTTTAGTTGAATTTTAAATCGTACTGAATAAGTGATATTTCGAGAATGTTGGAGTGGAGCTACAGTGGCCCTCCATATCATCTGATTTTCTTTTAATTTACATTAACTATTCCCGCTGTAATAATTCAGTAATGAATTAGAAAATCATGATTCTCATCTCAGGTATTTGGCCCACTTGGTTTTTAAATTAAGAAAGTATTTGGGCTTAACCATAAATTCAATGTAATGTAATAATTTACATATTTCAACATGGCAATGAAAATAAAAATGCGTAACTAAGACACCACAAAATAAATTAATTAAATATATGGTTGCTATATAAAGTCACATTTTATTCGCGGAATATCTCCTGTTCTGCATGATTACATTGTTTATTTTCATAGTTAAATACTTGCTGAGAATTTAGCTTTTCCAGGAAAGAACACTAAATTAGCTTTAGTATTATGAGTGCTTTTTCACTTAATCCCAGAATATTTCAACTTTATTAATCAATAATATTCCTTCATTAGTATTATCATTAATTAGCATATAGATAAAACAAAGAGTATTATTTTTACAACGAGAAAAACTTGTAAATATGCCTGGTTCGAGTCCAATGAACAGTATTAAATGAGGATACAACCTACCAATCGAAAAGCTATTAATTAAAATTGTTTTTATGTTATTCTTCCCAATAAGATTTAGAACCAATCGATCAAAAAGCACCCAAATGTTATCAACCATTCATTGTGGTCTAGCATATTTAACTAGATGGACGGACTACATTAGTCCAACCATTTGTATCATAGATTTCAGAAGGTAGAATTAAAAGAGGGAAATCTGCAATTTTAAAATACAAATTATTGATTTGGGAGATTTTTTATTTCTGTAAATAGATATATACATATAATCTTGTTAAAATTAAAGTAATCAAAAAATATTATATAAATATATATATAATTTAATGAAACATGTACATAAATCTTTTTCTAAACTCGAATAAATTAAAGAAAAAAAGAGTTTATATTGTACTAAATTTATTAGAACCACTAGTTTTTGGTTATTATTCGGACAGTTACTTTATTGGGGTATATTATTTATAGATAATAAGAGTATAATAGAACAAATACAAAAAAAAAAAAAAAAAGATGGTTCTACCAACGAAAATAAATTATTCTTAGCTTATCTTCTTATTTAAATGGGATTTTTCAGTGTCATTTTCAATTAAGATTTGGACTTTCAATATTCACTACACCATTCAATGCTTAGCAATGATAAATTATTCAATTTGAATATATTCCCTAGAAGAATTATCCAAAATCATATGCTAATAATATTTTATATTTAGTGGGTGTTTGAAACAACTTTTTGTAAGCTGCTTCAGCTTTAAGCTGATGTGAGAGTGTTTGGAACTCCCAGCTTAAAGTTGAGATTCTCTAAAATTAAGTCGAAAATAGAGAATCAGCTGAAGCTGCTCCACCCAACTTCTAGCTTTCAGCTTATAGCTTATGCTTTTTTCGGACCAAACTACCCCTAATAATTTTATCTAATTCCAGAACTATCCCTAACCCTAATATTTTGTGAGAATACATTTTTATAACATCCGCCGCGTCTCTTCTCTTCTCTCTCTCAATTCTTCATAAAATTTATGGAGGAATTTTTATGTATTTTGTTTGTATGATGAATTTATGTAAATAAATAGTATTTAACATATAAGTGTATACTATATTTATTATAATACAATTTTATAATATATATAATATTTAGATTAATTTAGTATTTTATAGTATTAGATTGAAATTCTAAGCAAAAAATAAATATTGAATAACAATTATTTCTGAATTTTATTATTTATTATAAATAATAATTAGTAATATTAAGGGTAAAACATACATTTCTTTTAAAAAGTAACAGTAAGTTATTTCTATCAGCAGTATTCTTAAACACTATTTTCCCCACTTTCAGCAGCTTTTAACACTTATTTTCATACACTAACTGATTTTCAAATAAGTTGCTTTAAGCAGCTTTCAGCACTTATCAATAAACTTCAGCTACTCCAAACACCCCTTTAATGTTTAGATACTCAAGTTGTTGACTTCATCAATTACCTTGATATACTCTACAAGTCCGTATAAATATTAATTTAAAACCGAATCAAATAAATTCGTAATTAATTATATATAACAGACTTAATTTATAGTACGTGTTGGAAGGATGTACAATTTCGTAAATGAAAAGTTGTGAATTTAAATTTTTGGAAGTCGAATTAGTAAGATTGTACTTATAACATATATACTTAAACCTCGATAAAGTAATAATTTTAGAACAAAGAAAAAATATTCATTTAATGAGGTTATTATTTTATCGAATATTATTTTAGTGCATTGACCCATATCGAGATCGGAATAAATTATTATTTTAACAAAATTATTACTTTATCGAATATTACTTTATTGAGGTTTAACTGTACATTTATAACTCTTACAAATTTATATGTCGATAGATTGTATGATATTTTATTATTTTAAAAATAACTAATATATAAAATATGTAAGAAATTAAAATACCCCACTGAGCCGAGCTTTACACTTTTATAAGATGGTGAAGAGGAAATCTGCTGTTTAAAGGCGGCAGTTAGAGTGAAACTATTGCTCCAATACTATTTCTTCAAATTGTAAGCTCCCGATTCCCAAAATCTCACCTTTGATCTATTCCCATGTGTTTTTCTCATCGATTTTGCTTGATTCAATCGGAATTACTTCAACATTTGTTCTTGGATCTGGAGTACTGTCTTTCTCTCCACATGCACACACTCACGCAATCTTAGTTCTGAAGTTTGTTTCGTATTTAAAAAAAAAAAAAAAAACTAATTGCATGTATTGTGTTTCATTTAGAGATTTCTGAATTTGATGGTTTCATTCAGTTAGCAAGTTTGTTTTCGTGATTATTTAGACTTGAACTCTGTTTGATGAAACAGAGTTTGGAGAAAATGGCGGCGCCGTCAGTTCAACAGCCGCAGTTTATGACGAATACGGACCGCAGAACTCATCCGAACGAGACGCTAATTGATAATATTGAATATGATCAGATTGTCGTACCGGAGGTGAGCTTTCATTTTTTTTTCCCGTCATTAATTTGAATTTAGTTTAATGGTAATTAAGAATTATAATAGTTAGGGTTTTTTTAATCCCTTTTATAGTTTCTGTTTCATTTTGGCCAAAATTACTTGATGAATGTGTTTCGCAATTTTCTGCATGTTTTTGTGATTGGTTTTGAAGCTGGTTTACTGTGAACACATCATCTCGTTTCTGTTGTTATGTTGTGGCCCTCTATGATTTAGGGTTGTTGAGTGGTTGCATTTGCGAGTTGTTTGAGTGATGTCACTTTGAAGTTGGTAAATATTTTCTCTTCAAAGTATGATTAGGTGTAACTATGTTATGTAATTTCAGTTGCAAGTTGTTTCATAGTATGATTAGGTGTAGTATCAGTTCTCTAATTTCGACTGCAAGCTGTTTGTGATAGTTTCGACGGAGTTGGAACTTTGTAATGGTATACCTTAAACAAGTAGTTCAGAATCCAGAAAGCAAACAGTAGATCTTTTGAATGAACTAAGCTAGAGCACTGCTTGATGTAATTGGACCATCGACAAGCACTCTTGATATTTCTTCAATGCAGGCTCATGTTCCGTGAATGATCGATATCAATTTGTTTTAATCTCTTGTAGAATAAAAGCTGGAAGAACTTGTTCGCGTATATGGGCCCTGGCTTTCTTGTTTGCATAGCCTATATTGATCCAGGAAATTGTAAGGGCTACTAAGTCTTGTTTAGTTAGAGCCAACTAACTATTTATATATAGTATATCGTTTGACTCTGTATATTTTCTGCACCAACAGTTCAGACTGATCTGCAGGCCGGAGCTCAATACAAGTATGGGGTGAGTCTAATGAATTGTGTTTGATGTTTATTTTTATTACTTTGAGCAAGGTAGACTCAAGAATGCTATAATATGGACTAACTAAATATAGCATATTAACTGTCCTTAAAAAGGTGAAAAAGGATGAAAACTCTTGTAAATGTAATATAAAAGTTCAGTAGCTTGACTGTGATGTTGTTTCTTTTCAATTAACATTCACCTGACCAGAAAGGTCTGTGCTCTGTGCTTTTTTACCAAAGTGAAAATTAAGTTCATGATCAATTATGTAATCAAAAGGGTTTTTTCCATACAAAATCTCTTAAATTTTGGTATTTAACTTTTCCTGTGTATATTCTCCTATTTCAGCTACTCTGGATCATATTGCTAGCTTCATGTGCTGCTCTAGTTATCCAATCTCTTGCAGCAAACTTAGGAGTTGTTACAGGTTCAAACTTTCTTCAACTGTTCCATCTTTATGTTTCCGACTTTCCGTGAAAGTAAAATACGTTATTCTATAATGTTTAGCTTTATACACCTCGGCTTGTAATGTACTTCTTGTTCTGCAGGAAAACATTTAGCTGAGCATTGTCGAAAGGAATACCCAAGGATCCCAAATTTTATTTTGTGGATTCTTGCAGAAACAGCAATAGTTGCATGCGACATTCCTGAAGGTTGGGTTCTCACGATAAAACAAAACATTGTTTGCTCATGCTTTAGTTGGAAGTGAAAAATGAGCCCACTGACCGTCAAGCAAAGTCCCTTCAAGATTCCACTTTGGCGTGGAATCTTGAAAATTAGTTCTTTCATTCTTTGAAAGTCCCTTCTAAAAGTTCATTCCTTATTCTGCTATTTTTTTTTATCATGTCAGTTATTGGAACAGCATTTGCTCTAAACATGCTCTTCAAGATTCCACTTTGGTGTGGCGTGCTTATAACAGGAGTTAGTACATTGATTCTTCTGTTGCTGCAGCAATACGGGGTATGTAGCTGTCTTTTGAACCTTCATATAGTTAGTCCTCTCTAATGTGATTGTTAAACTGATTGAGTTGGATATTAGCAATAGCTTTTCAGAAGAGCAACATATAATTAGAGTCATGTGTTCTATATGTGAGTTTTGGCATATTTTATTGTGTTTCTAAGACATGGCTTGAACTTGATAGGTGCGAAAGCTAGAGATTTTTATTGCTTTCCTTGTCCTAACAATTGCTGGCTGCTTCTTTGCTGAGCTTGGTTATGCAAAGCCCAAGTCGTCTGAAGTTTTGCGTGGCTTGTTTGTTCCCCAACTTGAGGGAAGTGGAGCTACCAAGCTGGCAATTTCACTACTTGGTGCTATGGTCATGCCGTAAGTACAATTGTGTGTCAATTGTCATGAACTAGCAATGAGTTGACCTACTCTAAATTTTCTGGTTGATATAGTTACTTGATGACTGCAGGCACAATCTTTTCCTCCATTCAGCCTTGGTGCTTTCTCGGAAAATCCCACGATCTGTCAGTGGTATCAAGGTAATGCTTCTACCTGAAGTATTTTGGGAAAATCTGCTATATTTGTATTCGACATATCTATACGTATCATATAAAATATGTTTTGTGTATCTTTTTCTTTTATTCCTGACTTGTTAATGAGAACAATAAAAACCTTTACTTTTAATCGAATTTGCGCAGTCTTTAGAATTCTCTAAGTTCAGTGTTGAAAAGATATTTAAGCAGATTTCGCCTTTTAAGAACCAGAGTTATTTTGATGACATGTCGACCTCACAGGAAGCATGCACATTATATATGACGGAAAGTGGCTTCGCTTTACTGGTTGCCTTCTTCATCAACGTCTCAGTTATCTCAGTTAGTGGAGCTGTTTGCAATTCACCAAATCTGAATCCTGCCTATGTCAAGAGCTGCGAGAACTTGGACCTCAATGAAGCTTCGTTTTTACTAAAAGTACGAAATAAATAATTTTTTTTGCTTAAACATATATATCTTAAATATGATAGCTTATGTTTCCAGACATTATTTGGACTTACCTTTAGTGCTGATAATTCGTGGGAATATTTTGTCCACAGAATGTTTTAGGTAGTTGGAGTTCCAAGCTTTTTGCAGTTGCTTTGCTGGCTTCGGGTCAGAGTTCGACTATAACTGGAACATATGCTGGACAATATGTTATGCAGGTTTATCTCCATTTCAATTAGCCCAAAATCACTTCATCCTACTTTGCTGAAGTTTGCAATTTTTCTGTTTTACGTAGGGATTCCTTGACTTACGGCTGAAGCCATGGATTAGGAACTCTTTAACTCGATGTTTAGCAATCGTTCCTAGTCTGATTGTATCTATCATTGGTGGATCTTCCGGGGCTGGTAACTTGATCATCATAGCATCGGTAAGATACTCCCATCATCTTTCATTCGGTCGTGTCTATCATCATATCTCCTATGTCCTATGTCCATAGCTATACATAATGTGACAAGTATTAGATCATAGAAACATAGATGATATGTTTTCCTCCATAAATGTTGAAATATCGACATGAACTATTATCTTGCTGACGTTGTAACTACTTGGTATTTTTGTGTACCAACTACCAACCCCACTTTATGTGAAAAAATATGAATGTCCAGTAAGACTTTCCCAAATTGGTAAGAAATCGGCCGTTTAGGCACACTTGTTAGACATCAAAACTCATTTTTATAGCATGGTCCTACTGTCTAGTTTCTGAAGTATTAACCAATTAGTTCTATTGCAGATGTTCTTATCTTTCGAACTTCCTTTTGCTCTAATCCCACTTCTCAAATTCACAAGCTGCAAGACCAAGATGGGAGTATATGCCAACTCATTTGCTGTAAGAACTCATTCCTCCATTCTGTCTACCTCTACATATGCAGTTATATTCTTCTAGAACATGAAATTAACATCTTAGATTGCATCAAATGCATGAAATTTTAGTTCTTGTTCAGCTATCAATGGATTTCTTGATTTGAAGTATTTTGAAATGTGAGATTTTCAAAAAAATTGTGTGACAGATTGCAGCAACTACATGGATGATTGGCTCCTTGATCATGGGAATCAACATCTACTATCTTGCTGAAAAGTTGGTGACTTCACTTCGTCACAGCAAGATGGGTGTCGTGGGCATCGTATTCTGTGGCTTGCTGGGGTTCTCGGGCATGCTCGTTTATCTAGCCAGCATCGCGTATCTGGTGATACGCAAGAACAAGGAGGGCTCCCACCTCATCGCGTTGTCGGAAAGGCCGGTGGAGAATGCGAACTTACCTAGAGAAGACATAGCAAACATGCAACTACCACAAGGAAGAAATAGTGACGATCTTTGATTGATTTCATCATCTTGTTGTACCAAAGAGAAATCAAACATGAGTGGTAATAATACTTGATGGCTAGGTTGCAGATGATTTGTTACCTTAGGCATGTATGTTAATATTATTGGGAATAACAGATAATTTATACTAACATTTTTCATCTTCTTTTTCAAATCTATGACCTAACACATAACTGATCATATTATAAGCATATGGAGTTATCAAAATTGGCCCATAATGGTTCAAATTGCCCCTATTCGAACACTTTGAGAGCATAAAGATTTATATGTACCACATTTGTATATTATTATGAGTAAGAGTCACAACATAATTCGAAGAGTCACATGGAGAATCTCAAAAGGCAGTATTGAAAATTGTTTTTATTTATTATTAGGCTTTAATGTTTATTATTGTAAGCCTATATAAAGACATTTCTATGTTTTAGTTTAGTAGAGTTGAAGATTGAAGAAAATCGACGGTGCGACCGTCCCCATCCCTCCGCTTAGGGGGACGGGGCTTTGAGGATGTCGTTATCCTAGGTATTCGTGCGTCGAATCAATGGATTAACGAAGATCAACTTCCAGTATTCGTGCGCGAATCAGCAGACTTTGATTAATATTTGTAAACTGTCTCCTGTATTTCGAGGAAATCAACGGATTCGATTAGGTATTTGTTTATCCTATTTTATCTACTTTCATTTTATTTATCTTCCGCTGTATCATATTATATATATCATACCAGAAGAGTATTAATATGTGGTAAATATTGTAATGTGGTACATATACGTATATGAAAGTGAGTACTATATATTAAGTTCATTATGAATACCAAGAAAATGTAATGATTACGTTACATGATTCATCACGCATTATATAATCAGCAATTTTCAAATACGACAACTTTTTCCCAAAAAATAAAGAAGAAATTACACAACTATTTCCCCAAAATATTCTAGAATTGGGCTAAGATTGAATACGAACAGGCTCCTCATTCTGAGTTGGGATAGCAAGATGGCCTTTTTCTTGAAGACTTTTTACTGTATCATACAAACTCTGCTTCACTGGTGTGAATTCCAGCCCCAAATCCTTCAGCTTTTGGTTGGAGAATTTGTAAGGTTTCTTTCTTGGGTTTTTCTCATCAGAACACCTGCATTATTACAAGATTATATGAGTAAAAGAAGGTGTATGTAAACAAACACTATATAACTAGTGAAAAGCAATTCCTAAAATTTGGGTTTTATTCTACACCACAAAGAGTTTACCCCTTAATTTGGCCCTTTCTGACCCAACCCACCATCCATTCCCAAAGAAAGCATGAAAAGTATGAGGGATTAACAGTGGTGGGCTTTGGAGTTGGTTTGGGTCCCTCTTTGATGATGACATGAGAGTTGGTGAAGACTCTTTAGCTCCACAAGTATGGGTTTATCTTTTTGGGATTTCTTGGAGTGGGATTTTTGAGAAAAATAATTCATTGCTGACAAGAAACTTCCAATTGCTTTATTTAGATGATTGGATAACAAAAAAGTATATATTTTGCTTTAGAATTGCTCAAGTAAGGAAGTTAGTAAAGAACTAATGTACGAAAGAGTTATAGTCGGCGCATCAATTTCTAATTAGACTATGTTCGGATTTCTAACATTGTCACCATAAACTATAGTGATTAGTAGTTATCTAAGCTACACCAAACATTGAATAAGGCCATTAACTAATCAATGTGTCAAGATCTACACCAATCTCCAATTAGGACATTTTTGGATTTCATTTCAAGACCATTCTCCTACTTGATTCAAAGATTCTTAGTTACCAATAACTAACATGTTCAACAATATTCCCAAGGAAAACTCCTATTTTGACTATTCATGCTTACCTACTGCAAGAAAAAGACTCAGTCAACAAGCAATGAAAGACGAGGGAACTCACTTGGTAGGTATAGGATACTCCGGGAAGAACTTGGCAAGAATCTCCACCACCTCACCGCGGTGGAGGACGCTCTCTGCGCAGAGGTACCGCCCCGACGCCGCCGGATTCTCGAACAGAAGTATGTGGGCCAATGCCACATCCTTGACATGGACATAAGCTTGAATGGAGTTGGCATAAGTTTTTGCTGAGCCGGTTAAATATTTAAGTATGTGAAGAACACTAGCATTTATAGTTGGCTGCAGCAATGTGCCAAGCACCAGAACCGGATTCAGCACCACCAAGTCAACTCCTAGTTCCCTTGCTGTGTCCCACGCAGCTTGTTCTGCTACTGCCTTGCCGTAGCAGTACCAGTTCTGCATACACCATTATTATGACTTATGAGGACAAGATGATGATGATGATCAATGTCATACAACACTAATGATACATACATATACTATATATATATATATATATATATATATACATATATGTATGATAAACTTCTTTTTTTTTAATATATTAACTAGTAAATACACGAAGTTTGGGCAAATTCAAGTCTGCATAAGACTTTCAAACGCTTGCATAAATACACAATCTTTCAATTTGTTAAAATTTGGATACCGGTGAAAACTTTGACGATTTAAATATCAAAGAAATGATGTAGTTTTGGTAAATAAATGACGTCTATGACTTAAGTAGTAAAAAAAGTAAGATTTCTTGGCTTCCACGTCGCATATTTTAGCCTCCAAAGTTTTTGTCGGTGTGCAAAATTTAACATATTGAAAAATCATGTATTCATGAGAGCGTTTTGAAAATCACGTGCAAAATCAAAATAAGCTAAAAATTCATGTATTTAGAGACTAATAACACTTTATGTGTATGTGTGTGCGCTACTCTGCCTCTACCTAGTTTATAAGGACTTCAAGAAAAGTCACTAAAGAGTCATGCATCATCATGATCATACAATCAATTAAAGTTGGAAAAGCAAACGCAAGCACCCACACATATTTGATAGTATTTCTAAATGAGTTCTGCAAGACACCATCATTATCAGTAAAAACACACACACAAAACCAACTATACTTATTTTCCTTGTGTGTTACTTTGCATCCACCTAACTTGATAAGGACTTCAAGAAAAGTCACTAAGGCGACATGATCATACAATCAATTAAAGTTGGAAAAGCAAAAGCAAAAGCACTCACGCACATATTTAATATTTCTAAATGAATTCTTGATTTACTTGGAATACTACAAACCTTGGTGTTCTTGCAGAACTCAAGATCACTCCAGCAAGTCTCGTCCACTACTTGATCTGGGTCTCTGTTGGGGTCCATGTATATCGCACCAATAGAGGAGGTAAGCACCACGCGCCGGACGTTGCCCTCTTTGGCGGCGCGTATGACATTCTTGGCACCCTCCACGGCTGGCTCCACCATTTGCTCCTTCATTATTATCCATAAAATTAATACAATCGGCCAAAATGAATCATAAAAAGTAAAAACAATTAATTACTATGCGTAAATTCAACTCTGAATCCATCGTTGCTTCACTCCCACACCGGATAATTAGGTAACTGTACTAACTACACTTCATTAAAATACTTATACAAAGGCAGGTTAATGAATCATCGCAATTGATCACGACAATTGTCCTCGTTATATGGAAACATAATTCGAAATTACGATTTGAGAGGCTACAAAATAGATCTATATTGGAATCTTGTTTTCCTTTATATTTTATATAATCGTGCTAATTCAAAAAAATTCCCAACCACCAAAAAATGAATTACTTAAAAGAGCATGGATGATTATCCAACATGTCATCAAACGTGTCATTTTGGATGTAAAAAAGTATTATCCCAAATCAAACGTATAGATTATACTCTCCGTTTTGAGTAGAATTATATGATTACCTTATATAAAACAGATTTGTGAAAATTTGCAAATCGAGAGAAATTTCAAGACCTAAAAACCCCAAACGTCAATTAACCAGTTGCTTCACCATGAATCTTCGACACACGTCAAATTCAATCATACCCATCGCCAACCACCCACAGTACTAGAACCTCTACGGTGCGAAATTCTCAACGAGAGAAGTTAATCGGTACAGATGACTTACTGGATCGTCGGTGACCGGCGACGCCGTGTGGAAGACGCCGTCGCAGCCGTTAATGGCTTCGCGAAGGCTCTCGTAAACGTTGAGATCAGCTCTGCACAGAATCAGCCTCTCGTCCGCTCCTTCGAGTTCTCTCAAATGCGAATTCTTCGGATCGTCTGAGAATTAATCGAACGCATAAATAAAAGAAAATTCGACTGAGAGAAAATTGCACACGTATGTCGCGCAATTTCTACCTGGATTTCTGACTGTTCCTCTTACGGTGTAGCCTTTCTCGAGGAGGAGCTTAACCAGCCACGAAGCAATGAAGCCTCCGGCGCCGGTGACGCAGACAAGTTTCCCTGGTACTGATGGCATGTCTGGTGGCTGTGATTCTGTATGTATAGTTGTATGTATATATTTGTGTGTATGCGTCTTTGGAAGAGAGAGAATAGAATGAAAAACTTGTATGAGAGTGTAGTATATTTATAAAAGGAAAATGAAATTTCCCGCTTTACCTACCACGCTATTAAAATAAAATATAAATTCTAATTTGGAAATTAAATCAAATTTTGGTTAAGCTTTTTTTTATTTGGACATCTAACTTTGAACATGCACTCCAAATTTCAATTTAGAGACTAAAACATGTCAATTTTTTTTTATAACTAATAAAATTCACAGTTGTTATGACTAACTTGGGATAGCCCAACCCGATGGACCCAAGAGACCCTCGCCCCTACCCGACTACATATTTATTTTAATTAATTTGTTTCTTTTCTAAATTAAAATATACTTACTGATTGAGCTTTCTGAAAGTCTTTTTCTTCAGCAGGTCAGACCCACCCATACACTTCTGGGGATGGATCTTAGAAATTTGGAGTCGCACACACGAAATTATCATCTCTAGAATAGGATAGATAACACCTAATGTATATTTATGAAATGAACCAATGCGGATCTTCTGGCCCAAAATTGGTGTCCCACTCGGTGACCCATCAATCACGCCATGCCACGCGTGCATTGGTGGGTCATGTTAGCAATAAAAAAATATTTTAGTTTTAAAAAGGTGGCCCACCAATGCACGCGTGGCGGGGCGTGATTGGTAGCCCACCGAATGGGCCACCATTTTTGGGCCAGATGATCTTCTGGCGAAATGAACTACATTACATCATTTCTAAATTTACCTTTAATTTCTGTACTCTATTTTAATTTTAAGTTTCAGTTTTTTTAAAAAAAGGCTGATCCTTCAATTTGATGTTATTAAAATAATTTTATATTTTTTTTGTCTTAGTCTCATTTGTTTGTTATAATTCTATAGTTTGTACTTTAATCAAAATTGAAAATATTCCTGGAGAAAGCAGCCAAATTGGAAATTTGGAACTCAATCATTAACAGAAGATGCAGGCTTGTCAGTTACAGTGATTAAAATTTGGTAGGTTTCTTCGCAGTAGATTCCTCAAGATTCAATTGATAAAATAAAATATAAAATACGTCTTAATACGTAGAATCCCAAAATTATACCTACATATTTATTCAAATACGTAGAAAATTCAACTTCAAACTATTGTCAATAAAGTCAATGCAAAGCTGCCACAAAATTGGACTGGATCTTGTTCATATGAACATGTTTGATCATGAAATACACACGAGTGATAAATATGTTTAGTAAATTGAGTTAGTATTCGTTTCGATAATAATTAAGTCTGAATAAAAATTTCAATAATTTGACATGACTTAGATTCAAACTAAATTACATGGCTATTTTTTTTATTGATCATAATCATCATTTTAAGGACTTGGTCTGGTCAATAGTGAATGCCTTTAGGTCCATACCATATTGACCAATTTTCTAAGCTACACAAGCTACGTATAAAAACTTTTCTGGGCCTTCATTATACTATAGTATTTAGCCACGAGGTGATATCAAGAGGGACTTCCATGCTATCCATTTTTATATTTTTAATCTATTGATAATATATATATATATATATATATATATATATATATATATATGGGGTGGATCATGTGAGAACCTACATTTAACTTTAGAACTAAGAACTATGTATAATCGCTATATGTTTTATGCATAATCCTTATATTTTTTATGCAAAAAAAATTTATAATTTTACATTATGCAGCAGACAAAAATATATAAAAATTAGACATAAAATATATAAAGATTATTCATAATTTGTAGTTGTCACGTAATTGTGGATTCTCACGATCATAGTATATTTGTTACTTTATTGGTATATTTGTTCGTATAAGAAACTTTGATGAGCCCTCATTAAATGGGCCTATGAGATTTATGGGCCTTTTATTCTTCCGATTGAGTCTTCCTTGTCTCAGCCCATTGGGCTTGAGGTCTCCTTATCTAGTTTCTCCTCATCCCCTTCCTTTACACTTGGGCCTTCATTTCTTGACTTGTTGAAGCCCGTATTTATCACTCCAGTCGATTTGATATCAATTACTCTATTCGTTCTATTCCAATTGCCCAATTCATCAACTGGAGTGGGACATAAAGAGTTTAACTTACGAATAACAATTCAAAAAATTAATCTATGTAGATTTCCCTCGTTATAAAGTATTAGCAACATCGGTCATAATATACGGGTTTCCTGGTCATAACAAAAATTACACTCAACTCCATAAGCATGAAAAACTAGAGCCCCTCTATAACTTTCACCAATTAAGATTACAGTCAGAAAAGGAATGTGAAAAAGGTATAAAAAGCATATAGTCACAACAAATGGAAACCAAGTATCAAGAAGACTGCATAAACCTCATCACTTCTAGACCAAAGCCTACCTATACTTGTACGAGATTACTTCTAGACCACCCATGAACGGCCGGAGTGGCTCTGGAACGACGACCGTGCCGTCTTCTTGCTGGTAATTTTCGAGCAAGCAGACGAGCATCCGTGGAACTGCGCATGCTGTGGCGTTGAGCGTGTGAACAAACTCTGTGGTGCCCGTACCGCCCTTTCCCTTCTTAGGTGGTGGGGCTGAGAGTTCCGGGCGATAGCGGATGCCCAGCCGCCTGCTCTGGTAGTCGGTACAGTTAGAGGCGCTCGATATCTGTTCAAGAAAATGGATCAAGAGATTGCAAAATGTAGAGTGGAGAATATGGGATCCGTTACACGTTACAATACCTCTCCGTAACGCCCCAAGCCGGGCATCCATGCTTCCACGTCAAATTTACGATACGCGGGTGCACCTAAATCTGCAGTTGCCATGTCCAGAGTTCTACACCACCATAACAGAAATTGAAACATAAATAGTGGTAGTTTTTGTTTCTGTTTATCTTTGATAGTATGGATAAGATAATGTAAAAGCGGATAAAGGAAGAATAAGCACAGACTTAAAATGAAGTCCCAACGAAGAGAAGAGGTCTTCCTCGATCTGAATAAGTTCTTCGTGGAAGGAGTTGCTATCCTCTGGCTTGCATAAGACAAACATCTCTACCTTGCTAAATTGGTGAACTCGGTAGAGGCCCCTATCGTTTATCATCAGAGATCGATTAGCAGATGCAAGAAAAGCCATAGAAATGGAGAAGAGAGGTGAGAGTGGAGCCCAAATAAAAGGATAAGGTGGGCAAAAATGATGATTTACAAAAAAAATCGTAGCTAGAAAATATCAAGAGGGAGAAGCCAAACTTCAGAAGAATCATTTATTATTATTTATTACAAAGCTTTAGACTTTGCAAGGACTGAAAAAGATTTACCTAGTTGCAGTGCCTGCAGCACCAGCTTCCGTGCGAAAGCAGTGGGAGAAAGCTACATATTTCAAAGGTAAGGATGACTCAGCAAGTATGGAATCCATGTGAATTCCTCCAACTGGAATCTCAGCAGTCCCAATTAGGCACTGGTCACTTCCTTCAATGGAATAGACCTACCCGAGATTGTAACGTGTGTTAGCCAAACTAGAAAAGCTCTAATCCTTCTCCCAATTCAATAATAGGCTTAATATTGCTCATAGTTGGATTAACTACCTGTGTGTTAGTTCCACGGGGTTGGAAGCCACATTTCTCTACCAGAGAAGATCGGACAATTTCTGGTGTTGTAAGAGGTGTAAAGCCCTTTTTCATCACTTCTGATACGGCCCAATTAACGAGGGCCATTTCCAACAAAACTGCTTCATTCTTCAGATAGTAGAACTTAGACCCACTAACCTATAAAATAGGCAACACATAATCATTACAAGTAAAAGCAGAATCCCTTTTTTGTCATCCTGCAGTTGTTGTATCAGAGACCTTAGAAAAGCCACAAGCACATATAAAACTCTCTTTTAGACTTTCTAGACATAAAAGAACTTTCAGCTGATCACTGCAGGCAAATACTCCCTCCGTCCCGCTAAAAACGTCTCAGTTGACTTCGGCACGGAGATTAAGAAATTTTAATTTAGTGTGTATTTTATGAGTTTTAATTGTATAAAGAAAATGACACAGTTTTCGAGGAGTAGTTGGTTGAAAGAAATGAGAATTATCCAAATTTTTGCAAGGCTAGTGAAAGGCAATCGATTTTTGTTTTTTATATTTTTTTTATATTGTATTTGAAGAAATAATCTAAAGTTTTCAAAAAGATAAAAATCATAATTTTCTGAGTTCGGAGCGGAACATAATCGAGTGAGAGATAGATTTTTGAAGAGAGAGAGTATAAGAATGTGGGGGTTGAGTAGTGAGTAAGGGAGACCCACTTCATTTTATGTTTAAAAGTAATTTTTACTATTTTAGGAAAGATGACAAAAATAGCGGGACAGCCCGATTAGGCAAGTAGGACAGAAATAGCGGGACAGAGGGAGTATAAGATCTTCTTTTAGTCCACGGATTTCAAGACTTTTCTAGAACTGCTTAGAAATAAGAAAGAATACATTAACTATCTTAGAGAAACATAATTAGCGTAGTTTCTCATGCTACTTCTGGACTTTGAGGGTCTTCTATAGAGGATATTCTATTTCTCCAAAGGCATCGATGTCATCAAGATATAGTTATATAACTAGACACTAGTTACTAAAGATCGTTAGATATTAATCATCAACAACCATCTCTTTAGTTCGATAAGTAAATAACTAAAGATATGTGGTTTAAAGATTACCTCAGATGCAGAATCGAAGTCTAATATATCCAAATCTTTTCCAAGCTGGACATGATCCTTTATGGCAAAGCCAAACTCACGAGGTTTACCAACCTATAAACGGTGGGTATAGAAGTGAGAAGAAGACAAAGTAGCATCCGAGGGGATAGTTATGCTTGATAAAAGAGCAAGAAAGCATTACCACTTTTCTCACAGTCGAGCAATCCTCCCCGCCTACAGGGACATCTGGATGCGTCATATTTGGCACACATTGTGCTTCCTGTTGGAGCTCATCAGTGAGTTTGAGCAGGTCTTCTTCCAACGTAACAAGACTATCTTTAAGGTTTTTACCTGGATAAAGCCAAATAAGAATGATCATAGATATTCTAGATCGATATTCAAGTACAACTTAACATACATACATATAGTACCTTCTTCAATGAGTTTCTGACGTTCAGACAGTTCAAGTTTTGACTTCATCTTGTTTGCAACTACATTTCTCTCTGCACGAAGCCTTTCGACTTCCTGCAATCTGTGAGAAACAATTAGCAAACAGAACTAGCCTACCACACTTAAAAGAACCACTATTCCAATCAACTCTCATACAGTTATTAGCACCAATTTATCACAAGAGAGTGAAGAGACAACAACAAATTGATCTAAATCCTCATAACGTCGACAAAAATACATATTATACTTATTCATCCAACAACCACTAGGGAGAGAGGTGCAGAAGAAGAAATAGGAATCTCATGACTTGCTTTTTTAGTGAATAGATTACAAAGAAATGAACTACCGAATTAATTGCTTCTCAAATTATGCCTCAATCAGCAGCTAATCTCGTCTGAATTAACAGTTACAATAAAAAATAATAAATAATGAAGCAGTTAAATTACTCTTATAATACTATGGCATTGGCAAATCTCCAGTCCGAAGCACAGTTACTTCATTACAGTGACACACAATAATGGCTGACTTTCTATTTCGTGGTTAATTCCAATACTAATGGATGAAATTCTCAACTTCGGAATCACAGATTGACTTCAAAAATTAAGTTAAAACCTCATTTTTCCATCCAGCAAGAATATACACCAAAAAAATTATTCTATTTCCCGCATGAATTGAGACGCCCGAGTCAAAATTTCAGCGATAAGAATTTAAAAAATGCATAAGAAACTAAGAATTCAAAACTGGAACCTGACCTTCTGAAGACTCAACAATTTATCATAAAGCTCGAGAACGTGTTCCAAATTAGCATTGGAATATCGATTCTTGATATTGACAGCAACAACCTCCTTATTATCCCTCATCCACTTGAAATCTATTGCCGCCTTCCATTGCGTCGCCTTTACAACTATTAAAAAAATAATTCCAAAAAGAGGGGAAATGGAGTTCAGCCATCGATAACAAAGGAACAGCAAAAAATATAATACATCCATAATCAGAATTCATAAGGATAACACCTTTGTCCTCATCTCGGCTCGCGGCGGTGGAAGTTTGAGGAGCGACGGTGGCGGCGGCGGAGGAGGAAAGAGCTCTGACCAGTAGCGGCGGCGAGCGGCGGTTTTGGAATCGGTACGAGAGGCGGCTTAAGGTGGTCGGTAGATTGAGAATGGAAAACGGAGAGAGCTTGAAGGTGCACGACTGCAGTCCCATTGGTGCTCTACTGGTGCTGCTGTCCTTCCTTGGATTTGTGTATTCGATTTTCGAGTGAATAACGAATTTATTTTTATTTAGATTTTGTGTTCGAAAGTATTTATATAAATTGAATAATTCCAATTAGAATCCACGTCAGCAAATACCGACGCACACGTGACGACCGTTAAATATTCAACCCAACGTATAAAAACGAAATCAACTGTCAATTTTTATGATCGTAATTCGTTAGAGAAACGGAAGCGCAATATAGATCCGCCGGAGATCGCTCCGCCGCCGTGCAGAGGCTCTAACCGCGGCTACCGCTGGCCGACCGAAGCACCCAAACAAACTTACTCGGAGAAGTTCCGCGCCGGAATCCGCTGCCTCAAAACCACGAACTATTAACAGTGAGATTACCAACACTTCTACAAATCGGATCTGATAATTTGATTTTGGCAGAATTGGTTTACTGTCGTGTTTCCAGAAATGACGCTCTCGCCTTTCGCAATTGTGACGTTCACGTTGCTGATTCTCGAATCAGAATTAGCTTTGATTCCTGTTTCCGCCGCTGCTGAGGGTGTTCAGGCAATTGATCTCATATTTGATTTGATTTCTTTTTCTTTTTCTTTCAATAGGTCTATGAAACGTTTTTGGTGCAATACATGCGTTTGTAGTATTCCTGATTAATTTATTAACTAAAATCCTACCTTGGTTAAGAGTCTTTGAATGAATAGTAGATGCTGTACTGGGTGGAATTCACCAGGTTCTATTGTTCTTGTTAGTTCGATTATCATAAAGCACTTTGAAGGCGGGATTGATTCGTAGATTTGTTGATCTGAAGCAATTATTGGTTGGGAAAAAGTTATTAAACTGAATGTGGCAGTCACTGATTCACAGTTTCTGAAACTAGTTTGGCAGATTTTCTTTGAAGATAATGTTTTTCTTTACTTTTATCATTGCTTTCATGCTCTGTACTATCCAATTGATTATGCTATTGTAGATAAGATAACACGCACTGTACATCTTCAATTCACTCTGTAGATAACATATGGCTCAGTCATCAAGCTGAAGCATGAGAAGACTAAAGTCCGGCTGCACTCGCAAGATATGTCTTATGGCTCCGGTAGTGGGCAGCAGTCCGTCACTGGCTTCCCCAATGTTGATGATTCTAACAGCTACTGGGTATGTAATGCTACTACTCAATGTAATCTTAACCTGAGTTTGCAGTTATATTGGAGGATTTGATTCGAGGAGATGATTTGGTGAAGAAAGTCCCTGGAGAGTGAACTAGTCCAAACTATTATAACTGGATTTGCTATTCTGGATTTCAAATCTTTTAGTTATATTCAAATGCAAAAATGGACTTAAAGAATATCTTATAATACTATAATACACTGGATTATATTTTTCTGAGTTGGAGTTTACTTGTTGGATGATTTTGCAGATTGTGAGGGCTATACCGGATTCTTCTGCAAAACCAAGAGAGGCAATCAAAAGTGGAAGTGTAATTAGGTTGCAACATATGACAACTAGAAAATGGCTGCATAGCCACTTGCACAAATCCCCTATATCTGGCAATTTGGAGGTCAGTTAGAAACCATTTGCTTACAATTTTTGCATTTCTAGAAATGTTTAGCACCTGCAATTATTTGGAGCTAGAGATTAGCAATATCTTGTATCATGTTTGAATATTAGTCTCCATAAGATGCATAAATCTGTTTCAATCAAAGAAGAAGGACCATGAAATCCATCCAAAAGGAGATCATATCATCTAAGTAGATGAAGAAACAGAACATTAAATTCTCATTCTGCTTGAGGCTAACTGAAGAATTTCCAATCCTATGTAAGAAATCTAAATCACATCTAGCTATTCATAACAGTATGATTGCTCTAACAGTTTTTCTTCTTTTTTGTGGTTTCGTTATCAACATATAATGTTGATAGCTCATTCTATGTGCTGATCTGATGTGATCTCATATATAGCTTAATCTGTCCACAAAAAAACAAAACAAATAGGTAAGTTGCTTTGGCAGTGAGGGCGAGTCTGATACCGGAGATCATTGGAGGTGAGAGCTTCTTTTGTATAATTGTATAATCTTCTAACTCTTCGTTTAGTCTCTAAGATTCTTTCATGATGCATCAGGCTCGAAGTTGAGGGAAGTGGGAAGACATGGAGGCAAGACCAACGGATCAGACTTCAACACGTAGACACAAGCGGATACCTCCACAGCCATAAAAAGAAATACACTGCGCGTGGTTGGTGGTCAGCAAGAGGTAAGAACCAACCAGTAGTGATTACCTTACAACGTCTTGCTCGTTCATGGTCTGCTTGTTTCGTCTTCAATGAGATTACCTGCAGGTCTGTGGAGTTGGAGAAAAGCGAGCAGAGAATGTGTGGGTAGCAGCTGAGGGAGTGTATCTTCCTGTTGCTGAAAGCAAATAAAGATAATCAAGATACGTGCTAACTAGTTATTACATATTACAAGAAAGAATTATACACATATAAACTTGTCTTGCTGTGTGAAGTTTGAAATGACACAGTAGTGAAAAATAACTTTCTTTTTAGAGATCCCAAATTTGTTGTGTGGCTAATGAGCTTATGTATAGGCCTACTTATTTGAGGGAACTGAGTTCGGTTTGGTCCAGCCGGTTTCGTATTTTCAGCCAGAATTACAGCCCTACTTTATAGTCTTTTTCAATTCTAATTAAGTTTGTTTTGGAATGTTGCTTGATTTCCCCGTTTTACCCTTTGATAAAATGGCACAAAAATAGAATTGTTATAGAAACTAGGAGTTTATTATAAGGACATTCTTGAAAAAGAAATTTGTGAAATGTAGTAGTTAATGTTATTGAAAATTAAACATATTTATTTATAATTTGAGAAGGATACAATAGAAACCGTGTCTACGTAAAAAAAATGTAGGGAGTGTGTGATGCACTATTAAGTGTGAGTGTGTAGCCTATATTGCAATTATTAGACATAAGATGGCACGAAATACTGTCTAAAAAAATTAGGATACGATACAAGTATATAATTAATTGTAAATTCAAAATAAGAAATGTGAAATATGTGAAAAATAATGAAATCCGAATAGTAGTAACAAATTGAGCTACATAACAAAATGACAATACACAGTCTTTACTTTGGGTTCGAGAGTAATTGTGTCAGTAACTACCAAGGTCAATAATTGGATTGATGGAGAAATGATTGTAATTGTCAGAGAGGAAGAAGGGTGAGGTTAGAAAGATTACAATAAGTGTTTCGAATTTTTAATACTCCATCTGTCCCGCTATTTCTGTCCTACTTGCCTAATCGGGTTGTCCCACTATTTCTGTCCTCTTTCCTAAAATAGTAAAAATTACTTTTAAACATAAAATGAAGTGGGTCCCCCTTACTCACTACTCAACCCCCACATTCTTATACTCTCTCTTCAAAAATCTATCTCTCACTCGATTATGTTCCGCTTCGAACTCAGAAAATTATGATTTTTATCTTTTTTAAAACTTTAGATTATTTCTTCAAATACAATATAAAAAAATATAAAAAATAAAAATCGATTGTCTTTCACTAGCCTTGCAAAAATTTGGATAATTCTCATTTCTTTTCACCAACCACTCCTCGAAAATTGTGTCATTTTCTTTATACAATTAAAACTCATAAAATACACACTAAATTAAAATTTCTTAATCTCCGTGCCGAAGTAAACTGAGACGTTTTTAGCGGGAAGGAGAGAGTAAAATTTAGTAACAAATTAAAAATATTATAAAAATTATACTCCCTCTCTCAAAATTCTTGTCCAATTTTTTTTATAAATTATTACACACTTTTTTTTGTGAAAGCATACTTTATACTATAACTTTACAAACAACTAACAATTCTTCTTAAAAACCGTATTGCTATTAAAGTGGACAAAAAATTTGAGAAATGAGAGAGTATTGTTAGAATTAATTATCGACTTGTCCCGAAACGTGTTAAAGACCCATAAAAAAAGTATGTATGCAATTAGGTATGACATAAGGAATAATTTCATACTAACTACATTCTAAAAACATACAATGGCAAGTTAGTAAATGGACCTAAAAATAATTACAAAACAATAGAAATAAATCAATATTTCATAACCGTCTAGAAGTATAATATATACGTTACATAACCGAAAGATGAAATATTCGTCAATTCCCGCCAGAAAACTGTTTAAAAGGACCCGAATATCGAAACCAGTATCAGTTTTACTTCGCAGATTGAACAGAGGAAAAGCGTCTCTCTCTCTCTCTCTCTCTCTCTCTCTCTCTCTCTCTCTCTCTCTCTTCATCTTCTGCAATTCGCTTCTCATTTCAAGGCCGAAACTGATGCTTGTGTGTTTGCTTGCTTTCTTTCACTGGATCTTGCCGTTTAACTCTTACTTTTTAGGTAAATTCGTATCTGTACCAATAGTACTAGTATGTATTTTCATTAGGATTACTTTTCTCAAGATTCAATACCTGGATTATGATTTTGTTTCAGATTGACTGGTGATTGTTCCTTGAATTTCACTGATCGTGCGTTTCTTTGGAACTTTTCTGCAGATCTTGTGTTCCGTTCGTGATTTTTTAGACAGTTCTCGTTTGAAGGATCTTCTGAAGTTCAAATCTGGAAGGTTTTAAAATCACGATCCAGCTGCTTATTCTTAGGGCTTACTCCGATTTTGGCCGATCGCGCACTGAAATTCAGCTGATTAGTGAAGAAATCGGTCAAATTCATATCGATTTGGGGAAATCAATTTCTAGGTCAAACCGATCTCGTCCTGTTTCTACAAATGGCGTTTGTTCATGACCCCAATTTTGTTCGCATCCGCGAGGTTTGGGCCGATAATCTCGTCGGCGAATTCCAACTCATCGGCGAAGTCGTCGATCGATTCCCCTGCATCGCCATGGACACCGAGTTCCCCGGCACCTTGTTCGAGGCCGACGATCTGTACGGAACAACGAAGAAGAACGTCGACCACTTGAAGCTCATCCAATTAGGGCTAACCTTCTGCGACGAACAGGGTAATCTACCAACTCTCGGAACTCCTTACTACTACATCTGGCAGTTCAATTTCCGCGAATTCCACCCCGATCAAAACGTCTACGTCGACGAATCAATCGAACTCCTCCGCAAAAGCGGCATCAATTTCGACCGGAACAGAGACCGCGGCATAGACGCCTTCCAATTCAGCGAGCTTCTCATGTCCTCTCATGCTGTCATGAACGACGAGGTAACGTGGATCACTTTCCAAGGCGGCTACGACGTCGCGTACGTGACCAAGCTCCTCGCCAACAGGATGCTGCCATATACGCTGCCGGCGTACTACAAACTGGTTAATGCTTACTTCCCTGTTCTTTATGATGTGAAGCACATGATTAGATACCATAATGTGTTGCACGGTGGGTTGGAGGGGGTGGGGAGGATGATCGGAGTTGAGAGAGTGGGGATTGCGCATCAAGCCGCCTCCGATAGTTTGCTTACTTCGTATGTGTTTAGGAGGGTGAAGGACCTTCACTTGACTGGAGATATTGAGCAGTATAGAGGGGTATTGTATGGATGGGATTGACTGGGTTGTTGGTGGGGATGATGAATTGATGACTGATGAAACCAGGTGTTCATAAGAATTTCTGGATGTTTTGTTTGGATTTGCTCTGGGTTTAGGTGTTGGTTAGTTTCTTGTTATTTACTTTAGATTGATTGGGAATGGAGAATTTCGAAAGTGGTGGACTGGTGACGGAATCATGAGTTTATTTTGGGTCGATTGCGTTGTTTGTAGGGATGATGAATTGATGACTGATCAAACTAGTTGTTCATAAGACTTTCTGGCGTTTTGTTGATGATGAGTGATATTGAACTAGTTGTTGTTCATTTGATCTGTAGTTTCTACATCTATACATGGTTTGGATGTTGATTAGGCTAAACTCCTTGTTCTTGGTTAAACTAGTTGTTTGCTCATTAGATTTTGTTGTGCTACACACATTTGTTCAATATACAAGGCTAGTTTCCCCACTTCTCTTTAGTTTTGTAGTGTTTTTTTGTCGATTTTATAATCTCGTGTTCTTTTTGTTTCACTACGATTCTACTCTAAGGTGTTTGATGATGAGAAACCCTTATGTATATTGTTTCTTGTTTTTTTTGGCTAAAATTCAAATATGATTTGCCACAAAAGAAAAGTTGTTCGCGTTTCATAAATCTTGTATTCGAAATTGTAGTATATAGTTGATAAATACACATGATTTCAACGGATGTTCTACTTAAATCTAAAAAAATAAATAATAAAATAAGCTTCTTTGTTTTCTTGGTTAATAAAAAGGGGATTATATTGTTTGATCACTCAACTATCACTTTAATTTTGATAGTAAAAATTTAATCACATAGGTAATCGAAATTTGTTCTAAATATTACATAGGTAAGGTAACAAAAAACTCGCTTTATCCATATGATAAAGCGGCACAAGAACTAAATCACTATTGAAATTTAATTTTTAATAAAGGTATTCTCGAGAAACTCATTGATAATAGTAAGCTTATGAATAATATCATGATCACGGCATTCTAAAGATAAATTCACTCGAGAAGGCTGAAGAGTATACATGCAAAATGAAAATAATGAGCAAAAATAAACTATGTATATATATTCATATAAAGCGATATGTATTACCTTGACATAGCGAATAATTTCATACTTAGTTACATTTCAAAAAACATATAAGGGCGACTTTATAAATGGAAATAAAAAAATTACGAAACATTATAAATAAATCAATATTTTAAATCGATTCGAAGTATAATAATGGATTATTTAATTAAATAGACGGACCGTTTGTCTATTCCCGCCACAAAACTAACATTTAAAAAGGATGGAGAATCAAAACCCTTAGTTTTCAGGTCGAGCAGAGGAAAGCGTCTCTCTCTCTCTTCTCTCCCTCTCTTCATTCTCTCAAGTCTGCTCCTTATTCCAACCCCGAAACTTACGCTTCTGTGTTTCCTTGCTATCTTTGGCTGGTTCTTGGCATTCAAGCTCGCATTTTCAAGGTAATCGATATCTGAATCAATCGTATTAGTATGTATTCTGATTAGGATGACTTTTTTTTTTCTTCTCAAGGATTCAATACTCAGGGTTATGATTTTGTTTCTGGTTGAGTGATGATAATTCTTCATTTCGTTCTGACCGTGCGTTTCTTGTTATTAAAAATTAGGTGTGAAGAAATGTAGCGACAATAAACCAAATGTTAGTATAAATACTACAACAATATAACAAACAATATATGAGAATAGATTAGCGAAAATAACGAAATGCAAACCGAGGCGAGAGTTAGACTCTCTCTCCGCAAGACGATAATGCTCCGCTTCTTGGTGCAAGCGGTCTATAGCACTCGTCTCCAAGATACAACGGTTTTTCATTACGAGTAGTTGCACTACTTCTCGTAATTCCGGCGAACTACTAAATATTTGGGACTAAGGAAATGAAAGTATGTGATGAAAGGAAACACAAATAAATTGGAAAATTCATTCTTAATAATCGGATGGAATGATCTATTTATAGATTTGAAGCACCCATTCATAAAAGACATAACTCTTCACAAAAGTCGCAACTTTTCGTAATGGACACAACTCTTCATAATGGACACAACTCTTCACAATAATATGAATTGTGAATGGTTGCATTTGTTCAACTTCCAAGTACCTCTTGGCATGAACCAATATATCTCTTCATGAATCAACATATTCGTTCATCATTTAATTTATGAAATAATATGTCCATTCCACGAAGTAACGTGTCCATTCATCTAGGAACCAACGCATCCTTTCAATTAATTAATTTAATAATCTAATTTCCATGATAAAAATCTAACAATCCCCCACATGGAAGTTAGATTATTAAATGCATATGCAAATGCAAAATGTTATGCAAACCGAAGTCCCAATGACCTATTATTGCATCAGGATAGGTAGTTTTTTGCTTTGAACCTTCCTTAGTATAATGTTATCGGATTTACTCGCTGCTCGGTGAACGCGATGTCTTGAACCGGTCAGCTTTTTGTGTAAACCAAGACAATAACATATACACAATAATAGATACAATATCTTTCGTTCTCACGTTGTGTCCATTTTGGCCTTGGACCATATCTTAGATTCATAAGTGTTTTTCTATTTGAAGCAGCCACACTTCTCACTTATATAGGTGATCTCCTATAAAAGAGTATCTCGTCATACTCCACCAATAAGGCTATAGGAATCATTAAAAGCTTATAGCTTACCCTTTTACCACAAGCTACGGGTTTGCACTTGGAGCGACTTCCGAGAATGGATTTTTGGTTGTGTTTCCAAGTGCACAACTTGAACATTCTTAACTTAGTTGTCTCTTTGAACCATGTTCATGGGATCTCCAATTATCATGGTAGAGTTACCATTAAGAGCGTTCTTTTAGTGTGGATTTTAATCTCATTCCCCTAACTGCATTGTACAATTGATCACGGTTAATACCTTTAGTAAACGGATCCGCAATATTGTCTTTTGACTTCACATAGTCAATACATATTACTCCACTAGTGATCAATTGTCTAACGGTATTATGTCTTCGACGAATATGTCGAGACTTACCATCATACATACTACTTTGTGTTCTCCCTATTGCATACATACTATCACAATGTATCAAGACGGGAGACACGGATTTTTCCCAACAAGAAATATCCTCTAAGAAGTTCCGTAGTCATTCGGCTTCTTCGTATGTAATCGTTATGATGTCATGCATCATACGCTATGCGTTTTTGCTCATCTTTTTCATCTTCCCCTACAATTGGAGGTGTCTCTTTCAAGAATCGAGACAGATTCAAAGTAATTAAATAAAATAACATTTTAGATAGTCAATCCTAGCGCGTTCTTTTAGTTACTCTTGCGATCCCGGAATACATTCTCGTTGGATCCACTTTTATTGCGATCCCGGAACGTATCCTCGTCGGATCCAATTTCATCTAGGGTCTCGAGCCGTTACTCAGAGTACCCTTTTCAACTTTGGATATCGGGTCTTTCCTCAGATAATCCCTTATAATACGAACTTTGCAACGCCACAAACTGTTCGTAAATCGGACCTCGAACCCCGAAGTTATCCGTTCCGAAGATGGCACTCCGAACTGCCTGGTGCCACGCAAGTGAACCGGCTATGTTCAAACAACTCCCGATCACTCAAAACCAACTAACACCTATCGAAACTCATACCTCTGGAAAGCCACTTGTATAGGCTTTCCAACGCATCTCGCAGTTCGATAAACGGACTCTCGATTTAGGAGTTACACCCCGTTAAACTGCCCAAAATCATCACTAAACCCAGATTTTTCTTTCGAAAGAATGAAAAACAATGCCCAAAGTCTATACCATTGCAAACCTTGTACTTTTAGCTTTTCAACACACCTATCGGTTCGTGAAACGGAGATCGGACCAAGGAATTATTCGCCGTCGAAGAAGGCTCGCTGCACTACCTCATCGATTTTCAAGGCTGCGGAGCAAGATGTTCCGAGCATTTCCAACACACTATTTGTTTGTCCGAAAACTCCTTGAAACCCATACCGTTGTAAAGCCACGACTACAGGATTTCCAACGCAACTTGCCTCTCGTTATTTGGAGTTCGGACCAGAATGTTATACCCCTCAGAAAAAGCCTACTCAAAACACCAAACTGGTGAGAAGCGCGAGCAGCGAAGTTTCGACCCGATTTTCATGACCCAATCGAACTCATAATTCTAGGAAACTGACATCCACACAAACCTTGATAAACAAGGATTCCAGATCATATCTTCTATCGTAAAAACGAGAGTCCCGACCGCTGAGATACGTCTCGCTCGAATGTCGCCCGAAAGTCGTTTGATTAAATGCCACACCCGTAAAATTCTAAGTATTGAAATGAGGCTTAGCTCCACCCATTTTGAGAGATATTTTGTGAACATACCTCAAATCTGGAAACCCCAAGTCCTATACCGTATCGAACCTTGTCATTCAAAGGATCTCCAGAACTTTTCCGTTCGCCATTGGGAGATCGTATCAAGAAGTTACGGATCTACGAAAAGGCACTACCGAAACGCCATCCTCCCTGGGATGTGCCAAACCCCCAACTTTAGAATAGCCTAGGAGCTTCGTCCCTTCTCGAAACTCACCGATTCTTATACCGATAGAAAGCTGAGTTCGTTGGCTTTCCAAAACTATGCTCGACGCATAAAATGGAGTTCAGACGAAGAAGATACAAGCCCGCGAAGTACAGCTGGCAGAACTGCCACAAACTCGCTGACTCAAGTTTGGAGGCCATTTTAATTATCGTAACGACGCCCGATCAGAAAGCTTACTTCTACGAACTTGAAGCCCTCCTAGGACAGAACCTAAATGTGAATTTTCGTCAAAGACCGACGGTCGGATCCTTTCCGCATGAACAGGGATCCTTTCCGAGTGAATTTGGTTGTTCGTTGCTGTTGTAAAGTTCGGCAGCACGTTACTACTATTTGTCATCATTTCTTCAACACGAAATATCGTCTTGCGATTGTTATTAAAAATTAGGTGTGAAGAAATGTAGCGACAATAAACCAAATGTTAGTATAAATACTACAACAATATAACAAACAATATATGAGAATAGATTAGCGAAAATAACGAAATGCAAACCGAGGCGAGAGTTAGACTCTCTCTCCGCAAGACGATAATGCTCCGCTTCTTGGTGCAAGCGGTCTATAGCACTCGTCTCCAAGATACAACGGTTTTTCATTACGAGTAGTTGCACTACTTCTCGTAATTCCGGCGAACTACTAAATATTTGGGACTAAGGAAATGAAAGTATGTGATGAAAGGAAACACAAATAAATTGGAAAATTCATTCTTAATAATCGGATGGAATGATCTATTTATAGATTTGAAGCACCCATTCATAAAAGACATAACTCTTCACAAAAGTCGCAACTTTTCGTAATGGACACAACTCTTCATAATGGACACAACTCTTCACAATAATATGAATTGTGAATGGTTGCATTTGTTCAACTTCCAAATTTCTCTTGGCATTTAACCAATATATCTCTTCATGAATCAACATATTCGTTCATCATTTAATTTATGAAATAATATGTCCATTCCACGAAGTAACGTGTCCATTCATCTAGGAACCAACGCATCCTTTCAATTAATTAATTTAATAATCTAATTTCCATAATAAAAATCTAACATTTCTTTGGACTCTTCTCCAGATCTTTTTTCCGTTCGTGATTTTTTTTCTCATCTGTACAAATTTCTGAAGTTCAAATCTGGAAGATTCGAGAATCGTTATACAGCTGTTTGTTTCTGGGGTTTTTGTTATGATTTAGTCCAATCGCGCACTCAAATGCTTCATCAAATCGAGTGAAGGAACGAAGAAGTTGTGCAGATGCAAGTTCAAATTCAGATCGATTTGGTCCAGATTGGGGAAATCAATTTCTCGCTCAAACTATTCGCATTCTGTGGGTAGAAATGGCTCTTGTTTCAGGCCGCAATTCCATCGAAACGCGAGAAGTCTGGGCGCACAATCTCGACCAAGAATTCGAACACATCCAAACAATCGTCCATCGATACCCCTACATCGCCATGGACACCGAGTTCCCTGGTTTAGTGCTTGAAGCCGTAGGCAATTTCCCGAACCTCGGTGCTAACCGTTACCAAACAATGAGGCACAACGTTGATCTCTTGAAGCTGGTCCAATTAGGACTAACCTTCTGCGACAAGCAGGGGGACTTACCATCTTTTGGTACTAAATCACACTTCATCTGGCAGTTCAATTTCCGCGAATTCAACCCCAAAGAAGACCCTTCCGCAGATGATTCAATCGAGCTGCTCGAGAACAGTGGCATTAATTTTGTGAGGACGCATTCCGATTCACTAAGCTTTTGAGGTCTTCGAGGATCCTTACGAACCGTAAAATAACGTGGATCACGTTCCACGGAGGTTCCGACATTGCGTACTTGACCAAGATCTTGATTTGCAAGAAGATGCCGAAGACAAAAGAAGGGTTCTATGCTTTGGTTAGTGTTCTTTTCCCTGTTCTTTATGATGTGAAGCATATGATCAAGCATGTGAACGGGTTGCACAGCGGGTTGAACAAGTTGGCTGAGGCGTTGGGGGTCGATAGAGTCGGGCTCGCGCATCAAGCCGGGTCGGATAGCTTTCTCACTTCGTGTCTGTTTAGGAGGGTGAAGGAGGTGTACTTCAATGGAGTGGTGGAGCAGTTTTGTGGAATGTTGTTTGGCTTGGATGTTGAGTAGGGTTGTTGGTGAGGGTAAAAGTAGTAGTACTAGTTTGTAGATGTTGATTGGTTGTTGTTCTTATGATTTTTGTGGCATATATTTCTGCACTATACTAGTTGTTCATAGGATTGGTTGATCATTTGTTCATGTGATTAGGTTAAACTAGTTGTTCATATGATTCTTTGTGCACTATACATGTTCATATGATTGGTTAAAATTTGTTCATATGATTGGTTGGACTTAGTTTTTTTTTCCACGTCTCTATTTTATGTCGTATTATGTTGTGGGGTTGCTATGATTCCCCTTCAAGGCTGCTTATATGTATAGCAAGGGCTATATTATTTCTTGTTTTTTGAGGATCTATAGTTTAAATGATTTGTCACAATTAAAGAAACTTGTTCATGTTTCATTCTCTTTAAACTTTATTGAAATGATGTAGTTGATAAGTTGAATATAATTTTTTAAATTAGTTAAGAATCCCTTTCGTAATTTTGGTTATTAGGTAGATATTAGTTTATTTCATGGAATGCGAATTTAGGATGCACTTTCAAGATGTCTTTAAGTCGTGAAATATTAAACACACAAGACTCAAAATCTCGTGCTAAAGAGCATGGAGATTCGAGTCATCTTCAAGACACGACATTGAAAATGCTCATCGAATACACAATTCAATAAGAAAGAGCTCAATATAGTTTTTAAAACATGTACTACTATCTCTTTTAGGGCAACTTGAAATCACACTAAAAATCTCGAAAATAAAGTTATACATTGAGCCAATTGTCACCAAAAATCCCTACAAGAACATAACCCCTCTTCAAAATGGTGAAACCTCAAAGAATCTCTTACAATGATTTGTATCCCTACAAACTTGGCTATAAACTTGATGGTGTTATGACAATCACCACATATCCTTAAGTTCTTGAAAACCCTAATGGAAGATTCACCTCTCAAATTCAGTATCCCAAAAGCCACAGCCAGCTTCTCACTATGATTGCACAAACTATCCTCTTGCTCCTCCCCATCCAAATCCTGCAAAACATACTCTGTTTTAGGATACAATCCGGATAACTTCATCTTAACGCGTACTTCGTCCAAGAAATTGTAGATTTCGTCCCTCTTATCATAACCCTTATCACCAACAACAAATGTATGCACTTTTTTATCCACTTCAATCCAACTGCAACCAGGGAGTTTACTTATTCCTCTATCTCTCATCAATTTTCTCACCTCAGAAGCTTCCCCCCATTCTTTGGCATTAGCAAGTATGTTAAAGAGTAACACATAGTTTCCGGGATTGTCCGGTTCTATCTCAAACAATCTCCGTGCACAAACTCGTCCTAGCTCCACATTCTTGTGTATCCGGCATCCTCCAAGAAGAGCTCCCCATGCTGCAGCGCTTGGCTCTACGGGCATTTCGTTGATGAAGTTATATGCCTCAAGTAAACGCCCTCCGCGGCTTAGAACATCAACCATGCAAGAATAATGCTCTGCATCCGGTTCGAGTTTGTGATCTTTAATCATTGAATTGAAAATTGACAAACCCTCATCCACCAATTGTGAGTGGCTGCAGCCGGATAGAACGGCCGTGAAAGTAACAGAGTTTGGCTTAACACCAGACCTAATCATATATTTGAATAGGGATATAGCTTCCTCTCCTCTCCCATGCATTGAATTTGCTACTATTACTGTGTTCCACGCAATAGTATCCCTCGAATCCATCATGGTGAAAACCCGGTTGGAGGCTTCTAAGTCACCTCCTTTAGCATATATCAACAATAAAGCAGTTGAGGTAGCTAGGTCATCAATGAAACAATGGCGGATTGCATATGCATGGACTTCCTTGCCTCCCCTCCATGCTTCTAGAGCAGTACAAGCAGATAAGGCACTTGTGATAGTGATTTGATTAGGTTTGCAACCTAGCTCCTGCATTTGTCCAAGAAATTCGAGGGCTTTTCGTGCTTCTCCGTTATCTGCACAACCGGATACAACAGCGTTCCAAGAAACGGTATCTAATTTAACTCCGTGAATTCTCATGTTGTCAAATGTTTCAAGTGCTTTCTCACTCTCACCATTAGTGAAGTATGCTGATATGATCACATTCCAAAGAACAACATCTGGATGGGGAATTTTGAAGAATACTGATTCAGCTTGTTTGATTCTTGAGCAAGATGAATACATATCCACAAGAGCACTATTCACAAACTGATTCTCTCCCATCCCATTCTTAACAGCATAGCCATGAATCTCTCGACCAAAACTCAAACACTTCAAATTGGAACAAGCGGGAATAACCGAAGATAAAGTCATCGCGTTAGGCCTAATGTTACTCACCACCATATCGCGAAGAGCCTGAATCGCAGCCAATGGAAAGCCGCAGTTAACACAGCATGAACAAAATGAAGTCCAAGTAATCACATCCTTAATCCTCAAATCTCGAAAAACGCTTTCCCCACCCTCAAACCACTCGCATTTCCCATACATATCAATCAAAGCATTCCCAACGAGCAAATCGGAACTAATCTTGCATCTCAAAGCGTCAAAATGGATTTCTTTCGCCTTCGCCAAATCTCCCGAAAAAGCACAAGCCTTAGCAACTGCTAAAATAACGAACTTATCTGGATTGATCTTTCCTCTGTTCTTCACTTCAGAGTAAAGCTTTATAGCTTCTCTACTTCGACCGTTCCTGGTGTAGGCTGAAATCAGCAACGTCCATGACTTTGCATCTGGTTCGGGTATTTCGTCGAACAGTTGGCGGGCACGAGACATATCCCCCAAATTCAAATACTTTTTTATGAATTGGATATTCAAATGCGACGGCAGATTGGTCGGCACCTTTGGGAGCATCAGATTTTCAGCATTCAGCAGTAAGATTGCCGAATGAAGCGAAGATAATTCAAGAAAATAATTCTCATCCTATTAAAAGAAAATCTGAAGAATTGGGCCGTCGATTAGAAGCCTAACACTGCAGATTTGATCTTCAAGAATTAATCTTGCGAGCTGATTCAGTTCAATAGGAGAGAATTTCAATTTTGCTCCACAAATGTATTTTGTACTACTAATTTTGTGAGCTTGTAACTTAGAATAGTAGTCCGTTTTTTTAATTATCACTTTCTTTTGAAATTATGGATAAATATAATAAATTATGAGTTAGTAGAAATACATAATATTCATTTTGTATCGTATGATAAAAACGAACATAGAATCGGCTACATTTTAGAATTATATTTTAGAATAAAAACAAATTCAATCCAATCATACTATATACTTCTTCTCATTTATTAGTCTAGATTATTTTTAAAACTTAATAATCAAAAATAGTGAACCTACTAAAATATATTAAAATATTATTTTAAATTAAAAAATAAACTAATGAAGTAAGAAAATTAAAATCGAATTTTCTAATCTTAAATCAAGATTATAGCTCTATGCATCACGAAATGCGGAGAAAATAATTTCAAAAACTAATTAATACAACTAATTATGTACTACTCTCTCCGTCCATTTTGGGTTGTTCCAAAATTATTGTCTATTTTTCTTTTTTAGTAAATTATTACACACAGCTTTTTTGTGGACCCATAACTTTATACCAATCTACACATAACTAACAACTTTCCTTAAAAATCGTGCAAAAAACAAATTGGACAAGAATTTTGGGACGGAGGGAGTAGTATTAATAATTTTCTTCTCTCTCCTTAAAAAGGAAATTGAAAACCACAATAAAGAAACCTATCTCTACAGGCACTATTTTATTTCATTTTCTTTTCGAGGTGAACAGAGGATAAGGGCCCCATCAACCCCACCCCCGTCCTTGTTCATCTTCTCTCTCTAGAAAAAAAGAAAAAAGTTTTCGTTGTCTCTTTCTCTTTCTAAAAATTATTTCAGAAAATATTGAAAATCCGATAATCTTTGGCCCTTCATCTCTTCCTCCTCCCATCGCCGCCCTACGCTCATTATCATTTTCCTCCCTGTCCAAACCCTAATACCCTCTTCTATATATTAACCGATACATAGACACACGTATATGCGTGTTTGTGTGTGCAATTTTGGTACTGAATCTTGCAGTTGAGACATCGCCAGATATTTTCGGAGCAATTTTGATTTTGAGGTAAGATTTTTCGTATCTGAATTGGTTGTTTCGCGGATCTGTTTCTCGTTTTGCGTTTGGTTTGTTTGGGGCTGAGGAGTCGTACCTAATCTGCTTCAGCAGATTTAAGTTAGAAAATGGTATTTTCTAACAGATCTATGTGTAGAATCATAGAAAAGTGTTAATTGTGATTCTCGAGCAGCAATTCGAATGAGATTCTATGGCTGTGTGATTAGGTTTTACTTTTTTGGTTCCGATTAATCAGATTTGGTTTTGAATGTATTTTATTAGGGGTTTCTCTGATTTGGTGCTGATGAAATATCTTTCCAATTTCCTGCAGATTTTGGTACATATGTTAAGATCTGGACGCACACGGTGTAAAAAAGCAAACAATTTCGAGAATTCTCCATCAGAAAAGACGAAGAAGATTTTGTTGCATACCTGCGGAGCTCGCTCCGATTCCGAATGTCGGAGATGTCTCTTCTACCCAAGAGCGATTCAATCACCATCCGAGAGGTCTGGGCCGACAACTTGGAGGAAGAATTCTCCCTAATCCGAGAAATCGTCGACGAGTATCCGTACGTCGCCATGGATACAGAGTTCCCCGGCGTCGTCCTCCGCCCGGTCGGCAATTTCAAGTCCTCCAGCGACTATCACTACCAAACCCTAAAAGACAACGTCGATCTGTTAAAGCTCATCCAATTAGGGCTCACATTCTCCGACGAGAAAGGGAATCTACCATCCTGCGGAACAGATAAATTCTGCATTTGGCAATTCAATTTTCGCGAATTCAATCCGAACGAAGACGTATTTGCCAATGATTCGATCGAATTGCTGAGGCAGAGCGGAATCGATTTTGCCAAGAACACGGAGAGGGGGATCGACGCGAGGCGATTTGGGGAGCTTCTAATGTCATCCGGCGTCGTCTTGAACGAGAACGTATTCTGGGTAACATTCCACAGCGGCTATGATTTCGGGTATCTATTAAAGCTGTTGAGTTGCCATAATTTACCCGAAACTCAATCGGCGTTCTTCAACTTGATCAACATCTACTTCCCGGTGCTCTACGATATCAAGCATTTGATGAAGTTCTCGAACAGCCTCCACGGCGGGCTGAACAAGCTGGCGGAGCTGCTGGAGGTGGAGCGGGTGGGAGTTTGTCATCAAGCTGGGTCGGATAGCTTGCTCACGGCGTGTACGTTTCGGAAGTTGAAGGAGAACTTCTTTATTGGGTCGCTTGAGCGGTATTCGGGCGTGTTGTACGGATTGGGTGGTGAGAATGGGTTGAATACGTAGAAAAAGGGGGAAGAGATGTTGGAATGAGGAAAGGTGGAGAGTTTTGTAATTGTAATGTGTTGGTTAAGTGGAGGAAGTTGGTAACGGATTTGTTAATGTTACGGTTTGGGTTTACTGTAGTTTATAAAATGAAAAAGTTATTTATCTTTTGCTTGTTCTTGGCTTTGATTTTGCTTGTTCTGTCATGGGGTTCATTTTTCAATCGGAAAATTTCGATTTTGGTTCTGCTAAGAGTTCGTTTTTGATTGCAAAAACAAACACGAATCATATTATTATTATTATAATTTATAAGGATCAAAACTAAATTTTCTCAAGCTTGACCTAATATTTGTAGTGGTGTAATATTGTGGGTAGTCTGAGAAATGAACATGCAATCAAGAAACCAGAAACTTTAACACATACATAATAGAATCCAACCAAACATAGTCAAGAAGTTCTTCACTACAAAATTGCATAAAAGTTCAAACCATAATAACAACCAAGCATAGTCAAGAAGTTTGCCTAAAAACCATAACTAGGAACATGATAAAGGAAATATTCTTGTTTGACAGTGCAAAAGATGGAAGCTTATTCATCTAAGCAAAAACACAAACACCATTACCCCTTGGAGTTCTGAGGCTTCGAGCGCGGTTTCGGCTTAACTTTACCGACTCCAAGTTGAAAGACATGGCGGATGACTTCACCAAGAGCTGCCTTCCTCCCTTCAACAAAATTCCACAGCTCAAGAACCATGTAACACCCTCTCGGATTATGTTCTTGCAGGTCGGTAAGTGCTTCGACAACTGCATCCTGTATCCCTCTGCCCCATTCTTCCTTGAGGGCGCATAGATATTTATCATCATCTCTGACCAATCTCTACAAGAGAGGAAAGTTGTCTCATTTAAAAGGGCAGAGTAAGCAAATGAATGAAAATTATGGATCCCAATCCCCACCTTAGGTATCCCAGTAGCATCTTCAATAATCCGATAAGGGTACCAATGTGGATCTTTCATCCTCTCTTGCCATAAGGTGCAGAGCTCCACACCTTTGAGCACTATGTCTCCTGGGGGGAACCTCTCGTGCAATTCGCTTATGAAGTCTTCCGGATCCAGTTCACCGAATTTCTTGATTCCGATCTCACCCTTAGCACGTCCGTCCGGCTGAATTTCACTCAAGCCCTGCAAACGAATAGGCCAATTCACTTAGCTGAAACCACACAACAGACTGAATGTTAAGGATACATATCATACCTCGATTAGCTCCTTGCGAACACCTTGCAACTCATCATTGTTTGACCGATCTTTTGCTATAATACCATTTAACTCTCCATTCATCTCGTCGAGCTTAGCTTCTAATTGGCGTACATTATCAAGAGCCTCCTTCTCGCGCTGTATATCATTTTATGCTAGTATGACACAAATTATAGTGAAATTGTAGTAATGACATGATATGTGTGACTGCAAATTGAATTGCACATGAATGGCCAAACCTTTTCAGCCATGGCTAACTTCCGCATACTCACGGAAACCCGCTGTTTCCTTGTAGGCGTCGGAGGTCCTCTGTTACAACGAGGGCACTAAGGGAAAAACAAGACACCCAAAGTAAACAAGTGAGTTTTGAATGAAAATGTGATATTCAACCTTTGAGCTATCACCGCATGGTTTAGATCTCTTCCGGCTGTTTGTCGAAGCGTCACAAACATCACAAAGACCGGCTGCAGCAGTTTCGGCTTTCACTTCATTGGCTAAGTCGAAAGCCAAGTACCTAGCCATGGCAAAGTGCTTGGCTCTCTGCTTTCGACTTAAGGACTGATGAGTCGATTTCGTACCTAATTATTTCTGTCCGAAAAGTCTCTTAACTGTGCAGGCGAGACGCTTTTGTTGACAGGAAAATAGGCTGATTTGGCACGACACGTGGAAATGATGTGGCAACGAGTTTTCCAGCTGGAATGACGAGATTTTGAGCGGATTTGGCCAAGAAAAGAAAGAAGGAAAGAAGAAGAGAAGAAAGGAAAGAAGGAATGAAGGAAAGGAGATAAATAAGGAAGGATGAAATATTACCTTATCTCATAGATCCTTTCCTTATCCAAAAAGGAACTCTAGATGTGATCTAATTCCTAGGAGCATTATAAAAGGATGAGGGAGGCACGAAATTCATAGACCTTCTCGAGCTCTCGACCTCCTCATAACCACGACACATACATCCCTTTCCGATCCATCCATTTCTGACTTCACGCCGCCACCGCAGACCGAAGCCACCGTCGCCGATATCCATCAAAGCCGAGAAGAAGAACCAACTACCGTTCCATTCCATTTTATGCAAGACTTTAGTTTGAGTAGAAGAAAACAACACTTTCGTATTTCAGCTTTTTAATGTTCGAATTTTAGTTTAGTTCGTTGCTTTCAATTTCCGTCCGTTTGAGAGATCGAAGACTATCGGTACTCTTAATCTTATTTCATTTCTAGTTTTAATTCAGTTCGTGATTTGTTTTAATTCAGTTTGTGTTTCGTTCTTAGTTTTAGTTCGTATCTTTATTTTATTTTCAGTTTTCGTGCATGCTAGGGTTAGGGTTACGAATGATGTATGTTCTGTTTTGCAAAGTGTCTTACCTGTGCAGTCAGGACAGTTTCATGAGTAGCTAAACTTTTAGTGGTCCGGCAGGATGTAAAACGCACACGTGAACAATACATGAGGCTTAGGTTCTAATAATTAATTGAAGGGTTTCAGGTTAATTCTGGTTTATTTAATCTGACTAGTAATTTAGGCTTGATCACCCTAAGTTGCGTAGTTTGTAGCTAACTTAGTACTTCCATCGTTTCTCGTGGAACAAGGCTAGGTAAGTAGCAAAGTTATTCATTAGAATAATTGGATTAAACCGGTAGGAGACTATTAGATGCCCAACATACGAGTAGGCTCATATACTAGGCTCCCTTAGTTCGATAAAGCTGTTTAGCTATTAAATCTATTGATTGTCCAACAACGTAGGTTGTAGCTAAATTAGGGAAGTAGCTGTTTCGATGCCCAACATGGCGGTTACCGACTAAGTAAGTGGGAGTGAGGATTACGCAGTTTAAGTTACGGTAATCTATAACTAGTTGATTCATAAGATTAATTCATTTTATGTGCCGAGGATTGGAATTACGTGTGTGTGAATATTCTGCTGGACCCATCTCTCAATTGCCTAGTTAAAACAGTTTAATTTCAGTTTTCAGTTTTTACATTTCTTTCAGTTTTTACAAGTTCTTAGTTTAGATAAAAACCCAAAACTTGCGTGGTTGCTAACCAAACTCGAGATAAGTAGAAAAATGATGTGTCTAGTCCTCCGTTCCCTATGTTCGATACCCTGTGAACTATACTGATATAATTCTCAAGTTTTGCACGATTATTTGGTGCAATACAACGATCACCAAATTGGCGTCGTTGCCGGGGAACAATGTTATTTAGTTTATTGCTTTTCTACTAATCTTTTTGTTCTTCTAACCGTTGCATGAGCAGGTCTTCCAACCCTAACCTCATATTTGATCCAGAGGTCGAGAAAACAGCAAAGAGGAATAGGAAGAGGACAAAGCTGCAAAAGCAACAGATTCTGTCCGAGGCAGAAAATGTCTTAACTGCCCAGTCAGGAGACAGAACAGACGTCGGTGATCAGAACAGCGACTCAGAACCAGAGACTGTTTTGTTCGACAAAACAAGGCATAATACTCCAGTAACAAGCTCAAAATCAGAGGAGGAAGAGATGGAGGACGAAGTGCACAATCCACAACCCTTGAGGATGAATACCGGATCGCTTGACATGGGAGCGGACCTTCCCGGTCTAATCTAAATCACAACTACCGAACAAATTGATGTCAAGCTGAACATGGTCACTGCCATGCCGAAGTTTTATGGGAGGACGAACGAGAATCCAAATTCCTTTTTGGCGTCGTTCAACCAAGTCTGCAACCTGCATCGACAAGACAATCTGGATGCATTTAAGCTCAAGGCTTTTCCATTCACACTACAAGATGGAGCACAAGCTTGGTTCTCAAGTCTAAAGCCAAACACAATCACGACGTGGGCCCAGATGCGTACAGTCTTCTTGAAGAAGTATTTCCTGCAATCGAAGACAAATGCACTTAAGAAGCAGATTTCTGGGATCGCTCAAGAAGTCGACGAGACTTTCGGCGCATATTGGGAGAGATTTGGACGACTTGTTGATAGTTGTCCGAACCATGGCTACTCGGATGTGGAGCTTCTACAGATTTTCTATCAAGGGATGACAGACAAAGCAAAGGCCATGGTTGATATCGGTCTGAGAGGGAATTTCCACACAAGCCTCTATGAAGATGCAAAGAACATTATTGAAGGACTTGCGGAATCCACCTCGCAATACAAGGGGCCGAGACCAACAAGGAGAGCTGTCAATTGGTCTCATTCCGATTACATGGATGAGATCGATAGTAAGGTGGAGGCGAAATTCAGCCTATTGCAAGACAAGCTCGATTTAATACTTAAGCAGAATGCCCCTGCTTCGAGCCGATCAAATACCGATCACGCATGTGGAGCATGTGGAGAGAAAGGGCATACGTCGCTGCAATGTCCGGGAGAAGATGTAAATGCAGCTGGAAATTGGAGCGGGCAGCAAGGGGTTCATCCGAACCTCCGTTGGAAGCAACCGGAGGAGCATTTTCAGCAGAGGAATCCGCCTCAAACCCAATTTCAGCAACCATACCAGCAGCAACAAGGCTATCAGCAGCCTTATCAACCTCCTAATCAGAATAGTTATCAGCAGACGTATAGACCCCCGCATCAAAGGCAGTTTCAGCAGCAGAGTGCCCCGCCTGCCCAGTTGGAGCAGCAGAGCCCTTTAGAAAAGCTTTTGGCCGAAATGGTTTCTTCGCAGATGGACACCACTGCATTTCAACAACAAATGCAGAAGGAAATGATGCAGACCCAACAGGAAATTAACCAAACGAAGAAAGAGCAACAAATGACTATGGATAATTTGGCCAAGTAGATGAATAAGCTCAATTCTACCATTCAGGAAATAAAAACTTCCCAAGGCCAGCTTCCAGCTCAAACTCAGCAGAACCCTAATGCTCAGAACTGCAACCATATCACATTGTGTGGGGGGAAGGAACTACTGAAGGAATAATTAGGGTTAGGAACGCTACCTTCCTCCTGGTGTGTTGTCGCGGCTTTGATTGTTGCTCCTGTGTTAGACCTTCTGATCTGTATCCCGGCCTTTCTCTTCCTCTGGGTGGTCAGAGAACTGAAGAAAATAAATTTTTGTCTCTCTCCACTCACGCGTGCGTGTGTATATGTGTATATGTGTGTAATCTGTTTCTGAACAGAATACTGATATATATATATAGGCTTCAAAAGCCAATATAATATTAATATATTTGTAACCCATTAATTTAATTATATTTCTAATGGGCTTCCACATAACCAGCCCATAATATAATTAATTAATTTACTGGGCTACTAATATTTATCAATTAATTGGCCTAGCCAATTAATTCCAGATAAATAATATTATTAAATAATGTAAAAATACATTAATCCATTAATAATGAATTCTGAGAGACAATAAATTACTAGGCAACTAATTGGGCCAGATCAGGGATCCAATACAAGAAATAAAGTTGGGCCTCCAATTAATTAATTATCCATGCTCAGCCCAGAGCAAAATTAATTAATTAACACAGATTCATTTCACTAGAGAATCCGTGCTGACTTACCCCTTTATCCCAATTTGAGCAAAGACTTGTATTTTAGACTTAATCGATCTCCGTATTTAAGATAAAAATATCCGTTAATTAATTAAGCTCACTGACAGCTTAAATTAATTAACATCTTATATTCCTGAGTAGTACCACTCGACCTTATTAACACACCTGAACTTAATCAATCGGCCGGGTTTAGCGTGCTAATCCTTTCAAGTTCCTCAGGGGATATTATCAACCCATTTTACTAGGATACAGATGCAAGATACAGACAACCAGCCTGAGCCACAAATAACTACTAACACCCAAGATACGTAGATCCGGTCGCGATGACGTTCACCATAGTAGGTCAAAGTGATAGATAGCCAAATGCACTCAGCTGAAGTCTTACCAAGCTTAAGACCAGCAAAGCCACCGAGATCTTGGTTCTCCACTAATGTCAGTTAGGAGAACACATCTCACTGTGATCCGTCAATACACCACCTTAAGTGTACCAGTAAAGACAAGCAGCTAAGACAATCCACTTCTTATCTAAACTGCAGCTTAAACCGACAACTTATTCTTAAGTTGTCTCAGCTGTGATAACTGTTTATATCTTGTCAATTCAACCAATTTGTGTTGTCTTCTGTGATACCCTACACACCACACAAATCTAACTTTTATACAAGATAAAGGATAACATGTGCAAATATACATATTTATCAGATAGGAGAATAAAACAGTGGTAAGGACAAAAACACATTGTATACAAGCATAAAAAGTGCTTCCAGTATACAAAATCCCAACAATTCTCCCACTTATACTAAAACAAACTTTTAGTATACAATGTGTCAGTTCTAGGTACAAACTAGTACTCAGCTATATCTCAGCTATCTAGGTACGAACTAGTACCCAGCTATATCTTAGCTATCTATCCTATCTATCACTGCATCTTCTCCCACTTATACAAAAGTTTCTGTAGTCCTAAGTGGGGGGCATCTCTACCACTCCTAAGCCACAGACATGCTTCTCGTAAGCCGGGAGTGGTAAGCTCTTCGTGAAAAGATTAACTAGGTTGACTTCAGTTCCTATTTTGTCAATCACCACGTCACCTCGATTTACGAATACTCGTATAATGTGGTACTTTCTGTCTATGTGTTTAAACGCCTTGTGAGATCTAGGTTCCGTAGAATTTGTCACTGCACCCGCATTATCACAATAAATCGTGATCACCTTAGGCAAATTCTGAACAATCCAGGAGGAAATTCTTGAGCCAAACTGCCTCTTTCGAAGCTTCTGAAGCAGCCACATACTCTGCTTCCATGGTTGAGTCCGCAATGCATTTCTGCTTAGCACTCCTCCATGAAATGGCTCCGCCTCCCAAGGTAAACACATAACCCGAGGTAGACTTCTTCTCGTCTTTGTCAGCCTGGAAATCCGATTCTGTATAACCCAAAGACACTAGACTGTCTGTCCGGTAAACAAGCCTGTAATCTCTAGTCCGTTTAAGGTACTTGAGAATATGCTTGACCGCAGTCCAGTGTTCCTTTCCAGGGTTAGACTGATATCTTGAGACCATGCCTACAGCATATGAGATATCTGCTCTCGTATAAAACATCGCATACATGAGGCTACCGACAGCGGAAGCATATGGTACTAGCCTCATACTTTCTTTCTCTTCAGGCGTTTTAGGGCACTGATTCTTGGATAGAAAAATGCCATGTCTGAAAGGTACTGAACCTCTCTTGGCTTTTTGCATGCTAAAACGAGCAATAACAGTGTCAATGTAGGACACTTGTGACAAGCTTAACATCATTTTCTGGCGATCTCGAATAACCTTGATCCCAAGGATGTAACCAGCTTCACCTAAGTCCTTCATTTGAAACTGCTCGGATAACCACGTCTTTACGTCTGATAACACTTCAACATTGTTGCCAATGAGAAGGATGTCATCTACGTAAAATGCAAGAAACACCACTGATCTGTTAACACAAATGCGGTACACGGACACCTCGTTAGGACAGGATACAAATCCATAGGATTTGACTACCTCGTCGAAAATGCTGGTGCCATAACCGGAAAGCTTGCTTAAGTCCATGACTAGACTTCTTAAGCTTCCAAACTAGATGCTCTTCGCCCTCCTTCACATAACCATCTGGATGTTTCATGTAGATGTCCCTACCTTTTTCAAGGTGACCGTTTAAGAATGCGGTTTTGACATACATTTGCCAGATCTCTAGTTTCATGTGAACTGCTATGGCAAGGAGAATCCGAATGGACTTGATCATTGCTACAGGCGAGAAGGTCTCTTTGTAATCGATACCTTCTTTCTGGGTAAAACCCTTCGCCACTAGCCTGGCCTTAAACGCCATGATCTCTTCATTCGGTGCTCTCTCTTTCTCTTGTATACTCACTTACTACTAATAGCATTGCAGCCCTCAGGTAGTTCAGTGATCTCGTATAGATCGATATCAGTTATGGACTCAAATTCCGAGTCCATGGTGATTCTCCATGAATCTGCATCTACATCTCCCACTGCTTCGTTGTAAGTCCAGGGATCCACGGTATCTTGTTCATCTGCCGGGAGATAATCAAATGTCTCCCCAGTGAACATATATCGATCAGGTGTAAATATCACCCTCCCACTACGTCGAACAGTGTCAGGAGTTGTGTTAACAGATTGTGCAGTTACTCGTGGAGTACTATCTTGCACAACTGGTTGTTCAAGTGGAACTCAACCACCTTGTAATTCCTCAAGGATGATGTCGACTCGAGATTTATGGTTACTAATGTAATCCTCTTCTAAGAACCGAGCGTTAGGGCTAACAACGATCTTCTGTTCTTTAGGATCATAAAAGTATCCACCCTTCGTTTCCTTCAGATGCTCTATGAACAACATCACTTCTGAACGTGATTCCAATTTGTCGGCCTGCCTATTTAGCACATAAGCAAGATAACCCCAAATCCTTAAGTGGTGCATACTGGGTTTGTGCCCGCTCCACAACTCGAAAGGGATCTTTTGTACCGACTTGGAAGACACACGATTCTGCAAGTATGCTGCAATCTCTAGGGCATATCCCCAAAAGAAAACTGGCAAAGTTGCATAACTCATCATCGACTAAACCATCTCTAAGAGACTTAGGTTCCTTCTCTCTGACACACCATTCTGCTGAGGCGTGCCCGGTGCTGTCAGCTGGGATGTAATCCCACATTCTGTCAAGTAATCCTTGAACTCGTTGGATAGGTATTCCCTACCATGATCAGATCGCAGTGTTTTGATTTTTTTTTACCTAACTTCTTCTCCACTTCTTCCTTGAATTCCTTAAAGGTTTCAAAGCAATCCAACTTGTGGCGAAGAAGGTAAACATATTCATACCTCGAGTAATCGTCAATAAATGTGACGAAGTACTCATACCCGCCACGAGCTTGTGTAGACATAGACCCACACAAGTCAGAATGTATCAAACTTAATACTTCTGTGGCTCTATAACCCTTTGCCTTAAAAGGCATAGTCATCATCTTTCCTTCCAAACAGGTTTCGCAAGTTGGAAATGGTTCAATCTTGGAGAGACTCCAATGATCCATATTCCACCAACCTCTGAGTCCTGTTAAGATTGATGTGGCATAGTCTTAAGTGCCACAGATAAGTTTGGTTTACCTTAGAAGACTCTTTCCTCTTCTTAGGATTTGATGACGAGGAAGCATTATTAACAGAACTATGCGGTTTACAAGTATATAAAGATCCGTTTAATGGTCCACCACAGATAAAATCATCGTCTTTCATGATAGAAACTTCACTATCAAAACTTGATTTATAACCATACATGGTGCAGAGTTTTGAAACAGAAATAATGTTTCGCCTAAACTCAGGCACATATTAAACATCTTTAAGTACTAAAACAGAACTATCAAAATATAGATTTAAATCTCCAATGGCAATTGCAGGAACTTTCGATCCATTGCCCATTGAGACTACCACCTCGCCATTGCTCAATTACCTTTTCTGCAAGAAACCTTGCAATGTGTAACAAACATGATCAGTTGCCCCCGAATCCACTACCCATTCGTGGGTAGAAGAGGAAACCAGAACAGTTTCAGTTACAAGAACGACTCGCGTCTCTTTCTGTTTTGCCTTGACATCTGGATAATAACTCTTCCAGTGTTTTCTTACCATAATTGAAGAACCTTCCTTTCTTCTTTGGCATTCGCATGCCGCCGATAAGGACCGTCTTCTTACTCCCACTGCTCTTCTTGAATTGACCACCTTTCTGCTCTTTTTCTGGTTTCCGCCTTTCGGAGGATTCCTTGAACTACTAGGGATATTCTAGACTTGAGCACTCTTGCCCTTTCCTATAACTTCTTTGACCGCTACCAAAGATTTGAGTAACATACTCATAGTAAACTCGTTCTTAGACATAGCGGTCCTAAACAGAAGTTCATATAGGACCTTTGCAGAGCTTTTATTGGGAGAGGTAAGATATCTCTTCCACTCTATAAAATTATTTTAAATTGTTAAACCCGTTAGGGTTTGGTTGGTGAGACTGTTTAGGAACTCGAAAAATAAAATATTCGAACAGACATATCTGAAAAATGTAATTTTAAAAGCATGTATGAAATTAACATTTGCACATAATTCGTAATTAATAATCATTGAAACATTTTGTAAAAATAATGATATTAAAAACCTCGAACAGCTCTAGGAATTCCACTAGCAAGCCACGCAGGTGGACGTTTACTAGCGTAACCCTAAACCAAGCTATTTACCTAGCTCTTTAATTACAATCCACGTCTAGGTTCTTAAGACGAATGGAATTAATAGTTCGATATTCTGGACCATGTCACTATTAAAATGCGGGAAGGGACTTCGAGGGAACTGAATTGTACATGCGGTGACATCTAAGCATTGACCATTAATTTGACCAAAATATAATCAAATTCTCGAAATTGACATACTTACTCGAACCATACCGCATTCAATTTGATCTAATTAGCCATCCTATTTAATTATTATCTTCTAGAGTACTCGTGTTTACTAGGCACGCAAGCCACGCAGGTGGACGTTTACGGCTTCGCTCCCACTACTCAATAATAATCAAATATTGTTTTGGAAAACTCATCTCACAAAACTGGTAGCTCAAAAATGCAAGCAAGCCACGCAGGTGGACGTTTACTCACATAATCTTACTACTTTCGTGTAGAGTCCAATTAATGGAGGTCCGATTAAGTGTTTAATATCCAAATTAATGGAATCTAATTAAACATTTAATTTAAAGTTGCTTAGTCTTTTATTCAAAAGGTTTGTTTCGAATCATGTATATCCACATAATTTCTAAAGCATGCAATTTCTAAGCGCACATAATAAAACGTGCTCGCGAAAAATAAAACATGCTTTAATAATGACATAAATCATATTTACATGTTTTTCTAAGCGCAATTAATCACATAATCGCATGCTAAAGCATTATTAAAAATAAATACGCAAATAGGAAATTTAAAATCGTTATCGAGCTTTAAAACATGTAATCCCTAACTATTACATTGCCCGATCAAAATACAGATCTTTAAAATCTTCGAATCTGGAAACTGCGTCGAAAACTGCATCGAACTGTCGTTGCCACGTCATCAGGGGGTCTGCCACGTGGCAGATACATGGCAGACACGCAGGCAGCACAGTCAGCAAGGGCTGACGTGGCACGCCACATCAACATCGTCTCCAGCCTTCTACCCCAAACACGAAAATAGCCCGATAACGACGAAATAAAACCTAATCATACATCTAACAGCAACAATCAGAGCCTAAACCAGGCTCTGATACCAATTAAAGGAATAATTAGGGTTAGGAACGCTACCTTCCTCCTGGTGTGTTGTCGCGGCTTTGATTGTTGCTTCTGTGTTAGACCTTCTGATCTGTATCCCGACCTTTCTCTTCCTTTGGGTGGTCAGAGAACTGAAGAAAATAATTTTTTGTCTCTCTCCACTCACGCGTGCGTGTGTATATGTGTATGTGTGTGTAATCTGTTTCTGAACAGAATACTGATATATATATAGGCTTCAAAAGCCAATATAATATTAATATATTTGTAACCCATTAATTTAATTATATTTCTAATGGGCTTCCACATAACCAGCCCATAATATAATTAATTAATTTATTGGGCTACTAATATTTATCAATTAATTGGCCTAGCCAATTAATTCCAGATAAATAACATTATTAAATAATGTAAAAATACATTAATACATTAATAATGAATTCTGAAACACAATAAATTACTAGGCAACTAATTGGGCTAGATCAGGGATCCAATACAAGAAATAAAGTTGGACCTCCAATTAATTAATTATCCATGCTCAGCCCAGAGCAAAATTAATTAATTAACACATATGCATTCCACTAGAGAATCCGTGCTGACTTACCCCTTTATCCCAATTTGAGCAAAAGCTTGTATTTTAGACTTAATCGATCTCCGTATTTAAGATAAAAATATCCTTTAATTAATTAAGCTCACTGACAGCTTAAATTAATTAACATCTTATATTCCTGAGTAGTACCACTCGACCTTATTAACACACCTGAACTTAATCAACCGGCCGGGTTTAGCGTGCTAATCCTTTCGAGTTCCTCAGGGGATATTATCAACCCATTTTACTAGGATACAGATGCAAGATACAGACAACCAGCCTGAGCCACAAATAACTACTAACACCCAAGATACGTAGATCTGGTCGCGATGACGTTCACCATAGTAGGTCAAAGTGATAGATAGCCAAATGCACTCAGCTGAAGTCTTACCAAGCTTAAGACCAACAAAGTCACCGAGATCATGGTTCTCCACTAATGTCAGTTAGGAGAACACATCTCACTGTGATCCGTCAATACACCACCTTAAGTGTACCAGTAAAGACAAGCAGCTAAGACAAGCCACTTCTTATCTAAACTGCAGTTTAAACCGACAACTTATCCTTAAGTTGTCTCATTGTGATAACCTGTTTATATCTTGTCAGTTCAACCAATTTGTGTTGTCTTCTGTGATACCCGACACACCACACAAATCTAACTTTTATACAAGATAAAGGATAACATGTGCAAATATACATATTTATCAGATAGGAGAATAAAACAGTGGTAAGGACAAAAACACATTGTATACAAGCATAAAAAGTGCTTCCAGTATACAAAATCCCAACAACTACCTGGCCCGACTGTACAGGCAAGACACCCAAAGAAGTCAGCAGAGAAGTCAGCAGAGAAGAAGAAGGCTGCAGAACAACCTCTACCATCAGAAGGCTCGAAGGAGCAGTATGCTGAAGATCCAGAACAAGAATGAGATGAGGAGGACGTCCTGACTGGCCAGTCGGAACATGAAAATCTGATTCCTCCACCATTTCCCGAAGCTCTGAAAAGGAAAAAGACGCCGAACAAGGAGTACATGGACTACCTTAAGCTGTTTGAGAAATTAGAGATCAACATTCCTTTCCTTGAAGCCGTCAAAATTCCAAAGTTCGGGAAGTTCGTGAATGATTTTATTGCTGGAAAAATCCTAAAGTCTGGGAAAATTGTCATGGACCACTCTGTCTCGGCAATCATTCAAAGGATGCTACCCGCTAAGTGTGCTGATCCAGGTATGTTTACACTACCTTGCTTGATAGGAAATGTTATGATTAAGCAGGCTATGTATGATTTAGGAGCATCTATTAATGTTATGTCATTATCCGTTTATAATCAATTGATTGGAGCTGAATTAGTATCCACCAAAGTGATAATTCAATTAGCGGATAGGTCATGCATTGCCCCGGTAGGTCTACTTGAAAACATCTTGGTCAGAATTAACAACTTTGTCTATCCTGCAGATTTTTATGTCATAGACACTAATGATAGGAAAGTTGAAGGTACTGCGGGTGTTCTATTGGGTAGACAGTTCTTAAAAACTGTAAAGGCCATAATCAATGTAGATGAAGGATCTATAAGTGTTGCATATCATAATGAAATCTATGTTCATCACATTGCTGAAGCACTTAAGATGCCTTTTGATCATGAAAATGAAGATGCTTTATCTACTGACTCCATTGAAAGCTTTGTCCAAGAATATCTTGAGACATATGTGATGCAGGATAAAATGGAGGTTACCTTGACTCAAGGACTGACCGAATCAGACCTCGAACATATGAGGGACGAAGAGATCAGAGAGAGCATCTCGGCTTTGTACGCAACTCCAAAATTGAAAACTGTCGGCAGCATGTCTCAACTGCCCAGTCAGGACGCTTCTGAAAAGCTGCTACCGTCAATCATCAAGGCACTAAAGCTGGAACTTAAGCCACTTCCAACAAACCTGAAGTATGCCTATCTCGGAGATAATGAGACGCTGCCCGTCATCATAAATAAAGAACTTGATGAAAATCAAGAGAAGGCATTGTTGGAGATTCTGAAGAAGCACAAGAAAGCCATAGGATGGACTTTAGCCGACATCACCGGCATAAGTCCCGACATTTTCCAGCACTCTATCCTCATGGAGCCGGATAGCAAACCTTTCCGAGACCATCAAAGAAAACTCAATCCGAACATGAGGGAGGTCGTGCTGAAGGAAGTATTAAAGCTCTTATCTATGAGAATTATCTATCCCATATCGGATAGCAAATGGGTAAGTCCCGTACACGTTGTGCCCAAGAAATCCGGATTCCAAGTTGTCGAGAATGAGAAGAACGAATTGGTTTCGATAGCTTAATAATGGGATGGTGCATGTGTATCGATTATAGGAAGCTCAATGCGGCGACACGAAAGAACCATTTTCCGCTTCCATTTATCGATCAAATGCTCGAGTGACTTGCGGGGCAAGTCTATTTTAGCTTCTTAGACGACTATAGCGGCTATTTTCAAATCCAAGTGCGAGAGGAAGATCAAGACAAGACGACGTTCACATGCCCTTATGGAACGTTTGCTTACCGTAGAATGCTATTTGGATTATGCAATGCGTCGGGCACCTTTCAAAGGTGCATGATGAGCATATTCTCGGACCTTATCGAGATTTGCATAGAGGTCTTCATGGAAGAATTCACCGTCTCTGGTGATTCTTACACTTCGTGCTTGAAGAACCTCGACAAAGTCCTAGCTCGATGTGTTGAGAAGAATTTGGTATTGAACTACGAGAAATGTCATTTCATGGTGACCGAAGGAATAGTACTCGATCACGTTGTTTCTAAAAGAGGAATCGAAGTCGACAAGGCAAAAGTGGAGGCCATCGCGAAGTTGCCATATCCGACTACTCCAAAAGAAGTTCGAGGTTTCTTAGGACACGCCGGCTTCTATCGGCGTTTCATAAAAGATTTTGCAAAGATTACTCAACCACTAACGAGGCTACTTCACAAAGATGTCGAGTTTAATTTCGATACTAAGTGTAAGGAGGCCTTCACCGTCCTTAAAGACAAGCTTACAATAGCTCCTGTGATGCAGCTCCCGGACTAGAACAAGTCATTCGAGATTATGTGCGATGCTTCTGACTGTGCAGTCGGGGCAGTGCTGGGACAGAAATCTGGAAAGGAAAGCCATGTGATTTATTATCCGTCTAAGACATTAAATCCAGCACAATACAACTATTCCACCACAGAGAAGGAGCTGTTAGCTATCGTCTTTGCCTTCGACAAGTTTCGCTCATATTTACTTGGCTCAAAGATCATTGTGTACACCGATCACGCCGCCGTCAAGCACCTCCTTTCCAAGAAAGAATCAAAGCCGAGACTTATCCGATGGATTCTTCTCTTACAAGAATTTGATTGGGAGGTTAAAGACAAGAAAGGAGCCGAAAACCATGTGGCGGATCACTTGAGCCGATTGATTCAAAAAGACGATGGAGAGCCAATTAAGGAAACTTTTCCCGAAGAGCATTTATATGTTGTTCCTGAAACGGTTTCCAGTCTTGCCAAGCTTCTGCCCGAACAGTGTTTTACTATTGGAGTCCAGGAAGTGTCTCAACTGCCCAGTCAAGACAACTCTGAAGCAGAATTGCTGAAAACCGTAGGTAACACTTCTAAATTATCTTGGTTTGCTAATATTGTGAATTTCTTGACCTCTGAGCAGCTTCCACCCGAGTTCACTCATGCCCAAAAGGCGAAATTGAAGAGCGAGTGTAAGCAGTACTTCTGGGACTCTTCAATCCTTTGGAAAATGGGAGTTGATCAAGTTATCCGAAGATGCATTCCGGAAGAAGAGCAAGGCGACATCCTTTTCCATTGTCATTCATCCGCTTATGGAGGGCACTTCGGACCAAAACGAACCGCAAGAAAAGTATTGGATGCGGATTTCTTTTGGCCGAGCCTACAACTTGACGCCTATAATTACTGTAAGTCATGTGCACGTTGCCAAATGACCGAGAATATATCTATGAACGATGAAATACCCCAAAAGCCTTTGAGATTTTGTGAGATATTTGATGTATGGGGTATGGACTTCATGGGTCCATTTCCTAGCTCAAAGGGTAACGTGTACATTTTACTTACCGTTGATTATGTTTCTAAATGGGTTGAGGCAAAGGCTACAAAAACTAAAGACTCTAAAGTGGTTGCAGGATTTCTTCGAACTAACATCTTTTGCAGATTCGGCGTACCTAAGGCCATCATAAGTGATCGAGGAACACATTTTTGCAACTGAACCATAGAGTCGTTGATGAAGAAATATGGAGTAGCCCATCGAGTTTCCACCGCTTACCATCCACAAACGAATGGGCAAGCTAGTGTCTAATCGGGAAGTGAAGTCTATCTTGGAGAAAACGGTCAATCCGTCAAGGAAAGATTGGAGTATGAGGCTGGATGACGCCTTGTGGGCTTATCGAACAGCCTATAAAACTCCACTCGGTATGTCTCCATGTAGATTAATTTTCGGTAAATTATGTCACTTGCCTGTGCAGTTGGAATACAAAGCCTGGTGGGCAGTACAGAAAGTCAATTTGGATCTGACCGAAAGTGCTAAGGAGAGGAAGTGTCAGCTTCAAGAGCTTGAAGAAATTCGGTTGGAGTCCTATGATGCGGCTATGAGGTACAAAGATCGCACAAAGGCTTGGTATGATAAAGCGATCCGTATGAAGACCTTTGAAGTATGCCAACTTGTATTGCTTTACCAATCGCGCCTATGCATCATGCCTGGAAAGCTCCGCTCGAGATGGATAGGTCCATTTCGGGTGTGTTCTGTCTGGCCAGGCGGGGCAGTGGTGATACAGAAATTGGACTCAGACGAGACTTATACCGTCAACGGTCATTGCCTTAAGATTTATCATGATGCCGCACTGATAGAAGATGTGGACGAGCAGAGCTTGTCCATTCCCTCCTATACTTGACTCTTTGAAGAGGAGGTCTAGCCAAAAACTCTAAAGAGAGGCGCTTCCGGGAGGCAACCCGTATATTTTTTCCGTTTTTCTTTGATTTCGTATTTTTAGTTTGATTTTATGCTTGGTGTTGTTTCTTTTATTTTTCAGATTTTGGCTAAGTATGGAATAGGGGTCTAATGTGTAAGGAGACGGAGTTTGGAGGAGCAAAGATGACGAGAAGAAGAATTTGGGGGCTTAATTGCCATTTCCAAAAACATCAAGGGACCCAATTGTAGTAAGGGAACGATTTTGAGGGACTCAATTGCATAGAGGACGAAAATATGGAGTCAATTTAAGTTGAGAAAAAAAATGAGGGTCGAATTGAAAATGAGGGACCAGATCTTTTAACTGCACAACTGAGAGGGCCTAATTGCAAACTTTACCTCTATAAAAGGGGAGAGGGGGATTAAACCCTACCACTTGTTACTATTCAAACACTTTCACTCTCTATAACCGCCGCCCACTACTTTCCCTCTCTACAAGATCTTCATCTTCTTCAAGAAGTTTCCTCCCTGCCCAGTTGAGACGCCACCGCCATGGCTCCAAAGAAGAAGTCGGGAATGTCCGTTGCAGCCCGATGGTTCGCCGCCGTCCAGGCGGATTCGGAGACGCAACACCGCCGCGACGCCACTGCTGCTCACCGGGAGGCCGTGCCAACTCAACAAGTTCCGCTCCTTCAGTAGGAACCGCAACCACCGGAGGAATTCGAGTATGTGGCGCCGACTTCGTAAACCGTGGAAGTTGACACCGGATAGCACTATGCCACGGAGTCCACTTCTCTGCCGAAACCGCCTAGAAGACGGTTACGACGACACACGGGAGTTGCTATGTCCGAACCGCCACGAGAGCCGACGCCCCGAACCGCCACGAGAGCCGACCCCCGGGACCGATAGGTCCTGTGTTCAATTTTCACCAAGACCGCTATGTGATTTGTCTATCACCCTGTCACATTAAGGGTGTTTGAACCCTCCTGTTGAACCCTTCTGTGTGGTTTGCAGGCTACTGCACAAGGAGCGTGGTTTACCCAGTGCGCACCAAAGGTAGCGGTTGCGGGTTCCATGAATTAAAAAAAAAAAAAAAAAAAAAGGGCACAACACAATGTAAATATAAAAAGGATCTAAAACAAATACAAATCCCATAATAAGGATCAAAACTAAACTTTCTCTTGCTTCTCCTTGTCATTTGTAGTGTTGTTACTTTGTGGTATTCTGAGAAATAACTGCAAACAAGAATCCAGAAACTCTAATACATGAATAATAAAATTAACATCCAACCAATTATAGTCAAGAAGTTCTTTGGCTACAAATAAGTCCCTAAAAGCATAATACCTACTAGTACATAACAACATCCAACCAAGCATAGTGAAGAAGTTCTTGGCTACAAAAAGTGCCTAAAAGCCATAATAACATCTTCAGTAATCTGATAAGGGTACCAGTGGGGATCTTTGATCTTTTCTTGCCACAAGGTGCAGAGCTTCACACCTTTGATGTCACTATCTCCAGCTGAGGGAAATCTCTCGTGCAATTCGCTTATAAGGTCTTCGGGATCAAGTTCCCCGAATCTCTTGATCCCGATCTCACCCTTACCGTTTCTGTTGGGTTGGATATCACTCAAGCCCTGCAAACAAAAAGGCCTTTTTTGCAGGATAAATGAAGTCCACATTCCTTCATCAGACAACTTTTAATGTATTCCATGTGCATACCTCGTTGAGCTCTCTGCGAACACCTTGCAACTCATCATTGCTTTCGCGATCTTTTGCTATTAGAGCATTTAACTGGTCATTCACCTCATCGAGCTTGCTTTCTAATTGACCAACCTTATCAAGAGCCTCCTTCTCCCGCTGCATATCATCAATAGCAGAGGAGCAACTATGCTAGCTAACTCCATACTTAGTACATGCCATATGTCAAAATACAGACTGAAAATATCCAAACCTTTTCTGCCATTGCTAACTTCTGGGCTACAGAAACCCTTGGTTGTTTCCTTGCAGGCGTTTGAGGTCCTCCGTTACAACCAGTGCACTACAGAAAACAAGATGGAGGGCGCCATATGAAAAATAAACAAATGAGTGGATTTCAAGGAAATTTATTTTGCAATCAGTAAGGTGCTCAATAAATTCTAAGAATTCGTTCAACCTTTGTACTATCAGATTTAGATCTCTTCCGGCCGGATGTGTCTAGGAGACGATTAGGCGACTGATCAAGTATATCACAAGGACTGGTTGCAAGAGGTTCAGCTTTTACAAACGCCAAGTACCTAGCCATAGCGAAGTGTTTGGCTCTCTGCTTTCGACTTAAGGAGCCCTCGGCCACACGATTAGCATGTTGTAGAAGATGAGTGTAGTCATGATCTTCGTCTTCGTCATAAGCACAAAAGGGGCGTATAAATTTACCATCGGAGCTTATTACTTTGTAATCTGGATGCTTAAAAAACTTGTAACAAAGTTGTTTATAATCGTTAAACCCTGCATCATCAATGTCATCAGACTGCTCCTTCGACTTGCTTCCAATCTCAACACGGTTTCCGTGCCTTGATGCACTCATAGTGTCTTTTCAAACAGAGAACCCACCTGATACAATCAATTCGCCAACTCGGTTGCAAAATTAGGTAAGGAGATCGAGTTGATGGCTCGGAGTCCACACAGTGAATTTAGGTATTCTACATTGTGATTACTACTAGTGAGTGAGATCGTCCAGATTAACAAACACGCAAAAAGTAAAAGAGCGAGTTCAATTTCACTACATAAAGCATGCAGATGCATGTATGATAGATATTTCAATTGCCGTTTCTGCTAGAAATGGAGTTGAGTAATGAAATAGGAGAGTAGACAGAGATTCACACTGCTAGGGCCTATCACCCCGTCGTAGAAGCAGCACTCACTCACACGCTGGGGCGCTTCAATGTGTGCGATTTCGATAGAGATTTATAATCCTGCGCCGTCTTCAGCTTACCCTTACCCACCCCAAGTCGAAAGACTTCACCAACCCCTCGGCGCTCAGGAACCCCTGTAGCACCCACTCGGATTGTGTTCCTGGAGTCAAAGATTGACTTCCCCTTACAAAGGGAGAGTGAAATCATTTCACAATAAAGATTGGCACATTTGAAGGGAATAAATCTACCTGAGTTATCCCCGAAGCATGAGATGCATTTCCATCAACCCCTGCAGACATTCATATCGTAAAATCACGCAAATTTAATTGAGTGTACCTTGATAAGCTCTCTACGAACGCCTTGCAACTCAACGTTGCTTAGCCGATCTTTTGTTATTAGAGCATTCATCTGGTCATTCAAAGCATGTGTTAATATTAAAACCGGGGTATGTGTGCATATCTAATGGATCTAATAGCAGGGGCCAGGGCACCCTTGTATCATTGTTCTACACAAGTTCTAGTGGACGATTCAGAATTTCTCGAGTATCGATTCAGCTAATAGAAACAATATTAAACACGAGTACAATCAATGAGCTAGCTCGCTTGATCATACAGACAAGGAGAACGAGTTGATGACTCGGAGTCCACACACCCAATTTAGGTACAAAACAGAGGGCCTCACCGAGTGAGATCGGGTCAGCTCAACAAATATGCACAAAATTAGAACAGCGAGATCAATTTCACTACATAAATGCAGATATATGACACATTAGCAGGATCATCATTCCAAAATATTTCAATTAAAGCGTCTGGGAACTGTAAAAAGCATTTTCTCGTAAAAGTAAATGATTTACTTTGCAGGTGAAGTGACGGGTTGATAAATGATTTCTTAAATTAATAATCAATTAAAAAAATCAGAAAATTCGTATATAATTTTTTTGAACAAGAGGGTTCGAAATTAGACATTGATATCGCGTTCCATACACAAAAACCATATAATATTCTTATAATGAAAGTTTCATACAACATGCATATCACGTGCACAAATTTGTTAGTATAGATCACTTTATTAGGTTGCCTTAATATATTAATCAGTGCTATCTATTCATCTATTGTACTAGGTTTATATTACAATTGAAAAGCAAATATAGCCAACCACTAAAACAAAACACAAATCTAGCCATTTTGTCCTTATACGGCGTGGGCCGATGGGGGAGTCAATCGGCCCTTAATCGGCCCTGATGAATACAACCGAAATATCCCAATCGGCCGATGGATGGTCGAATTGTTGTTGTCCATCGGCCCTACCCGGTATCGGCCGAAAAGAAATGGCCGACGGCCGAACAAGCAATTGGCCGAAGAAGGGCCGAAAAGGGCCCGATGGAGGGTATCCGTCGGCCCTAAGCCCCTCCTTCGAGACATTATTGGACAAGACAGTGCAAGACTTTTGCTGCAAATTTTCAGTAGGGGCCGATGGAGGGCCGACGGGGGCCGATGAGGACCGATCCATGACTTTTTCTGCAAATCAGCTTTATCTGCAGATTTGACTAGTCGGATATCACTTGCACATGCAGGAAACAGAGGGCCGATGGCGGGGCCGATCGGCCCGATTGATATTTCACGTGAAATTTTGTCAGAACAATTCCTTATAAGACGTAGGATAGCCGAATTGGTTGATTCACACAAAATTTTCGTCATTCCACTTCCAATCTTCTCAAAGCTTCAAATTGAATTTGATAGAAATGACAGATTTTCGATCAATTATTGTGAAATTGAACGGTCAATTCGATGCAGAGTCGAATTATGTCGGGGGGGGCATGAGTTCATTGTTTACATTCCTTCAAACAATATTTCTCTCGAATATCTTCGACAAAACATTGATCGGTGGCTCGCTGCTTATTCCCTTCCTTTCAACTACTTCATTTATTATACTGCTGCTTCCCGACGAACCAGCCGGATGATGAAGGCCATTATGGGCCATGATACTGATCTTATGCGACTGTGCTCTATAGACGTAGAGACGGTTGTTTTTGTTGTGTATCCTGAAGTGCAAAATCCTCAATTTGGTGTTCCGAATCCGAATCAATTTCCCGAAGAAAATTATAATTTCGGGGGTCCTAATTACTTTACGGGGCAAGAAAGTAGAAGTAATGATGGCGGACGGGGTCCCCAAAGGAATGTTCGTGTGGAGACGGATTCAGATGGTGAGGCAGACTTGGACTCATCATCTGATGATGATGAGGATGAATATATTCCTTCTGCCTTGACTAATTGTTCGTTACAAGATTTTGCTGCATGGATTCGGAGGGAGGGTGGCGTAAGTCAACTTATGTCTTTGCTAGTTCCAGTCAATCGTTCTCGAACAAATGACGAGACTGTACACGACGACAACACGAAGCGGCATGCAACCGGCTACTTCTCGTTGTTCCCCTTGATGTATCCGATTCGATAGCGTCGCGTAACACGATTCTTGTTGTAGACGAAAGTCCGCAAGTGGGATTGATGTTTAGCTCGAAAGACGAAGTTTATGCTTCGTTGTAGCTCTATTCCATTTGGAAAACGGTGCGGATTTCGTGAGTGCAACGTTCTAGTGCTTCCCGTTTGGAATATTTGTGCGTAAGAAGTGTTGATTGTCCATTCCGGCCTACGGGCATACTGTAGAGGTCAGACGTGTTGGGAGGTTGTTAGATGGGTTGCGGACCACAACTGTACAACTGATTTATCCGGACTTGGCGAACGAAATGTGAGGTCGAAGGTTGTCGCTGTTTAAATAGCCCGTAAAATGCGTCATCAAAGCAAGTTAATGAAACCTGGTGATATTCAGGCCGATCTGTTGGATAAATTTGGAATACAAGCAACCTACGGTGTTGCCCTCCGAGCGCGCAACGCAGCTATATCGATGATTTACGGCGGACATGCAGATTCGTTCAGCAAACTGCCAAAATATCTGCATTTGTTGGAACAAACAAATCCGGGAACATATACGGATCTTGATGTTGATGAGGATGGTCGTTTCCGACATTTATTTATTGCGCTTGGTGTATCGCGAGCCCCTTGGTTAGGCAACCTCCGGAAGGTAATTGTGGTGGACGGTACCCATTTAAAAGGGAGAAACAGGGGAATATTATTCGTCGCAGCTACTTGTGATGCGAACGAGCAAATTTTCCCTCTCGCTTTTGGTGTAGGTCCTATTGAAAATGATGTTTCCTGGACGTGGTTTATGATGCGACTGAGAGCCGCATTTCCAACGGATGACAGTTTAGTGATTGTTTCAGATCAACATAAAAGCATAGCGAATGCGGTAAGAGTGGTTTTCCCAGATGCACAACACGGACTTTGTTACTACCATTTATCGAATAAGCTTGCTAGGCACGGTGAGTGGGTTATCCGGTTATTTTATCGAGCAGCTTATGCTTATCGGGCAACAGAATTCCATGACGCCATGAACGCCATCCGTCAGGGAAAACCTGCTATTTACGAAAAGCTCATGGAAATCGGATTGGAGAAGTGGTCCCGACTTTTCAGTAAAGGTCGTCGATACAGTTTACTGACATCGAATGCTGCCGAGTCAATAAATTCTCAACTGTTGGAGGCTAGACGACTACCCATTGTAGCTATGCTCGAGGCAATCCGTCATATGATAGGGTCGTGGTTCGATACGCGATGGGTAAAAGCAAGTTCCAGAAATAATCCGTTGACGGAGGCTTCTGAGTTGAGGATGCAGAATGAAGTAGAACTGGCTCGAAGGTTTACACTTACGCAGGTCACTAACCACAAATACAAGGTCGATGCAGGTGAGCGCCAGTGGAGGGTCAATCTTCTAGACGAAATGTGTGAATGCGGCGTCTGGCAAATTGACTTGTTACCGTGTAGTCACGTTGTCGCCGTTTTGTATCATCGCCGGGAAAATCTGTACAATCATATTAATGATTATTATACGACGGCGATGTGGAAGGCAATATATGCCGGAGTGGTTAATCCCGTGCCTCCTCGAAATGAGTGGGGTGCCCCACCGGAAATAGAGGACATTGTTGTTCTTCCACCAATTATTATGCGGCAAGCCGGACGCCCGAGAAACAACCGTCGTCCTTCAGGAGCAGAAGCTAGTACATCTGGTACGCGCCGTAGCAAAAAATGTGGTAACTGTGGAGAAGAAGGTCACACAAGGCGGAGATGCCCTTTATCTGGAACGACAACAAACGATTAAATTTTATTGTCAATGATCGGTTTAATTTTTTAGGGTTCATTGATGATCTATTAAAGTTTTTTTTTCAGGAAAAAAAAAGGCCGAAACCCTAAAAGGCCGATGGTGGTAAACCCATCGGCCCTCCATCGGCCTAGGCCGAAACCCTTCGTGGCCGAAACCCTTCGGGGCCAATACCGTGGATGGTATTGGGGCCGATAAATAATCGGCTGTGTATAGGCCTCGGCCGAGAGGTATAGAATCTCGGCCGAGGCCATGCATGGCTCGGGGCCGATGGTATTGGGGCCGATAAATAATCGGCTGTGTATCGGCCCTGTGTATCGGCCCCAGGGCCGATACATGATTTTGTAGGCCTCAGCCGAGAGGTATAGAATCTCGGCCGAGGCCATGCATGGCTCGGGGCCGATGGTATTGGGGCCGATAAATAATCGGCTGCGTATCGGCCCCAGGGCCGATACATGATTTTGTCGGCCTCGGCCGAGAGGTATAGAATCTCGGCCGAGGCCATGTATGGCTCAGGGCCGATGGTATTGGGGCCGATAAATAATCGGCTGTGTATCGGCCCCAGGGCCGATACATGATTTTGTCGGCCTCGGCCGAGAGGTATAGAATCTCGGCCGAGGCCATGCATGGCTCGGGGCCGATGGTACGAAATGTTACGAAATGGGGCCGAAATGTTACGAAAATTTCCAAATAAAAATTACAAAATGTTACAAAATTAAAATAAAATTACGAAATGTTCCACTGAATACACTACTCATTGGGAGAGCTAGATCCAAAATCTCCGTAATGGCACTATTCGAAACATTTCCAAGCCATCCACTCCCGATAGACTCTGACGTTTGATTTCAAATTACCCCATTTCGGAGTAGGATATCCAGTTATGAGCCGCTCAATTGCCATACACGTATATGGGCCACAACTATGCGAATCCTCTTGCTTGAACTGCTCCTTTTGCGGCATCAATACCAACTCAGGAGTCCGAATGCCCGGATGCGTCAGATGGTACTTGTTCATCGTCCAGTAATTAGTAGCCTACCAAAGATCGATTAAAAATATAATTAGTAGCCCAAAAAAATATTAAAAATATTAAAATACGTACATCTAGCAATCGACCGATCAGTTTGCGGAGTGGCCGCAAAAGTTCTTTTCGGTACTCATATATATCCTTGTTTCCACGGCAGTTAAGTGAGTCATACAACTCCAACTTCCATGCAAAAAAGCCCATCAAAGCGGCCAACACCGGAATATAACCTATTAAATAAACTCCTCCGATCTTTATTAATGCTGTGAGAACGGCAGGAGATAAGGTAAGGGGTATAAGAGTTTAAATGTATAAAAAGGCAGATTCAGAAGAGGTGTGAATTATTAAATGTTATTAAATAGAAGCAGATTTATTTTTTTTTTTTTTTTAAAAAAAAAAAAAAAAAATTAAAAAAAAAAAAAAAAATAAGGGGAAAGGAACGGAACGGCAAAAGAGAAATTTTGGAAGTATAAGCCTTATTAGAATAATACAAATTAGTAAATATTAATAATAATTCCAGAATAGAAAGAGGATACAAATTATAAATATTAATAATAATTCATAAGAAAAAACAAAATTGAAACAATTGTAAAACTTACGAATTTGGCATCAAACCACGGAGTCCTATCATCACCAAATGCCGTATCCGCTCCAAAAACGGCATCCATTAAACCCTGATTTGGGATCCAGTCACAATAATTCACCTCATAACGTTCATGGAAGTCGTTATCGGGCTCAACTATATTGGACGTCCAAGCTGAATGTAAAGACGTATGTAAAAAAAATATACACATTAGCAGGACAATTAAAAATAAACATATTTTATATTTAAAATATAAAATAAATATATACTTACAAAAACTGACGTAGTCGCTATGACGGTATAGCGTGAATCGGGTGTACACAACACGTCACGTTCTTTGAAATGAAGCTCTCCTAGGAGATAGCATATGTACAAATCGATCATTGCGTGACCCATGTCGTACTTAGGATCCAATAAGTTCTTGAAAAAGCCGTGGGAGAGGTTATGCTGGGAAACAGTGACATTGGCTGAAATTTTCATTCCCATGAACTTCTCAAAATCTCTCCTCAGTGCGTCCGCCGGATCAAACATGCGTGGAGCTCCACTAGGATTTGGGAGACGCTCCAGTATGGGCTGCAAATAACATTGTATTAAAAAAAATCCTAAATTATATAACTCAAAAAAATGTTTGTACCTCACTGCTTTGTACAATTTCCTGCTCCGACGGTTGGCTATGATACACCTGTTGTACATGCTGCGTATCAAATAAGTCATCCACGACCGACTGATGTTGCTGCATTTTGAACAAAAACTCATGGTCAAATGAAATAAAAAATATAAAACGACCGAGATAATTTGAATAGTTAAGATACCTGTACAAGCGGTGGGGACCGTGGAGCCGTATAAGGGAGTGGCTCCCAACGTCTTGGGACCCAAACATGTCGCTCCTCGTACATGCTATGTCGCCCCATATCATAGCGACGATTACCCATTCGAGCAGCCACATCCCACGGATTTGCATTGCCACTCGTCGTATCTTCTACATCTCTCTGTGGTTGTTCGCCTTCTTCATTCCAGCTGGGCCACTCATGTACATTAACAATCCTCCCCCGTGGTGGCTCCGATGGTGCAGATGTCTCCTCATCCGATTCATTAATAATTTCCTCGACATCCCACGAAGAACTGGATCGTATTCCCTTGCCCTTGCCCCCGAAGATACTTTTTATCAAATTCCCCACTTTTTTGAAGAACTTTTCCTCATTCTCCTTCCAGCACAGATCCACTTTTTCTAACAACTCAGTCTCGCGCTACTGAAATCAATCTTCATCTCTCCGAGGCCCAGATGACTGACCCTCCGCCGGTGCACGTTTCTTCTTCGATTTTTTCTTCTATGCTACCGGCGGAGGATCCCGTACACTGCCCTCTTCATCAATAGGATTCTCTCCAATCACCTATCTCCGATGTACGGCGGCCGGTCTAGGAAACTCCACACCGATAGGATTCTCTCCAATCACCCGTCTCCAGTATTCCGATAGCTGCTCCTCAGGAGTGGGCGTAAGACTCTCAAATGGCGGTGTGTCCATCTGTTCAAAAATTTTAAAAAATAGGTTATAATCCATTTCGTAAAAGTTCATAAATATTTAAAATGTTACTTACCGGCAAGGCAAAGAAACTAATCCATTCTGTATCTGGTGGCGTGACAAATACCCATTTCACACATCGGGGCATACCACCGTCATTAATAAGGCGTACACACAGACTTGCCAAATCTGGTATCGCCTCATATGCCCAGATCTACAATACGATTAAAGATCAGTACAACTATAAAATATAAAATAAAAAAAAGAATTATAAAATCCAAAATTTTTACCTGAAGAGCCCAAACTGGACCATAAATATTATACTTCGATTTTACTGCTTCGACTTCCTTCGGTACAAAGCTCATGTAATGCAAGAGAGCATTGTACGTGTATGCTCCCCATGGAAAATCATTCCACGCATCTATATCGTCAGCAAGAACCCACATCCAGGTCTCGACCTTCTTCGTGTCGGCAGGTGCGAAGAAAAAACACATCAGGGCCAAGACATTGGCCACCTTCAAATAATCGTCTTCGAGAGAGGTTGCGAGCTTGTCATTTTTCCATAAATTTAATAGCTCGCTCCGTTTTGGATTCCCTTTGTGACTCTCATGTACACTCCGGACTCTTCGGGGTACGTAGTCTCGTCCTATCGTAAGGTAGATGCGCCGTAAAAATAACCCGGTTTACGAGTGCATACTGCATGCGTAAATATCGAATCTCCCGTCTGGATATGTGAAAACGGGCCTCCGGGCGGTGCTCGCACCTCATAGCACATCAACGATGCAAAGCTATGATCGAACCTTGCCCTTCCTCCAAAGAGCAAATGTCCAAACGTCGTCTATAAACCGACGAACTAGGTCAGTACCCCCCCGTCTAGAAAGACTATTTTTATTAGTTCGGGTAGACCATCTCTCCAATATGTCGTGACTTTTGGGTTCTTTTGTCTAACCGGTAGTCGGATATAAGCGGGCTGCAAGATTTACCGAAAAACGAATTAATTACCGAAACAGAATAAATAAGGGCCGATGACAGGGCCGATTTTACTTTTATTCGGCCGGAATGTATTAGGGCCGAATGTATTCCTTCTGGCCGAAGCAAGGGCCGAAGTAATTATTAGGGCCGAAGTCAGGGCCCGAAGATATTAGGGCCGATGCCGGCCGGGGTCGAATTTAATTCGGCAAGCCGGGGGTCGAAGCCTAAGCCTCGAAGGGCAGCCGGGGCCGAAGCCTCAGAGGCCGAATTCTGTTCGGCCATTCGGGGCCGAATTTTATTCGGCCAGCCGGGGGCCGAAGCCGATGCCACGAAACCCAGTCGGGGCCGAATTCTCTTCGGCCAGACAGGGCCGATTTCTAGCCGGCAACACGGGGCCGGGGTCGAAGGCAAATTTAACTACGTCCGCCATAGTCAGGGCCGAATGAGTTATTCTTCATCGGCCCCGAAATCGGCCCTCCCATCGGCCCCAGTTTCAAAATTTTGCAGAAATTAAACACTACAATTCTCTCCAAATTCTCCACAATTTCATCAATACATGGACATTACAATGTAAACCCAACCATATTTCAACCTAAATTTCGTCTATGAATGAAAAACAAACAAAATCATGGCATAAATTACTAACCTCAATTTCGCCGGAAGACATTGAGATCGGCGGATGTGTCGTTCGAAGGCGGCGAGCACGGCGTTGGCGGCGATTTCGGCGGCGGGAGCGAGCGGCGGCGAGAGGGAGGCAGATCTGAGAAAATACTCGAAGTAAAATGGTAAAAACTGTAGTCAAACAGTTATATTCAATCGACCCTCCATTATTGAAACTCGGGGCCGATGGTTGGGCCGATGGGGGGCCGATGAGTATCGGCCCTCAGTTAATAAAAACGGTTATAATTTTTCGGCCCTCAGTAAATTTCGGCCGTTACATAACGGCTACTTAAGCGTCAGGGCCGATAGCTCGGCCGAATAAGTCAGAGCCGATAGCTCGGCAAATATATATTTTTAAATTAATTATTAAAAATAAATGTTTATAAATTAAGTTTATTATTTTCCGAGGGCCGATGTCACGGCTCAATAGGGGCCGATCAAAATCGGCCCTTCAATTATAGCCATTTTTCTTGTTTTCGGCCGAGTGGGGCCGATAGGTCGGCCGATCACGATCGACCCTTTCTATAGATAAAATCGGCCCCAATCGGCCCTCACAATTGTTAATCGGCCTCATCGGCCCTCCATCGGCCAGCGTCCACAAGAAGACAAAATGACTAGATTTGTGTTTTTTTTTTAGGATGACTAAATCGTTTTTTTTTTTTTTAGTTTGGTTAACTGAGCATATTTCCACTATTTTTAATGTGACAATATTTAACGGTTGGAATCAAGTTATTAACAATCAAGCCTTCCACTAAAGTGACTAGCCAAACGGATCGAGTATCCACTTGATTATGAAATAAAGCTCTTCTTGGAGTATAATTTGACACTTAAGTGTGTTCGAATATTTTTATATATAATTATTTAAGTAAGAAAAATATAGTAGTACAAAAATTGTTAATTAAGGAGTTTGTTATGAGATCTATTTTGTTTTGGCAAATAAGTCAAACATAACTTAATGTTTAGAATAAATTATTATTTATAAATTCTTTCAAACACGTGCACAAATACTTATTTTTTAAAATAAGATAAATTAAGCTGATGATAAACTCTCACAACGGACCTTGTTACAACAAAAATAGCAAAATCTTTTCTCTAAACTTACCATATATACACGTTTTCTTTTGTTATTTAAAGAAACTATTTAACTTGAGTAGGGGTGTTCGGTACGGTATACCGTAACATTTTTCTCATACCGCTTATCGTACCGAAAAGGTTCGGTATGAGAAAATGCATACCGTTACCGTACCGATAACTTCGGTATACCGTAGTTCGGTATACCGAAAGTTCAGTATAAGCAATCTTCATACCGTTGTCATATCACTCTTTCGGCATGCCGTATCGTACTTTGGTATACCGAAAGCTTTGGTATACCAAAGCAAACGATATACCAAAACGGACGGTATACCGAAAATATAACATTATACCAAAGCACACGATATACCGAAAAACAACCTTCCATGAAATAGAATATGCCGAATGCAAATCACACCCAACAAAAGTGTCTAAGATAATCAGTAGAACATGCTAATACAGAAAATAAAACACAGCCCAACAAGGGCAAATTCAATCCAACATCTCAAAAAACTATTTAAATGTCAAATAAAAATAAAACAACGAACTTTGTCTTAAGTCTTAAACAGTAAAATAAAGTCTAATTTTTATTCTCTCAATCATAGATATTTGATTCATACTCCATCCGTCCCGCTATTTGTGGCTCACTTTCCCGAAAGGGGTGTCCCATTATTTGTGCCCACTTTCCTAATTTGGTAAAAAATTACTCATACTCTATCATCTTCTCTCTCCTACTTTATTACATTATCTCTCCTACTTTATCATCTTTCTCTCATACTCTCTCATTATCTTACTCATCTTCTCTCTCATATTTTATCATCTACTCTCTCTCTCATACTTTATCATCTACTCTCTTAATTCCCGTGCCGAAACTAATTGAACCACAAATAACGGGACGGAGGGAGTAGTGATTAGTGAATGTTAAGTTGTATGGTCATTATCATCATATGAACATTTAATGAATTAGTTTATGTTTCTTAAAAATTAGACAAACTAAGAAAAAGTTAATATTTATTAAAAATATGAACCATAAGATGATATAAAATTTATACAAAAAATAGAGAACAAAGAAATATAAATTTATTCAATAAATAAACTTAGATTATTTTTTCAGTCCACTTCAAGTATTATTTAGGCAATTCAAATAATTGGTATGTTAATACTTAGGTAATTTAAATTTTTTTGAATTCATTTCATGGTTTAACAAATAAATAATGCGAATTTTGCTAAATAAAGTTATGTCATTTAAGTGGTACGTACGGATTACGGTTAATTTATTAGACAAACATTAATCTATAAATGTATAGTATAACATTAAAATTGGTACAATGGATAGTTCGGTATACATAGGTATAGTTCCGTAAAAATTGGTATATTTCGGTATGAATCGGTATAGTTCGGTTCGAAACGATATAGTTCGGTATATCGGTATATGGTATATACCGACGTTTGGTATGAATCGGTATATTTCGATATACGGTATGTAACGCGACATATCGGTATACGGTATATACCGAGGTTCGGTATGAATCAATTTACTTCGGTATACCGTATGTACCTCGGTATATCAGTACACGGTATGTACCGAGATTCGGTATGAATCGGTATGTTCGGTATACCGTTGCATACCGAAATTTTGGTATGCAACGGTATATCGCGGTATGAGAACTCTCATACCGTTGCCGTACCGAAAAACTTCGGTACGGTATCATACCGTACCGAAAATCACGGTATACCAAATTTTCGGTATTTTCGATATTTTTTCGGTACGGTATGTGCGGTATACCAATTTTTCGGTATACCGTAACACCCCTAAACTTGAGGGCTATCGTATAATTTAAGCAGTGTTTGGAACAACTTAATTAAGCTGCTTCTAACTTTTTTACCGTAAAAGTATTTTTTTTATGTCTGAAATGATGTTTCAATTTTTTTAAAGTTTTAAAATGAGGCAGTTTTGGAATAGCTTTTTATAAGCAGTTTTTAGCTATTTATACTTAAAATGACATAAAGTTGCTCTTAAGCAAAAGTTGTTAGTGTCTGTAATATTAGAAAAAAAAAAGCTTAGAAAAAAACATTAATGCAAACACTCTAATAAAATTTGTTTTTCAGTTTTTTTTTACTTCTATTTTTAAAAAGCACCTCATAACCAGTTTATATATTTATGCTTATTCTGACTTATTTTAATTAAGTTCTAAAAAAACAGAAGTTTATATTCCAAACATTAAAAATTTGCTTTTGCGGCGAAAAAGCTCATGAAGCAGCTTATTTAAGCTATTACAAACACTACCTAAGTCAGAATAAACAGAAACTCGTAAGTTGGTTAGGATTTTTTTTAAAAGCAGAAGCCAAAAATAATTGAAAAGCAACTTATATGAGAGTGTTTGCATTAATGTTTTTTTTTCTTCTAAAATTAAGCTATTTTTTTCTAATATTGCAAATATTAGCAACTTATCTTAAAAGAAACTTTATGTCAATACCGCTATGTGTAAGCCTGTCACCTATGGCTAGCCTAAGGTGGTTGAATCATCCTTTATTGTTTGCAGGCTAGAGCACATCAGTGGATTTTGCCCAGTACACATTTCGGTAGCAGCTGCGGGTTACCCTCGTCATAAATAAAATACTCCCTTTGTCCCACTCCATTGATTCCATTTATTTTTTGCTCAAAGATTAAGAAAAGTATTTTTTGTCTGTAAAGTAAGATAAAGTTGTGGGTTTCATTGGATCTGTTAGAGGAGTATTTTAATTGAAAAAGGAAATGGAACTAATTCAGTGGGAGTGGGACAACCAAAAAAAAGGAAATGAAGTAGGACAAAAGGGAGTATAAAATAAAATAAAATAAACATTTTATGCAATTTTAAGTGTAAATAGCTAAAAAATACTTGTAAAAGCTATTTAAAACAATACGGTTTCAATTGTACATTATAATTGCAACTTTAATTGAATACGCTACTTCAGAATAGTTCTATTGCATGTAGGGGTGTAAGTGGTTCCGCTCCGAACCGCGAAACCGATCGGACCGAACCGAACCAAACCGAAAAATGCGGTTCGATTCGGTTTCGTGGTTTGGTTCGGTTTATTTTTTTAGAAACCGTTTACATTCGGTTCGGTTCGCGGTTTCAAGAATTTTTTAACGGTTCGAACCAAACCGAACCAATATCCTATTTTTTTATTTTTTTATTTAATATTTGTCTTTCTTATATGAGAATATTATTGAATTTAGATATTAGATTTAAGTTAAGATCAATTCTAATCTATAAAAATGAAGAAAAAGGAGTAACAATTTTATACTTGTGAGTTCGGAATGAGTGACATCCTATAAACTATTATTCTTGCATTATTTAGGATTTAAATAATAAATAAAAAAATAAAAAGGTGAACCGAAAAACCGAACCGAACCAAATCATTTATAAGCGGTTCGGTTCGGTTCGAATTCCAATATTGAAAAATCCATCGAACCGAACCAAACCGAACCATTTCTATGTGTTTGGTTCGGTTCCTAAAATACATAAAAAACTGAACTGAACCGAACCGTTACACCCCTGATTGCATGCACGTACTACTTAAATTTGTCAAAATAAAAAATGCACCCATGAGTAGAACGATACGAGGATCGATCGACAAATGATAGTAGTAAATATTTTCCTAAAAAATAGGTAAAGTGACATTACAAGCATGAAACACATTCACTTGGCATATGTACGTCTTGAACGAAGGGTAGATGCATGGTTCATGATTTCATGAGTTTCAGTCAATTAACTTTCTCCACGTACTCAAACACTCCCTACCCCCACCCACCAACCCACCCCTACCCACCTCCCAAATTCTATGATTAGTCTCTTTGTCACATTTAATTCCCAACCAATTAAAATTACAACTCCCTTAATTAGTAGTATTAAATTAAATGTCAAGGACCATATATACTTCATCACATTCCAAACAAAGCAAAAACAAGAGTCCAACCCTAATACTCTCCCAAAATGGAACCTCCAGCTCCTCCTCTTTCATGCAACAATTCCCTAGAACCCAACCCTGAAATCCAGAACTCATATAATTCCATGTCCAATTTCGCCCTCTCGATCAAAGATTTCGATCATAGCCCCAATCAAGAGCTCAACCTCTTCGAACGAAACTACGATAACCAGAACAACAACAACAAATCATCGGAGCCTCTCTTGTTTTCATGCAGCTTCTGCAGCCGGAAATTCTACAGCTCCCAAGCTCTCGGCGGCCACCAGAACGGCCACAAGCGCGAGCGGGCGATGGCCAAGATGGCCGCCGGAGCTGCCTCCTTCGACGTGGCGGTGCATGGCTACCCTAGCATGTCTTCTCTACCGCTAAATAGGTCTTCCTTCAACCAGTCTTTAGGGGTTCAGATTCACTCCATGATTCATAAACCGAATTTTTCGATCTCATCGTCTGTGTTTGGGAGCTCGGGGTGGGCTAGAAAGCCTCTCGATCAGCAGCCGGTGACCGGAGGAGCAGCTAGGTTTGACGGCGGTCGGAGGTTTAGTACGGCGGTGGATGGGATTGGTGGAGGATTTAGATGGGATGGTAGTTCTGATTTGCAGACTAACAATCAAGAAGAGTCGAAAACGTTGGATTTGTCTCTCAAACTCTAATTATTTTATTTTATTCTATTTTTAAACTTTCTTGTTGCTTAGAATTTATTTGGCCCCGCTTCATAAGATTATGTATTCTTTTCCACGAATTTCTCTAGGACGAGAATACTAATTTTTTCTCTTTAATTGTTCTTTTTCGTAATTGTGTATGCTTCCCCCTACATTCCGTTATTGTTATCTTCATTTTTCTTAATTTCAATGCCAAACAATAAGAAGATAAAATAACGGGGATGTAGTATAATTTTATTATAATGACCGTGAAAATGGCTGGTGGAATTTTAGTATATAAAATATGGTGCAGTTGTTCTCCACGAGATCTCAAGAATCTTAACTATAACGAAATTGTTTCATTCATTTGCCCGTTTGGTGGTCAAAAAGTAAAATTGTTAGGGAATATGATTATGGAGAATATGATTCTACGGAAAATGATTCAGGAAAGTAAAGTTGATAGGGAATATGATTCCGGGAAATGTGATTCTGCAGAAAATAGATTACTTGTCCTGTGTTTGGAAAACACAAGGAAATTGTTCGGATTTTATTTTTTTTTAAATATTTAAGAGTCATATTTTTACAAATTAGTAAAATGAGAACATATTTAACAATAAAAAAATACAACTTAAAAAGATTAAAAAAAGATATAGTTTGCAATTGAAAAAATCAATAGATCAAACACAAAAATCAACACGAAAATTGATTGCTCGTTAATATCAGGAACACTCAATACCACTAGATCAAACACAAAAATCAACACGAAATCCAATCTAAGAACATGATCAAAAAAGTGATTCATTTCAGCAGAGTGAATCGAAAAAACAATTAACCACATCACCACGAAATTCAAATTCAAAAACCTAAGAGCGCTTACTAATTAATCGCTAATCTTGCAAGCGATTCAAAGTTTTTTTAAAAAAATGGAAATCTTAAGGCCATCGACGGAGAGAAGACCGCTGAGGATGCATTCCTTGAGGCCAGTTCCCAGCACTATCACATCATACTCTTCATCCATCTTGAACTCGAAATCTGAGACTTGGAATCTAAGCAAAAACAGAAAAACGATAAATCTAGATACGCAAATCAATAAGAGCAATGATTTGGGGGAAATGACTAGGGTTTCTTCCGAGGATGTGAGATTTTCTTTCGATGTCAAATATACACAAAAATTAGAAAAAAATTCAGAACAATACCTGGAATAGAAAGATAATAGATGAATTATGCTCTGGGAATAAGAGACAACGAGAATGATATAGGAATAAGAGACGACGAGGGCGAGAGATGAAGAAGAAGAAATAAATTATAGCTAGCAGCGTTCTTAGAGGGAGCGATGATAATAGACGTCCATTCTGTTCTTAATAGGATTCGATCTGTGATATATATTAAAATCCCCGCTTTATGGATTAAGATTACTTAGGTTTATCTATGGAAAAAGAATCTGTAAATATTTATCTAAAATCCTTGGTTTAAGGATACTAATCATGTCATTATCCAATAATATAACTGAAATCTAGTTAGTAGTTACTAATCATTCTCTCTCTCTTTCTCTCACACACACATCCTCTAACATACATTATGCCTCACTTGATAGCAAGAATAGGACAAACATAAATTGTTCACTAAGCCGACACAAAAGCTTGCCATTCTTGTTCCTCGGTCTCATCAATGTGCACCAAAGCCATGAGTATCATCTATTCCGTTGTCTCATTTTCATGTCCCACCAATGAAATGATTTTTTTTTAAATAATTTTAAACTCTATTTGGATTTGTTAATCATAAGATAAGGATTACATTTAACATGTAATTATTAAAATAAACACGTGTCAACACAATGAGACAAAAAATGAGAGATAAGATCCTGCACCCGGTGTACAAGTGTGTGTGTAAATCAAGAATAAAAACTATTCAACACAAATCTCAAAAAAGGAAATTTGAAACAGAAACATAAAAGACTATTGAATGGGTCTCATCAACAAAATTAATGAATAGCTGTTCAATACTGATAACATTTGGGACCTCACTAGGCCAACTCGTACTGCTATAACTGACCACCAACATCATCTTGTCTTGTAGATATCATATTTAATATCCTCATCAACAGAATTACATATCCACATTGCATGAATTAAGCACTGAATGAGACTCCCACAAATTCAGTTCAAACTAACGGCATACACTTCCTCGGCAGAATAACTCAAACTAACAGAAGAGGAGAAGAAGATTATCTTTTTACCTCGTCTATCGGATTCCACTCGTTTCTTGCTCAAGTCCATAACTGGATGCGCCTTAAATTTCCTGAAACTTGCACTTTACAGCATATTAATTACCTGCAGGAGAAAAAAAGCACATCGCTTTTTGGAGACTGATATAAGACAAAGTTAATAATGGTGAAGTAGAAAGGTCGAGTGATGTTATGACTTTATAGTTAAGTCTTTCTACCAATATGTGTACGGAAATAACCTTAATGTTTTGCATCATAAAAGATATTTTTGGTACCACTACAAAATAAATGATAATGTTCCGGGAGTTAGCAGGGAGTCTATCGGAAAGCAGAAAAAGATGAGAGTCTTGCCTTCTTTAATATTTATAAACGAAAGATTTGCTGCTTCCCAGTATGTACTCATCTTCATCCTTCTTTATTGATAGATTTGAAACTATAGCGGACCAGTTCAACGTGTATGTACCTGTATATTGCAGCTTATCACCTGAACAAAAATGAAGTTAGTAGATATGTTAAGCACAGCATATGGTAATGTGGAATTAGCTCATATTGATTAACCATTATGCTAAAAGAGTAAGTGGGAAAGTGGAGAGGGTAACAAAAGCTGCATCCATAGTTGCTAGAAAAAAAATAGTGAAAAGGGGGCATCCGTTTCAAGAAGATTATCCAAAAAGGCAAAACTATATACAATCACAAATTGGCCATCCCTCAGAAGTCAGAACCCAAATTCCATCATAGAGACAAGTTGGTTTGATGGAACTAATTACTTAAAGCTTCTTAGGTATGGTCATATTAAATAAATGAACCTATTCTGGAAAGCTGTTCATTAGTATCTTCAGCACTTAAATAATCTTAACTGAGTTAGTACCGTTAAGTGATTTTCATTTCTTCTCGTCCTTATGATTGCTCAGTGAGGCATGAGCATCCGGTGCAAGTAAACTTGTCTTTCCTTCACTTGAATCTCTTCCTCTTGGCATATAAGCCTTGCCTACTGATTCATGTCGAATGTTGTCTTGTTCAACCTGAACAGCTTGCTTGTGCTTATTATGTTTGTCTCTTTCTGTTCCAACTGCTTCTTAGACTTTGTTATGGTATCTGTCAATGCCACCTCAAGCTTATCTACTCTCTCCTTCACCTCCAAAAGGTCTGGATTAGATGCTCTTTTTTCTGCATCCTTAATCTCCATCTCTTTCGCTTGTGCTTCAAACTCGGCTTGTTTCTGACAACACAGTCCACCCGGGACCCAGTGGACAAAAACGAAGTATAAGATTTTTCACACCACGTAGCCAGATCTGAAACATATCACGTGGACTGGTTAGGAGGATTACCAAATGCAATACAAATAGATTGATGCATGAATGTGGTCTTGTTAGCTATTTAAATTATTGGAAGAGGCAATAATCTCTCCTTTTTCATTTACGAATACTCTGCAACAGTTGGGTGCTAACTAAATTATACATTTATCTCTAAGAGACATACAAAATATGTTTGCTTACTATACCATATAATGCCTATAAAGTACATGGCATTATTCTACTATTGTTCGAAAGATAAAACATATCAAGAGAGGACCACTTTGAAGCAATACCTCCACATATCATACTTAAAAAGGGAGTATACAAAGGTAGCCTTAATATAGAACAACCCACCAAAGAGATTTAAAGCTATGCACAAAGAAACACATGTATGTCTGTAATTTCAAAAGGACACATAAAATTTAAAGCAATCATCCTCTGTATCAACTCCCAACTATCAAACTTAAATGAAATCCTGCGACATCTCTAAACTTTCCTTCAACTAAACAAAAATGGCCAATCAGCTGCACTAAATCTGAGTTTTCACTAGTACCAAATCTTGATTCTATATCGTACTTAATCCTACTTTCAGGAGCAGAGAGATGTAATAAGACGGGAATCGTGATGATTCTTCAATCTTTTCTACTTGGTAATCTAGTTTCCTTATGCAAGAAGATAATCAATTGGGGGCATAAAATGTAAAACCATAACGCATCCATTTTTCTCATTTCACCGCGAGCATACTGAGCTACAACATACACCGCTGGAAAAGAAATTCAACGAATTCATCATAAATCGATCCAAAAGCCAAGCCAAACTCAAATTGCTTTCTAGAAAAAACAAAACGTAGTAACCAGAGGCGGCAAGTGTAACAACCCGATCGGAATCTCAGGTCAACGATGAGGAAAGTGGCCAATTGACTAAAGAGAAAAGAGGGGAGGAAGGGAGTTTGTTGTTAGCAGTAATCCATGTGACCGAAGAATCGGAGGAGGAGATGAAGGAAGAAGATGAAGGGGAGTACAGCGATGCAAGGGAAGATTGGGAAATTAAGACTGTTATTTCACAGAGTGGCTAAGATAAGCGGAGCCGGGCCGGGTCAGCGAGCGGATAGAATAGTCCGAGTCGAATTTTGGATTTCTTATGGTTTGTTGTTATGTTGAAATAATGCTTTTGTACCCATTTTATAAGTATGGCGCAGAGTAATGAAAAGACTAGCAAGTATTAACTCAACTGTTTCGTTCTTCTTCTTCTACCTCATTCCTACCTACTTCTGTCTATCTTCTATTCTGCTTATCTATTACAGTCTGTAACTAACTAAAAACAACATCACATAACATCCATAACTGGTTGTTACACTGGTATCATGAGCTCAGTAGCGGCAAATCCAACACCAAAAGATGGAGAAATAGATCCATGTCCATCGTACGACGGCGAACACCCAAAGACAGCACCACCACAGATCCAAGAGCCGCCAACCTGTGAATCAACAACACACCCACCACAGGATTGGATTCAACAAGGTTTCAACAACATGAACAATCAATATCAAACGTTGGTCGATGCCTTGAACACAATGGCTTCAAATATGGCATACCCAAATTACCCATACTCACCATACACCCCCCTTTAATAAACTTCCAAAACCCTAGTTTCCAAACACCTAACTTCCCAAACCCAAATTTCCCAAACCCAAATTTCATAAACCCTACATTCACCTTTCCAAGCCCTAACCCAAATTTAATCCAAGGAAACCACTACCTCCAATCCCCCAGAACACCCACGGCACAACCCTTCTAATTTCCAAACACCAAACCACAACTAGATAAACCGTAATACCCTACTAGACACTAACTACACCCCCACTACACACCCGAGACAACCTACCTTATCACCACCAACCACCTTTCAGGGGGAAAATTCAGGGGGGAGAATAAGGGAAGAGGGAGGAGGTCTTGAAGCAGGAGGAGGTAACATGGGGCAACAAGGAGGGGATGACAGAGAGAGATCCATACTGGGATCAGGCAGCCAACAGTGGGGAATGCCCCCCAACTTTGGATATGGGTTTGGGGGTAGAGGATCACATAGGGGAGGGGGAAGGCATCACAGCCGCATGGCTAGGGACAGTCAAAATGAGAGGGAATATAGAGAGAACTGGACAGATAATAGAGGGGGAGGAAACTCAGGATTGATGGCTTCAAGGGCTAAAGTGGATTTTCCTAGGTTTGATGGAAAAAATCCTAGAGGGTGGCTACAGAGGTGTAGAACCTTCTGGGGAATGATTACTAGTATCCCTGAAGAACAAATGGTCTCTTATGCATCCCTTCACTTAGATGGAAAAGCTGCGGAATGCTATGATAACTTACCTCTAAAAGGGGAACAAATTAGTTGGGATCAATTTATGGAGATGGTGACTGCCAAATTTGGAGATTTGCAAGAGACTGCAATCATGGAGAGTTTAATAAGCTAGTCAATGAAGGAGATTTTGAAGAATATGTGGAGAAATTTGAGCAACTCAAGTCTTTTATGATCCACTCACAATGTGGACAGCTTGGAGAAGGGTATTGGACTGCAAGTTTTCTCAATGGGTTAGATAGGGATACTAGGGCTGCGGTAAAAATGTTTCCTATACCAAACCTAGAAACTGCCATCCACTTATCTAGGCAACAATGCTCCAACAATGAGGCTTTGACAAGGAAATTAAAGGAGACAACTAGAAGATATACCAGGAAGGTGGAAAACTCTGGGTTTATGAAATCAGCTCCACAGAAAATGATTGTTCCAACCAAGAGACCTGATTTTAAGTTACTAACCCCTGCTGAAATGGATAAAAGAAGAGAGAAGGGATTGTGCTACAACTGTGATGAAAAGTTCGTGACATGCCATAAATGCAACAAAAAAGTCAACTTCATGATAATGACTAGTGAGGAGCAAACTGAATTCTTGTACAGTTTGGAAGAAGTACCTGAAGAGGAGGAATTTGGAGATGCTAGAGAAGAATTGGGCATGGCAATCATCTATTTGGGATCTCTATTAGAAGAATCAGGAGGAAATATTATGAGATTGTTGGGTACAGTCAAACAGAAAAAGTTAAGAATATTAGTAGACATTGGAAGTACTCTGAGCTTCTTGAATGCAGACCTTATCAGTGAGATCGAATGCAAGGTAGAAGCGGCTAAACAAGTGAAGGTGATGGTAGCTAATGGCAATAAAATTGTCATCAAAGAGAGAGTGATGGGGTTCAAATGGTTCATGCAGGGCCATGAATTTACCTTTGATATTAGAATCCTAGCTACAAAAGGGTATGATATGATTCTGGCAAGTGACTGGTTGAAGATAGGTTCTCCTATCATGCTGAATTATGAAGAAATGTCTCTGTCCCTTACACATTTGGGACAGAGGATTATATTGTATGCAGCCAAAGGGAAACATGGCTATAATCAGATCACATCTATGGATCTTGTTGGGTTATGAGACAGTAGATGATACTCAGCTGTCTAGTGGTTAAAAGAATATTGGGGGAAATCATAGTAGTACTATGGAATTGAAGATCCCAAAACCCAGCTGATATCAGTAGTGCAGTGTGTCGATAGGATTAGATGATGTATAGGTTAGACTTGTTTTATTTTGATTATCTTTTTGTCTAAGTCCTGTACGGGGTAAACTGTTGGACTGATCTTCTGACGAAGTTACTTTCCAGAACCCCACGTCATCAATGTAAGAGCTTGCGTTCTTCAGCCAACAGCTGATCTTCACCTCAATAGGAGACAGCCCATCAGCTGATAAGATATCACCAGAAGAGCATAATGCAAAGCTCAGTACCTTCACAGTCATTAGCTGACCCACCAGAGCTTTATCAGCTTGTCAGCCGACTCAGCCGAAGAAGACAGAGACTGTCTTGAGTCTACTGTATCCGACAGAAAGCGACCCAGTCGTAAACATCTTTTCGAAGTTCAGCAGAAGATCATACGAGGATGTGGAATAGTCAACTCTATCTCTGACACATTCTCACCTACCACAAACCTAGACCAATGAGAAGCCGACAACGCTTTACCTGCTCTAAACAACTAAAGCCTGCTCTCATGTACAGTATTAACTGCCCTGCTGCAACAATTCGAATTTATGGCCGTTTTCTTTGGAAGCTTGTGACACGTGGCATCGTCTTCTTCAACGGACATATGCCTTGCTCACAACTATAAATAGAGAAGAAATCCGAGCTCCACGCACGGGACTCATAAGGGAAAAAGCTCAAGCTCAAGCTCAAGAACACTCTAGCGAACTCAACAGATTATACAGAGAAGAACTTGCTTTCATAGAATATTTGTAGTTCTTCTCTCTAGAGTATTTAGATCCCTTTCTTCTCTAGACTAAGCTCATTGCCAGATTTATAGCTTAGATTTCGAAGGAGTTCACTTTTAGTGAATGGTTCTTATTGTAAGAACTCCTTCTTAGTTGGAGATTATCCCCTCCCTTTCGAACTTAGGTTTGAATTGTAAAGTCGCTAAGGACTATAACTTAGAAGGGTTGCTCCGGTGTACGGATTCCTTCTTGAGGCTTGCTCGAGAATAATCAACAAGTTCTCTGCGCCAAGTCAGGACCGTGGACGTAGGATCTTGCGTATCCGAACCACGTTATATCGCTTGTGTTATTTACTATTTTATTGCATATCATACAACCGCTCAAAATCATATGTTTTCATAAAATGTATTTTAAAAGCGCACAGCCAAAAGAATTTATCTTGCGAAAACACGTTTTCAACTAAGACGAATCTCCGGGCCCTACACACTTATCCACACAACGTCTCCGACTGAGTTTCAACGACTGACTAAAGTCAGTAGGAGAGCTCAGTAGCTGACACACTCTGACCCCGTGATCGAAGGTTACTATTTGGCATTGTTCATCAGTTGCACCAAACAGCTCAGCTGTCCTTCGATTTGAGAAAAAGAACTTGTGATCAGGTGTATTCACCCCCTCCCCCTCTACACCTGACTATCATCTCCGGACCAACAGATCTATACCAATACCTTCAGAAGAGATCTTCAAATCATGAAGATCCTATATTGTGGCAGTTAAGAAAGGAAGAGTCTGGGGGAGAGAGAGAGAGTTAGCCCTATTACTGAAGGAATTCCAGGGGGTCTTTGATGTGCCCAAAGGGTTACCCCCCAACAGGGGAGTGGAGCACCAGATTATCCTCAAACAGGGTAGTGTTCCTAGACAACAACCCCCTTACAGAATATCTCATCACCAGAAGAATGAGATAGAGAGGACAGTGGCAGAATTGATGAGAAATGGAGAGATACAACACAACAAGAGTCCCTTCTCTTCCCCTGTGTTGCTAGTGAAGAAAAAAGAAGGTACGTGGAGAATGTGTGTGGATTATAGGTACCTAAACAATTTAACAATCAAGCATGATTACCCCATACCCCTAATTGATGGACTGTTGGATGAGTTATATGGAGCCAAATATTTCTCTAAGATAGATTTGAGATTAGGGTATCATCAGATATTAATGGCCCCTGAATCTAGATACCTAACAACATTTAGGACTCATCATGGTCATTTTGAGTACCTAGTTATGCCCTTTGGGCTCTGCAATGCACCAGCAACATTCCAATCTTTAATGATTCAAGTTTTTAAGGATGAGTTAAGGAGGTCAGTACTTGTATTCTTTGATGATATCCTAATCTACAGTCCTACTTGGAAGTTGCACATGAAGGAAGTAAAGGAAGTTCTAGGGATATTGAAAGAAAATAAACTTTTTGCTAAGCTCAGCAAATGCTGCTTTGGGGAAGAATCTGTAGCCTATCTAGGACACATTATATCCCAGAAGGGGGTGGCCACTGATCTAGAAAAGGTGAAGAGTATGACAGATTGGCCTGCTCCTACTAATGCTAAAAAACTGAGAGTCTTCATTGGATTGACAGGGTATTACAGGAAATTCATCAGGCACTATGGGATCATTAGCAAACCTCTCACTAATCTGTTGAAGAAAGGGGAGTTTGTATGGACTAAGGCAGCAGAGGAGTCTTTCACAAAACTCAAACAATTGATGATTTCAGCCCCTGTCTTAGCTTTACCCAACTTTGAGGAGTTCACAATGGAGACAGATGCCTCGGGTACAGGAATTGGAGATGTCCTAACTCAAGGAGGGAGACCTATTTGTTATCTCAGCAAAGCCCTAGGAGTTAAACACATGGGGTTGTCAACCTATGAGAAGGAATTCCTAGCAGTGTTAATGACTGTGAGAAAGTGGAGAGGGTATTTACAAGGAAAACACTTTATCATCAAGACAGACCAACAAGCCCTCAAGCATTTGATGGACCAGAAAATCACTACTCCACTCCAACAAAGATGGATTCCCAAACTATTGGGATATGACTATTCAATATGTTATAGGAAAGGGAGGGAAAACAGAGTTGCAGATGCTTTATCAAGAAAGGATAATACTGATGCAGAATGTATGGCTGTTTCAACTGTTATACCTTCTTGGATGGAAAGAGTGACAGACAACTATAAGATGGATAAGGTTATAACCAAAATCATAGAAGCAAAGGTCTTGGGCAGTGTAGACTACCCTGAATACAAGTTGGAAAATGGATTGTTGAGATACAAGGGAAAAATAGTAGTGGGTGGAGAGAAAAACTTGAGGAGCAGTATTATTAAGGAGTTGCATGATTCTGCAACTGGTGGACACTCTGGGGCAGAAGGAACCTACCAGAGGCTGAAAAGGTACTTCTATTGGACTGGACTCAAGAGGGAGGTAAGTGAATGGGTAAATGCATGTGAAATTTTTAGCAAATGCAAGGTAGAAAGAGTAGGGTTGCCAGGACTACTTCAACCCCTACCCATACCTGATCAACCTTGGAGTCACATAAGCATGGATTTCATTGAAGGTTTGCCTAAGTCTCAGGGAAGAAGTGTAAGTTGTCATAGATAGACTAACTAAACTGGGCCATTTCATTGGGCTCAATCACCCCTACACTGCTGTCAAGATAGCACAGTTATTTCTGGATAATATTGTGAGACTACACGAACTGCCAGTTAGTATCTATTGGGTGATGATTCTGTCCTCAGCAGTATCGACAAATAGTGGGAAATGACTCAGTCTTCTGTGGTATCATACGACTCAGTAGCCCTGTGCTCTGAATAAGTCTGTGAAGATTTGAAGATCCCAAAACCCTATTTTGATTGGTGAACCATTACGTTGTAAGTTGTTTTGTCTCTGAGATTTCAGACTCAGCAGACCCTCTGCTCTGGTTCAGGCACTCAGTAGAATATCCGCCTCAGCACCAGAAGTAGAAGACTAAGTAAAACTGGACTCAGCTGGAGCAGTATACTGAAAGGAGTCAGTGGAACTGAACTCAGCAGGAGTAGTTCACTGTACTCAGAGCTGATCTTCAGTAGAGCCGACTCAGCAGGAGCATGCTACTAAATCAGAGATCAGACTCAGCAACGGCCGACGGTCTTACATGCGTCGAGAATCCTTGAAGTCACTTTTCAGCAGAGTCAAATACAAGGAAAAGAGAAGTCACCTTCAGATCTCCTTGAAGTCTGTTCTGTCTCAACCACTTTCTGAACCTCGGCCAATGACAAGCAGCCACGTATCCTATATCTACTAAAGCTGCAAGTCAACAACTTTCCAGAAAAGGAGGGAAAGGACACTGCCACCATACTTCAAAAGAGTCGTTAGCTACCCAAAAGAGAGAGACAAAGGATCTTCGTCTCCAAAGGATCTATCCTAATCTCTTCTCTATAAATAGAGGGATAAATCGAAATTTGAAGTTCACGGGAAGAACACGAGAGAACATACAGAGCATTCAAACGATCAAAATTCAAAAAGCCTAAGTCTTCCGCAAGAAGTTCGAAGAATCTATCTCCGGCGAAAGACTACATTCCAGCTCATAGGGAACCAAGCTTAACAGTCTCATACAGCCTCTAGTATCCAAACGACGATACACGAACCCAAAGCTATATTCGGTGTTCGTCGTTCTAGAAGCCACTTCCTTGTTCCCTATCCCTCTAACCTAAGCTCAATAGAATATATCCATAGCTTAGAGGAAGGAGTTCACCTTTGGACTGATCCTTATTGTAAAGGACTCTTTCACAGTTGGAGAGTTTTTCAAACATTCAGTTTGATAACCGTGTAAACTGAGACTTGCTCAGTATAAATCTCAAGACCAATGTTTGTCCAGCGTACAAACCGACTGAGACTATCTCAGTATAATAAATAGCTTCCTGATCTTTCGGGACAGTGGACGTAGGATTTTTTATGTCCGAACCACTTTAAAACCTCTGTGTCTTGTGTTCTGTTTTTAACTGTTGCATTGATTTATTGTTCATACTGAAAACCTTCTTCAAATCATTCAACTGAGTTTCAGCAAACTTAACAGACTGCACTAATCAACTGAAACTGTTTTGTTAAAAACGTTTTCCTAACTCAACTGAATTGGGCCTACACTATTCTGCACCACTGAACTCTATCTGCAATATACTGAATTCTGACTCTCAGTCAGCTAGCAAGTCTCAGTAGAGTCAGTCACTCTGCCAACACGATTCAGAACAGCTTATCTGGTATGCTGAACTTGTTCAGTACGACATCATCCTGAAAAGGACTGTTCGTGTTTAAGTTGAGAAGATCGGTTTTCAGGTGTATTCACCCCCCCCCTCTACACCTGAACGTACTCTCGGGACCAACAATTGGTATCAGAGCAGGAGTTTTATAAGACTCTTGTTATTTTGAAATTGGTCTACTTGAACGGATCCGGAAAACATTTTTACTGCATATAATTCTTCATTCATATCATTATTCATCATGTCTGATATGTCAGGTATAAGGATGGTTCTCATGTTCTCAGTAGAGAACTATGGTGTATGGCGGGTCAGAATGGAAGCTCATCTGACCTCTCTCCACGACAGCATGACAGAGGTTCTAGAGGAAGGACCTATCGTTCCTATGATCGATAGCATCGTAGCTCAGGATCCAGCAAACGGAGGTGGAATGGTGACCGGGAAGAAGATTCCCAAGGATAGAAGTATTTTCACCCCAGAGGAGAAGAAGCTTCACAACTTAGACCGCGTCGCCAGAAACGCCATACTGACCACCCTGAGTGATTCCTATCTCGGGAGAGTTCAGGACTGCAAATCCGCAAAGGAACTCTGGGATGCTCTAGCGCTACTGAGTCGGGGGACTCAGAAGATCAAAGCAAATAAACTTGCGCTGGAACTCCAAAAGCTGGAGAGATTGTCCCTCATGCCTGGTGACACCATTGAAGATCTCAACGTCAGATTTATAGATCTGATGAACTCTATCAACGGGCTGGGAAACACATTCTCCAACCGAGAGATGAATCTCAAAATTTGAGGGCACTGCCAGACGGTCACTGGACTCCCTTTGCTACTTTATTGCGATATTCTAATTTAGATATTGTTACTCCTGACCATATCTTTTCAGAACTTAAAGCAGAGGAATTCGAGTTTGGCTTACCTCAAAGGAAGCAGCGAGCTGAAGCTGACACTAAAATCGACCATGCCTTTAAAGCATCAGTCAGCACAGCAGCTCCAGCGTCTAGCAAGGCGGAACCTTCACTCACTGATATACAAGAAGGAAATCTAGCCAAGAAGTACGCACTGCTTGCCGTAAAGTATCAGAAGGAGAAGGAGAGGCGCAGAAAAGTGACTAGAGCCCTCAGAGAATCCAATGGTAAGTCTAAATACACGCTAAAGCGCACTCCTGACTCGCATACTTCTGAATGCAGGAAAAAGGATGACTCAGCACAGTCAAAAGACAGTGAAAGTAAGGAAGAAAGAGTCACCACCTGCTATAACTGCAAGAAACCAGGACACTATCAGTATGACTGTCCTGAGCTCAGTACTGTTGAACGAGTAACACGTAAAGCAAGAAGGGAGAAGTTCATCAAGAAGAGACAAACATACATTGCTGGTGAACTCTCAGATGGCTCAGATGAAGTCAATTCCTTCATAGATTCATCTAATGATGAAGCAGCTTTCATGGACCTAGAGCTTGAAGCTGAAGAAGACGCTGAAAAGTGTCTCATGGCAGGAGAAGAGGATGAGGTAAACTCTCATGAACCATTTAATTCCTCCTCACACTGCACACACGACACTCTTTCAGGTGCAGACGAGAATCTGGACGTCGCGATCGCATATGAAGAACTACTCGACGAGCAGATTCAGATGAGTTTGCAGCTTAGTAAGACTCTTCAGGAATTGGATACCCTGAAAATAGAGAATCAGAGACTTTCTCAGGAAAGTCAGGTCGTTACTGAGTCAGAAGGACTTGTGTTGAGACTCAGGGAGGAGATAAACTCTCTGATGGCCAAGTCTCAGCATCAAGAAGATCAGATCTCAGTCTTGACCAAAGACTTGACTCAGAAAGATACTGAACTGAGTCTACTGAAGCAAGAGTTGTCAGGACTTTAGACCAAGCATGAAATGTTGAAGAAAAGTGATGATGTCTGGAGGAACCCGATGACAGAGCGATACATGGGCGCTGAAAAGAAGCTGGAGGCTATGCTAGCAAGCAACAAGCCCAAGCATTGCAAGGAGGGACTTGGATTCAGCCAGAGAGCCTCCTTATCTGCCCCCGTACGCTCAGAAAACCGGCTAGCTGATAGGTTTGTTCAAGGGGAGACCATCAATGCAGATATACTGAACCCCCTAGCCAAGAACAAACAGAAGATGAAGGCACCTCATCCTACTCATCAGCAATCTGACAAGAAGATCAGCACCAGATCACCCCAGTTCAGTCGAGGGGGAACTAGCAAAGCAAAATGGGTTGATCAGTATGGACCTCCTCAGCTGACACATCCAGCTCAGTATGGGTCATACTACTATGCTCCAATAGTCAGGAGAGGATCCAAAAGTCAGAAAAAGAAGAAGAAAGCCGTGCAGAAGGCAAAGGTCGGCGATCCACCCACTCGAAGATTAGGACTCCCGAACTTGAAAAGCCTCGAAGTCGAGCGATGACCCGATCCGGTGGTCAAATATGTTGACACAAGTGGAAAAAAAGCTTGCCCGAGACCACTAGGGTCGTAAGACAAATATGGGTTACCAAAACTAACATCTAAGGACCCAAAATCAAAAATAAAGGGTACCTAAATATAATTCTATTTTGCGGGTGCACAAGGACCCTTGGTATGTGGACGGCGGATGCTCAAGGCACATGACGTACCAAAAGGACTTGTCAAGAATTATACTACCGAAGAAGGACCCCTAATCGAGTTTGGTGACAATGCTAAAGGCTACACCCGGAGGCTATGGAACACTCGAAGCATTGAAGCCGCAACGGTTCCAAGAGTATCATATGTTGAAGGACTTCGATAACCTTCTCTCTCGTTAGTCAATTTTGTGATAACTCGAATAGAGTGATTTTTTACGCCGGTTTCGTGATGTTATTGATAAATCCACGGGGAAAACAAAGTTATTGGGTTCGCGCAAGAAGAATATCTATGTAGCTGACTGGAACTCAGCTGAACCTGAAGCTTGTTTGTTGGCGAAGAACGACAACAGAACGGGGTGGCTTTGGTACAGAAGACTCAGTCATCTCAACTTCAAAACGCTCAACAAATTGGCTAGAAACGCTCTAGCAAGAGGACTGCCGAATGAAGTATTCAGCAAAGACACTCAGTGTGAAGCATGTTTGAAGGGAAAGCAAACATGAAATCAAAATCCACCTATTCCATCTCCTTCCACTGATGGAACCTTCAGCTGCTACATATGGATTTATTCGGTCTAGTCTCTCCGGTGACGGTCAGAGGCAAGAAGTATGCATTAGTGGTCATTGATGACTACTCGATCTACACATGGGTCATATTTATTGCCAACAAGTCTGGCGTCAAAACAGAGTTACCAACGCTTCTGAAAAGGCTCAGTGTCGAGAAGGACACCAAGATTGTCAAAATACGTTCTGACAGAGGAATTGAGTTCCTGAATTTCATGGTGGAGGAGTTCTGCAAAGTAGAAGGAATAGAGCATGAGACGTCTGCCGCACGCACGCCTCAGCAAAATGGGGTTGCTGAAAGGAAGAATCGAACACTCAAAGAAGCAGCAAGAACCCTGCTCGCAGACTCAGGACTCCCAACCAAATTCTGGGCAGAAGCTACTGACACTGCATGTTACACTCAGAACCGATCTCTACTGACAAAGCAGCATAAGAAGACACCATATGAACTATGGAACGGCAGGAAGCCTTCTCTATCTTATTTCCATATTTTGGGGTGTTCGTGCTTTATCCACAATAATGGGAAAGATCAACTGAAGACTTTCGATAGCAAGTCAGATCAGGGAGTGTTCTTAGGATACTCCCGGGTCAGCAAAGCTTTCAGAGTCTTTAACTATCGGACTCTTTGCGTGGAGGAAAGCCCTCATGTTGTTTTTAATGAGTTTGCTACTGAAGACAGGAGCGTAAACTACGAACACGAATCCGAGGACATCGAAGCGGCTACAGGATCTGAGCTTAAAAGATAAATTCGAAAAGATCCAGCTATGTTGGGATGATGATTCAGATGAGGAAACTGAAGACAAGTCTACTGAATCTCAGCCAGCAGCAGAAGTTGCTGAACAGATTAAATTTCCAGAACAGAGTCAATCCCAGGTAACTCAGGTCGATGAAGAAACCCCGGTGGTAACTGAGACCTCTACTGAGAATAATAATTCAGGGGGAACTAATGATGTTCCTGAGCTAAATGCCCCTGAACCTGGTGACTCAGTAGATCACACTCTTGTAACTGAACTGCTTCAATCTCAGAATAGTACAACTGAAATGCCTAACTCACCTACTATCTGTGTTGAACAAATTTCAGATGAAGAGTTGAAACATCGTAGATCGTGGCTGGATGCTCACACTTCTGACTTAATTATAGGAGATCCTTCAGCAAGCGTAAAGACAAGATCCATATTCTGTCAGGGAGAAAGCACCTTATACTCCTGCTTCTTGTCTACTGAAGAACCTCAGTCAGTTGAGGACGCACTGAAAGACGCTGACTGGATCATAGCCATGCAGGAGGAGCTGAATCAGTTTACGAGAAATGAAGTTTGGGAACTTGTTGACAGACTCCGACATCAACATGTGATCATAACTAAATGGGTCTTCAAGAACAAGCGAGATGAAAACAACGTCATAGTAAGGAACAAAGCAAGACTCGTGGCGAAAGGCTACTGTCAAACCGAAGGGATATATTTCGATGAAACATTCGCTCCAGTTGCAAGATTGGAGGCAATTAGACTATTCCTAGCCTACGCAACACATCAAAGATTCAGAGTTTATCAAATGGATGTGAAGTCTGCTTTCCTGAACGGCGTGCTGAAAGAAGAAGTCTATGTGGAACAACCTCTCGGCTTTCAGCAGGGACATCAAGTTTATAGACTCAGAAAGGCTCTGTACGGGTTAAAACAAGCACCCAGGGCTTGGTACGATACCCTATCCGAGTTTCTTCTTCAGAAAGGTTTTCAGAAGGGCACAGTAGACCGCACATTATTCAGTATTCGACTGGAAGATGACCTATTATTTGTGCAGATCTACGTAGATGACATCATCTTCAGCTCAAAGAATGTCATCATGTGTCAGCAGTTTCAGAAAATGATGAAGGATAAGTTCGAGATGTCAATGATGGGAGAGATGAACTATTTTCTTGTCTTTCAAGTTAAACAATCTGAGAAGGGAACGTTTATCAATCAAGGCAAATACACTCGAGACCTCATCAAAAGATTCGGTTGCACATCCGGCAAACCAATCAAGATCCCGATGAACACGAATATGAAGATCGATCTTGATAAAGAGGGAGTATCGATGAGACCAAACCGAATTTCGTGCTATAATTGGTTCTATATTATACTTAACGCTACTCGTCCCGACATAACTTATGTTGTAGGTGTCTGCGCTCGATTTCGGGGCGAATCCGGGCGAGTCACATGGACTCGGCAAAGAAGATTCTCCGCTATGTCAGAGGAACACCTGACATGGGTTTATGGTATCCAGCTGATGATAATATAGAACTAACTGGTTATTCTGATGCTGACTATGCAGGATGCAGAATCGACCGAAAGTCAACTTCTGGAACGTGTCAGTTCCTCGGCAGTAAGCTGATCTCATGGTTCTCAAAGAAACAACATTCAGTAGCGACGTCAACTACTGAAGCTGAATACATGGCTACCGGAAGTTGCTGCGCCCAAATCCTTTGGCTGAGACAGCAGCTACGCGACTATGACGTCATTCAGAATGAAGTGCCGATCTTCTGCGACAATACCAGTGCCATTGCAATCACTCAGAATCCTGTACTTCACACGAGATGCAAGCACGTGGACATCAGACACCACTTCATTCGTGACCATGTCGAAAAGAAGGATATCATGATGGAAAAGATCCATACTGATCATCAAAGGGCTGATATACTGACCAAGCCTCTAGCTGAATCCAGATTCAGAGAACTTTCAGTAGAGCTAGGTCTGCTGGACCCTACTGACTCCAGTCAGTAAGAGGATTCAGGAGATGAGCATTCAGTAAGGGGGAATGTTCACTCTCAGTACTGAGTAAAATCAGTAAGTAGAGACTCAGCAACCATCTACACGAGGTATCAGCTGACTACGATGTTCAGCTGACAGGTTTGCGTATCTCTACTCAGTAGCCCATAGAACAATTCTGTGCATTTATGATCAGATTCAGCATCGTATTCAATACCTTAGGAAATGTCATTTAATTTTAACGTATCATATTTAATACACGACATTCTATGTACAAGCATGCTGAACTCTGCCACGCATTAAATGCATGTCATATCAAGTTACTACTTAGGCTATTTTCAACTGGCTTTTGATTTAGACGGCTAATTTGATCATTGCCTATTTTATAAAACTTAATCCTAGCCATCCATCTAAAAAGCGCGTTCAAACTGAACCATTGATCTTTAACTGTTTATCTTCTCTAAGATATATATGCGTTCAAATCTTTGAAACCGCCATTCCATATCTGCAAATATCTTAAGTACCCGAGATTTTCTGAAATACCTTTTACCTTCTATCTAAACTCTCTTCAAAATCTTCAGAAAATCTTTCGGTAATTTTTAAATGATCTTTAAGCATCGTATGTCTCTATCTCTTTTATATTCTTAATCGATACTGACTTATACTGTGTATGCAGATTATCAAAATGACAGGAAACGCTGTTATGGCTCCAGAGAATATGCAAGAGATCCTTGAGAAGGATCGAGTCTGGTGCGAGCCAGTTATGGAGTTCGATGAATGCGACCTTGACTTCATGGAGGAGATTTTCTATGCCCTCAGAGAGTCTGGTCTGGAAGGTTTCTTGTCGAGGAGGCCGGCCTTTTTCCTCCCGCGCCAAGTTGCAGAGATCTACTCAAACTCTGATTCAGTAGATGGAGATATCAGAGGGAGATTCGTCATCCATACAGTAGGCGATCCCTCACGAGACATGATTGAAGTGAAGCAAATGTCCATCCGTGAGAAGCTTCAACCTCCCCAACTCAGGACTTAGCACCGTCGCTTACAAAGATGATTTGATGGATGAGTACCTCACTGAGTTCTGCGGAAAGCCAACAGTGTTCAGAGCCGCATTTCCCAAGAACGCTATGCACCCTCAGTACAGAGCACTAGCATACATTGTGACTCAGTTGCTGACGAGTCAAGCAGGCTCATTTGATCAAGTATTTAGGGCCAAACTGCAATTGATGATGGCGATATATGATCGGACCAAGATCAACTGGACATATTTTTTCCTCAGAGAGTTCACAATGCAGTCAGCCAAATTTGATAAGGCATCTAACAGTCTAAGCGCTAAAGGAAAGCTCCTCTACAGACTTAAACTCTCAGTGATGATAGAGGATTTTTGCGCATCTGACAAAGTCACCTTTGCTGACAAACAATACTTCAACGTGAAGAAAGTCAGATTCTAGAATAGGTCAGCAGCCCTTCAACAGATTGGCTCAGGGCCAGTTGCACCTACGAGTGGGACTCAGCAGACCTCAACGCCGAAGAAGAAGAGGTCCCCACCTAAATCCACGCCTAAGGCACCAACCAAAAAGCTGAAGAAGGTCAGCGAGGTTGCGCCCACTGAAACTGCAGTGGAAACAGAGGCCGTCATTACTCAGCCACCACTACAGCTGAGAGACGAGCCTGAGTCTTCTGAGAAAACTCAATCAGTGGAGAACATCATTTCCACTGAACATGGAGAGACAATGGACCAAGGGGTCCAGGCTGAAGAGATCCAATCAGAAGTCCAGACTGAAGAAGTTCAGACTCTGGAGAGCCCCTTGGACGTCCCTCCACTCAGCAGCATCCCATCTGCTGAGAAACAGGCGTCTCCTATCGAAGTCGAGAGCTCGGAGACAGCCTCGGAGTCAGAATCTGTTGGGATGGAGGCCTCAGCGCTCAAATCCAGAGCCTCCCAAGAGATTGCTGAAATAATACCGAAGATCGCCAGCCATTCAGATCTTGTCATATTGGCTAGGCAGGCGAGACTCCATATGCTGATCAGGTTCCAGGAATGGCACAATCTGAAGCGCCTTGTCATCCACCATTCCTGTGAACAGCTCCATGAAGAAGAGCTGCTGATAAGAGGGAAGATTGGCTACTCAGAGCCATCTGACCTCGGCACACTCGAGGATCTGAGGGCGGCCATGCTCGCCTTGCTGAATGAGAGACAACCAGTCTCAGCACCCGCGCCCTCAGATGGGTCTGACCCCGATGGTCAGGACCCACCCCATGATTCAGGCCCTAAGAAGCCTGATAAGGGAACTCAACAGGACAAGGATGTCACTGCATCTATTGCTGACCCTCCACTCAGCATCCTTGGTCCTGGGCAGACGGTGGCTGGTACTTCGAAGGCAGCTGATCCTGCCCAGCTTCTTCTCCAATCTGCTTTCGAAGTAGCGCCCAGCCCAAAGAGCCGCCGTTCAAAAACAGTGGCCAGGGCACTGAAGGATCAAGGCACCCAGAATCGCCTTCTTGCCCGTACCGTCCACAAAACTTGGCGGCAAACCACCGAGGCACGAGTGCGGAGGCGCAGGGACTCGGAACCGCCATTTATTCATCCCAAGTCTCGACTTCTCCAAAGCATTCTACGAATGCCTTAGGCTGCGCAGAGCTGATTTTGAGGCTCAGCTCAAGACGATTCGGGAAGGCCGGGATAAACCGATGAATCAATACAAGGCCGCTCAAACGACTCACATCGAATCGGTCACGGCCCATCTCTCAAGCAAACGAACTCGAGAATCCAAACTATTCGAAGGATCTTGAAGAGAAGGTTGAGCGGCGAAATGAAAAAGAGTTCAAGGCGCAGCAGATCTCTCACATAAAGAATACGATGAATCAGCGATCAACGAGAGAAATGAGCTGCATGAGGCACTGACCAAGATTCATTCAAGATTAGATGATCTGTCAGCCTCCTACAAAATCCTGAACAGTAAGGTATCTGCTCCACCCCCAACCCTACTTGCTGATGCCAAAAAGGGGGAAAGTTTGGCAAAGAAAAGGGAAAGTGTAATAGAAAAATCAACTAAGGGGGAAGCTGCCAAGGAGCTGATATTGAAGGCTCCAAAGAGAGCAAGGTCAGTAGCAGGGGCAACCTCAACTCAGTCATCCGCCCCTACTGTACCCTACCGGACCGGCGGGCCCCGTGGTGTCTCAGTGCAGATGCAAAGCATCAACTGAGACTGGCCCAAGTGGCTCAGGAGCTAGAGAAGTCGCTACTCAGGCAACACAGACTTTCCTTGACATCACTAAAGAAGTTGCTGAGTATGCTGACGAGAAGGACTCAGAAGAGGAAGAAGCTCATCTTCCACCTCCAGTTGCCGGAAAAGGCAAGAAAGTTCTGAAATTCCCAACCACTCCCTCCAAGAAGAAAGGATCCAGGAGGTTCATTACCCCAGAGGAGGAGGCTCAGATAGCCGCTGACGAGAAGCTGGCTAGGGAGATTGTCGAAGCTGAAGCAGCCAATAAACCTAAACCAAAGCCTGTCAAAGGCAAATCTAAGGCTCCAGCTGGAGCCAAGAGAACAAGTGCAAAGCCGCCTCCCAAAACGCTTAAACTCGGCGACGAAGCCGATAAAGAAAAGGAGAAGGAGCAAAGCGGCGGCAACAATCTACCGAGCGAGCAGGGGCACTTCCAAAGAAAAATCTTCAACTCCCGCTGACTCAGAAGAAGAGCCACCTCACAAGCCTTCCTACACTGCCTCTAAGGCACAGGAACAGGAGATGGAAGAAATCTGGGCTCAGTTAGACAGATACTTGTACAAAGGTGAAGAGGTCAGGCAAATAGAAGCAGCCAGAGAGAGGATCTGGATGGCAGACTTGAGGCTCTCAGGATGAGAACGGAAAAGGAAGCTAGTCAGAGGATCCCCTCAAAGGCTGACATACCCTACAGATACAGGAGATTCAGAAAGCCTACGGATCTGAAGACTCACAGATGGCCTAGAACAGATGAATGGATGCCAGTGGAATTCACGCAGAGGTGGGAAGTGCTGAAAATCGAGTTCATTAAAAGGAACTATTTCTGGAGATTCTGGTCTGAGAAGCGCAAAGTTGTGGCGTATACTGAATGGATAATGAGAGCCGACTTAGACATGTATGCTAGATTAGAGAAAGCTGTCAAAGAAAATGTCAAAGTCAGAGTTCCAGACCCTAGAATCCAGCCACCCCCACAGAGACATGATGGATCCATATAGAGAAAGAAGTGAAGGACGCTGTCTGAAGCCAAATTTCTTGATGAAGAAGATCCAGCGGACTTTGCTGAGATACTGAAGCTGAGAAAAGTCATCTATCGCATGTATGGAGTGCCTCTTCTTGAATCTCAATCCTAAGATTTCAAAGACAAGATTAGGCAGTTCAAATAACTTCTGGCTTCTGTGTTCTCTTTGTATTGTCTTTCTTTCTTGTTTTAGCTTAGCAGAGATGTAACTGTACTGAACCTCTTTACATATATATAATATCTCTGTTTGGCTTTGACAATATCTTATTATCTGAATAGCCGTGTTTGTTTATGCTTAACACTCAGAATCACTGAAGTGATTAGTGACTCACACACTCACTGTCTGATTACTTGTTGTCAGTTGTTGCTTAGCCAGATTGTGATAGACTTGATAGCATAGGGGGAAAATGTTGTTAAGACAGGGTAAATTGTTGTTCAGACTCTATATTTATTCTGACTTTCTGCCCTGATCCCCTCAGTAGTCTAGGACTTAAAGAACAACTCCACTGGTTCTACTTGTAATTTTGTAAGGAGCTTTGTTTCTGATAAGTCATAGTGTTAGGTTGATAGCTATTAGGTTTTGGCATCATCAAATAGGGGGAAAATGTTGGGTGATGATTCTGTCCTCAGCAGTATCGACAAATAGTGGGAAATGACTCAGTCTTCTGTGGTATCATACGACTCAGTAGCCCTGTGCTCTGAATAAGTCTGTGAAGATTTGAAGATCCCAAAACCCTATTTTGATTGGTGAACCATTACGTTGTAAGTTGTTTTGTCTCTGAGATTTCAGACTCAGCAGACCCTCTGCTTTGGTTCAGGCACTCAGTAGAATATCCGCCTCAGCACCAGAAGTAGAAGACTAAGTAAAACTGGACTCAGCTGGAGCAAGATATGCGAAAGGAGTCGGTGGGACCCGAACTCGGCGGAGTAGTTCACTGTACTCAGAGCTGATCTTCAGTAGAGCCGACTCAGCAGGAGCATGCTACTAAATCAGAGATCAGACTCAGCAACGGCCAGACAGTCTTCTGTCTGTCAGAATCCTTGAAGTCACTTTTCAGCAGAGTCAAATACGAGGAAAAGAGAAGTCACCTTCAGATCTCCTTGAAGTCTGTTCTGTCTCAACCACTTTCTGAACCTCGGCCAATGACAAGCAACCACGTATCCTATATCTACTAAAGCTGCAAGTCAACAACTTTCCAGAAAAGGAGGGAAAGGACACTGACACCATACTTCAAAAGAGTCGTTAGCTACCCAAAAGAGAGAGACAAAGGATCGTCGTCTCCAACGGATCTATCCTAATCTCTTCTCTATAAATAGAGGGATAAATCAAAATTTGAAGCTCACGGGAAGAACACGAGAGAACATACAGAGCATTCAAACGAGCAAAATTCAAAAAGTCTAAGTCTTCCTCAAGAAGTTCGAAGAATCTATCTCCGGCGAAAGACTACATTCTAGCTCATAGGGAACCAAGCTTAACAGTCTCATACAGCCTCTAGTATCCAAACGACGATACACGAACCCAAAGCTATATTCAGTTGTTCGTCGTTCTAGAAGCCACTTCCTTGTTCCCTATCCCTCTAACCTAAGCTCAATAGAATATACCCATAGCTTAGAGGAAGGAGTTCACCTTTGGACTGATCCTTATTGTAAAGGACTCCTTCATAGTTGGAGAGTTTTTCAAACACTCAGTTTGATAACCATGTAAACTGAGACTTGCTCGGTATAAGTCTCAAGACCAGTGTTTGTCCAGCGTACAAGCCGACTGAGACTATCTCAGTATAATAAATAGCTTCCTGATCTTTCGGGACAGTGGACGTAGGATTTTTTATGTCCGAACCACTTTAAAACCTCTGTGTCTTGTGTTCTGTTTTTAACTGTTGCATTGATTTAGTGTTCATAATGAAAACCTTCTTCAAATCATTCAACTGAGTTTCAACAAACTTACTAGACTGCACTAATCAACTGAAACTGTTTTTTTAAAAACGTTTTCCTAACTCAACTGAATTGAGCCTACACTATTTCGCACCACTGAACTCTATCTGCAAGATACTGAATTCTGACTCTCAGTCAGCTAGCAGGTCTCAGTAGAGTCAGTCACTCTGCCAACACGATTCAGAACAGCTTATCAGTCGGTCCGAACTTGTTCAAGATCGACATCATCCTAAAAATGACTGTTCATGTTTAAGTTGAGAAGATCGGTTTTCAGGTGTATTCACCCCCCCCCCCTCTACACCTGAATGTACTCTCGGGACCAACAGTATCATCACTGATAGGGATCCTATTTTTACCAGCACCCTATGGACAGAACTCTTCAGCCTAATGGGTGTCAAATTAGCCCTAACATCTTCCTACCACCCCCAGGCTGATGGACAAACTGAAAGACTGAACCAATGCCTAGAAACGTACCTCAGATGGATGGTGAGGCAGAATCAGAGGCAATGGTTCCAAAGGCTGCCCTTAGCAGAACATTGGTATAGCACAAATTATCACACACGCTTCAAAATGACACCATTTGAGGCTATGTATGGATATTCCCCCCCCCCAATTCTGTTCATAGGACCATTCCCAGTTACAGAATCAATAGACTGCGATACTATGATCCTAAAGAGACAAGAGCTACAGCAGAAATTAAGGAGAACCTGAAGTTCGCTCAAGGCAGAATGGAAAAGAATGCCCACAAGAAGAGATTCGATAGACAGTTCAAGGTAGGGGAATATACCTACCTTAAACTTCAGCCCTTTAGGCAAAACACTGTGGTTATGCGGAAGAACCAAAAACTTTCTCCTAGGTACTACGACCCTTATTAGATCACAGAGAAGGTAGGGAATTGCACTTACCGATTGTGTCTTCCCCCAGGGGCCAAGGTTTGGCCTGAATTTCATGTGTCCCTGCTAAAACGCTCACTAAAACCAGGGAAGGTGGTGTCCGAGGTTCTGCCGGCCGTGGATGCTTCAGGGGAGCCTCAAATTAAACCTCACATAAAGGGGAGACGGAGTAAGATGAATCGCAAGGGCCGAGAAATACACACTTTCTTAGTTGAATGGGAGAATAATGGTGCCAAAATTGAAAGTTGGGTTGAGGGAAATTACCTTTGGAGGGTGTTTCCAGAACTCCCACCTTGGGGTCAAGGCGCAAATGAAGGGGAAGGCACTGTAACAACCCGATCGGAATCTCAGGTCAACGATGAGGAAAGTGGCCAATTGACTAAAGAGAAAAGAGGGGAGGAAGGGAGTTTGTTGTTAGCAGTAATCCATGTGACCGAAGAATCAGAGGAGGAGATGAAGGAAGAAGATGAAGGGGAGTACAGCGATGCAAGGGAAGATTGGGAAATTAAGACTGTTATTTCACAGAGTGGCTAAGATAAGCAGAGTCGGGCCGGGTCAGCGAGCGGATAGAATAGTCAGAGTCGCATTTTGGATTTCTTATGGTTTAAGTTATTATGTTAAAAGAACGCTTTTGTACCCATTTTATAAGTATGGCGCAGAGTAATGAAAAGACTAGCAAGTATTAACTCAACTGTTTCGTTCTTCTTCTTCTACCTCATTCCTACCTACTTCTGTCTATCTTCTATTCTGCTTATCTATTACAGTCTGTATCTAACTACAAACAACATCACATAACTGGTTGTTACAGCAAGCATACACAAAAGAGCTGCACCAGATGGAAATCCAACCTAAAAACCATCAAACAAGCTCAAAATCCAGCTGACACAACAAAATTGACTGATCTGATCACCATATAAAACGTGTGCTTCCACTGAGTAAAAACTAATAATTGCGTTTACGAGACGCCAAGTGATCGAAGAAAAGCCTTAATGAAAAAGTGAGAGAAGATTCATCATTCACCCAAACCTATTCTTCTTCGGAAGATCGGAGAAGAGGATTTTTGCGGCGCTCGTGAAATCCAGATTCTCAGGAGCTTTGTATTGCTCACTGTAACTACTCAACGACGGAGAAGAAGAAGAAAATCCATCGTCGCCTCTACCGCCGCCGGTGGGTTTATTGGCGCGGGCACCTGAGCAAAAGGATCGGAAGTCCGGTTCGACCCGGCCCGAACATGCGACCCGGTACAAAATCATCCTCCCCGCTAGAATTCTTCTCATATTCTAGTTAACATTACAGAATCCGACTCGATAGTGAAAATAACACTTTTAAAAAATAATTACTAAAATAACACTTTTTAAAAAGTACTCCCTCCGTCCCAATAGTAGTGTCCCAAAACTTTTCGGCACGGTTGTTAAGAAACTTGGTTTTAATATAGTACTATGGCCCACATGGATTAAAACACTCAAATTACAGACGGTTTCTGCACAACACATCTAAATATGGGTTTTTTAATTATTTTATTTTTCAATCTTAAGCAGTTTTTGAAAAAGCAAGAAAATAATGCCTATATTTTTATATCAGAATTGAGTCATTCCCTCCAAAACGAAAGCTACGTAAAACTACTAAACGAAAGCTACGAAAAAATGAGTTATTCCCTCCAAAACGAAAATAGATTAGCTAAACAATCCCTCCAAAACAGGGTTAAAATTCAAGTTTCAAAGTGAGTAGATGATGAGCTACAACTATAAATACATTCAAGTCTTTACAACCAAGAACACACTAAATAAAAAGCTACAGAAAAATGCCACCAAAATATCGGAACTTGACAAATGATGAGCGGAACAGCATGGTCCAATTCATTCTGCAGAAACGATCATATGGGTAAACCATTAAGGGGCACAGTCCCTTTTTTGGCTACGAAATACATGGTCGATCGACGCACCGTCAATCGGCAATGGGTTGCAAAGAAAGAAACAACAAGAAAGCGGACAAGTAATATATTTATGTGGGAAGAAAGCCAATGTTTCAAGGAAGAAAAGAGTGCATATCAACATCGAGTTAATTGAGAGCTTGGAATTACGCAAAAGAGCAACAATAAGGAAGCTTGCTACTGGAATTAATTGCAGCAGGAGCATGGTTGGGCGTTGGGTAAGTAAAGACCTGATCAAATCTCACACTAGTGCAATACGACCTAGCCTAACTGCTCCTAACAAATTATTAAGACTACGGTTTTCTATAGAAGCACTAGAATTTGACAGAGTTCTAAACATGATTAAGTTTAAAAGCATGCATAATACCATACACATCGATGAGAAGTGGTTTTATATCACTAGAGCCTCCCATCGATTCTATCTAACACCCGGAGAAGCAGAGCCTCATTGGACATGTAGAAACAAAAAATTCATCACCAAGGTGACGTTTATGTGCGCTGTTTGCAGACCATTATTTAACCCTGATGGTAGTGTGCTCTTTGATGGTAAGATTGGGATTTTTCCCTTCACACAACAAGTGGCAGCACTCAGAAAAAGCAAAAACAGACCTAAAGGAACCTTAGAGATGAAGCCTATCGAATCAATCACAAAGGAGGTTATAAAGGAATGCTTAATCACCCAGGTCTGTAGATGCACTCAAATATTTATGCAATGTAATAATGCTAATGTGTATGCAATTCAGTTTTTATATGCAATTCAGTAGGTGTAATTAATGTTTTAGAGTACAGAACATAAATGCAGACGGGTAACAACCATGAAAGCCGTGTTTAATTTACGTATGTCTTGTGTTTAATTTACGTGTATTTCGATGCTCAATCGATTATACTAGCCATAAAATCTAAGTGGCCAAGACAGTCAAGCAAACAGATCTTCATACAACAAGATAATGCGAGACCTCATATAAGAGACAGTGATGAGGATTTCAGGACAGCAGCAAGCACAGACGGGTTTGATATTAGAATAGTCAATCAACCACCCAACTCCCCAGACACGAATGTCAATGATTTGGGGTGGTTTAGAGCTATTCAAAACATTCAAGTGGAAAATCATTGTTTAAATGTTGAGCAATTAGTCAATGCTGTGATATCATCTTTTGAGGAATTATCTCCTACAACCCTGAATAAAGTGTTTCTTAGCCTCCAAGGTTGCATGATGGAGATAATGCGAGTTAGAGGTCAAAATTGTTATAGAATCCCTCACATGAAGAAGGACTCTTTAATAAGACAAGATGCACTTCCAGTGGATTTGGAAGTGCCCGTGCAATTGGTGAGAGAGAGTTTGAATTACATGGGTGAAAATGGAAGTATTGCAGAGATAGAGATAATAGAGAACAGACTTGGACTGATCATCCAAGACTGGACAGAAGACTATTGACAGATAGAAGAGTATTTTGATGGCTGTATTGTCATAGACAGAAGAGTATTTTGATGGTTAGTATTGACATGTTATAGTATATGTAGATGCATAGTCCTAAGTTTTATTTTGTATATGTAGATGTATGAATTTTCTTTTGTATGAATCAGAGATGTAGTATATGTAGATGCATACTATAAACTTATTTACTCTAGCAAACAACACACATCAAATGGTCACCTAACTCACATCAAAGCAAACACATCATTTTGAAGAACTCACATAATTCAACAACAACCATCAAATACATATCTCATTGAAGCAATCAGATCATTGATATGTTTTCTAGTGCGAGTAAGATATTATCATTTCAGGGCCCAACCGTAAACCGTAGCCACAGTGCATGCTCCAACCACATACAAGAAACACAAAAAAAGGGGGAGAAATAGAAAGGTTTAGATCTAACCCAATGCGGATTACATAATATCCGCAACATCATGTCTGTAGTTGAATCTAATGGCACCCTAAGCCCTATCGCTGCCTCATCGCCCCCAAGATCTGGCCCCTCGCTGTCGGCAGCTCCATCACAACACGAATCAGTGGCCGAATAAGCCGATTGCAACGTCTCAGGGACGCAAGAGATTTCATCGCCGCCGGTATATCCACCACCGCCGAGATCTGAGCTCGAATAGGCGGATAACAATGTCTCAGGGACGCGAGAAGCGGTTTCATAGATCAGACACATGACTTTTTCCTCCATTATCGGTGACCATTCGACGATTTTTGAGATCGAAGGGTCGAAAGGCATCGAGTCGACGCCCAGATCTACTACCTCACTCTCGGTGAGGAGTGTTCGTTCCTCGATTTCACTCCTGTAGTCGATTGTTTCGGAGTTGGAAGAGGTGTAAGGCAGAGAGTCGCCGACTCCATCTGCCCCATCACAACAAAACTCTTCAACTTCGTCGACCCAGTCACCCATATCGGAATCAAAATATGGATAATCGAGGGGATGGTAGGGGCCAAACGGAGGTAAACGACCACTGAAGACCAATAATTTCATCACAGCGACGGGATCTTGGGAGGGAGAAAGAGAGAGAGGCGGCGAAAGGTAGGGCTTCAAGGGAGAGAGAGAGAGAGAGAAGGCAGAAGAAAAGCGAAGTGAATGAAGGGAGAGATGGTAGGGTAAGATATTGATTAAGGGTGTTTAGTGATAATTAAGTTTTAGTTAGAAGAGTAATTATTTTCCAAAAAAGGAAATGGAACACTTGTAATGGGACGTCCATTTCGGGAAAACGGAACACTACTAATGGGACGGAGGGAGTAATTCATAAATTGAACATTCTTTTCCGCACCTACACACTTATTACCAAATGAATATCTACATAAAAAATAATTTATATTTTTAAATTAATTTTATTAAATTTGTATTTTGATGAATATAAAAATAAAAATACTTTATTTTATTTAAAAAATAAGAAAAGTATTACTAGAAAGCAAATAAAATATATATGTTTTTATTTGAAAATTACCGAAAAAAATTATTTCCAACTTAATCACAACAATTGTAGTATTTCCTTTCTATTTTTCTTTATTCTGTATTTTATAATAATAAAATTGTTCCATTTTTCATATTAAAAAAAACTTTTTGTTTGTTTCTAAAAGTAAACAAATTAAAAAAATTATTCTATTTAGAAAATAAGGCATACATAATATGCAAAAAAAAAAAAACTAACAAATATATTTATCCTTTTTATTTAAAAATACAATTTTATTACAACACTTGTAATTAAGTAATGCAAAAAATAAAAAATATTATCCATATAAATATTTATTTAGGAAGAAAATAAATAGATGAAAAATGAATATTAGTTTATAAATTATTTTTCAAAGAATGTAACTTTTGAAATAATCTTTTTAGAGAATGCTATTTTAACAATTCACCCTACAGAATCCGGATCGTAAAATGTGAAAAGTTTGAATTCACTTCGATTGCTAAATTCGAGAACTTTATGTGTGGGCTTTAAGTCTAGGCCCAATTAGAGGTCTGATAAATACTGACGCCGGATCTGGACTAACCCGAATTCATGAACCGACCCGTTGACATTTTGGTGGGGAGATTTGGCGCGAAACGAGGTAAGATTCAATAAATCATTTGCAATTTGCATAATTTAATTGCGATAGTTTGAGTTCAGATTTACTTTACAGATCAGATCATGTTTGAAGATTTTGTTACGAATTATTACAGAACAAAACTACTACGTCATAATTAAAAATTTATTAATGTATTAATAATTCATAATTAAGACTTAAGTAGTGGTTTTATGACTCAGTAAATAGTGGTAATGTGTGTTTATAGCCGTGCGAGATTAAAAAAAAAAAGAATATAATAGTAGTCACTGTCATGGAAATATATATATTTTCACTACAAATTTCGACATTAAAAAAAGTGTTGAAAAGTAACATAATAGAACTACTATTATAACATGCAACTCATAGTCGATAATTGTTTCTTGTTCTTCATAGAGACTAACTCTTAGTTTTGTGATTGAGGTCGATAGAAACTTCTGACCTTTGAGATAGGTCTCTATGATTATTTGATTTTGCAAATGAAAAATCAAAATAAGTGGAGAAATGATGATATTTCAATCATTTAGGCCTATATTAAATATTTTTTATTATGAAAATGACTATTTTATGATTTTATATCATTAATGACTATTAAAAAAAATACAAGCTATATAAAATACTATGTTCATGGAAGTTATTACTATAGCATATAAAAATAGTAGTACAGTTAAATCTGGATAAAGTAATATTTGATAAAGTAACAATCTCACTAAGATAATAATTTTTTCCGATCCCGATATGGGTCAATGTACTAAAATAATGTTCGATAAAGTAATAACCTCGTTAAATGAATATTTTTTCTCGGTTTCAAGGTTCTTACTTTATTGAAGTTTAAATGTAATACTCAATTAAATCATTCCACTTTAATCATTTTTTTTAAAACTGAAGTTTCAATTTTCTAGTTTAATTTAAATGAAATTGAATTTTGCAAAGGTAAAATTAGAAAGGCATACTAAACTGCTATAGAAAAATATGTTTTGCGAAGTTATTATGTTATTGACTACTATTATTTTAGTCTACTTACTCAAATTGGAATTGGAATAAATTATTATTTAAATAAGATTTTTATTTTTTCGAATATTATTTAAGAAGATAAAATTATATTTGTTAGTCTATAACATATAATTAGTTTAAAATAATTTATATGTGTGATTTACATATTATATAATAGGAGATAAATTTATCAGGATAGCGGTTGTGGATTAGAAAAAGAAAAAAAATCTTTAAAAATTAAAATTTAAACCTTATCCACGCAATATTAATAATAGATACTCCCTCCGTCCCATTCGACATGCAGTTTTCGCTTTTTGAAATTTGTCCAGTCTCGACTTGTCTAATTTCCAAAAAGGAAGCTGTCAATTCTTACACAACCTACCACTTTTTCTTTGTGGGGCCTACCTCTCTTTTACACACAATCACACACTTATCTATACACAACCACCCACTTTCTTAATCTCCGTGCCCAAAAAAAGAAGCAAGGCAAGTGGAATGGGACGGAGGGAGTAGATTATTATAGGTATTGCGCTCCCAAGTGCATCTCATAATGAGTGTACGTTACTTTCTCCGAGGAGAGAATTATTTTTGAAAATTTAAAAAGGGAGAATTGGATCACACCAGCTCACATTCCAACCAGTCTCTTTCCTCCATTTCCCTCAATTTTATTTAACCCCCCAATAAAATCTCCTTAATAATCTCCTAATCCCCCACACTTTTTAATTAATTTAACCTCTAAATCCGCCACCGCCGCCGCCGAGTTGTTTCCAATTCGGAATTCTTCAATGTTCTTGCATGAAAGCTGTATCACATCACTCTAGGATTGTTGATTGATCAATTAGTCTTCCATCTTTTATTTTTGTGCTTGGATTGGGTTTTGCGATGTTACTATGCGGTAAAAGTCCAGTTAAAGGCGGTGGCGAATCGCAGGCGGTGTATCTGAATGTGTACGATCTCACCGCCGCCAATGGCTATGCTTACTGGCTTGGCCTAGGCGTCTACCACTCCGGCGTACAAGGTCCTCTCTCTCTCTCTCTCTCTCTCTCTCTCTCTCTCTCTCTCTCTCTCTCTCTCTCTGAAGCGAATCGGAATAGCAGATGAAACATTAATGATAAATCAGATCTAAACTCGAGCATTTCTGTTGGTGGATTTACCAAATCTGAGAAATTATTTGATGAAAATCTGGCAGTTAATGGAGTAGAGTATGCATTTGGAGCACATGAGCATCCAACGACGGGGATTTTCGAAGGAGAACCGAAGAAGTGCGAGGGATTCACATTTAGGAAGTCGATTTTGATTGGATGGAGTGATATGAACGGTGAACAAGTGAGAGATTTGATGGAGCAGCTTGCTGATAAATACAGAGGAAATGCTTACAATTTGATCACGAAGAACTGCAACCATTTCTGCAACGACGCCTGCATTGAACTCACCGGCAACCCCATCCCCAATTGGGTCAATCGTCTCGCTAGGATCGGTGAGTTCTTCTTTATTGGATTTAATTGGTATTTTGTGATAATTGAATTTGAAAATCAGATTCCAGAAATGGAGTTGTTTCCGGCTAAGGATTATTCGATTTTCTAGGTTTTATGTGCAAATGCGTGATTCCGGTGGATCTAAACTCGACGAAAGTTGGCCGGAATAAAATACGAGACAACGCCGGCGAGGCGGTGAAGAAGAAACTCAATAGCAGCTCAAATTCATCCTTCACTACACCTTGCCCCGGCTCTCCTCCTCCGGCGGCGACCACCAGCAGTCAGTCGTTGCTAGCGTCGTAGCGAGCCAAACACTTTGTAGCAGTAACAAATGTTGATTCTTTCTCTCTCTTTGTTGTGATCTTTTACGGTGCTGACTCTCAGCTGTGTAATCTTTTCTTCTCACAGTTAAATTTTACAGTGTCCTGTTCGGTAAAATTCCAATTTTGATCATCTAATATGACCATATTCCTTTTTGGTCATATAATTTTTAAACCATTTTCCATCCCAAATTCCATCCGAAAAACCTAAATACACTCCTTCACAATGATTCACCTAACAAGACAAAAAAAGGACACAAGCTATATTATAAGATCATACTTATATACTAATATACAATGATAAAAGTTGATGAAATGAAACACAAACTCAAAACCAAAACAAATTGCTACTAATCTTGATAAGGATATGTCCAAATCAAAATCATAGCACAAAACGTATGGAAAAACCTAAAAACAAAATTCCTTTGTGCAAGATCAGAAGGTTCTCAAATCTTAATCAAGAATACTGTACTATAGTCTATATACATGTATATAACTAACTGAATGAAATAAAACACCATCACTTCATTTTCAATTTCTTTGCCTTGTTTGAAGTAAGAAAGACAGAGAGGTAAGCTAGCTTACGCTTCCCCCAATGTAGATCCAATCGCGATACAAGCAAGGCAATGATCCGACTCGCCCTCATTTCGATCTGAACCAGTCAACGAAATTGTCCAAAATCAACGGCCACGCAAGATCCGGATCATAGTTTCTGAAATCTGGGAAGCCAACCTATTACATTATCATCAATGAAGAGACTTAGCATAATTGCAAGTCATTATAATAGAAATTGGTTGGTTGGGGTAAACATCGAAAACAAAATTACCTCATTGCAGAACCGATAGAGTCCCATCCACTGATCCATGTTAATGACCTTGTAATCGGTTTGTACCTGCAATCGATCATCCATAGAGTGAACAAAAAAGGCGAAGAAGGAATCAAGATCATAAATTTACGAGCGATGGGGTTAAAATGCAAACCTTGAGGTACTGACAAAGGGAGTCGACTTGAGGGCGATATTGTGACCCTAGAACGAGGTCTAGTAGGATACAAATGCTTTCGATGTCTATGCTTTTCTGCTTTTCCTCTGGAGGAACGGAGAATAGAAAGAGCTTAAGAAGACGAATTACGGCCTCTAAAACTTAAAATCGAGAAATTAGTAAGAGAAGCATACCGGTTAGGGAATATCTAAAGGTGAAGGCGTAGAAGTCTGAGAAGTTCGATCTTCTGACCTTTTGACATGAAAAGAAAGCCAATCAACTATAAGCAATAGAACATCACTGTAAGGCCATTAAAAATCAAGAATGCAACTATAATTCGTACCTCTTTCTCAATGTCGACAAGAGCCTTCTTCAGCTTGACTAAGGTGTCAGCTCTTAGTGCTTTAAGGCCCGTTCGCCACTCATCCTACAAAATTTATCGGTCTCATGAGATTTGCAAATGGACAGTTATTTAAACAATGTGTTAGAACAAGATAAGGTGGATGCAGTAAAGTGAAAAGAAACTTATTCATACCAGGGTGAAGTATCCTTGTTTCTCTGCTTGCATTTTCCTAAGAAGAAAATAAGCAGATTTAAATTTCTCATGTAGAATATTTGAACTGTAGATCAGATAAATACAATAATGACTCACCAAGCAAGCATTAGTATCCTCACATCCGTGTGGTCAATTTCTAAATCCGAGCACAGGAACTCAATTCCTTCTGGCCTGTTAAAAGATTCCAAATTACACACGACCATGCAATAGAAAGAAATTAAGATGACAATTTAGAACAACTTATTTAGACCTTATAAGGAGAACTTAGGAGACGACCTAGTCAAGGCCTTGAAATTAAAGTACAGATATCAACTTCTACATGCCATTAGAGAAACGGATAGAAAGATGGAAGGAAAAAGTAAAGCGGCAGGGAGTTGAGAGTATAAAAGAAATGGGAGCGAGTTTCTAGATAATACAAAAAGGAAGTGAGATGAAAGAAAAATAGAAAAGAATTAAGAAGAGCATAGAAGACAACAACAATCATTCACCATTCAGTTGACGATACTTACTCAATCAAACCAGAGGAACTGTTTGAGTATGAATAGAAGAGCTGGTCAATTCGCTCCAGCTCTTTGGAAGCTGCTTTGCCGGAAGCTGAACCAAAAAGATATTTAACAGTAAGGAAATGAAACAGAGGTCAAAAGAAAACGAAGAATCATAAAATAGAAAAATACTCTAAACGTGCTTTTGCTAAGATAGCTTGTATACATCCACATATAAAAAACAATAAAAGACTCTCAGAACTCTCTTCATGCTAAAAGTAGATGCATAAGTAAGTTTCGAAATGAAGCCTTATCTTTTGCTTTTGCAATCTCACTGTGTAGAATACCAAAACATAACATCATTGTTGGACAAAATTTTACATGTTATTCAACTATACAATCACTTCCACCTCGTAAAAATATAAACTCAGTAACTCACAGATGAGTCTCTCCCATAAAAAAGCAACATGAACATATCATGCATCCCTTCCTAATATTTCCTTCACATCCACATTGCAAAGTCTAAAAAAAATATCCAAACCACCAATTCTGCAAGTTAAGACTAACTAAATGAATTCATTGTTCATTTATCCTTCTTTATTTTCTTGTTTTTGTCACATTCACCTATTATACAAGAACTGGCTCCCCATCTTCATTAACTCCCATTGGAAAACACATGTTTATTGCTTCTAACTGACAGTTACTTCACCTTTCATTGATCTATGATGGAGCACATTAGCTCCTTTTGAAAGTTCAAGTGGCCAGATAGGACAAAAAATAGTATACATGTTTATATTTGGACTTCATCCCTAACTAAAAAAGACAAGAAAACCAATAGAGCAGGCAATAGACAATGCTACTTCTGAATGTCTGACTTTACCAGCATCTTAAAACAAAAACCTTATATCACACATCCAATTACCTACCAATCCACATCCAACTCAGTAAAATCTTAAATTTTTACCTTTGTTATCAATATCAACATGATCACATTATTAAACTAGGAAAAGAGGCAAAATCAGATCTCCCTAACATACTCCTCACATCAGGAAACTGATGAATACAACACAACCTACCTAACATAATATGAGTACATATATATGTATATTATATACATATATATGCATCATGATCACAATTTTTATAATCAATCAAAAGAATTAAACTAGAAAATTGCGGGAAAATATCAAGCACTCCCAAAATCAAAATCAAAATCAAAATCAAAGCAAAAGACGAAATACCTGCGCGAACGACATCCACGGCGGATGAATTGCCGGAACCCATCGAATTTGCGGCGCCTTTCTTCGATGATGTACGAGGCATGCTTTTACAGAATTATCTAAGAAAAATCAGAATAATCACACAGAATTACCCTTTCTCTCACTTTAACGAGGAAAGGCGTAAGCGAGGAGACGAATCTACAATTCGGTGAACAAAAATTGAACGAAATACCAAACAAAATTGAGAAAAAAAGATTTATGATAACCTTCCTTTTGTGGAAGAGATAATTGAGTCGAGGAACAATTCTGAATATCTAAGAACTAGATTTAGATAGATTGCGATGCGAATTAATCAATTGTGATGAAAAAAAAATAAAATAAGGATGTTAATGGAAAAAATAAGACCTCGTTTAGAACTTAATAAATCAATTATAGAAATTCTAAATCTGCATTGCAGCGTTTATATTTTTATTTTTATTAAATTCAATATGTATAATTGAAGAAAATTCTATTCAAATTATTGTAAAATAAGTTATTTTGATTTAATACTCCCTCTCCGTGATATTATATTGTATTCTTAATTGAGTAATACTATTTTATTTCAAATAACAATAAAAATTACAAAAGATCAGTGAGCCTATATTATTTATATAAAAAAATCAATTTTTTTAATTTTTGTGGCCAAAAAAATTTGGACTATCATCGTGAGGGAGGGAGTAGATGTACATGTGGAATAATCTATCAATCAATTCAAGATTAGTTTAATTCGCAATTTAAAATAGATTCTGTTCGATTAAACATCATAAATAGATTCTGTTCGATTAAACATCCTTACTAAGTATTGATTTTTTTAAAACATATGACAAAAATGTTGATTGTAATTTACTTAATTCAAACACTTTATATAAATTTAATATTAATTCTAAATTCACATTTCGAAACTCGTTTACCAAACGCCTCTTTAAAATCGTGCTAATAACAACACGACCTCACAAAAAGAATAAAAGAAGAAACAATGTATAGCAGAAATAGTGATTCCCATTAATTGAAGAAGAAAGAATGCATCGCTGCTGTCTCAAACACTCAAGCACGCGGTGTTTATTAATTCAAAACTTGCAAAACTACGCTAAACTGGAAAAAGATTGCAGTGTGCATCACAACATATTAAGCACAGCTTGCAAGCAAAACAATTACTCAAATCTAGCTTTAAACTTTTACTATCTTCTATTGTTTACTCTCCCTTTATTCCAGCATCTGCAGAGCTCCACTCCACATTCTCTCCCTTCCTCCTCACCTTTGTGTAGTTCTGCTGAATCGTCTCGATGTCGAGCCCCTTCAGCTTCACAACAGACTCGACGTGGCCCTTGAGCGTGTGCAGCTCCCTCAGTCTGATATTTCAGTCCAAAGAAGATTATCATCTTTGTCAAAGTTTAGTTCATTGAGCTTGTGTAAGTTAACATGATTGAGAAGTAATGAGAAGGTTACCTTGCAACTTCAGCGCGTTTCTTGGCTTGCTCGGCTATCTCAGATAGCTCTCTGTAGTTGTTGTTGTCTTTGGGCTCTCCGTTGTCCGGTGCTTGGAGGCCGTGGAGGGTGCGTTGTGCCATTACCCATTGTGCCTCCCTCTCTCCCCGGCCGTAGTCTTTCTTAGAAGTGAAGGCCGTCTGTGGAAACAGGAATGCATTAGTCTCACACCAGTGAGAGTTTTGTTTCAATTGGAGAAGGTGAGAGAGAGTTTGTTTACCTTGTTCTCAATCATGTTGTTCCAAGCCCTACCGCTCAGGGCATACTTGATGATGAACTTGAAGATGTCCAGAGGGATGTAGAAGACGACGCTGTATAGCCAGATAACTCCCGCCCAGCCCCAACCGATGCCACGGATTCTTGCAAAGCCCCAATTTGCATATACAGCAATTATAGTTGCAATCTGTGCATCAAAACAAGCAGCACCATCAATGTTGTTGAATGGGCAGCAAGAAGTGCCTTGATTTCAACTTACCATCTGAGCTGCTAGGAAAGCAAATATAAGGAGGAGACCGGGGCGTTCAATGTACGACCATCTCCTAGATCGAGTGACAAAGATGAGAGCTTGGCTCACAATGCTCACTTGAAGATAGACAGCTGAGTTGAGTTCGTGGTAGTGGTTCTTGATCGGTCTCACACCGAATTTATCCTGAAGTTGGAACCACAAAATGTCTTAAACTTATAACATTAGATAATCCTAAAGAGAATAAGAGAATTCATTACCGTGAAGAAGTTAGATTCTTGAACAGCCCAGAAGAAGACTACAGTCATGACAGCAAGGTAAGTGCCAAAGACGATACCGGTGGCGAAAATCTCCTTCAGCTTCCATGAGTCCGGCATTGGAGATGGCTTCACTTTATCCTTAGAGATGGTCATGATGGTCCCGTCGTTGAGGATTGCAATGATCAGAACCATGAAGGGCGAGAAGTCGAACTTCCAGATGAGTGCAAGGAGCATGAAACCAAGCACAACACGGACAGTGATGGAGACTGCATAGATTGTGTAGTTCTTCATCCTTTGAAAGATGGCTCTACTTGTCAACACAGCACTCACAATAACACTCAAGCCTGGCTCGGTCAAGACTATATCCGATGCACCGCGTGCAGCATCAGTAGCATCAGCAACAGCTATGCCTATATCTGCCTTCTTCAAAGCCGGTGCATCATTCACACCATCTCCGGTCATTCCGCATATATGCTTCCTTTCTTGCAACTTCTTCACAATCTCATATTTATGCTCTGTATCCATGATTATTAAAACTTAGTACATCGTCCGAATTCTGAAAATCAACATAGTACGAGAGTAACCTGGGAAGACTCCAGCAAAGCCATCAGCCTTCTCAATCAGCTCTTCAACTGGGAGGTTAGCGATGCTTTCATCCTTGTGCTGGCCGAGAAGTGAGGAAGAAGGATACATATTTGTTCCCATTCCGAGCCTTCTTCCAGTCTCCTTAGCAATAGCTAGCTGATCACCGGTAATCATCTTAACATTGACACCGAGATGGAGTGCACGTTTGATTGTCTCTCCACTGTCATGCCTTGGAGGATCAAAGAGAGGCAAGAGGCCTACAAATACCCATGGACTTCCTACAGCATCCTTTGTCTTCTCGGGAATAGTCTGAGTCATAAGCATTGGCAATTCGATCATAATCCCATATTTATAAAGTTCATACCAAAGCATGTAGCAAAGAGAAATTTGCTTGATGTTTAATTACCTGTTCTGCAACAGCAAGAGAGCGAAGTCCACGGTCAGCAAACCTGTCAATCATCGATAGGCATTTCTTCTTCATGTCGTCTCTAAGGTTACATAGCTCAATAATCTAGAGGAACAGTTAATAATTAGTCAATGCTAAACCTTTCAATTTATACAAAATGATAACATTACCTGTTCAGGAGCACCTTTGCTGACTCTGTGCCAATTCCCACTGCTGTCGATGTAAGTAATAGCAGTCCGCTTCTCCACCGGATTGAATGGGAGAAAATGCACCTCGGTAATCCCCGCTCTTGCCTAAAACAACAACATGGTAAATATTCAAGAAAGTGTGGCTTTTGAAAGAAATAAGGTATACCTCTTTGGGATCAGCCAACATATTGACAATGCAAGTATCAATTGCATCTTGATTCTCCACTCTTGAAGCTCTAGCCCCTTGAAGCATTACATGGTCCCTGTCGAAATCTTTTGAAAATATCTGCAATGAAAGTTGAACAATTAGAGTGTTTGCATGTTAATCCGAGTGATTTGTTAGATTTAGTTATCTACAAACCTCAATTAGATTTTTGTCCACTGTGAGTTTGTTTAGAGTGAGGGTTCCGGTTTTGTCACTGCAGAGTACATCCATCCCAGCCATTTCTTCAATGGCTGTCATCCTCTTAGTGATGGCACCCTGCTCCGAGAGTCTGTGGGATCCGATTGCCATGGTTACGGATAAAACAGTTGGCATGGCAATCGGAATCCCTCCAATGAGAAGGACCAATAGATTATCAATTCCACTCCTGTGCTTCCCGTGTTGAATTGGATACATAACTACTATCTCAATGATGATGCCTACTTTGCTATGGAGCATATGCGAGAGTTACCGATAGTCTGTTAGCACCTATAACATGTTTTCACTATATAGTTAGATACGTTAACTCATCATATTCATATTCACTTACATATGCAAGATGATGGCTAAGACAAAGAATGTTCACAACCTGTTGGAAATGGCCAATGTTCTGAGTACTGTCGACAAGATGTGCTGCTTTACCGAAGAAAGTATTGATCCCGGTTGCAATGATAACAGCTTCAATCTCACCTTGTTTGCAAGTGGAACCGGAAAACACTTCACTCCCAGGGTTCTTAGTAACCGGCAGTGACTCCCCGGTGAGTGCGGATTGGTCGATTTTTAAAGGATCGCCTTCAAGGAGACGAGCATCAGCTGGGACGATATCTCCCAACTTGATGCTAACTATGTCTCCAGGAACAAGGATTGAGGCTTCCTGCTCACTCCACTTCCCATCTCTCAACACCTTCAACAAACACGAATGGACTATAACTTCACTAATATTCCTTAACCTTTTCGAGCTATGAATCTATGAATATGATTTACATTACCTTAGTCTTTGGAGCAAGGCCAGCCATGAGAGCTGCTGCAGCGTTTCCTGCACTGTTCTCCTCCAAGAAACTAATGGTAGAGTTGATGAACAACAACGTAACAATCCCAACGAAATCTTGCCAATCTGGTGGTTTACCCTGAAATCATTTGGGAGAATAACACAACATCATTCAACCAATCCCCTCACATTCTTTTATAAATCAATATTTCTAGATTGGGATTACATCTCCGTTGGCCAAAGCAATGGCCATTATAGCAGCAATCTCCATCACCCATGAGAGGGGATTCCACATAAAACCCAAGAACTTCAGCAACTTGCTTTCCGTCTTCTCTTCGAGTTTGTTTTGCCCGAAAATTTGGAGCCTCTTTTCAGCCTCCGTTGTTGATAATCCCTCTCTCGAACATTGTAGTTGAGCGAACACTTCCTCCAAAGGTATGTGTTCCTGAAATTCCCCATTTTCACCAATAATAACAGAAATTCCAACACATTTAGACATTGAAATCGATTAGGGCAAAATTCGAGTGGAATCAACAATTAATTTGCTTGCAGTGATCCAAAAAGGAGGGAAAAAAAGTGCAAAAAATCATCTTCAGCTTGTACCAACACTTTCATTATCTAAGCAAAATTCAAATAGCTGCAACAATTCCAATTTAAGACAAAATCATAAACGTAAAAAATTGAAAAGCAATTACATTATCTTCAGAGAAAGCTTCGTGATCCAAAAAATTTGAAATCAAGAGTACTAAAATTACTAACTTCTGAATCCAAACCAACATGCAATACACACTATGTATCTCATAAACAACAAAACCAAGCTGATCTAAACCTAATCATCAATTTTTCGCTACATATTTCTGAAATAACAAAATCAGACAGGAAGAAGAAAACGTTACCAGATCAACATTCTCCTTCTTTATATCCTCCAAACTAAGCCCCGCCATTTTTCGATCTCTTTCCCGCGCTACTCTGCTTCTCTATCTATATAATATACACACTCTCTCTCTCTAGATTACAACTAATCAGAGAATCAAATTCGCCGCAACGGCGATCCTACTGCAGATACATAATCAGAAACACAAATCGAATTATTCATACAATTATGTACAATTTTAATCCTACTTTATTTCTGTTTTTTTTTTTTTTTTTAATTTTATTGAGTTAGTGTTTGAATTCTTCCGAATGGGCACTCTTCTTGGTGCGGGTGCTATTTTATACTAGTCCGTAACTAACTTTTGGATTTTCCAGTTATTTAATTAGATTTACTATATTTGAGATTCTCTATTATTCATGAACTATATTTAGGAGTTGGTATTGACCACAAAGTCCACAACAATACCGTCTTATAAGTTGTGACCTCGTCAAACACTTGTGAACTCTACTTTTGTTTTAGAATTATAGTTGAGTATGAATGAACGGTGTAATATGCGTTTAATCAATATGTGAGTAGCGATTGGGAATCATGTTTGGTTTATGAGAGTATTACTATTATCATGAGGCCTTCGTGGTGGCCTATAAAATATTCCTCCATCCCCATACACTTGTTCGGTATTTTTTTCTGGCCATCAGATCTCACTTGTTCGGTTTCTAAATAAGAAAATAAATTTCATACATTTATCAAATCAAATCAATTCAAATACAATTAAATAGTTATATGGACCCCACACTGTTACCACACAAATTGATTCTAAACAACTAATTAATTATGTAAGTCCCACACACACTTCTAATACTCCCTATGTCTCAATTATAATGTCCACTTTATTTTTTGCACAGTTTTTAAAGAGAATTGTTAGTTGTGAATAGAGATGTGTAAAAGTGTGGGTCCTACAAAAAATTGTGTGTAATAATTTGCTAAAAAAGGAAACTGAACATTATATTTGAGATAGCTCGAAATAGTTTAAACATTATATTTGGGATAGTTCGAAATAGAAAGTTGAACATTAAAATTGGGATGGAATGAATATAATACCAACTCGCCTAAATAACCACACCGAAAAGAAATTGGGCAAATGAGATGGGACGCAGGGAATAATTAAATTCATATAGCGTATTTTTCAAAAATCTTAAATTACTTAGAAACTTTGGAAAATTAGTTTAAAAAATAATCTTAATATTTATTTTGAAAAAAGAATTAGTTTTGATTAATTTTTTCTATGAAGTTTACGATTTTTAAGCTGTCTTTTTGTGTGCTATGTGATAAAAAAAATTAAGCACTTTAACTATATATGCACAGGATTAGCTCGGATAAAAAAAATTCCTTAAATTATAAAATAATAATGATTTTAGATCATTAATCAAATAAAATAAACGAATAAATTGTTAGAAGAATGCATTATAATATGTAATTACGGTCGATCCAACCGTTCAGGGTCCAAAAATTTTTGGATCAAATTTTCATTTTTACAAGGCCTAGTGTGTATTTTTAATTGTCCCAAATCCAACTTTTTCATAATATTGGTTAATAAATCCCACTTCTTTTTTCATTAGCCCAATTACTTTACATATATTCCACAAAAAAAGGAATGCACGAGTAGATAGGGCCCCATTTTTTTGTTTATTACTTATGCAATGTTTAAGTCGCTCTTGTGCTTAAATTACACTGAATATTAAAATACTGAAAAATAGTATTTGAAAACGACAAGGTACTAATAGGTTAGTGGAATATGTTTAGTACGTAGTAGTATGCATATGGGGACTAACTTAATTGATTTAATCTAATGATCTTACACAAAATAAAATAATCTATATGTCTCATTGTTAGTTGCTATCTTTCATAAGTAGGTATTTTCATTATAGGTGGTTCATTATGAAAAAAGACAAAGAATGTGTGAATATAATTTAATTACCAAAAAGTCAAATATTGTATACTATAAAATTGTTGTAAATATATTATATATATATTCTTACCATATATTGTGATGACCATGTAAACCCTAAAAGCCCATGAGCCCATCTTGTACTCTATAAATAGAGGTCTCCACCATCATAATAATACACATCTATTTTCTCTTTCTCTCTATTATTCTCTCATTCTATTTAGTTTATAACACGTTATCAGCACGATAAGCTTTGAGACAAGTTTCATCTTTATCAAGAGAGTAAAGCTCCTCAGTAGCATCGAGCAGCAGAATGAGGCGATCACGTGGAAGATTTTCTTGCTTTGCGATCTCGTTCTTGAGGTCGCCTACGGTGGCATCCTCGCCCACCTCCACGTAGAAGAGACTCGCGGTCAGTATCTCTTCTACCACCTTCATTCTCATGCTACCAGACTTCCAGTTATTCGCCATCAATATTATTTAAATTGATTCTTAATTACTTTGTACCGTTTGTGATTGTTATTGTGTGCCCTTGTGCGTGTGTGGGTGTTGCGAGAGAGAGAGAGAGAGAGGCTTTCACATAGTTTTAATTGCTGAGAGTTAGAGTACCGTGCATGATTTGAAAACATGTAAATCAATTACATGGTTTTGAATATTGCCTATCATTCGTAAAAGAATAATATTATTGCATATTCGAGATGTGTATGTGGGTGTGCTCCATAAGTAGCACAATATATTTATATTCTTAAAGAATATTATATGCTCTTGAAGAGCAATTCCAAAACATATTTTCAACTTGATTTGTTGCTCCAGAAGTAGCACAATCCATATTCCTGAAGAATATCATATGTTTTTAAAGAGCAATTCAAATTTATTGAAATAACTCAATTGTTGCTTCAGAAATAGCATAAGTTAATATTCCTGAAGAATATTACAGACGCTTGAAGAGTTATTAATATAATCTATGCATTTACTATATACCTCATTTTTTTTTGTTGCATACTGTATAATATTTATATCTGTATATACATACAATCTTAATTTGGTGCTCCTGAAGCAGCACACAATTAATATTCCTGAAGAATATTATGTATTTTTGATGAACAATTCATATAATATGTCTTATTGATGGGCGTATCTTGGTTCTTGAATTGTTATTGTTGTTGCTCCCGAAGTAGCACAATTTATATCCCAAAGAACATTATATATTCCTTAAGAGCAATTGAGTTTTCTAAAAAAATATTAGTCTTTCGTCTGAAGTGGTTTAATATTGGTGCTCCTGAAGTAGCACAATTTGTATTCATGAAGAATACTACATGTTCCTGAAGAACAATTCAAGCTTTTGATTTTGACAAATGTTATATGTTCATAACTCTAATTGTTGCTCTTGAAGTAGCACAATTAAATCTACATGTTCTTGGAACAACTAAAACTTGTCATTTTGAAATCATATATCACAATAAGCATACTTTAATTGTTGCTCCTGAAGTAGCACAATTAATATTCTTGATGAATATTACATGTTCCTAAAGAACAATGTATATCTAAAGGTATGTTGTAATTTTAAAAAATTACCTAATTATGTGGAGTGGTAGCAAGAGATCCTCTTTGAATGACAATTGCATTTGTAATATCCTATTGTGGCTTAGTTACTTTTCAATAATAGATGTGAGATCCGGTAGATCTCAAAATTTGCAATTCATTGATTTCGCTTATCATGAAACTAAATTGTTGCTCTAGAAGTAGCACAATTACATTCCTGAAGAATGACCATATTGTGATAGTAACATTACTATCACATGTTTGTGGAAATGCTTCAAATAAGTATTTTTATATACTATTTATATTTTGCTCCTGAAGTAGCATCATTTATATTCTAGAAGAATATTAAATGCTCTTAAAGAGCAACTCGTATCTTGAGTGATATATGTTTATTACTGAATGAAAAACATTATTTATATCTAGTTGACATTAATGAAATCTTGATATCGATGCTCATCTGCCCATAAGAGACATGGGGGAAATATTAATAGAATGAAATGAAACATCCTAGCAGGATTGCTATTAATTATTTGTCATTCCTAAAGCTCGATACGAGTAGATGCATCTTAAACTACGAGATTTTAAAATCTAGTGCATCGAACATCATTAAAGGCTCCCGAAGAGCTTGTATCATTCTATCAAATGATACTAAATCAACTAATGAGTTTGCCCTTACTTTAGTAAGTCTAGAAAAACTTACTAAGTTTTAAGGATATCCGCTACAATGGATACCATATTGAAATAATATAAGAAGGTTGTGATACATATTCTTGTATAAATTATTTTCTATTTAGCAGAAGCTAACAAAAGAAAAGTTATTACACTACCATTTTAAATGTATTACACATTTATAAAAATAAGTGAGACAAAACATGTCATGAACCGGAAGTTCAAAGAGCTCTATGCTTTGACATGATAAGTTTGGACATCTGCAAGCAACTTTGATGCGCAACATAATTGAAAATTTATATGGGCGTTGCAGAGAGATCCTGAAGAATCTCTTAATTTCCATGAATGCTCGATTTCTATAAGAAATGTAGCACTTGGTAAAACTACAATTTCAAAAATAAAGAGCTCAATTCCATCAAGAAGATTTGTCTTGATAAAGCGAGTGAGTTTATTATACTCCAATTCCTCCTGAAGAGGATTTATATCATATGGCTTTGGAATTGAGATCGAATAATTAGTTGCTCATATCCATATTCAAAATGGTATTTGTCCGTATAAAAATGATATCACATTAAGATAGTTATTATGATGAAATAACATTTCCAACATTAGTTGGAACATATGTCACATTTGGATTCCTGAAGTAATCAATGTGAAATCTACATCCAACAAAAAGCACAAGAACAAACTAGTCACATTTGGATTCCAGAAGTAATCAATGTGAACAAGAAGTCAAAAGACTCACTTGCAAAAGATTGCGAATCAACTTCTTGATGCTTTAGTACTTATATAAAATAAGTGACAATGTCATACATTTGCTGCAAATAACCCCAACAAGATTTCATGTCCCTGAAGGACAAGTATAAATGACAGCAAATGCATTAAAAGTTCGTCAAAAATATGGTCGACCAATTGGTTCTAAAAGAAATTTTGTATCTAAAAAAAAGGGCACAAAATATGAACCAAACAATGACGATAATGATTAATCAATCAAATGAAGTTCCTGAAGAACTACAAGCGTCTGAAAATAGAGATCTCAAAATATTGGAGAGATCAAATATCGTTGTGGATGCACGACAGTATTTTCGCCTTTTAATATGACTCTTGAAATGATGAAAGAGGATCCTCAACGACGATCTATAAGAAATTGTCAAGATTGAAATAATTGGCCAAAAAGGAACGAAGTCATATAAGGTGAATTAATATTCCCTAGAAAGCCGGAAATATTTGGACATGTAGTTCCAAGATCCGGAAAGTATATCCCCGAAGGATACAAATGTGTCTTTGTTACAAAGAGAAATGAAAATTGCGAGATACAGGGCAATACTCGTAATACAATGTTTCTCTCAAAGACCGGGAATTAAATACGTACTCTCCCATATTAGACGCCATTATATTTGATTAATCTACTTATGTCACAAATGGCTTGCTATGCGCCATATGGATGTAGTAAATATTTATCAATATGATTCATTAAATAGTGATATATATATGAAGATCCCTGAAGGATTTAACTTGCTCAAAGCATGTAAGTCAAAAAGATGTTTTCAATTAGATTGTCCTAGTCATTGTAAGGGCTGAAATAGTACAGCCGTATATGATATAATAAGACGGACGAGTATTCCTTGACAGAAGGGTACATAAATGATTACTTGAGTTTGATTAAAACTCTTAAAGAACATAATACTTATATGTATACTCCGTCCTAATGACTTACATAGAGCAAATCATCATGGATTATTTTATTGATATGTTGATTTTAATATCCAACTCATATCCTTGTCGGCATTAGGGGGAGATATGAAATATAAAGATTGAATGCCGCAAATATCTCGTTGGATTAATCATTTAGATTCACGCACTATGAACCAGAAGTTCATCAAATTATTTAGTGCAAAATGAGTGATTAAAATCTCATATACCCGTTGTATATGCACCATGAAAGAACTGCAATTCCTCATAGACAAAAATAAACCAATTAATTCTCATTGACGCCAGAAGCGTGAGAGATTTGTTGGTGCTAAGAGATAAGAAGTCTGCAGAATACAAAATTAGAACACATCACTCCAAATTCCTCTTGAAGAGGATATGTGAATCATTATGTACAAAAGTACTTGATGAAATCAACCCATGCCTAAAGACGGAGTTAGAATCAAAAGAATTGGGTTGAACTAATAATTGTCTCGACCTGCAGATCGAGCATTCCCCTAATGGAGTTACGCTAGTCGACCTACCTGAAAGGTCTTTAAAGAGATTTCATTGTATCACATCCACATAGCTACCTAATGGTTGCTTCAATCACTTGAAGTGGATGAAAACTCATTTAGACCTATAAAAGATAACAAAGATGAGGACCAGAAGTTCCTTAATTATGTGCAATTGGAGAATTTGAAATGATATTGACCATCCTTTGTTATCTTCGAGACAAATATGATGTTGGTCTATTTATGAGAGTAATGATATATTGACATATTCTATGCTATTCTCTATGAGAATAATTAAACTTGTGTTGCACATATTAGTGTAGACCTTGAAGATTGTTATCTTGAGGGGGAGTAACAAATTGTAAATAATCCTGAAGATTAGACTGACTCCTAAAGGTCAAAAGACCCTGAAGGTCAAATGGTTGTACTCTTTTTTTTTCCTTTCTAAGTTTTTTTCCCAAAGGGTTTTCTTAGTTAAGGTTTTTAACGAGGCATCCAATGCAACACATGAAAAAATGAGTCATTGAGATTGATTCATAAAAGAGACAATGGAATACATGATCTCCAAAGGAGTGGCGGCATCAACATCCAGCAAATTCGCTCAAGTGACAACCTAGCGGATTCTTTTACAAAGGCATTATCAGTGTCAACATTCAAGAAATTGGTACACAAGATCGATATGCGCCGACTCAAGGACAAGGACGATTATATTGAGGTGGAGCAGCTGTACTCTTTTTCCTTCGACCAGTTTTTATCCCAATGGGTTTTTCTGGCAAGGTTTTAACGAGGCAGCAGTTTCTTTTAGGGATGGTCAATCAAGGGAGAGTGTTGTAAATATATTATATATATATTCTTACCATATATTGTGATGACCATGTAAACCCTAAAAGCCCATGAGCCCATCTTGTACTCTATAAATAGAGGTTTTCACCATCATAATAATACACATCTATTTTCTCTTTCTCTCTATTATTCTCTCATTCTATTTAGTTTATAACAAAATATAATTTTCTTAATTCTCGTACCGAAAAAAGTAACCCGGATTGTAAAGAGTAATTAATAGTAACAATTAAGTTACTTACCATCATTAAAGGGTGAATTATTAATTGCGCGCGTCAAATGGAGGAAAGTCGCGTCAAATGTATTTGCATGCATGGGACTCTAAGACGACCAAGACCATATTCCTAATAAACTTGTGTAACAAACACTATTTGTAATAATAAATTGGAGAAAATATATAAAGAGGAGGGAGGTCGTTAGTTATGGTGTCTCCAAGAAGCAAGGCCTTCCAAAGATCCAAATCACTCACTCAATGAAAATAGCTAGCCTTAGCTTCACTACACGTATTTATACGCACATCATGTGCTTCGACGAATTACTCAAAATTCTGTTCGAACGAAGAAGCATGTTTGCAGCAGAGACTGTTCGCGCCAATCCGCTACTCTCCGCACTCCATTAATTTGGAGTTGTGATCGAATTCGTGTTTTTTAGAGAGAGAATCGTCACACACTACTGTAAATATAGAGAGAGAGTCTGAAGATGACGAACCTCAGCTTAGAGGATATCAAAAACGAGAATGTTGATCTGGTAATCGCGCGAGCTCTTCCCCAATCTGATCAATTTGAATTTCGATTCAATTCCGTCTCTGTTTTCGAACGCGCATTGCCTGCTCTTCGAGTTTCAGTGTGTTTTATGTGTGAACAGTGTGTGGGAGAGTCAATTTATGATCGAATTTGTTTGACTTCCGCTGCGAATTATCGATTCGATCCAAACGAATTACATAATAGAGAGAATCATTCACACACTACTCACACTGTTAGTAGAGAGAGAGAGAGAGAGAGAGGTTTAATCTGGTAATCGCGCGCTCTTTCCCAATCCGATCAATTTGAATTTCTATCCAATTTTGATCTGTTTGTGACATGAAGAATTGTGAATTGTGTAAATATCTGCTTGTTGTTCGAGTTTCAGTGTATTCGTATTATCGATTCAATTGTAATGTATTTGATTTGAATTGAAGGAACACATACCTTTGGAGGAAGTGTTTACCCAATTACAATGTACGAGGGAGGGATTATCAACAACAGAGGCGGAAAAGAGGCTTCAGATATTTGGGCAAAACAAGCTGGAAGAGAAGAAGGAGAGCAAGTTTCTGAAGTTCTTAGGCTTCATGTGGAATCCCCTCTCATGGGTGATGGAGATTGCAGCAATCATGGCCATTGCTTTAGCCAATGGAGGAGTAACTAATCCCAATCTAAAAACATCAATTTATAAAAAAATGTGAACTGATTTGGTGATTAATGATCTTCAATTTCAGGGTTTACCACCGGATTGGCAAGACTTTGTCGGAATTGTTACGTTGCTATTCATCAACTCCACCATTAGTTTCATAGAGGAGAACAGTGCAGGCAATGCTGCAGCAGCTTTAATGGCTGGCCTTGCTCCAAAGACTAAGGTAACTAGAATCAAATTCATAGCCCGAAAAGGTTAAACGATATGTTGAGTTATATATACTGCATTGTGTTTGCTGAGTTAAGGTGTTGAGAGATGGGAAATGGAGTGAGCAAGAAGCTGCAATCCTTGTTCCCGGAGACATAGTTAGCATCAAGCCGGGAGATATCGTCCCCACCGATGCTCGTCTCCTTGAAGGCGATCCTTTAAAAATCGACCAATCTGCACTCACCGGTGAATCATTGCCGCTTACTAAGAACCCCGGGAGTGAAGTGTTTTCCGGTTCCACTCGCAAGCAAGGTGAGATTGAGGTCGTTATCATTGCTACTTGGAATCAATACTTTCTTCGGTAAAGCGGCACATCTTGTCGACGCACTCGGAACGTCGGCCATTTCCAAAAGGTTGTCCATTTGTACTGATCATATGTAAATGAATATGATGAGTATAATGTAACTAATTATATAGCGAAAAAATGTTGTAGGTGCTAACCGCAATCGGTAACTTCTGCATCTGCTCAATAGCAGTTGGAATCGTCATTGAGATAGTAGTAATGTACCCAATTCAAGCCACGGAAGTACGGAGTGGGATTGACAATCTGTTGGTCCTTCTCATTGGAGGTATTCCGATTGCTATGCCAACCGTGTTGTCCGTAACCATGGCTATCGGATCACACAGGCTTTCACAGCAGGGAGCCATCACTAAAAGGATGACAGCCATTGAAGAAATGGCTGGGATGGATGTACTCTGCAGTGATAAAACTGGGACCCTCACTTTGAACAAGCTTACAGTTGATAAGAACCTCATTGAGGTGTTTTCCAAGGATTTCGATAAGGATCATGTGATTCTTCAAGGTGCTAGAGCTTCAAGAGTGGAGAATCAAGATGCTATTGATGCTTGCATTGTTAATATGTTGGCTGATCCCAAAGAGGTATATGTATATGCCTCTATGCCTATTTCTTTCAAAAGCCACAATTTCTTGATTCTTTAGTCTTTACCATGTTGTTTTAGGCAAGAGCGGGGATTACCGAGGTGCATTTCCTCCCATTCAATCCGGTAGAGAAGCGTCATCGCTATTACTTACATTGACGCAGCTGGGAATTGGCATAGAGTGAGCAAAGGTGCTCCTGAACAGGTTAGAAGATCAAGATTTTACCTTGCTTTCTCATGGAAGTTTAATGTTATATTATCTCTTTGTCTAGATCATTGAGCTATGTAACCTTAGAGAAGATGTGAAGAGGAAATGTCTCTCGATCATTGATAAGTTTGCAGATCGCGGCCTTCGCTCTCTCGCTGTAGCAGAACAGGTAAATCAACAAGCACACTTATGATCTTTTTTACATTCTTGATGTGAATCGGGATGTAATCATATAATAGGTAACGTTCATGGTTAATTATACAGACCGTACCGGAGAAGACGAAGGAGAGTGCAGGAAATCCATGGGTTTTTGTAGGCCTCTTGCCTCTCTTTGATCCTCCAAGGCATGACAGTGGAGAGACAATCAAAAGAGCACTAATTCTTGGAGTCAATGTTAAGATGATTACTGGTGATCAGCTGGCTATAGCAAAAGAGACTGGTCGGAGGCTCGGAATGGGAACGAATATGTACCCTTCGACCTCACTCCTCGGCCAGCACAAGGACGAAAACATCGCTAACCTCCCCGTTGAGGAGATGATCGAGAAGGCTGATGGCTTTGCAGGAGTCTTCCCAGGTTACTCTCGTACTAAGTTGAACTTCGAAGTTCTGGACAATAGTATTGAGTTTTATTATCATGTATGCAGAGCACAAGTATGAGATTGTGAAGAAGTTGCAAGATAGGAAGCATATATGCGGAATGACTGGAGATGGTGTGAACGATGCCCCGGCTTTAAAGAAAGCGGACATAGGGATAGCAGTGGCGGATGCTGCGTGCGAAGCACGGAGCGCATCGGATATAGTCTTGACCGAGCCGGGGTTGAGTGTGATTGTGAGTGCTGTGTTGACGAGTAGAGCCATCTTCCAAAGGATGAAGAACTACACAATCTATGCAGTCTCCATTACGATCCGTATCGTGCTTGGCTTCATGCTCCTTGCACTCATATGGAAGTTCGACTTCTCTCCCTTCATGGTTTTGATCATCGCAATCCTCAACGATGGGACCATCATGACCATTTCTAAAGACAAGGTGAGGCCATCTCCAATGCCAGATTCATGGAAGTTGAGGGAGATTTTCGCCACCGGTATTGTTTTCGGGACTTACCTTGCTGTCATGACTGTAGTCTTCTTCTGGATGGTTCAAGAATCCACTTTCTTCACGGTAATTCTGATTCATCACCTTCTCTTATTCTCTTTAGGATTATGTAATGTCATAAGTTTAAGACATTTTGTGGTTCCAACTTCAGGATAAATTCGGTGTGAGGCCGATTAAGAACCACTACCACGAGCTGAACTCGGCTGTGTATCTTCAAGTGAGCATTGTGAGCCAAGCTCTCATCTTTGTCACTCGATCGAGGGGCTGGTCTTACATCGAACGCCCCGGTCTCCTCCTCGTATTCGCTTTTCTCGTAGCTCAGTTGGTAAGTAAAAACTCAAACCAATTCTTGAACCACAGTCCAAATATGTGGCTACTTAACAACACTGATGCACAGATTGCAACTGTGATTGCGGTATACGCAAACTGGGACTTCGCGAGAATCAAAGGCATCGGCTGGGGCTGGGTGGGGGTGATCTGGGTCTACAGCGTCATCTTCTACATCCCTCTCGACATCTTCAAGTTCATCATCCGATACGCTCTCAGCGGCAAGGCTTGGAACAACATGATTGAGAACAGAGTAAAAAAAACCCAACCTTTTCCCTCTGATCGAAACAAAACTCTCATTTGTGTGAACTAATGCATTCCTGTTTCCACAGACGGCCTTCACGTCTAAGAAAGACTACGGGCGGGGAGAGAGGGAAGCGCAGTGGGCGATGGCTCAACGAACGCTCCACGGCCTCCAAGCACCGGACAATGCGGACCCGTTCAAGGACAGCAACAACAACTACAGGGAGCTGTCCGAGATAGCCGAGCAAGCCAAGAAACGCGCGGAAGTCGCGAGGTAGGCTTCCTCACAACTTACACCATCATGCTAACTTCTTTAACTTATTTGAACTAATCTTTGACAAAGATGATTATCCTCTACTGGGACTGAACTATAATCAGACTGAGGGAGTTGCACACGCTCAAGGGCCACGTTGAGTCCGTCGTGAAGCTGAAGGGGCTCGATATCGAGACGATTCAGCAGAACTATACTGTGTGAGGAGAGATGTTAAGAAATGGTGGAATAAAAGGAGGATTGAGCAATAGAGAAGTAGAGAGATAGATTTGATTAATTGTTTGTAGATTGAATAATTCCATATTGCTGAGCGTTTCAGCCAGCGTTTATGTATTCTTCTTCTTCTTCCATCCATTTGTTAGTTCTGCTAATGAGAATCTGTATTTTTGCCATTCTTTCTGCCTTCTTACATCGAAAAAAGCCAAAAGAAAATAGCACGTGTTCATGTGAAAATGCTTAATTGTGCGAATCAAACACATCTTAACCCTTCCATTGCGTTAATTTATCAATAAAAATATGTGTTTCTGGCCTTGCATTTTTACATCAGCAAAAAAAAAACGAAAAAGAATAAATTTTGCCCGAAGCGAACTCACTTGAGAATCGCATAGTTAAAATGGTTTGGAACGGGAGCTATTTTCGTTTAACATTACCAAAAACGTGGGTGTTTTGCAAAATAATTTTAAAAATTCGTACTTTTACGTAATTTCAACTTAAAACAAGATTTTTTTTGTCTTTCTCCATCATATATATGTATTTATGAAATGTTTTATGAAAATATAAACCAAACTTCATAAACAAAGATAGTAATAAAACTGACATATCGTATAATGTACAAAGCAGTTAATATTCCTCACAAATACTATGTAAATCCGGCTGCCAAGTATCCATAGACACAAGCGATATTCTCCCCGGAGAAGACGACCCCACATCTCCACCCCTCCTCCCGCCACCGTCGTTCTCTCTCCTCATCATCACCTCCACCGTCTCCTCGCCGGAGCTCTCACTACTAGCAGCCCTGATCTTCGTCCCCAAACCGCCACCTCGGCCATCGCTCTTCTCCCTCATCTCCCCCTTCTTCCCATTCCCAAACAACCAACAAACCGACGACGACGAATCCCGATCACGATCTCCGCCGCTTTTCTGGCCAACTCTCCCTCTCACGGCGGTGCGAGCCCCTCCATGACGGTGCTTGAGCTGAAGCTTCTTGATCGTGCCGAGCGGCACGACGTAGTACTTCCGGCCGAGGAGGAGGGTGGTCTCCGGCGAGACGACATCGTGCGGGTGCTGGAAGACGGTGGGTAGGGCGACGCAGCATTTAGGGTTGCGGCCGAGGAGCTCGGACGCGGGCATCGGCCGGTCGTGGAGCTCCACGTGGCCGCCAGGATGTACGATCTTCACGAAGAGGCGTTTGCTGCCGTTGGAGCAAAACCAGCTCATGTTTGGGGAAAAATTTATGAGTGGAAGTATTTGTTTGGTTATATAGAAGTTTGCTTATGTGGATTTATTTGGTATTATTATGTGCAATGATTCTTGTTTGTGGATTGTCTTAGAAACTTTGGTGATTTCTTGATGATTACTATGTCTTTTGATTTGATCAGTTGGGATACAGACAGATTGTCCATATGTTGTTGCTGCGACAAATACTTGGGATTTTTGGCATCATTTGATATTCTTTTTGGTACTCATAAATGCTTTTTGATCGATTTTATCAAGATTTCATGTCATCCATATTAGAATTTGTGATTCAAATTCACAAACTCAGTGAAAGAAAAGCAAAAAATAGAAACTGAAAAGCATGCACAGAATTTAGCTTAAAATTCAAAAAAAGGAAGCATTTTTACAAATATTGGATGAGCAAAATTTTCCAAATTTTGGAACACAAAACTACCCCCATCTCCATGCAGTTTCATATAAAAGTAACCTCAGGTTCCAAAAAGAAGAAGTGAAAAAGGCATATTTCTACAGTTCCACCGGAAAACAAAGCTAAAGAAATCACTGCAGAACATCAATTTTACTACAGAAAATCCCTTTACCTGAAACCCAGGCACTGCCTAAGCTTTGATATCAGGGTTGTCACGGAGGCCAAGCTTCGAAAGAACAAGGCAGTAGGAGTCCCAGTCAGTCCGTCGGAGATATTTCAACAGCTTCTTCCTCCTTTGAACCATTTCATGAAGGCCCTTTCGAGAATGCTTATCCTAGAAAATCAAAAGAGTACAACATAGTCATGAAACCACCAAATCAGAAATTGATGACATTTTAATTCCACTTGTACGGCGTCTTAGATGCACTAACCTTCTTATGCAAAGCAGTTGACAGATGTTTGATCTTTGTTGTCAGTTGAGCAACTGCAAAGGAAAGAATCAGTATAATCATGACAATAATGAATACTGTTGGCAGGGAATGTAACACGAAAATGTGAATAAAAGGATTAAGGCGTTGAGCATTTCTTCATGCATCCATTGTCATTCGATCAAGTTTTGGGGAAAAGGAAATTTTACAATATTTTTCTAGTGAAATGGAAGTTCTTTATCAAGAAAACTGAGATGATCAGAGAAATAATCAGCAAATTCAATTTCCATAAGAGAAGGAGCAGCTTTACCTTGTACACGAGCAGAACCACAATCTGACTCCGACATTTTAAATTCATCTCTTACTTTTTGAAGCTCCAACTTCAGTTTCTCAGCAGATGACATATTGTCAGGATGAAAATACTATGCAATAAAAAATATTATATCAGACAGCTTAGATGTGGCAGTGATGAAATTAACTGGCTAACTGCAGGAGTGATAAAAACAGTAACAAGCTATATATGAACAACACATTCAGTTTCAAGACTTAAAGAGTCATTGTTGAAGAAAATAATAATAAAGCTAATCAAATGCTTATCAAAAACTTATTCTTCATAAAGCCGTTGTCACTGTACATAAAAGTAAAATAACGTTTACCATACAGGAGCTTCTATTGCGAGCCTGATTCTTGGCATTGTATACAGGGACTTTTTAAATTTTCTTTTCATAGCAAGTAACAACATATAATGCCATAAGGGGAAGCTTTGTTATTGCAACACAAGATTCCAATTGCTAGTTTGCTACAAACGAGCAGCTTGTATAACTGAAATAATATATGTTCAGAGAAAAATATAGTAATGATTATAGGAACAATCGGACATCATTGTTTTCTAGCCTACCGGAAAATATTCTCAACCAAATTAAAAAGAACAAAAAAATAATGTTGTCCGTAACCTGTGGTTAACATGAAGAAAATAAAAAGTTGGGATACCAACTTAACATGGATTATGGAAAGAAAAACACACCAAGGCTGGTTAGAAACTCAGTCAACTGATTTTGGAACGACAAAGCTTTTAAAATAACTTCTCTCTTATATTGGAGTTAAACTTGACTCAAGCACTCTAAATGAATGTTCATGGGTTTGCTTAATTAAAAGGCAGAACAAGCAGTGGATTACCATACGAAAATATATTAGCCTGTACAACACTTACCCTCTCAACTAAATGATCTTTAGGGGGTCCTGTATTCTCATCTAGGGCCACACCCATGGAACCTAAAAGACTGATATTCATCCCTGCAATAGTTCAGCCGTTCACAAGATACTAATTAGATAGAGATTCGCGGTAGCACATGTGTTTACTGTTTATCAAACTACAAGAGATTGCATGTAACTATATATGATCTTACTCTGCAATGCAAGTTTATTTTGCAAATATTTAAGTCTAGCATGACTGTAACAGAAAACATCTTGAGCCAGATAACTTAGACCCCACACTATATTATCTCACTTTATGTTCCTTACTATTCTAATTGTGATTTATCCACTGTCTACCATATCCATATCTGCTTACAGTATTTTTTTATTTTTTTTTCCCAGGTGACTAAGTCGGACATCCAGATCATGTCTAGGAGGTTTCCGTCAAAACTATATTTACCCCCAAAATTATTCTCCCAGATCTACAATGAAACTCCCGAACATTTTCATTGCATTCTCCTGATTGAATTTTTTTTCTCCCCGAAACACGCAAAAGACAGCCTATTGCTCCCTCACCCATTAACCTAACTCCAAAAGCTATTAGCCCTCTAAGTCCCTTCTCAAATACTACTATTCATCTTCTTTCTGTTTTGTCACATAGAAACTTACATGCAAAATACCTACTTCTTTGCACCATATTTGCCTACACTAATCCTACAGATGAGCAGCCTAACTTTTATAAACATCAAAATCCATAATTGTTGATTGCTGGCATATCTATTTTACTATTCCAATAAACATCATCAATACGTCAAGAATATTCATGCAATCGTATATACACACCTGATGTCCACAGAACTCTGGGGATCCAAACATGCTAAAGTAGAAACATAAAAGACCTACAACCAGTAAATTCCACCAAGTACTAGCAGAATGCCACGATAATGATTATACAAGTGGTACTACCAAATAAAACATGCGAAAAATTAACCATTTCCCAAGTTCTAAAAAATTTATCTAAGCGTGAAACTCCAACTCCAGCGAGTCAGTAGTAGTCTACAGCTTCCTTTTTCAGTTAGGCTAGTAACTTCAACTTTGAATACCAGCACTAAATAACAAAACCAATAATATTACCAATATCAAGCATGCTTAACTCAGTTGAAGAAATTATGCAAAACCAAAAGAAATTAATAGAGAAACCGCTTGGTACTCCGACCTTTGTTTTTCGGTTGCTCACTGTTCTTTTTTATATAAAAAAGACTTTGTTTAATTGCCTCGACCGGAAGTCCTGACTTCTCAAGCTCCGTCTCCTCGATCTCCTTCGCCTTAGCAAGCCTGTCATTCAATTCCTGCAGCGAGAACCAATTACCCTTCCGCTTGGCAGGCCTCAGCGTCTTCAGCTTATCCCCCAAACTTCTACGATCATCCATCTTCCCGAATCCCATATTCTTTGATCCCATTCCACCAACGCCTTTTCCCTTTGCATCCTTCATCAGAAAGGGTGAATTCAAATTACCACTTCCCCTGCCGAGGTTAGCATTTGGATTAGCTTTACTCTTCATACCCTCCGTAAAGCGCGAAAGCGACCACGATTCAGGGGGATTTCTTCCAGAATCCACCGCTCCACTGGACTGGAGCCTATTCAAGCTCTGCCGAATGGGGTCGAACGAATTACTTCCGCCATCATCCACACCAGAGGGAGCAGCGGAGGCTTCTCCCTTAGTTTGTACTCTCTTCTCGAAAAGCTCTTGAAGTGAGGCGTATTGACCGGCAGAATGCTGCGAATTCGGCGGAGGCGGCGCGGAGCGGGAGCGGAATTCCGCGAGCCGAGAATGGATGTTTTCGCTCGGTGATCCGGATCGGGGGGACGCGGGATCTGTGAGGACGGACTGCGCGGAGGCTGGCGGCGGTCCGGTGGAGGAGGCTGATTTTGAAGGCTAGCCCTGACATCACTGAGGGCCGAAATGATTGAGGAATCCGTATCAGGCTGCTCGGATTGGGGTTTATCGTCGCGGTCGGAGGAGGAGGAGAAATGGTGGTAGGTGGACGGATAGGGCCTAGCGTGGGCGTGGAATGTGGGACGGAGCTGCAGTAGGCGTTTGGTTATCGCCGCCATGAGTGACGACGGCGGCGCGTCGGCGGTTCTGAGGTTTTAGAGAACTTTAAGGGGGTTAGGGTTCTGGCAATTCAGCCACGAATGCAAACGCCGATTAATGAAATGTCGTTATAATTTTAGCCGGTTTACAATTTCAACTTCCATTTCTAATTTCTATTCTTTTTAAAGAAATTATTCGAAATATAACGATATTAGACTCTATAATTTCATGTATGAAGTGTAGGAAAATTTTGTACACCTACATTTATTTTGACATAGTATTATGTACTTTTCGTGTTACAATCATTATAATTTTGTAAAATATGTGACACAATAATGCATAAATGAGGCTATTCTCATCGAAAAAATGAGAAACCCGAGATTCTGTTTTGAAGCATAGATTTTAATTTGAGAAAACAATTTGAAGTAATTTAGATTAATATTCGATTTATGTGCATATAGGGGTGAAAACGGGTCGAATACGGACGGATAGTGTTCTTCCCATATTTTAACCCATATTTTTTTCTCGGATTCGGAGTCGAATACAGGAAGGCCGGATACGAATACGGATTCGGAATATTCGAGATACGAATACAGGGCGGATATATGACAAATTCGGATCGAATTCGAATAACAATAATCGGATAATATGATTCATAAATAATCATCTATTTGTGATTGCTACACATGAAAAAATCACGTATACAATATTTAATAGAAGTTTTAATGCAAACTATAGTTAATATACTATCCATTATGAATAACATAATCGGATATATGGCGTCGCTGCGGCGAGAGGTGGCACGCCGGCATGGTGAATTTTGAGGTAGAGACGATCAGACGAGAGTTTTGAGGGAGAGATGAGGTTTTGAGGGTGAGCTGAGACGATCTTTTTTTTTAAATATATTTTCTTAATCTTAATTTATTATTATATTACAAAATTAATTATTAAATAACTGGAATATCCGAATTCATAATCCGAAAACTATCTGAATTCATAATTCGGGAAATATCCGATTAAATACGAGAAAGATCGAATACGGACAAATAATGTGAAATATGAATTCGAATCTGTATCCGATTTAGGCTATCCAGATTCAAATCCATATCCGACCGGATACTAGATTTACTCCCCGAATTTGATTCCGATCGGATTCGAATTCGGATCGGGCGGATAATATTCGATCCGTTTTTCACCCATACGTGCATAATAATGAGCTTCAAATACAAAAGGCCCAATATAATTGGACTATTTCCACACGGGCTTACGTGACAAGTTAGTAAAGAAGACATCATTTGAAGATATTTTATTCTTCTCATTATTAGTGTCTTGTATTCTATGTTATCAAACCCGGCCTGGCCCCGGTTGGCCCGGTTCTCAACCGTGACCGGTGAAAAATCCGGGTCGGGCCAATCAAAAATCCGTTTTTCCCTTTGACCCAGTGTGACTCGGAAGAACCGGCCGGTCGAACCAGCACCCGGTACCCGGTTGACTCGGTAACATTAAAAAAATATAATTTAATGATTTAATCTCTTATATATGAATCTGATTTCTCTCGTTCTCTCTTTCAATTTCACCCAAATTGCCAAATCCCATCAACTTGGGTGGCTCCGCCGTGAGCCTGAGCAGTGAATCTCGCTGGTTCCATCGAGCTCTGCTTCTGCTAGACTGCTCCTCTTTCTCAGTTTATGAGTTTCTCCCATCGAGCCTTAGAGCATCTTCTTCTATAAATTAAATCTTATCTTTAAGGCTGAAGCCTTTGAATAAAGGTAAGTAATTATTTCAATAAGCAATATTAGTAATCTTCTAGTGTTTAAATTATTTATAATATTTATAAGTATTATTAAAAGATATTTAATATATTATTATATTACACCGGGTTGATCCACCGGTTCGACCGGTTGAACCACTAAAATTAATTTTTTCGGGTTAATGATCGGGCAGGGTTTGATAACATAGCTTGTATTTTTGAATTAAATTTTTCAAAAAAAATCAGATATAAAGTTTTGTTGTATTAATATTTGGCCCAATGGCAGGTGAAATTATTAGCATTTTGTTTTACTTTATGTGTCAATTTATTTATGAATTATGAATGACTAATGAGTTTGGGTAATATGGTTCTCTATATATTTTAATAAAAATATATATTTATTCATCTTTAAATTCTTTTTGATACTGTAAGTTTCACCTCTCCTATTCTTGATCCTCCATTTGCTCCTTGGCATAATTTCATGTTAAAATGCACATACTGATAAACCAAACAACTATCTGAGTATGTATAGTCTTTCATTTGCCATAATGAATATCCATGTATCACCTTATTTTATATAGTAGTGTATGTTTTCATTTGTTTAATGAAGATTAAGAAAATGATATCATGTGGTACATGCGGTTTGACTTTAAGGTAATTAATTTGAGGCAAAAAAAATTGTCATATTTAAAAAAAAAATGTTACTAATGTGACACCTCTTTCGGGAATAGAAGACACTACTAGTGAGGCGGAAGAGTACAACTGAGTTAAGATAACTATAGTATAAAAGAGATTAAGGGGCAAATAATCCCTAAACTTTGATTGAGTGTTTTATTTAATCAAACACTTATAACACCTTCAAAGGGAAAAAAGGAAGCAAATTTCAAAATATTTGCCGCCGTTAGTCTTCAATGCGAAAATAAATATACTTAATGTAATAGTAGCAATAAAGTTTTTAATTAATTTGTTGATATTACAAGCCTCGTGGCAATTAATCGAACCAATTAGACCATAAGGTTAATTGTCCATTTTTTTATTGTTCAATTGGTTTTTAAATTTGTCCGTGTATGAAATAGTAATATTTATTCTCATTTAATCCAAATTATCTAAAATAACCTCGTTTATTTATATAATTAATAAATCTCAACTAGGATTCGGTAAAGATATTTGTTCATAATCCTCGCTTGATATTGTATAAAAAAGACTTCGATTTGATAAAGACGTAGTTTACATACCACAATTTATCGACGAATACTAAATAAATTCATATGTATCACAATACGTTACTTCAATACCACAATATACTTAAAAAGTTTGGTATAATAGTAAATTAAGCATACCGTAAAAGTACGATATATCGATTTTCGGTAGGATATACCAAAAATTCAACCGGATACTACAATATTGATATACACTCTCCGTCTCATAATTATTGTCTCTTTTTTTTCTTTTTGGAACGTATCACAATTGTTGTCTTGTTTTCTAAAATAGTAAATTATTACAAACTCTTTTAAGGTCCCACAATCTTTACTTACAACCAACAACTCTCCTTAAATCCCGTGGAAAAGTTTGAGTGCAAAAAATTTGGGTCCCACTAAAAACGATGTGTTTTCCTTATTGAGTCGTTCCGCTAGAAACTACGTGCTTCCTAAAATGATAAAGATTGTGTGGACCACAATTAACTACTAAAAAATCAAACAATCTATACCACATAACACCATTTTCTTAATTTCCGTGCCCAAATAAAACGTATTGTTTCTAGTGGAACAGAAAAAGTACTTCATACCAAAAGGTATACAAATAAAATTGATACTTCGACCGATTATTATAATATTTCTTCTGTCTCATTAGAAACGTCTTATATTCTTCATCGGAGCATCCATTTATAAAAAAAGGAAAGAAAATTTGACCAAAACTAACAAAAAATAAATAATATACACTACACAAGACCAATTTTTTATAACCTATGTATTTAAAAGAAACAGGATTTTATAGAGTAAATTCTATAGACTATATACGGGTTATCCTAAATGGGCCCTGCAAAAATATTCAAAATTATATACAATAATAATAATAATAATAATGAAAATCGGAAGAGAAAAAGAACAAAAAAGGGAAATTCATAAGTCCATCCATACATTTAACTCCCCACTCACCCACACAGTCACACACTAAGAGCTGTCAATAAGCATCTTCTCCACACACACATATACATACAAATATCTGTATGTATACGTACATATAATTAACACGCACACACTCATGTCATGCCACTGGTCCTCACCTATTATAAATATATATAATTTATTACCATATTATATAAAGCTTGCCTTCAGATTTTCCTTGCCACCACCATTCCATATTTCCTCTCTCTCTCTCTCTCTCTTCCTCTCTCTCTCTAGGGAAAGAACAAAATATACAAAAGCAACACAGCATGGGTGGCGCCGAGGAGGAGTGGGTGAAAGCGGCCATGACCGACGACACCATGGTGGTGGAGCTTCTGGTGCGCCTCCACGGCGCGTCGCAGTCGCACTCGCAGTCGCCGCCCCGACCTACCCTGCCGCTGGAGTGGACCGTCCGTCAACGCCGGTCGAGACCGGTCACCATCAACGCGAAGAAGCTAGCTCAGAGAGCTAGCCCTAGCACGCCGCTGTCGTGGAGCGGCGCCGCCTCCTTGAGCGGTGGATCCGGCGGCGGTGGCTCCGAAGAGTCCAGCCGGCTGCACGTCGAGAATCTCTCCGCCGCGGCGAGATCTAAGGTCTGTATACGTAACGAAAATACCTATCTAACTCATCTACGAATATGCATCTCCGCCGCGCCGACTTTCATTACGGTGGTGGAAGTTCGAACTCGCTTTATCCATCCGTCAACACATTGCTACACGATTTGAGATTTCAATAAATTGAGTTGTTTTTTCCGTGTGTGTTTGTCTGAGTCTCCACGTGTGTGGATATTAACATATCCGGTCTCCGGCTGCCGTCGTCGTCGGCGGTGGGCCAGAAACCGCTGCGCTTTCAGTATTATCCTAGGAGGAGGGGTCAGTTGTCATTCGGTGGATTGGATAAATTTACCATACTACCCCTGCCTGCTACGGATATTTACTGCAAGGCTTCTGGAAGAAGTCAGAAACACTCTCACTCCATTGTTGGCTTCTTCTCCCTCATCACCTGTCACCGTTTTTTCAGTTTCCACAAACTGCCATATAGTCATCTCGTTCTACCTCCGGCGCCGGAGTTTGACCGAAATGCCCTCCCCTGTTTCGCTTCCACCATTGGCCACTAGATTGTCTTTTTTCCATTAATCTATTCCGATTGTATCGCGTTTGGATTTTTGCAAAATGTTAAATACCGGCAGACTTTGCGAAAATTCCAATTTCGACGCGTGTTGGTCGGACGACCACACGAAGATTGAATTTCTTCACCACTTTTTCATCTATTCTGAGGGCAGTTACCGCAATTGATTTATTTGTTGGAAATTGTACACATGACATTTAATTTAATGCTAGTGTTCTATGAAATTGATATCCAGGCAATATTGAAATATATGTGGAATTATATTATTAGATCGAAAATTTGATGCTAGAATAGAAGCCGTAGTCGGTAGTCAGTGTTTAGAGTCAGCAGTTTCTTTCCGGTCAAAACTGCGATCTACTAATTAGGCCTCTAATTATTTCTTCGTGGGCAGTGGAGGGGTGTATTAGTCAATTCCTATAGCTCGTTAAGCGGTGGCGTGTTTTTGTGGCAAATAGGTCTGCGTTTTAAGTTTGGTGGGGGCGTTGTGAGTGGTTGTGCACTTTATTTAAAAGCCCTTCTTTTGTAATCCGGTGCGGTGGGAGCATTGTGTCCATTTCATACCTTCTAGCCTTTTCACCCAATCATTTTACGACATTTGTACACCATGAAAGCGTACATTCCGAGGCATCATCACCTCACAACTGTACTTTGTTTCCTTCTCTTATAGTTGTTGCCTCAAAATAAATATAGTAAAAAATTGTATTAATATATCAATATACCCTAATTGACTATTACAACTATAAAATTATTCAACTTTATAAAAACTATCCACTATATACCCAAATTTACTAAAATACTCCCACTTTTTTAGTTCTCTTACCTAAAAGTGTCAGGTCATGATCGGACCGTGATCGAATCATGTCGATGTGTCCGACCGATCGGACATGCCCGATCATGGCCTGATAGTGATCGGCCTTGTGATAGGGCATGACCGATCATGGCCTTGTGATAGGGCATGACCGATCATGCCCACTATTCAAGTAGTGATCGGCCCTTGGTCGGGCGTGTCCGACCGGTCGGACCCCTGATCGGACCTTCTGTTCACGTGATCGGACCATCCCATGGTAGGGGTATTTTCGTCTTCTTGGGTATATAGTGTAGTTAAATATAAGAATTGGGTATAAATGTGTTTGTCTTTTCCCAGATGGGCATTTCACCGCCGGACTCTAAAAAATTAAAAATTATTTTCTTGAAAACTATCTTAATATTCTGTCTTTATGGATGCACCCATGTTGTGTAGTTATGGATTTGACTTCAACTGTGACTTTTTTATGTGGGGATAATTGGATAATTCAGTAACTGCAGATTTCGAAAAAGAATTAAAAAAAAAAATAGGTCTAAGCTCTGTTTACTAGTCACGTTTCTGGCTGTAGCATCATTGTAGAAGTAGTAGGACAAAAAATCAGTTGAGTGGGCATAGGAATGTGACAGCCTCATTACAACCTCTAATTTTGTTTTGCTAGAGATGGATGAGTCCAGGTTCTAATAGGTTGGTTAAGATTTTACCGTTTTATGTGCAGTCAAAAGTTCTGGGACCAGCTTTTTTACTTTTTTTTATTATCTTATAATTGGTAAAAGGGTTAAAAGATGGTGACTATGGCTGTGATTCCCTTGATTGACAGAGTGTGAACTTGGGGTATATTTATATTTTCTTTTTCTATATTTAGATCTCCTTTTTGTGGGTCCAAGAAAGGTCGATTCTTTTAAATTGCATGTATACAGTATCTGATTTTGCCTGGGAAAAAGCCATGATGGATGATTTGGATGGATTTAGGTTTGTGGTTTGAGGTGGGGATATAACATTTTGTGTGTGAAATAAGTAAGAATTAGTTCACTAATTTAACTTTTTTTATAGCTTACAATGTAATGACAAACCACATTCTTGAACTGGCTAGTTGGATGTTAGGTTTTTTCAAGTTGATCACATTCAACATATGCATTAACTTTTCCATCTGTATTCACTCTTATTTCGCACTGATTGCATAATGTCCTAAATTTCTGCTGCAGCTTAATGGCGACAGCGAGAAAGCCGGCTCAAAGAGGTCAAGAAAAAGAAGGTGAATATATTTGGTTTCTTAATGGACATCATGTTGAAAAACAGAGCAAATCAAGAAAACCGCATTTCCCCTAACCAAAGTACTTTGTAACTCAATTGTTTACAGACCTTACCGCAACTAAAAGACGAAGAGAACTCATTGCTAAAGGAGAGAAAGGAGTTGAAAAGGGTACATTAGTTTTTCTCCATGGTGGTTTTTAGTTAATATATTTTTTTGCTTGTGTTCCCTGCTCACTGCTTGAGTACTCCCACCACTTTTTTTCTTATCAGGAAATTGCTACCTTACGCATGAATTTGGAGAAACAAAGAGCTAAAAATGAAAAGTTGAAGAGAATAAAGGTGCACTTACCTCACCTATTCTTCTTCATCTCCTTTTTGTTCCTACTTAAGACATCCCATTGGGTTCATAATCTACTGGTGATTTGTCTGATTTATTTGCATGTCTTACTTTTGGTAAGAGTTGTTCTTCCTTATGTCATATTATCCACAAACTGAACATCATCTCTTCAGGTTGATTTTCAACCCCTACCTAACAGAGAAGCAACATCTGCAATGGAGGAATCAGTTTCAGATCGACTACAGCCGGAGACAACAGACCCTAGTCACCGTATTCCTCCCACCGCGCCAACCATGGTCTCATGCAATGCTGCAGCCGCTCTACACTCCTCCCCTACACCTCTGGATTCAGATACCACGTCCAATCCAACTTTCATTCTTCCCGATCTCAATATGCCCTTGGAGGACCCCAGTCCGGATATGATCTGCAGCGTCAGCTAAATCCATCCGGTTAGACTCTAACCCCCCTACTAAGCCAGACCAAAACATAACAAGTCACACCTATACTTGGTAAGGGCTAATCTTGCTTTAGGACTATGTGTAATGTTAACTGTATGATAGTGTCAATCACCCAATACATTCTTTTTGTTTACTTATGAATGAAGAAAAGGGTAGGGGATTAGTCTACAGATCCTAAATCTCCTTTATGTACCCAATTCTTTGTTTATGTCATCCCTCTTTCTGATGCTTACTTCTCTCCTCCACGTCCCCGTCATTGAGAAGATAGTTTGGTATACATAGGTTGTGTCTTCCAAAGGAAAGGCTTTGGAGATAGATTAATCCCTTCTGTTTGACTGTTGGCTTAACTATAACATTTGAAGCCCTCTTGAAGCAAAGTTGAGATCTAAGAGAGAGAGAGATGGCTGGAGAAGATCTTTTGAAAGTGTAGCTCTTTTTTTTGTTCTCTTCTTTTACAGACTCTTGTTTATGTGCTGTAATTGACAAATTAGCAACAGAAATAGATTTGGCTAAGACCCCTCACCTTCTCTCTCTTCCAAATATATAGTATAATTGTTTCTTTTTCTTATAATTGTATTGTTGTCATTGCCGATAAATGTGCTAGAAAGTACGTACACTTATTGCATATTTTTACATTGTTGTGTCTGAAATCAAAAGTATTTTGCTAGGTTTTTTGTTTATATTTTGTAAAATAAATTTTGTTAACCATTATATGTATGCAAATTTACTATTTTCACGTGAGTATTGAAATTTCACAATTATTTAACTTTTTTTTTAATTTGTAATCAAATTTATTTTGCAATAATATTGCGTCCTTAATCTATTTGGAAATATCTTACCCCGTGTCAGAAGTTTTGTTCAAAATTTCTAGATTATGCTAAAACTTTATGAAAGAGAAAAAGGTTATTCCAAAATCTTGAAATGGTGTGGAGACTTTAGAAGTTTCACATTTATTCATAAATAGGATTAAGGGCAAGTCATAGATGAACATCTTATATTCAACAAACATACGACAACTCCAAACCAAATATCCCACATCTAACCTAGGAGTAATCAATTTCTTTACCAGCTATCACTTACTAGCCTGATCAAGGACATGAAAACACTTCTTCAATATCTCAACAGCTTCATCCAACTCCTCCTTCGATATAATCAACGGCGGGACTATCCGAACCACGTTCCCTTTACCTGCGGTCAAGACGAGCAGACCGGCTTCTTGGCACGCTTCGACCAAGGGTGAGGCAGATACGTCCAGCTCTATCCCGATAATCAACCCAAAACCTCGAATTTCCTTCACGTGCGAGTTCCCTCCAAAAATCGAGCTCAATAAACCCTTGAAATACTGACCTTTCTCGACGACACTGGCTAAGAAGGTCGGGTTTGAGATCTTATCAAGAACCGCGATCCCAGCACTGCAGACGAGAGGGTTGCCTGCAAATGTGCTGCCGTGATCTCCGTAGCTAATGGCTGCATTGACTCTTTCAGTCACTAATGCAGCTCCGATGGGAAGGCCTCCAGCTAGAGGCTTCGCTAGAGTCATTATATCCGGGTACACACCATAAGCTTCGTGAGCCCATAGGTAGCCTGTTCGACCCAAGCCACATTGTACCTAAGTGAATCGACAAGTATTTTGAGTTAAACCCAGGAAAACCTTAACACAAAACCCACACAAAGCTCGGCTTTTGCAGATAATTATGAAGGATAAACGTTACGTATGAATCTCTACTACATAGCCTCTATTTATAGGCAATGCTACTGGCTACTGCTACCAATTATAAACAATGACTCATAATCCTACATTAGGAATAAGACTTCCTACATAGGATAAGAGTCGTACTAAATCAAGGACTTTTAATACTACTAAATTACAAATAAGATTCCTAATAGGATAAAAAACTCCTACTAAATGAAGGACTATCAATCCTACAAAACTACAAATAAGAGTCCTAATAGGATAAGAACTCCTACTAAATCAAGGACTTTTAGCAATACTAAATAACTTAATTATCTTGAAACACCTTTTGATTTCTAGCAACTACTGTCCAAAAAATGAACAGAAAGTTGACATTGATTGATTACCTCGTCAAATACAAGAAGGGATCCGGCTTCATCACAAGCAGTTCGTAGGGATTGTAGAAACTCCTTTGTAGAGCTATATATACCACCTTCACCTTGAATTGGTTCTACAAATACTGCAGCAATCTTGCCACTTTGAATCAACTCAACTGCTGCTTGAGTATCACCGTATTCTAAGAAATTAACACCAGGCATAACGGGCTCAAATTGAGTTCGGTAGTGCTCTTTGCTTGTTAGTGCAAGAGCGCCCATTGTTCTACCATGAAAGCAGTTAGAGAAGGCTATGAACTCCACCGGGTGGTCCTTTTGATCCGGATGTGTGTGTTTTTGGAACTTCCTAGAGAACTTAATGGCTGCTTCGTTAGCCTCGGTGCCAGAGTTGCAGAAGAATACACGGTCAGCAAAAGAGGTGGTAACGAGACGCTTTGCAAGCTCTACCTGCAAAAGCAAAACTACTTATTACATCTACCAACTTAACTTCATTACATGATATAAAAATATAAACCATAGTCCAACAGCAATAACTGATCAAGTCCTAAAATTATAAGAACTTTCATAAACACTTTCAAGTTAGTTTCTGATATTATAACCTATATAGTTTAGCCTTCATTATGCAGACATCAGACTCGTCAGGCATCAATTACTTCGTCGTAAGCTTTGAAGGTAACTTTAATCTCATACCAGCACTGGAGAAGTAATTCAATACAACATGCACAGGACAGGAAATGGAAAATCTTGATTACTTTTCTTGGTAGTCATTGCATTAAGCTACTTCTATGACATTCATATTGATGAGTTTTTGATGCAGCATAAGTAATCGTAAGCAACGTACGCATAGTAACAGAATAAAACCCTTGATAAACAAGGGCACAAATCTACATAAGCCTTGAAGAGCAGAAACTAAAAAGCTGTTAATTACCATTCAATAAACCATAATATTGCCCAAATTATACAACTTCCAGATAAAGCTCCAAATAACAAAGCCAATTCACATAATCTTCATTTGTAAAACTCATAATCAACAATCCATCTACTAATTCTTCTTCTTGAAAATTGACAAAAAGATTCTCTAGTGATGCACTTTTCCTTATCAAAATCCAATATATTTCAGTACAACAGCAGATTTCATTTCCCCCACCCAAAAAAATGAAAATAAACCATTCAATCAAAATAGGGGGGAAAAATGGCAAAAAAGAGAGAGAAAGAGAAGTTCTTAACCTGAGGAAGAGTGTAGTATACGTTGCTGACGTGGGCAAGCACCTCAGCTTGCTGCGCGACGGCGCGCAGCCAATCAGGATCACCATGGCCGAGGGCATTCACGGCGATTCCCGAGGTCAGGTCGAGGTACTCTCGCCCATCCACATCGTACACTCTACACCCTTTCCCACTCTCCAACACCACCGGCGCCCTAGCGTACGTCCCCACGATGAATTTCTTCTCGTCGGCGATTACTTCCGCGCTTCTCTTCACGTGGAGCGACGGAATCCGATCGGAATCTGGCGCGCGCACGTCCACGTTGAGACATGCCGAGGGCGAGGCGGAGTAATTCACCGGTTTTAGGGTTAGAGAGCGGCGGAAGGCGGCGGCGTGAGCGTTGTGGAGAGGGAGGTGCAGCGACAAGCTCATTTTTGGTGAAGGAGAATTACAATTGAATTATTGTTCGGATAGTTGAAAATGGACCGAGGAGGTGGCGGCGGCGGAGGTGGCGGCGTGGAGAACGGTTGAGTCAAGGTTTGGAGGTGCGGCGGCTGGATATACGAGAGATTAGGACTGTATATTCTTAGGTAAAGATTCCAATTGTATATTTGGAAAATGACATTAATATAAATCGGTTTTCCTTTTTTGGAATTAGTTTTGTATGTTTATATAATAATGGTTGTGGATTTACTCATTGTAATCATATAGTTAAATTTGTTAGTAATTTTTTTTACGGAGATTAAGTAAGTTGTTTATTATGTCTAAATTAGTGTTTCATCCATCCTATTAATACTATTTCATTATTTCTGTAATCTTTCCTAAATAAGCAAAAGTTAACTCTTGCTCTTACTCAATACTCATCCTCACGTTCTTATAATTTTTTATTCCAAAAATATTTCTCTCACACGATTTAGTTCATTCTCGGACTCAAAATTTTATGATCTTTAATTTTTTGAAAACTTTATATTATTTTTTCAATTACAACATAAGAAAAAAGAAAAAAAAAATCAAGTGTTTCAACTATAGCTTGCAAAATTTTGGATGAATTTTTATTTCTTTCAATCAACCACTCATCGGAAATTGTATTTATTTCTTAATACAATTAAAAATCATAAAATACACAATTAAAAAATTTTTTAATCTCCGTACTGAAAAGAAAAAAGACAGTAATAGAGTGATGGAGAGAGTATAAAGTAGTAGTTATTTCACTAAAATATACTCACTCCGTTCCACAATTGTTGTTCCATTTCTTTTGGGCACGATAATTTAAAAGAGTTGTTGATTATGAGTAAAGATGGTGGGGACATCAAATAAAATATTTGTAATAATTTATTATTTTAAGAAATAATATAAAAGTTGTGAAACAATTAAAAAAAATGAGACAAGACTTACGGAACATTAGGTATTAAAGTATTATTTTAAGTTTTAAAAAAATAAATCAATAGAATGTCACAACCTAAAAATAAAAACTAGATTAATATAGAGTGGGACGGAGTATTGAAAAGTGACCTAAGATATTTGAATTCAACAATTGAGAAACTCGATCGTGGTATTGTGGTTGGATCGACCAAAACTTATTGTCTACAATTACAATTTTGTGATCGAGACCTTTGAACATTAAAAAAAAAAAACAGTCCAAAAATGAGAAAATAGACACATAGTAATTTGAAAATATATAGTAAATCTATTCGTGAAAGTGTCTATTTTTAATATTTTGATATTCGAATTGTCTATTTAAGAAATGCACCCTTTAAATTATGCACGTTTAGAATGTATTGTTGTTATATTTATGTCATAATCTACCAAAGGTCCATCACATAAACATTCGATTCATATTCTTGAATCTTGAATTAATATTTTTTAGATTAAAATGAAATTAAATAAGTAATCTGTTACCAAATCGGAAATGCATTTATGTGACATTCAACAATTAATACGCTCTAAAGTTCATTCAAACTACATTCAATTAAAATAAAAAGACCATAAATTCTCTCAAATATAGTCGAATTAAACTTGAATAAGCAGCAAAGATGGTATCTTCCATGCCGTACCAAAACCCGAATCCGAACCCGAATCCAAATCCGATCCAAACATTTGATGAACAACGTTGGATCATTCACATTCGTCGAGCACTAGAAGTCGAAGATGATCTTGAACAAGAATCCGATATTCGAGTCTCAATCTTCAATGTCCCAAGAACCCTTCTGCTCACAAGCCCGGAATCCTACGTACCACAACTAGTAGCGTTAGGCCCGTATCATCACTTCCGGCCCGAACTCTACGAGATGGAAAGGTACAAGCTCACTGTAGCTAAAAAATCACTGAAAAATCTCAAATTTCACACTTATGTAGACGAGTTGTACCGGGCCGAGCAGAGATTTCGGGCTTTCTATCACAAGTTCCTCAATTTCAACGGTGAAACCCTAGCGTGGATGATGGCGGTGGACTCGTGTTTCCTTCTCGAATTTCTCCGCGACGGCGGAATTGAAGCGCGGCGAAAATCCGGCCATCACGATGCTATCCTTAGAGACACTGTGATGTTGGAAAATCAAATTCCGTTGTTTTCATTGAAAAAAATGCTCGAATTTCTTACCGATTCGGTTAGTGGAGACGATGATTGGCTCTACGCGATGGTGATCGGATTTTGCAGAGAAGTTTCGCCCTTCGTAACAATCGAAGAATCGGCGAATGTTGATTTACTTAATAAATCTGCTCATTTGTTGGAATTTTTGTACAATTTGACAGTTTTGGGATTTGTTGGACAGTCTGAAATAACACTGGAAGACGGTGAACAGAGCCCTAACAACGACGACGTTACAAAAGAAACGACGACGTTTGGTTTGATGAAGAGGATAGTGTGTTCAAAGCCTATCAAGCTCCTCCTCACGCTGCCATGGAAGATCATCTCAAATCTCCCCGGCGTGATAATTTTGAGGCAGATCGAGTACTCGTGTTTTCCTCGAGAAAAAGACGAGAATAACAACAGCGAGGTTAGAATACATCCACTGATGGAGGAAATATCAATCCCCTCCGTAACCGAACTCACCTCCGCCGGAGTGAAGTTCTCTCCGACGGAATCCGGGATCTCCGGCATAAACTTCGATGGCGAAACAGCTATTTTACACCTTCCGGTAATCTCAATCGACGTGAACACGGAGGTCGTGATGAGGAACCTCGTCGCCTACGAGGCCTGCGGCGGCGCATCGCGGGCGTTGATCTGCGCGCGCTACACGGAGCTGATGAACGGGATCATAGACAGCGAGGAGGACGCGAAGATTCTGAGGGAGAACGGCGTCGTTTTGAACCATTTGAAGAGCGATCGTGACGTGGCCGATATGTGGAACGGCATGAGCAAGTCTGTTAGATTGACGAGAGTGCCCTTCCTGGATCGAGTCATTGAAGATGTGAATGGTTACTATGACGGAAGATGGAAGGTTAGAATTGGAAAGTTTTTGAAGAGAGATGTTTATGATTCTTGGCAGTCTATGGCTTCCTTGGCTGCTTTTCTTCTTCTGTTCTTTGTGGGCTTGCAAGCCTTTTGCTCGCTCTTTGGCTGCGCTCGTTTGCTTTTTCGTCGTAATATAACTAATTGATTGCGTTCCATTAGGATGATATAGCAGTTTTTAAAAAAATAATTGCACTTAAGCTGTTCCTCAAGTGATTGAATCACACCAACATGGGTAATTGCTTATTAACACAAGACGATAGTCTATAAGACAAACCTTTTTTGTATAAAATGGAAGTACGGAAAGTTGATTATTGATCAAATGAAAGTACAATATAACCTCATGATTTATTTAACAACCCAAAATATACTTGTTTGAAATAACTCAAATACGAAAAACTTCTAAAAGAATTACTAAAATGGGTTTAATGGATCAGAAATACTTGAAATTTGGATTTAGGACCAGTTATGTCATGGCAATGAATGCAATGCTTGTTTGATTTTTCTACCAACAACCATCCTTTGTTTGGTGCTTAGTAGTGAAATACTCCCTCCGTCCCATTATTAGTGGCCACCTTTCCTAATTCGAATGTCCCGCTATTAGTGGCGACGTCCCAAATTGGTAAAAAGTTATCACTCTCTTTCCTACTTTATCATCTTATCTCTCCTACTTTATCATTTACTTTCATTATTATACTCATTTCTCTCTCATATTTTATCATCTTCTCTCTCCTACTCTCTCATTAGTTATTATCACACTCATCTCTCTATCCTACTTTATTATCTAACTCATCTCTCATACTTTATTACATATTCCCTTAATTCTCGTGCCGAAAAGAAAGACGCCACTAATAATGGGACGGAGGGAGTAGTTATTTAATAGTTTCAGTAAGCAAAAACTATGAAACAATAATTAGTCTAGGGTATTATATATTTTATACCTAGTTTGCAGTCTATTGTATATAAGCGAGGTTATCTAAGGGACATTTCGAATAGTAGTTACGAATTTCCCTAGTCAGTAAAATAAATAAATAAATAAATAAAAGCTTCTTATTTAATATTATGAGACAATTGATCTACAATGTAACAAGTCAGTGTATATATAAACTTAGATCTTTCTTATTACAACAAAAGCATATGGGCATGTAAGAGAAAAAGATCAATTTATTACTCCCAAAGCTTGATCCTAAAGAAGTAATAGAAGGGTGGACCTTACATTCATGTAGGCTTCATATTCTTGAACATCAAATCCCACTTGATCTCATCAGTACTACTCAACGAATACTCCTTATCCGGAGAACAAACCGAACCTCTTTCAAAGCTGCCATTCCAAGCGTTCGCCGTACGCCCAGCCTCCGACTCAACCCAAACCGAGCTCCCACTCGAGCATGAGCTCCGAGAGGGACTCCCATTTGTCAGCATCAAGATCCGATGATCCGACACAAATCTATCACCACCGTTCCCCACCATTCGCCATTCTTTCTTAACCGGTGGCACCACCCTCAGCCGTGTGTTCCTCTGCATCATCGCCACCTTCCACCTCAAACTACCGCTCCTTGTTGGCACAACGGACAGAGGAGAGCTGTGATGTTGCACCAAGGATCTTATATTCTTCACTAAATAGTTCTTGGTTTGCTTGATTGCAAACAAGAACCATAGAACCGGAATTACGCTTATACCCTTCTTCTTTCTTGCTAATTTGAGTATCTCTAACCTATGTTTGGCTATGGAGACACCCATGCTCTGCAGAAACTCATGGCTGAAGAGGGGAACATCATCTAGACTGAGCTCGTTGTGGGTGAAGGTGAGGGCGTATTCGTAAACAAGAGAAGGATCAAGGTTGGTTTTTGACAGCCAAGTGAACCAGTCCATCTTTACCTGGTCTTAAAGAGATGACTGTTTTATCTCCAAAAGATGAGAGATATGTAGGAGAGGGAGGAAAATGGCAAGTTTGAGGCCATTCTGGAGTTATTGGTCCAAATTTATTATTGGGTGGTAGTTGAACTTGAGAGTGACAAAAGACTAAAAAGTGGTCTTGCCCAATTTAAGGCCATGTTTCTCGAAGAAGTTGGGGAAAGTTAGTAGTAGTCACGCTTTCCTTTTGCCTTAGGAGTGTATCCTAAGGCATTCTTTGGAGAAAAATCTTGCTTTGTAGGGCCACACCTTCACAAGCATTTCAACCCATACTTGTAGATGACTATATAGTAAAATAGGCGACGAATAACACGTTTAGATCATAAACCAAAAACCTACAAATAGAGACTTGAAATTGACAGTTTACAGAAGTAACAATGGAGGAAAATGTACAAGGTAGATGGTTGGCCTAATTTGCTAGCCAGTTTCGTGCTGGCAAAAGGATCACATGATCAACTACCAATTTGTAGTTAGGTTCTCAACATGGATAGTGTGTTTATAGATAAAAAATCAAATCAAATTATTCTCAACAAGTTATATCATAAGCATATAATATAGTACAACTCATTTTAAGGACAAAAAAAAACTTAAAGAACTCATGAATCTTGAATTTCATTTAGATATAAGTGACAAAGCCTCAAGTAAGATGAGGCATCCTGGACATATAATTGCAGTAAATGAATGCATCTAGTATACAGACAACAAAACAAAAACAAGAATAATCATGTTTTCTATAAGGAGGAAAGGATTATAGAAGGTACGAACTCATGTTGTCCGGTAGTGTTTTGAAGCATCTTGTCAAGAACAGCCTTTGGAGAAGAGCAGGTAAACCAAGCTTCTTCTTTTCGAAAGCTAATTCTCTATGTTACAAATCATTCAACACTATAAGGCCTTATGAAGGCGAAAACTTCATGATGGGAGTCATCAAGAATAGCTATTTAAGGTGTAGATATTGCCAATGACTCCAGCGATACTGACTATAATCGCCAATGATAACATGAACCAACACACTAGCGTCTCCAAATGGCTTAGCTTGTTCCCTTCTTTGCTTAACCTTAATGCAACCAGAGATGGAAAGGTGAATCCTAAAGAAACTGCTGTTGTTGCTCCAGTGAATTTAAAGGCTGTCCAAATATTTGGTATCATAGTCGACCCCAAATATATAAGCGCTAAGAGAACAAAAGTCAAGACTAAGCATCTCTTCCTGCTCTCGGATAGAGGATTCAATCCATCAAAAATCAATGTATCAACCGTTTGTCTGAAGGAGAAATGGATCACTGGGAAAACTAGAACCAAATGCAGAATATAACCTATACGAACAAAGTAGTTCAAAGCGGTGCTAAATTGAATTCCAAGATCCTTATCAAAGTTAGTAAGCACATCAGATTCGGTATCTTTCCCAAAGAGTAAGTAGCCAGCTACAGCAGTAGAAGCATACACAGCCACACATATTGCAGTTGTGATTCTCCCCACTCGGTACATTTTACTAGGAGAGCGTTCTTCAAGCTCGTTATAAATTGGTTGCACATTAAAGTGGCAAACGTAAGCATTTGACATGATGGGAATCACTACAAGTAAATCAAGAATCGCCTTCTTGGACCCGAAATCAGGTGCCATCCTAGGCGGCTCAATTTTACCCTCAACAAGCTTGATTAGAGCAACAATAAACACAACGACTACAAAGACGATTGCAAGAGCAACGGAAGCTGCTGAAGTCGTGCTTAACGAATCAATCTTATCCAAAGTGCATAATGGTGCAAGAAATAGCACAAGAACAATTAGAATCAGTATCTTTCTATGATCCCAAAAACCATTACCCCACCATTGATCTAAAACGCCCATGTGATGAAGCGATCCGGACATTACATCCCCTATGATGATCAAATACACAACCAAAACACCAGCATTGTTGACAATTATGCAGATTTCAGACAAAGTTCTAGCAGTCTTACCCAATGCAGCTTGAACAACTTCACCATATGAGGTTGCTTTACATTGAACTGCAAACCTAACCAACAACTCCACACTGATTTCAGAAACAATGCCCATCAAGAATATCAAGATTAGACCCAAGTAAAGGCCCAGAACTTTCATTGTGGCTGGTAAAGCCATAATGCCAGCACCAATAATAGAAGTGGTGAGATTAAACACAGCACCATAAATCCCAGAATCAGATTTCCTTTCACCGAAAATTAGGGGTAAATCATCCAAATCAATCCCATCTTCTTCATCCAAAGGGTCCCTATTTTGAGAATTTAAATACCCGTTTCCATTCTCGGGATGAATCAATCTGAAAGCTTGGGTTTTCAATTGAAAACTCTCATCTTTCGCCTCTAATTTCGAGTAATTGCTATCCATATCTGTTTCTCTCTCAACATAAACACATCTATACACAAAATCTCTCTCTCTCCCTCCTAAGTGTAATGCGAATTAGAAAAGCAAAGAAACCGTGAAACTTACGGAAGATTTTGAGGTGGGGATTGTTGAGATTCAACAATGGACTGATTTTGGTAGATGGGTTTTGCAGATCTCAGCGCGAGTCAACGAAAAGCCAATGGGATTAGCAGGAACAGAAGATTTAGCCAATTTAGCGTTCTTGAATCTTTATTTCTGCTGCTTTTCTATTGGAGGGGGTTTTCGCTCTTTTTCAACTTCTCTTCTTTCCTTGGTTTAATGGGAAGGGCTTGTTAAATTGATAATTCCATTTTCTGACTCCTGATATTCAGGGGAATTTCACTTTGGCCCCCTTCAAAGTTTGATTTGGTTTACTTTTTTTAAAAAATATTACAAATTGAGAACCTTAAGAATACTATACTCAATACAACTTATATGGAGTAGTATACGAGTTCTTTCAAAACGATTTTACTCCATATTCATAAAACAATTAAGTGTGCCTTGATTGAGAGGACGAGATTTAAATACAGTTAAAATATCGATAAATATCGATAAAGTAATAACCTTGGGATCGAGAAAAAATATTCATTTAACGAGGTTATTATTTTATCGAACATTATTTTAGTACCTTGACCCATATCAGGACCGGAATAAATTATTAACTTAACGAGATTTTTACTTTATCGTGTCACAACCCGTCCAAAAGTGGTTATATTATAAAGTGATTTTATGTGGTTTTACTATTATTATTATGATTATAAAAAAATGTATCATGTTGACATTTCATATTTTTATTTTTGGAATATATATTGTGTATAAATACTATTTATTAAGATGATTTATTTTGCAAATAAATTTTGCATAAATAGTACTATTTATTAAGGTGATTTATTTTGCATTAAATAATTTTTTTCTTTTTAATATATTGATTTGTAAAGTTTTGGAGAAATTAAGAGGATTAATGGAGAGTTTTTGTTTAAAAGCAAAACTTAGCATCCATATGTACACCACATCTCAAATCTCAAATTCTCAAATCATTTTTGAAGAGTCTCTCAAATATTTAGATTATTCCCTTATGTGTTAATTTATATATATATTTTGAATATAGAGATTTAAGTAAGTCAAAGTTGCGCCATGAAAATTTTAAAGTAAAGTTTTATTTGTTAATTAGAGAAATATAAGTATTTAGTTTCTTTAGTTTCTAAACCATACGTGTGTTGCATCATTTTTGGTTAGAACCATGATTTACTCTATTCTTTTAAATAATTTATTTATTTTTAACTATGTATATAATAGAAATATTAGTAATGATCATTTATATTAAATTCCCTTAAATTTATATTAAAGTCCCTAAATTTCTACATAAGTGTGGATGTGTAACGTTTCATCCAATTAATGTTTGGCCAAATATTTCTTTTATAAAAACCTAGATATGGTTTTTCATTTTCTTCCCAACTCCACATCAAGAATAATCTTTCAAATTTCTCTAGTAAAGAATCTCATTTTCTTTTCCTTAAGCCTCGTACGAGAATTCGGTTTCGGATGTAAATCTTTCTAGATTTTCAATAAATTATGATTATAAATTTTCATGAGCATGCATATTCATATGAGATTTAGATTAGTAGAAAACTAGACGATTAATTCTATCACCATGGTCTTTGGTTTAGAAATTTTAGGGAATCAGTTGAATGTGTGTGTTTAAGAATAAGAGGGGAATGTCAAGTGTATACATTTCCATGTTGTTAAATGCAAAAATGTACATGGATTACCAAAAATGCAAAAATGTACAAAAAAGTAGCTTACCCATTCAGTGTGTGTGCAGGTGTGTGTGCAGAGTGTGTGCAGGTGTGTGTGCGGGTGTGTGTCGGGTGTGGAATTCGAGGACATGTTATATATATAAAAAAAAAAAAATTTGAACCGTTGAACTGAAGACCCAAAAAAAAAAATGACAGTTGCGCGGAAGAGGAATCGAACCCGTGACCTCGTTATTATTCCCCAAGCAAGTTACCGCTTGGCGATTTCAAATTCTGAAACAAATTTTAACCTTTTTATTTTTGTAGACGACAACAGTAGAATAAACCCAAAAATTTAATATAAGCGCCAATAGGGAATCGAACCAGAGACGTGTTTTGCTTATCCAGAGTATTAAACCATTGTACCAGTATCTATTCTCGAAATTATTTACGTTATTAAACATTGAAAACGCTATGAATGTGAAACAATATCTGCTCTCTGTCGGTGATGAAGAGATCTTTTTCTCTTTCTCACTCTCTCTCGCGGTGGAGTCCTCTATCTCCCTCTCGCTCGCTATCTCTCTCGGTCTCTCTCTCTCTCTCTCGCTGTCTCTCGCACATTAGAGAATATATTCTCTTAGGGTCAGAAAATAGAGAATATATTCTCTTAGGGTCAGATAGAATCTTACTATTAGTATGCTTTATGGTTTAGTTTCACTTTTCGCACATTTCCTCATGGTAGTAGATTTGTAGATTTGTTCTGTGATGTTGCTTCGAAATTGTCATATTTGTGATCCAATCGAAATATGAAGAATTCGAAATATTCTAAAAATATTTGAATCCATTCGTAATAGTATGGTTGATAATAAAATTGAATTAGGGTTTACAATAGTCGGGTTGATAATAGAATGCGAAATTAGGGTTCCTAATTATTATTACGTAAAACCTTGATAAATATTATCATATATTATGTATATATATATATATATATATAAATTTTATTCTTACGTAAAACATTATCCAATATTCAACATCATCCTATATATTATCCAATTTCGAAAAAATTTTAAGATTATCCTATAAATTATCCAATTTCGAAAATAAATATGATACAATACGAGTTCGGCGGTGAAATGCCCAAAATTGTTAAGAGTCCGGCGGTGATCGATCGGCACAATATATTTTTTTTAAATATAAAGCCCGATCGATCGGCACGTGCCGCTCGATCGGCACAATATATTTTTTAAATATAAAGTCCGATCGATCGGCACAATATATTTTTTTAAATATAAAGCCCGATCGATCGGCACAATATTTATTTTTTTTAATCATGGCCGATTTGGGGTGGGGGTGGGTGTGGGGGGTGGCGGTGGGGGTGGGGGTGGGGGTGGGGGGTGGCAGTGGGTGTGGGGGGTGGGGGTGGCGGTGGGGGTGGGGGAGGGAGGGCCGATCATATGATCGGTCCTGCCCGATGGGGTGGGGGTGGGGTGGGGGGGTTGGGGGTGATGTATCGGCACAATTTTTTTTTTTTAAATATATAGCCCGATCGATCGGCACGGCACAATATATATTTTTTTTAATAGTTAAAAATTTGAAAAAATAAGAGTATTTTAGTAAATTTTGGTATTTCCTACATAGCGATAGTGGGTAGGATCGTACAATTCCACGTATTATCCTATAATAATATGGGTAAGGATTGAATGTGCACCAATTATTTACCTGCACTGCACCGTGAATAGTGTATATTTTGGAACCTACCTTAAAAGTAGTCAAAGACTACTAAAACGAATATATGGGAAATTGTCATTTGACTGTGGCAGAGGAAAATAAATACAAAGTTCTTCACATCTCTTCTAGTCTTCTTCATACCTCCTCTGTTATTGTTGACACTCCATTTCAGATCTTGTTCATCTCACTTTACATCTCTTCTCCCTCTTTGACTAAAAGGCTTCAATGGAATTCGATCCTAACAATGGACATGTTAGTTTCATCTCACTTCACATGTCTTCTCCCTCTTTGATATATATTAAAGAATTTGTTTAAAAATATTTTGAAGATATATTTCCTTTGGAGAAATTTTAGAACTGATCTATATTTTAAAGATATACGAAATAGGAAACGAGTTTAGGGAATTTAGGGAATTTGTTCAATTTAATTTAGGGAACAACAGGACCGAATTTAATTTAGGGACTTGTTTCAATTTAATTTAGGGAAGGGAATCAATTTAATTTAGGGAACAACCGGACCGAATTTAATTTAGGGACTTGTTTCAATTTAATTTAGGGACCGAATTTAATTTAGGAACAAGGAATTTTGTATGTTTCGTAAATTTCGTTAAGTTGTTAAGGAATTTCGTTAAGTTGTTAGGGAATTTTGTCACGTTTAGGGTTTCACCAATTTAGTTGGCTAGTACACGTTTAGTTGGCATGTACCTTATGAGTTGGCTAGTTTTGTAGATATATAGATAGAAATGAGCTTAACTATTATATCATCATAACATAAAAAAGTTAACACACGGTCTAACTATGATTATATTGTATTTATTCCGTTTATGTATAGAACGGAGTAATTTGTTTTATTTTCGTAGTGTTAAGATAATTGTAAAAACACGAATTCATAGTATCTATCATAAATTACTTTAAAGGTCAACTGTGTGATTTCATAATTATTTTCGTGTTCATATCGTTTGTAGAGGTGTATATTTGAAAAAAACTAGGTTTTTCATATTGAAATTGTAATACTACTTCGTGAATGACAATATGTAACTTGGAATCTGTCCGATCGAAAAATGTATCGTGTAGCGATAGTAAATATTACATTTTTTGGGGTTATACTATGTTCTGAAATTTATCTTTCTTCGTATAATACTTCGTATATTAATGTTACGGTTTATGGTGAAGTGTGAACATGTATTTACGCAGTGCTAACTTTCTTGAAAATCTTAATTTGTCTTACTAATTATCAACTATTTCAGGGTAACTGAAGATGGGTGAGATACGAATGTAGGAACGTCTATCCGACATTGAATACCCACTGGAAGGATTTTATTATAGGGGATATTAGAACGACATTGCTTGCCGTAGGAGGGCAGGAACTGGTGGATCACTTTTGTTTGACGAGTCCGTTTGGACACATCATGTCATGGAAGGGTGGATGGATCGCTAGTAAGGCTATCCATCAATTGATGTGTCGCGAGGTGATCGTGAGACGATGCGGCGGACGACTGTATGTCGTTCCAAATCAATGGTGGACTCATTTCATTTGGTCCCTCCGAGTTTGCACTAGTATCCGGCTTGTGCATGGGCTCTTCATCCTTCGATCCCACTGCTGACCATGATGCATCGTGCATTGCGGTGCGGTCTCTCCTTTGTGATGAGAAAAGGCCTAGTGTGGAGGAGTTGCATGCCGTGTTTAAGAACCAGATGGCCGAAGATGCATCGGGCTTAGATTACATCAAGGTGGCAAACATTCTAATGTTATACTTGATGGTTATGGGTGTACCAAAGCTCGAGAGTTAGTTGACGAGTTTGTCTCGGGTGCTTGTGGATGATCTTGGCCGGTGAAGTACCTTTCCTTGGGGTGCATATGCATACCAAGCATTAATGCACTACAAACAAGATATACCGGTAGGGAGAAGGGCTTGTGGAAATACCTACCATTTTGCGGGGCCCATATGGGCTATACAGGTACCGTTATTAACTTTATGTAGTTCTGGACTCTTAAAAATTAATCTTCTTACTTCGTTAATTTAACGTCATACTTCGTGAATAAAACTTCATAATTCAAGTATACACTCCTTGCGAGGTTTGGGCATTCGAAGCTATCCCCCAACTTGGGGCTCTTGCTTGGAGCATAGTCAATGCGAGATGCCATCCCCCGCATGTTAAGGTGGTACTTCCCCCTACGGAAAGGTCAATTCCGTGGCTTCTTCGATGATAATGTGGAATGTTACCCATTTGGTTGTGAATGAAAGAGAACAAGAATCGCTTTGGTACATGAGCACCCAAATTGGTCACGCACTTCGGGTACAATACCGTCGGCCTCGAGACGGTATTGTTTGGATCTCGAGGCTGCGAGGGACATGGGTATCCCCGGCCACGTAGTAGAGCAAGAGAAGCGTCCCCTCCGTTATCACCACCGACGAATACGCGACGATCCACCCGTACGAAAGGGAAAACAAATGTGGAAGATAACGATTCGATTCTTCTCCCGGGAGATGCGGTCCAAAGGTAGACGGAGTGCCTCCAATTTTCCTCCAAATTGGAATGAAGGCCGAGTTTAGGAAGAAATGTGCGAAAGACGTGGAGAAAAGTGTCCTCCCAAAACTAAAAAGTTATTTGAAGGGAGTTTTGAATAGCATGGGGTTGAAGAAAGGTTCAACCTCACACCGAGCTTCTCCAGAAGGTTCGAGACACTCGACGTCGCACCGAACGCAGCCCGAGCCTTCCCGCCACTCCTCCTATCACCAAGATGAGCCCCAGCCTTCACGCCACTCCTCCTATCACCGAGATGAGCCCCAAGCGTCCCGCCACTCCTCCTCGCACCGAGTTGAGCCATCGGCTTCCCGCCACTCCTCCTCGCATCGAGTTGAGCCTCAGGCGTCCCGCCACTCCTCGCACCGAGATGAGCCCCAGACCCAGCCAGAGCCAGAGGGTTCAAGACACTCAACTGCACACTGGGATGAATCAAAGGCTCAGTGGGATGATGATGTGGTGAGTTTTAAACTTAACACTCTGTAATAATAACATAGTACTCCATATTAAATTATATAAACTATATAAATTATCGAGGAATAACAATTTATTATAAATAATTTACGGGATCGAGTAGCCCACCAAGGCCATTCAATGAGCCTCATATTCTCGTAATGGAGCCGGACTTAAGCCATATCTTAAGAGTCTCGCCCCAACGAGTTCAATATCCGAGGGCTTTGTACATCCGCTAGCCACCCGCGGTTTGATAGTGCACTCGACAAGGGTAAGGCACCCGCCAAGGGGGAAGGGGACGGCCGAAGAAACAAACCGTGGTGGATCTCACGGATGACTTGGATGAGTATATTGAAAAAACCTTCCAACGGTATAACGAGTGGCGTGAGGGGGATGTGTTGGCATACGTTAGGGTTCCGAAGTCTCTGCTCGTGTTGCACCAGAGTTTCTTCACGCAGGTCGAAAATGTCCAGGGTTATGATGGACTCGAATGTACATTTATATTTCTATACTTGTACAAATTTAGATGATTTCTAACATTGTTTAACTATGATCATGTGTAGATGATTGACATGTGGTTAACTTCCATGAGACGGCTTGTCGGGAAGGGGGAAGACTTGCTCCCGGACGTGAATCCTGTATCAACAATTTTGGTTGATACTGATTTCTTTGTAAGTTTTGTTTAATTAGATAACATAAGCTTTGGATATAAGTTAGCTCTCCAATAAAATTTCTTAACACTTACACATGATTTAGGCCGCACTCATACAAGAGTGGCTAGATAACCGCCGCAACCCGAGAGACGGGGAAGCTTCGATCCGTATGCGGATTTCACTTGGTGGACTCCCCGGAGGGGCTGATTGATACTGACCACTAGATGGCGATGGGCTAGCTATGTAAGTTTCGAGAAACTCCAAAACACTTTGATTTATTTTCGTTGTCTTACAAATTTTATTATATTGTATAGGTCATAGCAGTGTGTCTCGTTCCTGCTGACCACTGGGTAACAATCTGTATCTGCCTCGATGATTGGAAGGTTGAGTTATATGACTCCCTTTGGCATCGAGGTAACGCGGATTACGGGCTTACAAGAATTGGAACGCTTGTACCGTTGACCAAATTCTTGTACAAGCTTCTTGAGCATGCATGAGTGTGGCAGCACAAGTATGGACAGCGTGAGTGTCCTTTTACCCACGACTGTCCGGTTATTCTAGGCCCCGGCCCCCACTTCACTCAGTTTGACAATTGCGGCGTTTATGCATCCATGTACGTGGAAAAGCTGCTTTTCGAATATCCGACACCCACAATGATGACTCGACACACCGTGTTAGTCGAGTACCGAAAGAGGATAGCGGCTTTCATGTGGGAGAGCTGTATCCCGTAATTATTTGGGAATTCCTGTGATGTGGGAGCACAAGCTATTTGGGATTTAATATTTCGGACATTTGCTTTGGACATTTTATTTTCGGACATTTGATTTGGACATTTGCTTTGGACATTTTATTTTCGGACATTTAAATCTGATGTTTAAATCTGATTTGGACATTTGATTTTCGGACATTTGCTCATATTTGCTCATATTTAATATTTCGGACATTTTCGGCACAACACGTTATTTATTAGCATGCATGTTTATTCGGACATTTGATTTTTAAACATGCATGCATAATATTATTAGCATGCATGTTTAAATCTAATGTTTATTAGCATGCATGTTTATTTCGCATGCATGTAAATTGACGTAAGATTTCGAACATTTAGCATCACGTAATATTTTGCATCCATGTAAAATTGACGTAAAATTTCGCACATTTCGCATGCACATTTCGCACATTTCACATTTTGCACATACGTAAAATTTCGCACATTTCAAACGTTGATGTAAAATAATGATAAATCTGTTTATTAGCTTTATAAATTGACGTAAAATAATGATAAATTTACGTATATTTATTAGCATGTAAAATTGACGTAAAATTGAATGCATGCATTTCGAACATTTCGCATGCATGTAATGACGCAAAAATAAATTTCGAATATAAATTTCGTATGCATATAATGAGGTAAAATAAATTGACGTAAAATAAATTTCGTATGCATATAATGACGTTAAATAAATTAACGTAAAATAAATTTCGCATGCATATAATGACATTAAATAAATTGACGTAAAATAAATTTCGTAATATAAAATTTCGCATGCATGTTTATTAATATTTTCGCATGCATGTAAGAAGAAAAACGGCTAAAATATAACGAAAGATAATTTATTTGACAACGTTCATGCATGTTGGTTAGGTAGTGAGAGAAAGAGAGAGAACACATTGAGAGATGAGAAATGTCAAATCACAAATCACTTCACTGCCAAAAGTTAGATAAGAGAGAGAAAAGTGTTGAGGCTATATTGTAGGTACTTTATAGGTATTAAAATAATATATATGTATATTTTTGCATTTATGGTAAACCATGTACATTTTTGCATTTAAAATTGTTTGATTTGTACATTTTTGCATATCCCCCTAAGAATAATATGTATAGTGCAGGTTTTGGTTGTGAGAGAGATTTGAGTTTAATTTGTTGTATTGCATTTTCTTACTCTTCTTTTGTTATAATATATTCATTTCACAAAGTTTTAATATTATATTATAAAGTATGGTTACTAGATAATTATTTTTCTTTAATTGCCACATGTTTGCTCCTCAAATTCACGGTAATGTATATATGTAAATATATATAAACATGGTTTCATGCTTGTGTTATATAGGTGTGAGCATATATGTCAGTTTTTGCGTGTTGTCTTAATAGGATAGTAAATATGAATTATTTGTATAGAAGATATCAAAGCTCACGCATATCATGCATTCTTTGTACGGAATTTTATTTATAAGGCATAGTTCTTTGTTGACCGTTTAGGTGTGGCGCGATTAAGATACTAATTAGATTATTTTGTTCAAGTCATTTTCAAAATGGAATCAAGGTGTGTGGACTCTTACTTATGCTGTTGATTTATGATTATCTTTATTGATGTGATTGTCGACAAGTATTATTTCATATTCATTATAAGATGGTTCTTGGATTAACTAGTGGTCATAATTCATTTTAACATTTTATATGTTCTGGATTGGTTTATCTCGTTATCCTTCATATTAACCTCTTGTGAGTGTTCTTGGATTTATTATTTAGTCATCCTTCATTTTAACATTTCATATGTTGTGGATTGACTTTATAATTATCCTTCATATTAACCTCACGGTTGTGCACAACTTATCATTTTCCGCCTTTGTGGTGATGTCAATTGTTGCCTTTGTGGTAACGTCATTATAATGTGATTTATTACTTTTGTTACGCGGTTATATCAGTTTGGATAATCATAGCATATGTCCCGCATTGAGTGTACTATGTATACTCACCCCTCACTATTCATTTCAGGAAAATGAGCACGGAAGCGTGTGGAAGACCGAATGACGCACTCGTACTTTGCTTTTAAAGATTTCTTCTTAGTTTAGTTTTGGAAAAACCCTCATCTTATTTATATTTCCGCTGCTTAAGTTTTGGACTTATTTTGAAGTTACATTTGGATTTGAATAAATAAATTTCCTACACAGTTCTCTAGATGATTATTGGTGTTTCTTTCTCAAAGATAAAGTGTTATTTACATTAGGGTGTTATATATCAAATATTACTTTATCGATGTTTAATTGTAAAGATGCTTAGTTTGTATCATAATATTATTGGAGTAGAATACGCCAATCGATAACGTTTTGTTAGGTTTAATTATTCGATATTATGCTTATCTACGAAAAAACGATTCACTTATGACAGAAATAAAATAACCTTGATTATAAATAAAAAAGAAAAATTATGGACCCAAGGGATCCATGATGGCCACCAAAACTAATCCCATTACAAGAAACCAAAAAGAAAGAAAACTAGAAATGCTTAGATGATATGTAATTAATAGGATTATAGCCTAATTGGTTAGTCCACATATATATGAATTTTAAGCATATTCTAGTTTTGTATATGAGTTTTAAAACACTAACCAACCTAAAGTATCGAGATGGAATCATATGTGCTTTCAATTGATGTCGAATTCAAAATTACGTAGTTTTAAATTGAAAAACTGCATTATTTAAGTATTTTATTTTAAATTACGTAGGATTATTGCTAAATTGGTTAGTCCACATTTATACTCACGTTCTTTTGGCCGCATTAATTAAGAAATTGGTATTATGTGGTGCATATTATTTGACCTTTTAATAGTTAAATATGGTATACGTAAACTTTGTCATTTTATGAAACATATTATTTTTAGTGGGACGTTCCAGTAAGAAAAACGTGTCATTTCTAATAGGACGGGGGAGTAATATTTTTGTACAAACTAGAACAACACCCGTGCTACGCACAAAATTATAATAGTTTTATGTGAATGCTTGTGCTACTCTAGTGTTGTGTATAAATATTACTCCCTCCGTCCCATTGATATTGTCCCCTCCCCTTTTCCATTTCGGTCCATCTTATCCATATTGACCCCTTTCCAAAAAAAGAAAATAATACTACATTTTCTTATATTTTATTATTTTTTCACCTACTTTATCATCTACTTTCTCACTATCTCACTCATCTTCTCTCTCTTACTTTATCACTTACTCTACCTTCTTAATTCTCGTGTCAGAAATACAATGGGACAATATCAATGGGACGGATGGAGTACTATTTATATTTTCATGAACCACTATAATTTAATATGGCATAATTAGAAAATATTTTATATAAATATAAACATTGGATATCATGCTGATATTATCATATTACAAACCAAATGAACCAGTTAGGGTCATGACAACAGAATCTCTTGGTATCCATACATTGAAAGAGAAATGTTTACTTATTACTAAATGAATGAAACTTATTTCCAGATTCTCTATGGCTAATCGTCAATTTTATCATTGATCAATATTCTATATGTACTTGTGGTGACCTTGTCTGTCCTACTATCATGCACAACTTTAAAGTTTTTTACATCATATAGTTGACCCTCCTCAAGTTGTGGTTTTAATATGCGAACCAAATTTTTTGGTATTGTTGCTTCAATTCTCTCATCCTAAAACATTTGAATATGAATTCAATCCAACATGGGTTACTTGAAATATTAAACTGATACAACTACTGAATAAGACATACCTTTACATCGTGGAAAACACACTATATACTTGATACATCTTTTTTGTTGAATGAAGGGATCTCGTATGCACGGATCAGTCGAAGTTTCATCGCAAATTACTCATTGAATTCATCCAACTCCTCAATGATGGACCAAATATTAGGCATTTTGTACTTCCAATTTTTTTTTCTTTCAAATATGTGAGAGTTTTGAAATGGCGTGAAAAGGTTTTAGACTATGACTTATTATATATGTGAGGGTAAATATATAAGATATAATATAATCTAATTTATTTCTTAAATTTATTAACATATAATTTTAATATATAATTAACCTTTTTTAACATTATTATGCGTAAATTGAGGACTAATTATTCAACATTAAAGTTTTAAAAAATCTTGGTAAATGTTGTAAATATATTTTTTATATATATACTTACCATATATTGTGATGACCATATAAACCCTAAAAGCCCATGAGCCCATCTTCTACTCTATAAATAGGGGTCTCCACCCTCATAATAATATACATCTATTTTCTCATTCTCTCTATTATTCTCTACTTCTGTTTATTTTATAACACGTTATCAGCACGATTGTTCTATTTTTATTGTTGTGTCTTTATCGGTGCTTATTTCCTTTCCCTATCGTCAACGACTAAATGTGGATATCTTAATTCAAGAACATAGAGGTATGTAATCTTGGTTTGTACGTGAATATTCTTAAAAACTTATCTGTTGAACATATAGGAGTTTAAAGATCATGGAAGCACATTGTTAAATCTCACGGAAATTGCAAAAACATTAAATGGCCTTATGAATTTTCCTCTTTGACTTTTGTCATAATTATCGACCAAGATGTTTTATGGTTAGTCTTGGTTTTATGTAAATTGTTGCACCCACGTCACAAATGTTTATAATTCTTTTTTTTTTAATTTAAAACTTATACATCCAATTTTTTACCAATAAAATAATTGTCTATCGTGTATGATTTGGAAAAGTAAACCAATTACTTATTTTGAATCATGCACATCCATTGAGGAAATTATTATACTTATATATTGTTACTCCGGAAGTAACATAATATATTAATATTCCTGAAGAATATTATATGCTCTTGAAGAGCAAATCCAAAACATAATTTCAAATTTTATTTGTTGCTCTAGAAGTAGCACAATCAATATTTCAATATTTCTGAAGAATATTGCATGCTCTTGAAGAGCATTTATTCTACGCTTTTATTTATTAATTTATTAATTTGTTTATTTATTTAATGTTAAATCACAATTGTTGCTCCAGAAGTAGCACAATATATTAATATTCTTGAAGAATATTACATGCTCTTGAGGAACAACTGAAAAACATATTTTCAACCTAACTCTTTGCTCCAGAAGTAGCACAATCAATATTCTCGAAGAACATTATAAGCTCTTGAAGAGCATTTACAATTAATATTTATACATATATATACGATTTTACTTATTTATTTATTAGTTTGTTTATTTACTTAATGTTAAATTTAAATTGTTGCTCCTGAAGTAGCAGAATCCAAATTCTTGAAGAATACATGCTCTTAAAAGAGCAATTCAATTTATTTATTGAAATGATTTAATTGTTGCTCTAGAAGTAGCACAATTTAATATTCCTGAAAAATATTACAGACTCTTAAAGAGTTATTAATATTATCTATGTATTTACTATATACCTTAGTTTTTTTTCCTTGCATACTGTATTTATATATATATATATATACATACAATCTTAATTTGTTGCTCCTGAAGTAGCACACAATTAATATTCTTGAAGAATATTACGCGATGAGCAATTCATATAATGTCTTATTGATGGGTGAGTTTTGATTTTTGAATTGTTATTGTTGTTGCTCCCAAAGTAGCATTGATATCCCCAACGAACACTATATGTTCCTGAAGAACAATTGGATTTCTCGAAAATATTAGTCATTCGCCTGAAGTCTTTTAATATAGACTAAATTGGTGCTCCTGAAGTAGCACAATTTGTATTCCTGAAGAATGCTACATGTTCTTGAAGAACAATTCAAGCTTTTGATTTTGACAAATGTTATATGTTCATAACTATAATTGTTGCTCTTGAAGTAGCACAATTAACTCTACATGTTCTTGGAACAACTAAAACATGCCATTTTGAAATCATATATCACAATAACCATACTTTAATTGTTGCTCCTGAAGTAGCACAATTAATATTCTTGATGAATATTACATGTTCCAAAGAACAATGTAAATCTAAAGGTATGTTGTAATTTAAAATATTACCTAATTATATGGAGTGGTAGCAAGAGTTCCTCTTTGAATGACAATTGCATTTCCAACATCCTATTGTGGCTTAATTTCTTTTCAAGAATAGATGTGAGATCCGGTAAATCTCAAAATTTGCAATTCATTGATTTCGCTTATCATGAAACTAAATTGTTGCTTTGGAAGTAGCACAATTACATTCATGAACAATGACCATATTGTGATAGTAACATTACTATCACATGTTTGTGGAAATGCTTCAAATATAGTATTTTTATATACTATTTATCATTTGCTCCTGAAGTAGCATCTTTTATATTCTAGAAGAATATTAAATGTTTTTAAAGAGCAACTCGTATCTTAAGTGATATATGTTTATCACTGAATGAAAAACATTATTTATGTCTAGTTGACATTAATGAAATCTTGATATCGATGCTCATCTGTCAATAAGAGGTATGAGGGGATAATAATAGAATAAAACGAAGCATCCCAGCAGGATTGCGTCAAGATATTAATTGTTTGTCCTCCCTAAAGTGCGATACGAGTAGATGCATCTTAAATTGCAAGATTTAAAAATCTAGTGCATCGAACATCATTAAAGGCTCCCGAAGAGCTTGTATTATTATCAAATGTTACTAAATTAACTATTGAACATGCCCTTTACTTTAGTAAGTCTAGAAGACACTTACTAAGTTTTAAGGATATGCAATGAATAAGATATTGAAATTATATAAGAAGGTAGTGATTATTTTGTATTTAGCCAATAGCTAACAAAAGAAAAGTTATCACACTACTATTTTAAATGCGTTACACATTTATGAAAACAAGTGAGATAAAACATGTCATGAACCGGAAGTTCAAAAGAGTTTTATGTTTTGACATAATAAGTTTGGACATCTGCAAGCAACTATGATACACAACATAATTGAAAATTCATATGAGCGTTGTACAGAGATCCTGAAGAATCTCTTAATTTCAATGAATGCTCGATTTCTATAAGAAATGTAGCACTTGGTAGAACTACAATTTCAAAAATAAAGGGCTCAATTCCATCAAGAAGATTTGCCTTGATAAAGCGAGCGAGTTTATTAAACTCCAAGTTCCTCTTGAAGAGGATTTATATTATATGGCTTTGGAATTGAGATCGAATAATTAGTTGCTCATATCCATACTCAAAATGGTATTTGTCCGTATAAAAATGATCTCACATTAAAATTGCTATTATGATGAAATAACGTTCCCAACATTAGGTGGAATATATGTCACATTTGGATTCCTGAAGTAATCAATGTGAAATCTACATCCAACAAAAAGCACAAGAACAAACTAGTCACATTTGGATTCCCGAAGTAATCAATGTGAACAAGAAGTCGAAAGACTCACTTGCAAAAGATTGCAAACCAACTTCTTGATGCTTTAATTTTTTTATATATAAGAAGTGACAATGTTATACATTTGCTATAAATACCCCCACAATAATAAATGTCCCTGAAGGACAAGTGCAAATGACAGCAAATGAATATAAAGTTTGTCAAAAATGTGGTCGACCAACTGATCCTAAAAGAAATTTCGTGTATAAGAAAAGGGGCACAACATATGAACCAAACAAAGACGAAAATGATTAATCAATCGAATGAAGTTCCTGAGAACTACAAGCGTCTGAAAATTGTGAGATCTCAATATATTGGAGATATTAAATATCATCGTGGACGCATGACGAAATATTCGCCTTTAATATGACTTTTGAGATGATAAAAAGGGGATCCTCAACGACGATCTATAAGAGATTGTCAAGATAGAAATAATTGGCCAAAGATGAACGAAGTCATGCAAGGTAAATTAAATTTCCCAAGAAAGCCGGAAACATTTGGACCTGTAGTTCCAAAATCCGAAAAGTATATCCCCGAAGGATACAAATGTGTCTTTGTTACAAAGAGAAATGAAAAATTTACGAGATATAAGGCAATACTCGTAACACAATATTTCTCTCATAGATCGGGAATTAATTATGCACTCTCCTATAATAGACGCCATTATATTTGATTAATCAACTTATGTCACAAAAGGCTTGCTATGCGCCTTATGGATGTAGTAAATATTTATTAATATGATTAACTAGATATTGACATATATATGAAGATCCCTGAAGGATTTAACTTGCTCAAAGCATGTAAGTCAAAAAGATGTTGTTAATTAGACTGCAAAAGTCAGTGTAAGGCTGAAATAGTACAGTCGTATATGATATAATCATAACGACGAGAATTCCTTGACAGAATGGTATATAAATGATGACTTGAGTTTGATTGAAACTCCTGAAGAACATAATACTTATATGTATACTCCGTCAAAATGACTTACATAGAACAAATAATTATGAATTATTTTATTCATTGATAATCCAACTCACATCCTTGTCGGCATTAGGGGGAGATACAAAACATAAATGATAGAATGCCGCAATATCTCGTTGGATTAATTATTAGATTCACGCACTATGAACCAGAAGTTCATCAAGTTATTTAGTGCAAAAGGAGTGACTAAAATCTCATATACCTGTTGTATATGCACCATGAAAGAACTGAAGTTCCTCATAGACAAAATAAATCAATTAATTCTCATTGACGCCAGAAGCGTGAGAGATTTATTGGTGCTAAGAGATAAGAAGTCCGTGGAATACAAAATTAGAACACATCACTCCAAATTTCTCTTGAAGAGGATAGGTGAATCATTATGTACAAAAGTACTTGATGAAATCAACTCATGCTTAAATACGGAGTTAGAATCAAAAGACTTGGGTTGAACTAATAATTGTCTCGGCCTGTAGATTGAGCATCTCTCTGATGGAGTTACGCTAGTCGACCTACCTGAAAGGTCTTTAAAGAGATTTTATTGTATTGCATCAACATGTCTATCTAATGGTTGATTCAACCACTTAAAGTGGATATAGACTCATTTAGACCTATAGAAGATAACAAATATGTTTTAGGACCAGAAGTTCCTTACTTATTTGCAATTGAAAATTTACAATGGTATTGACCATCCTTTGTTGTTTTCGAGACAAATATGATATTGGTCTATTTATGAGAGTAATGATATATTGACATATTTCATGCTATTATTTATGCTGATAATTAAACTTGTGTTGCACATATTTGTGTAGACCTTAAAGATAACCTTGAAGATTGTTATCTTGAGGAGAGTAACAAATTGTAAATGATCCTGAAGATTAGACTGACTCCTAAAGGTCAAATGACCCTGAAGGTCAAATGGTTGTACTTTTTTTTCCTTTCTAAGTTTTTCCCAAAGGGTTTTCTTAGTTGAGGTTTTTAACGAGGCATCCAATGCAACACACGAGAAAATGAGTCATTGAGATTGATTCATAAAAGAGTCAATGCAACACTTGATCTCCAAAAGAGTGGCGGCATCAACATTCAGCAAATTCGCTCAAGTCACAATCTAGCGGACTCTTTTACAAAGGCATTACTAACGTCAACATTCAAGAAGTTGTTACACAAGATCGATATGCGCCGACTCAAGGATCAAGAATGACTATATTGAGGTGGAGCCGCTGTACTCTTTTTCCTTCGTCCAGTTTTTGTCCCAATGGGTTTTTCTGGCAAGGTTTTAACGAGGCAGCAGTTTCTTTTAGGGATGGTCAATCAAGGGGGAGTGTTGTAAATATATTTTTTATATATATACTTACCATATATTGTGATGACCATGTAAACCCTAAAAGCACATGAGCCCATCTTGTACTCTATAAATAGGGGTCTCCACCCTCATAATAATATACATCTATTTTCTCATTCTCTCTATTATTCTCTACTTCTATTTAGTTTATAACAGTAAACAAATTATAGATTCGAAATTGATTAATCTTATAAAGTTGTGATTTGAATTTCTTTAATTATATTTTATAAAAATGTTATATTTAGCATGATTGGGCGGTATAATCTAGTTTAATTTGTTCCTTAAAATTATTAAATATAATTTTAATATATAGTTAACCTTTTTTAACATCATTATGCATGAATTGAGGAGCAGTTATTCAACATAAAACTTTTAAAATTAATAGATTTGAAATTGATTTATCTTATAAAGTTGTGCTTTGAATTTTTTTAATTATATTTTATAAAATATTAGATTTAGCATGATCGGGCGTAAATTGAGGGATATTTTCAAAATATTAATATTAACAATTAATGGGCGTAATTTGAGAAACATTCTAAAATTATTTCATGATTGAGCATAAATTTAGGGACATAATTTTATATATCTTATATATTTACCCCTCAATTTAATGAAATTCCAATTGAGTTCAATTGAAATTAATTTGGAATTGAAATCATTCGATTTATATATACTAGTCCAGTACCCGTGCTACGCACGGAATTTTGTCGTTATGGTGCCAAGAAATACAATATCTTACTTTTAGAAAATTAAGACATGAAATATCTTCTAACTCAATAAACTTAAGTTAATTACCATAATAAATTTCCTTATCGTCTTCTTTTTCATCTCTGATTTTCCCTCTTCATTATCAACATCTTCTACCTTGCCCTCCTCATCCTTTTTGGAAGCTTGCTTTTGTCGGTCAAGCTATTAAAACAGATCATGCCAAGAGCAAAACAATATCCAAATGCAGTAATAACATGATGAACTCCACTACTATTTCCTCCATCAGCACTGACTGTAGTACCACCTCCACAATATGCCAACTTAAGGAGCTAATTTACAAAGAACTTAAAAAAGCTAATATAAGTAGTACAATTTATTTTAGAAAGAGAAAGCTATAATTATTAAGCATTTATGATGATAAGATATTCCTCCCAGAACAAAGGATCAAAACCTTACACACCGCACGAAGGATTTACAGGTGGTAAGCTTCTCATTAGATCATAAGGATTGAATACCCATATTCTAGGACCGTACATACCTATTACGTGAAATGCACCAAATCAAAGGAAGCCACCGCGGAGGAGTGATTAATAGCATGAAATGTCTTCTGATAGTAACAGTCGTGACGCTTTGATGAGGGCAAATATATAATGTTTTTTTTCTGTTTTCTTTTTTCATATTGTATTTTAAGAAATAATTTAAAATTCCCAAAAAGTTTAAAATAAAAAATTTCTCAGTTTGGAATGGAACGAAAATCGTGTTAGATATAGATTTTTGGAGAGAGAGAGAGTATGATAATGTGGGGATGAGTAGTAAGTAGGAGGGACCTACTTCATTTTTTGTTTAAGAGTATTTTTTTATATTTTAGGAAAGATGATAGTAATAGCGGGACAACCCGATTAGGAAAATAGGACAATAATCGCAGGATGTATAGAGTATAATACTGCAAAACAATCATGGTTCGATTCTGAAAGGTTCAAACACAACCTCAACCACAGCTTCAAGATCTTAACTGAATAAACATCAAAATTGAATTTAGTTGACATAAAACATAGAATTTAGATTTATTTTTTTTAATTAACGGTATAATAGATGGAAAAATTAATGGTGGGATTAAAATCGCAAAATCAATTAGTTTGGGGTCAAATTACTTCAAAATAAAAATTGATGACAAATATCGCAAAATCGCAGAGATTTGGGACTTTATTTGCCAACTTGCCAATTTTACGATTTTACATAGAATTAGCGGTTAATAGAAAAGAAATAACATGAGCAAATAATTAAGACTGAAAAAAGATATTAAAAGAGAAAGAAGAAAAAATAATATTATTAAAATGGATTGAAAATTGTAAGGTCAAAAGGGCCGATTTTATATAAAATTGTATTGAATTGCAAATTGATTGAAATCAATGGTTGAATATATTTATAAAATAATAGAAAACATTTTTTAAATGAGAAAGGGATAACTATGGAATAAATTATGAGACATTTAACATGATTTGCGGTATTTATAAAGTTTTGATTTTAAATTCAATTATGTATTATTTTAAAAGATATTAGTTTAAAGTTGAGATACAATGTATAGTTTGAAATTAGATTAGGTTAATTAAATCTATATATAATTAAAAAATACTAAAATTATAATTTAAATTAAATTGAGTAGAAATTGGATCGGAATTTTGTTTTTAAAAAGATTGAGTTAGATTGACATTGAATTGTCTGATTATATTATTTTAAAGTTGAGATGCAATATATAGTTTGAGTTTAAATTTGACTATTTATATTTATATGTGGTTTTACAAAAAAAAAATGCAGTTGAATCCAATTAGATTGAACTTGTAAATTCAATTTAAATTGAATTGGATGTTGAAAAAAAAAGATGATGTAATTTAATTGAAATTAAATTATATTTGCAATTTAATGAATGACCTTCAATTTGAGGTGAATAATGAAATGGTAAATTAGTAAATAAGGATGGCAATTTAGTAAATATTGGGAGAAATTAAATTGATTGGAAAAGGGATGGCAAATTCGTAAATAATATGAAATTGCATAGTGCCAATTGATGGCAGATTCGTAAATAATATTAAATTTCACAATTCCAATTTGCAATCAATTGGAAATTGCACAGTAAAAAAACTGGTGTATTATTGAGCTAGCAGATATAAGATAAGTGCCACGTTTGTAAAATGATCTGAAAATACAGCCCTTATTTAAACGAAATGTTATTATTATCAGTTGATGAAAATAAATAAATAAAATTTATAAAATGTTTATAAACCCACAACTGTCATTTTTGTTGCGAACATGATAAACGCATGGTACATGTGGAATTTAAACCCAACTTTTAATTATAGGATTAACACATTGGCTGCTATGTCATTCAATAAGGAAAATCAATAAAATTTTTATGCGCGCTTATTACCTGTAAATGTTTATTAACTATTTGTAAGTTCTCCTAAATCCAGCCTTAATAAATTTTTAATTTTAAGGTCAGGAGTTACTAGGGAAGATTATCCCCTATCGAGTACATGCGAATTATCAAATTTTATACTAATATTTTCATAAATTAAAAAATCTCAAATATTACTGAATCCTTCTCGTGGCGTTACGTTACAATGTCAAGAAAATCTTCATTGTATGTTTTCCTTTTTCAAATGAAATCTTAATTCTACAATAAATTTCATATTTATCCTAATCTCACAAGTAATAAAAAATCTTACCCTTTTTCCTTTTCCTGTAAAACTGGTAAAAGAAAAAGGTAACTAATCACTGTTACAGGCGTGGGTTGCACAAGATTACCGTGCACTCTATAAAGACAAAAACAAACTATCCATCCACGTTATGGGAAAATAGTTACTCACGGATAACGTGGGCCCACTTTATTATTTTTAATATTTAATTATTTTGTGTGGTTTTTATATGAATGAAAATGTGAAATTATCTAATTACATGAGATTTTTTTTTTTTGCTTAAATAATGACAACATCATTGATTGCTAATCAAGATTGCGTGGTGTTTCGAAAATCAGGGATTTGTATAAATTACTTATATTGTGTATAAGGTGTTTGGATCAAGTTTATCGAAAACTTAAAGTTATAATTTAAAAATTAAAGTTTCTCAAACGTATAGTACTGATAATTTATTTTTATTTTTAATGAAATTTTAGAATAATATCGACTCTGATTCCGACTCGAAAACACGAACCAAAACGCCCGCTTAAAGTATAGAGTTGGAAGTATTGGTTGAACTGATTTTCTCACAATTGAATGCTCGTGTAAGAAATATAGTTGGTAAACAAATCCCAACCATATGTATTAAATGCTGTCATTATCCGAAACACAATGACAAGATAATATGGAAAATAATAAACATCGTCACAACCCAAGAAATTCACAGATGTTTGACTTTTTCCACCAATACTTTAATTGACTTCACGATTCACAATTCCACATCTCGTCCTCTCTCTCACAGCTGGTTATATAGTTTTGCTCCGTTTCATCTCCATCTATTTCAGAAGCCAAATTCGAAAATATCGAAGAAAAAAATCAAAATGTCCGGGGAAGAAGTGTTCATTGGTTCGATCGATCAAGGTACGACCAGCACAAGATTCATCATCTATGATCGCTCTGCTCAATCCGTTGGATCCCACCAAGTTGAATTCACTCAGTTCTATCCTCAATCGGGGTATCGATCAAACCCAATTTAATTATTGTTTTTGTTTTTTTTTAATCATTTTTAGTTCGTGATCATTCCATATTTTCTGGGCATTATGTGCTTGTTAATAGAATGATTAAATCTTCTTGTGGGTTTTCTTGTCTTGAGTAATTGAAGTGTGAGGATTGAATCTTTTTTTTGGTGGGCTTTTTGTTATTGCAACTTTATGGCTCTATCCTCTCTCTCGTTCTCTCTCTCACCATTTTTTTCTTGTGGGTATTTGAGATGATATGTGACTGAATAAGTATATTCGTTTAATTGTTAGATGGGTGGAGCATGATCCAATGGAGATTCTTGAGAGTGTGAGATTGTGTGTTGCAAAGGCTGTTGACAAAGCCACTGCTGCAGGGCATAATGTTGATAGTGGATTGAAAGCAATTGGTCTGACCAATCAGAGAGAAACTACTGTTGTTTGGAGCAAATCCACTGGCTTGCCTCTTTACAATGCTATTGTTTGGATGGATGTTCGGACCAGCTCAATCTGCAGGTCTCTCTCTCCCACTCCCTCTCTCTCTCTTATCATATCAGTTCTTTTGTTCTTGGAGGTTGATATGTAGAAGATCATCCCTTGTGTGATTTATTTGCTAATGAATTATTGATACTCCAATCTTGAATTTGTAATAACTGAATTGGGTTCTCAGTTTACTATGACTTTACCAATATATTTCCAAAGTTGATAAAATTTGATAGTATGAATGTTTACATAAAACTTTGTTTTATAATGTATTTTTGCTTGCTTTTGTTTATGCAAGTCTCAATTTATTAAATTTTTATGATTCTTGTTGCTGAATTTGATGTTTTTGTTGAGTTTTACTGTGAATTTACCTATATATTTTAGAAAGTTGATATGATTTGATAGTATGATTGTTATACACAAACCTTTGTTTTGTAATGTATTTTTGCTGACCTTTGTTTTTCCAAGTGTTCAATTCATTAAATTGTTATGATTTGTTGCTGAGGTTGATGTTTTTGTTCAGAAAACTAGAGAAGGAGTTGTCTTCAGGAAGAACTCATTTTGTTGAGGCATGTGGTTTGCCAATAAGCACATACTTCAGTGCATTGAAGCTCTTATGGTTGCTAGAAAACGTCGATTCTGTCAAGCAAGCCGTGAAGAAAGGAGATGCCCTGTTCGGAACAATAGACACTTGGTTGGTTTGGAACTTAACCGGAGGGAAAGATGGTGGTCTACACATCACTGATGTGTCGAACGCTTCAAGAACGATGTTAATGAACCTCAAAACACTCGAATGGGACAAAACCATTCTCGAAACCCTCAAGATTCCCGCAGAAATCTTGCCTAAAATCATAAGCAATGCAGAGATTATAGGTAATATTGCAAAAGGATGGCCTATTACTGGGATCCCGATTGCTGGCTGCCTCGGTGATCAGCACGCTGCAATGTTAGGGCAAGCGTGTCGAAAAGGTGAAGCCAAGAGCACGTACGGAACAGGAGCGTTCATATTACTAAACACGGGTGAGGAAGTGATAAAATCGACTCACGGCCTATTGAGTACCCTAGCTTACAAACTCGGGCCTAAGGCTCCAACAAATTACGCGTTAGAAGGCTCGATTGCAATTGCGGGTGCAGCCGTGCAGTGGCTGAGGGATAGCCTTGGCATAATCAAGAGTGCTAGTGAGATTGAGGAGCTGGCGATGCAGGTTGATTCGTCCGGAGGGATCTACTTCGTGCCGGCTTTTAACGGGCTGTTCGCCCCGTGGTGGAGAGATGATGCTAGAGGGGTTCTCATTGGGATTACTAGGTTTACTAACAAGTCCCACATTGCTAGAGCTGTTCTTGAGAGCATGTGCTTTCAGGTTAAGGATGTGCTCAACTCGATGCACAAGGATGCGGGTGAGAAGGGCGAGGTCAAGAACGAGAAGGGCGAGTTTCTGCTCCGGGTTGATGGTGGTGCCACGGTCAACAACTTGTTGATGCAGATTCAAGTATGCTTTTCTTGATCTTCCTAAATGTTTTATGTTGTGCTATATGGTATATAGAAAGTCTCCTTTCGGTATTACGAAAAACACGAAAAAATAGTCACTCTTATAAAAACATTCACTATATAGCCAAGTTGAGATGATCTATTGATTTTATGCATGAGAAATGATGTAGACCTAGCAGTTTTTTTAATGATCGGGACTAGATTGTAACTTAGCGATCGGGATTGATGGAGACCTATGACCTATCCCCGAAATAGTGTTGAAAAGTGATGTAGATCTAACTAGTTTTTTCTTTTCATGATCGAGACTTGAAAACCTTTTTTTTTAACAAAAAGCCTTGTAGACCTACCTAAACTTTCATAATATCGTGATCGAGAGAGACTTCTGACTTATCATACTTGTTCAACGGTTGTTTTCTTCCTATGCGGAAAATTGTCATTAAAGTGGAACAAATGCGGGTATTTTGGTCGTTTTAGCTTAATGTTATTATGAAAGTGATTTTTTTTTTTCTTAGAAAACTCATGTTTTTCGAATTCCATTGCAACGTTGCTCTTGCTCGTTGTGTCAATGAGTTAAACGAGCATATAGATACACAACTAGATTAGCCTACATTTCCACTGCAGCACATCACATTTTGGTCTTCTTGCAGGCTGATTTGTTAGGCAATCCTGTTGTAAGGCCGGCTGATATCGAGACAACGGCACTTGGGGCCGCTTATGCAGCCGGGTTGGCCGTGGGCGTATGGACGGAGGAGGAGATATTTTCTTCAGCCGATAAGATGAAGAAAGCCACCACCTTTCATCCAGTTATGGGGGAAGAAGTAAGAAAGAAGAAAGTGGAGTCATGGTGCAAGGCTGTTACCAGAACCTTTGACTTGGCTGATCTTTCTCTGTAAGCAGTTCACAGATTTCATGTGTCTTCTCAAAGAATGCAATAAAACTCTTGAATTTGATATCCTTACATTTCTGTCTTTGTGCAAACAGACATTATTAAAGATGGATCAATTCTTAGGATGTGTGAAACTGTGAATGATAAGCTACTTGTTTATTTTACTGATGAATAATTACTGGATCTCTTTTCACTTGAGACTGTTAATATCTGCTCCAGTAGCAACACTTCAGATCGGGAATCCGAATCTTCTATTTCATATCGTGTTTTTAGGATAGCATTATCTAAAAAGACTAATAATGGTGCACTTGCATAAATAAAATACCTTTTTATTAGATTGAGTTAACATTTAAATACAAAATCAAAAAATTTATAGTCTTCTAGTTCACAATCTGATATATTAATTATTGAATTCGTAAAAAATCCACATTATTTAATAATATGTGAATATAATATAAAATAACTTCAATAAATTTATCAAATAATTAGTCTTAAATATGAATCAATTACCAAACAAGAAATCAAATAATTCGAATATAATGGTTTCACGATGCAAATCGGCCAGAAGTAGATAAGGCAACTATTCTTATTTATTATATTAAAATTAACAAAGAATAATAGCCTATATCCTATTCAAAAACCAAAATTTCTCTACAATAAATGAATGTGCAGGGAAAAAAAAGTCATAACTCTGTTTTAATACTATCTAATTCTGAAGGAGATTCAGTGAGAGATACCATAGTAGTTGGATGTTGAAGCCAATCCTTTGCACAGACAATAGCCTGAAGTGTTTTAGGTCTCAAAGAGCTCATGTAGCCATCCATCTTCCTCTCCCCCGACTCGAAAACCGACTCCGGCGGCACGCTCGACACCGGAATAGACAGCACATCAGAAGCCAGCTTGGCCAATGTAGGAAACCTTGATCTGTTCACTCTCCACCAACCCAATACATCAAAATCTTGCACGCGGGGAAGAACAGATTCCTCCAGATACTGGTCTAACTCGGTCTTCACCCGTGTATCCCCAACGATATCAGATATATCCACATCGAAATCGAAGCCATCGTCATCCGTGATAAGGCTGTCTTGTTGAGACACCTCCTCTGTTTTATCCATATGCTCCCTGTCTTCTTCTATCATGGGGGTTGAAAGGGATTGCATCACGTAGTCGAGGAAAAGATCGTGCAAACCCTGATCGACTACCTTGATCCATGAATCGGCATCCTCACCGTATATCCTCGAGAAGCTAAACTCTACGAACTTCATCTTGAACCTTGGATCCATCACTACAGCAATTGCTAAAACAAGATTGCAATCTTCCCAATATAAGGTAAACTTTTCCAGCAATGGTCTTGTAAGCGTTCTAACAAAGAAATCAATACTGCCGGCACCATGCAATAGTTCAAAATAGATTTTCCAAACCACATCGAAGAATGAATTTGTGGTTGGATATACCGGTGATGTTAGTAAGCTGGCCGCCTCGTAAAATATCTTCAAGTATGAACACAGAGTTTCCACATGTTCCCATTCTTCCATGGAGAGTATAGACTTGTAATCTGGATCATAAGTATCCAAGCAATAAAATACTTCCTTCAGTTCAGAAGCAGCCACCAGCATCTGGTATGTTGTATTCCATTGCATCAAGTCATCAATGGCCAAGTTCTTTGTACTCGGAACTTGAAGCTGCTGTTTCAGTTTCAAGAAAATCTTTTCGTTAGCATCGGAAGTTTTTACGTACTTCACACTCTGTCGTACTTTCTGAACGGTCTCCCCCATACAACCTATCGCATCCTGTGCTAAACTCCTCAATGTACGAGCATAGCAGCTGTTAATTAACAGCTGACCTTTGAGAAAATCGGAGTTCTTGATCGCTAGTAGATTTCTGAGATTTTCTCTAGCACTTTGATCGATAAGGTCAAGATTAACGGTAAATAGCTTTTCCTCAATGCCCCAATCGCCTAAGCAAGCAGTAATAGCATGTGTGAAGGCTGTATTTGAATCTGGAAATTGTTCTACTATAACATTGAAGATGCGTCTTTGCAATTTCCAATCATGGTCGGTAAAGTGACCGGTTAGGATTACATAAGCCAAGCTCTGATCTGAAATATATAAATCCACCGTAAGGCTTACCCGTCCTGGAATCCCACTAACAAGGTCCGAAAGCCTCTGCTTCTCTCTCAAGTAAATGCCCATAATTTGCTCGTGCAATATGCTCTCACTTGGAATGTTATACTGAGGTTGAAGACTCCGAGAAAAATATACAAAACCAGAGTGTTCAACCATGCCAAGAGGATAATTATGCTGAATTACCATTTTTGCAAGGTTGTAGCTGCAGCTATCACTATCAAAATACGTGCTCGTAACTCCATTCGAAGCATGGCAGCGCTTTCTTGGTATGTTAGTGCCATTCACAGGCGGTGCTACATGCGGAATCACTTGGTTTTTTTCCTGCTTGGTCCGGCCAACAGGGCAGATTCCCAAAGCAATATGACGTTTCAGATGACTCGTTCCAGCAGCTTTTGAACCTGATATATAAGCAAACGATTTTCTACATTGGTTACAGAACGCCCTGACACAATCAGGATTAACAGTCTCGATTGTGAAGTGTTCCCAGACCATGGACTTTTTCCTCCTCCGTTTATTTGGCTGGGCATCTGATTCGGGGGAACCACTTTGATTAATAGATATGTCCATTTTATACATCCTGTTATCATATAAAAGAAGCCAAGATCATTAGTAAACCACATGTTTAACTGGATGAAAGAAATGTCTATCTACAATACTACTTTGAAGGTTAATAAAGAACATATGATACCATACAGTACAAGGAAAAACAGACAAATATTTGGTAAAGAAAACTATTGAAATGTGTAAAGAACCGAAAGAAGTATAAAAGATCATTCGTGAAATACATGTTTATTTAGACGAAGGAAATGTCTACAATACTACTTTGAAGGTTACTAAAGAAAATATACCAAACAGTGCAAGAAATACAGTGCACTAATACTTGATTAAAGAAAACTATAGAACTGTAAAGAAATGACAAGATGGAGCTTAATCCTAACACAAGAGTATCCATTAAGGCTTTGAGGCATTCCTTTCTAAATCTCCAGAAATAAAGTCTAATCATGGTATTCGGAATATACAGCTTAGATATATGCATAAACGCAATACCCGAACTCCAGAAAAAAAAACCAGCCAATAGTAGAAACTACATCCCTTATTTCTACAAACACATTAAGAAAGTAGCACTCGTCAATATAAAAATACAAAACACATAGAGCTTACTCTCTGCACACAAAATACAATCTTTCCACAAAAACAAATACACCAATTTATGCGGTAAATCCAGATAAACGACATTTAAATACACAGAAAACATAAAAGAATGCGTTTTTTACGGATAATAATACAACCTTTGCCCAGAATTTACACCGCGTATGCCGTATAATCAATAAATTGTTTAAATACGCATATGATCATCAAACCGAAGAACAACGCTATAAAAAAAAAAGAAGAAAGCTTGAATTAAAAAGATTAACCCGAACGCCAGAAGCCCTAACTCCTCCGCCATTGCGCAAAAGGGGGGAGAGAACAACCAAAACAACAAAACCGCGAAAAACCTCATTCTCGCTCGAGATTGTGAAAAAAAGAATCGAATAAAGCAACAAGAAAAGCCGATAAACACTTACTTCAGCGACGAAGCGATATTCTCCGCCACCGGAAACCCCCGGGGTTTAAGGTTTTACGAATTCCGATAGTTCTTTTACAGAGAGAGGGAGAGAGAGAGGATGGGCTGCTAAACCCTAGTGGACTTTGTGATGGCGGCCTATTAGAAGATGGACTCCTTTTATGTATACCTAATTTCAGGTCCATGATATTAGGAAAAAGTTATGTATCTATCCTGACCGTCCGATCAGAAAATCACTTTCTTTAGATTAGAAAAAAGCCGCTCATCTCGTACGGCCGCGTTTGCTTATCTGTATTTGGCTTGAGAAGGCGCTGTTTGGTTAATTTTGATTAAAATAATTAAAATCATGAGTTAAATGGAATTAGTAATCAGAAAAATTACGTTAAACCTCTCGCTAAGGTCTGTGAAGCTTTTTTATTTACTAAATTATAAAATCAAATATAAAATTAATTAATTTAAATATTATATTAAAATTCGTGTCTATTAAAATGTATATGACACGATATTTTAAATATCTTGTCTCCTCAAATTATCAGACACAATATATTAAAATTTATTGAAGTGTTCGTGCAAGTGACCTTCAGAATTAATTTTCACGTTGCGAATTGTCTCTCCAATTAGTATTATTGAATAAAACATTTAAGATTTCAGCATCCATTGTCGATCAACGATAAAAAAAATTGTAATTAGACTTGGTAATTCTTTTGTTTTTGAACAGAGATAAGTGACTTTTACAGAATTAATGCAAATACTTATCATAAACACTTCTTATTTACTGTTGCTTAAAACTGAAAATATTTATTTTTAGCAAAAATAAGGGATTTTTTTTGGTACTAATAATAAAAAATAGATACTTGCTCCGTCATTATTAGTATCAAGTTTTTTTTCGATACGAAATTTAGAAAATATGCGATAAAATATGAGAAATGAGTGGATAATAAAGTAGAAAAATATGTGATAAAATATGATAGATGAATAGATAATAAAGTAGGAGATAAAGATGATTATGATAATAAGAGAAGATGAGCGAGATAATGAGAATAAATGATAAAATAAAAAAACTGAGATGATAAGTAGAAGAGAGAAATAAGTATAATAAAATATGAGAAATAAAATATAAAGTAGGAGAGAGGTGGTAATTTTTTTTATCAATTTGAGACGTTTTACCACTTATAATGGAACCAAATTGGGGGAAGATCGTCATTAATAATGAGATGAAGAGAGTATGATTTAAACAGAAAAATGACGTTTGTGAAATTCCATTTTGCCACGTCTACAAATTTTTAAGAAATTAAAATGTGGTACGAACATTTTGATGAAGAAATAGAGTCCACAAAATTATTGCATTTAACGGCTCATTTTAGAAAATTATCAACAACCAAGCTAATAACCCTAATGGAAAGACCAATTTTGCCTAAATTTAAAATTTTAGGAATAGATTTAGCCAAAAAAATTTAATTGAGAATTAATTTGGTTAAAACTCGCAAATTTGAGGACCATTTGCCCAAAATATAAAACAAGAGAACAATTTTGCTAGGAGAAATAATTTCTCGAAATCTTAAACTGAAAGAAAATTTATTTGAAATACAACTTTGGACCCAGAATTCCTTCAACAGGGTAATCATAAACATGTAGCTCTGTGTTGAACAACTACTGCACAAAATCAGAATATATCAGGATGGAAATGCCCAGGAATGGAGGTACGCTGTTCCGCCTGCCGCAAATGCATTGCCAAAGCATAGTTGTTAACCTGCAGGACGGCGGGACGAGCATTTATAACTATTCTTATATCAAGAGTTTGATTTTTTTTTTTATGAGTTAAGTGTGTTAACCTCAAGAGTTCGGATCTGTTCTTGATATTGAGTAAGCAGCTGCTTCAGTTGTTGCACCTCTCCGTGGCTCTCATCGTGCTCCCTTTGGCGTTCGTGTTGGATGGATACAGCCCGTTTGAGGATGGCGTTGTCTTTAAGAAGTGCTTCGATTTGTTCCCTCAGCATCATGTGTTCCTGAAAGCATAAGATGGTTGTGAACGCAATAGAAGTTGTCTATTTGCTCACAGGAAAGTAGTAATTATTTGTAAAGCAAGGCAAGCAGCATTTGCATCAATATGTTATATTCTAAAACAACAAAAGATCAATTCATTCAAGTAGGACTACAGATTGGCTTTTTCACATCTCAGATGTTTATTTATGATCGCATCAATACGTTATATTCTGAAACAACAAAAGCTCAATTCATTCAACTAGGACAATAGATTGGCATCACAACCTACTTTTCTGCACATCTCTAATGTTATATTTAGAATCCACACTACTTGCATCAACACATTATATTCCGAAACAGCAAAATACTTCGACAAAGATTAATTCATTCAACTAGGACTATAGATTTGCATCACAGCCTACTTCATTGCACATCTATAATGTTTATTTAGAATCATACCACTTGCATCAATCAATATATCAACATTTAGAATCACACAACTAAAGAACGAGGCTGACCTTGCGAAAACCTTCTGCCACCTTAGCACCAGCCTGAACACTGATGGATTTCACCAAACTGTCTAAAATATGTGCTGCCCGAGATTTAGCATCATCGACGCTAGTGGCAGACGCCATCTCCTTCACGATTAAGTCCACGGCTGCATCTAGTGGCACATCACCTACCAACAATGTATACAAATATCTGTTATATTTTTGAGAAATTGAATAGTAACACCAAAAATTATCAAAACAAAGTCGAGATGTAAACAATATGCACATACATTAATCTTTAGAACATCATGCATTGTGATTAAAAAAAGAGTTAAATATACCTTTACCTATAATTATTTTCTCTTCAGCACTTAAGGCCGCCTTCTGCTTCTCACCTGCAATACGGAGCTCATTGAGACTATTGATAGCTGAATTTAAATCATTGCCAGCCTCTTCCAGTGCCTTCTCAAGTACCTGAAAAGGTTAACAAAGAAACGATCAATGGCTGCTGACGTTCAAGAGAGTTAATCAAATTAAACTAATAAAAATTCACCAATTATATACAGGAAAAATTCTCAAGCGACTCAAGGTCCAGGTCCAAGAAATTAACAATTAACATGAGCGATCATATACGTGTTCATCCTTAATAAATAGAAATTTATACAGAACAGAAGCAAAATTATGCGAACATAAAGATAGCGAACATAGATTTAACCTACATAAACATAACGCATCATATGTTAGCATAGCCCTAAACTTCATCAATCTGAAAAATTCTAAAAAACAACCTGAATTTCGAAATCAGGAAACAAAGACTTGAGCTGATTAACGAAAGTCGGCTGAAACGGCGGCGAGTAAGTGAATCGGCCAGGCGAAGAGCACCGGAACTTCTTGTGAGGCGGCGTAGAAGATAGCGTCGGCGACCCTGCCGCTGATTCTAGATCCTCGAAGAAAGATCGTTTCCCGCAAACCATTGCCGACATTATTACGGATAGCAAACTGATAGAATTCCCTGCTTCCTCTTCACCCAATTCAAGGGGAAATCTTGCTAGGGTTTCTACTCGTTCAACAGATAAAAAGATTTTATTTCCTCTTGGCGGTGGTGGTAGTCTATTTATATAGGCGCGGAATAGATGGTAGTCGGCGAACAAGAATTTTTAAAATTGGTTAATAACAGCACGCGATCTCGTTGCGCGTCGAACAAGTTTTAAATTATTTAAACTAAAAATAAGAATTGTTAAATAATTAATCCTTAAATTTTAAATTAAGTTAAATTTCAATAAAGTAAGTTATAAAGATTTTATTTCCTCTTGGCGGCGGTGGTGGTCTATTTATAGATGCGCGGAATAGATGGTAGTCGCCTAGTCGGAGAACAAGAACTTTTAAAATTGGTTAATAACAGCACGCGATCTCGTTGCGCGTCAAATAAGTTTTAAATTATTTAAACTAAAAATAAGAATTATTAAATAATTAATCTTTAAATTTTAAATTAAGATTAAATTTCGATAAAGTAATAATATCATTTAGATAATAATTTTTTAGCACCAAATTTGGGCCAGTGTACTAAAGTAATAATTTCACTAAATGCATTATGTAATAAAAAAGTGTAAATTTTTAAGGTTCTAATAAAAATATAAATTAATAATTATTGATTTGAGAAAATATATATATATATATATATACAATTATAATATTACAATAGTACAATAATAATTTTTAATTATAGTTATTTTTTTCTTCACACATAAACTAAAATTGTCATCATTAACCTTTTGCAAAGTATAGCCAACTTCATAATATTTTATTCCTATTGTAGCAAGTAATTATTAGGTGATTATTGTTTGAAATAAATTTTTTAATGACATAAATTAGAATAAATGGATATACTCTTCATCATCATTATTGTTCATAAGTGTTTGCATCATTCTCGATAGCTAAAGAATCTTAAACATTCATGGCATTTATGTAGCGTAAATTAGAGATGATATTATCTAATGTTTAAGATCTTTATCTAATTCAAAGACTTCAGTTTCGATAGATCATTTTCTGTTGAACGAATCTTGCAATGACGAAAACATATTTCTATGGATAATTTTAATATAAGCAAAAATAAACTTTTTATTTTTTAATGTATATAAACTTTGTTCTTTTATAAAACTATTGATTTTTTCTAAAATTGAATAATTTGACTTGTATTATAATTAATGCATATTCTCATTTTAAACACGATTTTACAAAAGAAAATACTAAAACTAACTATTTTAAATGTTTACACGAACTAAGTTATTAAAAAATTAAGTTTAATACACACATTTAACTCATTTTATATCGTAAATCTTTCTCTAAAGTAATAAATATTCATTTATCGATAATAGAATAATTTATTCATTTATCGATAATTGAATAAATTCGCTAAATGAATATATTTTTTCGGTCCAAGTATATTACTTCAAAGAGTTTTAACTGTAATGCTTAAAAAGTAATTATTCACCTTCTATATAATCAACTCTAATTGGAAATTTTAATTTTAATATTAAATAAAAGTTGGTAAAGTAAAATTGAAGGGAAAGGTGGAAAATAAAATAAAATGAATAAATATGAGATGGCACACAATAATTATTGAATAGAGGCTCTTGCAAAAGTTTACATGAAAACACATAATTATGTGTTATTAGTGATTTAGATAAGAAAAATACCCACTCTTTTTTTTTAAAAAAGCATCAAAATATAATCAAGTTTGAGTAAATTATCGTATCTACACCAAAATTGTTGAAAATGATCAAAATCAATTGTAACTTCTTGATCGAAACTTTTGACATGTGATCGAGATTTTTGAATTATTTAATAAATAACTAATTATAAATGAGAATATTTTAGTCATTTCGATTATATGATAAATGGTGCCTAATTTTTGTATTCTCTTTACTTTATTTTCTACCACAAACATATAATTTAGTTGATAGTGATAGATCTAAGGTTGAATTTATTCTCCAATGCCCCTAAACCAAAACCACAAGCGCTAGCCAAGCCATGTAGGGCTGCATAGAAATTAAGACCAAGCTAGAGGGAGCCACGTCATCATAGAAGTGCAATAAGAGCTCAGAAACGTTAAAAGCAAGTAGCGTTTTCCACCAAACTGAATACAATGTGATATGAAAAAAATACAGAGTGAATACAAGGCAGAAGTAAAAATCTGATAGATAGCCATAAAGAAACTCTTCCATTGCTTCCAGCAATGGATATGCAGTATGCCGAAAGGCCACCCGTGCAACACCGGTAGCCTTCTCTCAAGTGCATCCGGCTCCAAAACATACGCCATCGGGTTAAGATATGTCCGTTCAACAATTCAAATCCACCTCTGATCAAAGACAAGCAGCAAGTTGCAGTTAGTGAACTAGAATGATCCTTTGCATAGTCTACATGTGTTTGGACAACAAAACCGAGTTATCCAATGGAAAGCTCGGGGGAAAAGTCGAAAAACCTCCCCGGATTTAGATGAAATTGCGTAAAACTACCGTGTGTTCATTTTTTGCACCAAATACCATGTGTTCTTTGCAATATTGCACGAAATAGTATGTGCAAAAGAATTACATTTTGCTCTTTTTGTATGACAATTTTTAACACATGGTGTATTTCGTCCAAAATTGTTTGTGAACACACAAGACTTCATGCAACATTATTTAAGAACACAGGGTGTTTCATGCCGCATTGTGTAAGAACACGGGGTATTTAGTGCAAAAGAACACAAACGCATGGTATTCCGTGCAAACTTATTAAGAACACGTGTATTTGATGCACAGAAGAAAAAAGGTTGTTTTACGTAATTTTACTTGAACACATGTTTTACGTAGTTTTTCGGAGAAAACTCCATAAACTAGACGTGCAGAGGGTTTTCGTGCATTCGCATAAATATGAGACTAGCAAGCAAACATGTATTATAACAATGCATGCTATTCAAACAAAAGGGAGTAAGGATCAAAGAAGTAGAGACAAATGAAGTTTCAAGTACCATGTAATGCAATTCTGTTGACGAGGTTCAACCAGTATGTACAGCGGTTTTCCATCCAACCTTTTTCGTCCCTATAAAATATAAAAACAACAAGATTCATGCCCGGTTGAAGTTACATCGAAAGGAGGGATTATCAAATGGTATTCATATTACTATCTCACAATGAAGGAGTAGTGAAGAATAAAACCTCACTCATTTTAAGTCGGAGTTTTATAATTACCTCTACCTCCGGTAATCCAATAACGCATGCACACTCAACCACCTCGGCCCCAGCTCGTTCTAGACAATAAAAAAGCATTGATGTAAGCAGTTTTGAAGTAAAGAATATAACTATGAAATGGAAATGGAAATGCAGAACTCCCACCTAGGAGCCTTATGGCTGCAGAGAGTGTCCCTCCTGTGGCTACTAAATCGTCAATAACTAATGCGCGTTCTCCATTTTTAACAGATCCCACGTGCATTTCAAGACGATCATTACCATATTCAAGCTCATAAGATTCAGAAATGATAACACCTGAGTTATAAAGATTCTGTTATTCTCAAAACTCGATACAAGAAATTAAAACTCATGAGCATTTTCACCTATTTGAACTCCATTTTCAGTTGATTCAATTTCCTTACAAGAACGTTTGAAATAAGAATAGTGAAATAAAGCTTTAAATCATGAAGATGTATTAGTCTCCAAATCCTAAGGCTTTAGTCTGCCTATATAAACTTGATCTCAAATTGGGACTAATAGACTCTCAAGAAAAAACCGGCCCTTGATTATATTCGAGTTCTTGGATCGTATTAACAATTAGGCCATTAAATTACCCTAATTTAGGCTGTAATACAAGCATTAGATCCCTTTTAACAGTTTTACCTGGAAGCTTCCGTGGTTTCCTTAGAGGAATAAATCTAGCACCGATTTCCAATGCAATAGCAGGAGCAAATATAAACCCTCTTGCTTCAACTCCTACAGAGAGAGAGAGAGAGAGAGAGAGAGATTTAGTTTGCAATTTCAGCAAATCATTAGCATTTTCTGATCATTCTACACAATTGAGTAATCAAAAACAAACTATTATCACAAATCATCTCCAATTGAATCCACAACATTAGCCAAACCTTCTCTAGCTCTTAAATATACACATGTTTGATGTTTCAACAAAACCCAAACAAATCCACTACTTTTCCTCAAACAATAATTTATGAATAAAATTGCATTTATGAATGCATTTTGATCACTACTTAGCCAATAACTTCTTCAAGAATTTCATCTCAGAACTTCAACATCACTAGAAATGCAATAAAATTGCAGATAAAATTCAAAATCAATCATTACCAGCAACAACTGAGATGCCCATGTTTTTGTATCTGTCCACAAATATATCAATAGTGTCCCTAAATACTCTGTGATTGGAGACAAGTGATGTTATGTATTGAAACATAATTCCTGACAGAAAAAAAAAATATACATATTAGTACTATAACTCAACTAAAGAGCAAATTTTTTTTTCAAGAATTCAAGAACATTCACAAAATTAATCGTTCTCAGTTTAAATAAAATGGAATGTGAAAATTATTTAATCTTTATATTAGACAGTAAAATTTCAAAAAAATAAAATAAAAAATAGTACTCAACTAAAGAACACAAATTTCCTAAAAAATTCAAGAACTTCACAAAAATTATTGTTCTCAGTTTAAGTGAGATGGAATGTGTACAAAATCTAATCTTTACATTAGACAATAGATTTTGAAAGAGAAAATAAAACACATACCTGGTTTCGGAAAGTTGGGCACAACACTAATTGCTTCAGAAATGCCTTGCAATCTTGGGTCGCCCCTTAATCCATTTTCAGCTGCAAACATCTCTCTATCTCTCTCTTGTGGGTGTTTAGAACCGCTATTTTGCTTCTTTAGTTACAAAAATTTGTTACAGAGAGAACGTTTTGTTACAGAGAGGCGGAGTAATTTAAAGACTGCATCTTTGGTTGGACAAAAGCTCCACAGAGTAACTATACACCTTCTTGTCTAGGATAAAAGTTATGTTTTTTATTAATTTTTTTTTTTCAAGATATTGTGGTATAAGATAGAAGTTGTCTATAAGACCTTGTGGTCTAGGATAGAAAAATTCCTGAAGAAGATACAACTCTTCAATGGTGCTATTATTTATGCACCAACTAATTTATTCAAATTATAAAAATATAAAAAAAATAAATAAATCTGCATCTTCCCACTTTATAATTTCGATTTTTTAATGATTTAAAGAAATATTTGGGCTGGATTTTTTTCATGTTTTTAATGGCGAATTCGTCGTGGTGCCCTCCGTTCTTTGTCATCACTCGTGTCGGATGTTTTATCCACTTGGAATTTTATAACTAATCTTGATTATCACCCTACGACAAGAACAAGTCAATTTTAATTCGTTAGTTTGCCTTATGATTAACTTTTGTCTCTTATTTCAATCATATTTAAAGTTAATTTACAAATTATAAAAGTATCCATTGTTAGTCTATTTGGTAAAATTGACTAAATTTGTCTTATTTTAGTTCGATAAGCATGTGATAATTCGTAAGACGTATTTGTAAAACTTTGGTTTAAATTTATTTTTAGTCCGTCAATTATTAGTTTATATTAACAAGCAAAAGTCAAACAAATAACTTTTTTTTGCTTGCAACACAAATATAAACATGGCCGGGTTAGATTCATAATTAAAAAAAAAGGAAATAAAAATGATTATTGATCATTGATCTAATAAAACATATGGTCCGATTTCAATGTATTTTGTTCATGTCAATTAAATGCTCTCTAATGTTTAAGATTATCGTATGTATCTATTAAGATCTTCTATTCCACTTTTTCTATCTCAATACATGTTCATCAATAAAATTATAACATGTGTATTTTCACTATTATTGTAAGTATATTAAAATTAAGTTAATTATCTTAATTAATTAATTTTTTTATGCGTATCACTCCTCATTGGTGGAACATATATTGTGTCATCAAAAATGAAATAGAAGATCCAATATGCACCATATCCATGTTAGTTATAATGTAATGCATTGTGTGCACTTGTAATGTACTAGTACATTGTAATTATAAATACATTGTAAATTAATCTATTTATAATATAAATAAATGACAATCATATATTTTTTTAATATGGATAACCTAGATCTATTCCTATATTCTATTTTAAGAATATTTTTTATCGATTTCCTTTATATGCGTATCTATAATTTTTTAATATTTTTAATATATGATTATTGGAAAATAAATTTGACATAATTCTAAATTAAAACTTGAAAACTGTTATAAACTAAATAGAATGAGAGAATAATAGAGAAGACAGAAAATAGATATGATCATCATATATAATAAATTTTATTTACAACAAAAACATGGAGAAATTTTATTTTTTATAATTCTGAATATCTAACGATCTGAAAGGTAACTATTGAGCTAGATGACGTGTCAACGTCACGATATATTTTATCTAGAGTTCAGTATATGAGCAGGAAACGGACAAATAAAGAAGGGGTAAAAGAGTAGTTTCACTATTGGGTTGCTGATTGGGTTGGGAGTACAAGATTAACTGATTAAGTTGTGGGTGGTCCCGTGCGCAACTACGCCAGGTTACGTGGCTAAATGTCATTTGTCGTCAATGTAATGTAAATTTGGGTGTTGGCTAATAAGGTGGATAGTATTTTGTGGATATTAATATTTGTGAGAAAATTTTGGTTTTGGTTATAAAATTTAGACGTGTTCGATTATTTTTTGTTCTATAATATGATAGCGTCCCTTTTAATTTAGGAACTTTGGAAAGTGTATAGTTTTGTTTAGGTGGGAAGTATACTTCATGTACTAATTCCTACTACCTCCGTCCCGTTATTTCTGGTACACTTTCCCAAAATGGCGCGTCCCGCTATTTATGACACACTTTCTAATTTGAAAATAACTATCATTTCTCTCATACTTTATCATCTTATCTATCATACTTTTTCTTACTTTATCACATTATCTCTTACTTTACCATATTTTCACTTACTTTATCATCTACTCTTACTCATATTCTCTCTCCCATTTTATCATCTATCCATATCTCATTCTTAATCATCTACTTTCTTAATTTCCGCGCCTAAATAAAGTGTGTCGGAAATAACGGGACGGAAGTAGTATTATATTATCAGACCAGTTTATAACACCCGCAAAATGATATGTGCATCTCCTTAGAAATGGAGTACCAAATATAGAAAAATAGGCGTATCAAATTTATAATCTATTTATATGAAAAAATGAACAAATGGCACGTAATAAGATTAAACTAAAACTATCTATATTCTATGATCTATAATAATACACCCGTCTCAGTAGAAATGACATGGTTCTTTTGGGCTGGAAAATCAATAAAGTGGTGTTATATGGTGTAGATTGTTTGACTTTTTAATAGTTAATTGTGGTCTACATAATTTTTACAATTTTAGAAAACGTGTTGTTTCTAGTTGGACTGAAGGAGTATTATTTAACTTTCATAATTATTAATTAATGATACGTATAAAACGTTATACTTCTCTATTATTGATTTTTCATAGAGATGTATAAAAATTCAATTCAAGTCATTATTTACAATTATCTTCAGACTGATAAAGATAAATATGAGATTGATAAAGGCGGAAGTTTTTAATCAAGTGCATCATATCGAAAGGCCCACAAGAGCAAGGTACAATACTATTGAAGCGCACGCGTGGTGTACTGTCAACCATGATTACCTGATTATTATTAACTCGGCGATAGCTAATAGGTCCCTAGATTTTCATTTATTTGTTCTACTACTTTATCGAATGAGCGAGTAGTGATTTGTGTCTAAACTTCTTTTTGAGTTTTGGTGCGTTTATTTTAAAAATTGTGAATTTGATTCTTAAATTTATAAATACTTGTAATTTTGGTGTTTTTAATTATTTTAATGAATAAATAATATTAATGGTAATTTAAAGAAGGATAAAATTGCAAGATCATATAATTTTTTTAGAAAATAATCTTTTTATAATATAATATAATTTTAATAATTATAATGATTTTAAAACAATAGGCTATAATAGTTTAATAGTTAATGTTAATATATTTAATGATTTAATAATTTATGTTTTTATTTTCAACGATTATAATAATTTAATAGTTTATTTTAATTTATGTAAATAATATTTTCTTATGTTGCACAAATATTACAATACTAAAATGAGTTTTAAGAACTATGTCTTTATAGAAAATTGAACCATATACATAAAAAAAAATTCTTGGTAAAAAAAATTGTACTACATAAATCTTAACGATATTTAGTTTTTAATTCTTAAGAGTATTCATTCACTAATTGTATTTACTAATAAATTATCAAACAAAATTTAATGGAAAATATTACGTATTTTATGATTTTACCCTTCTCAAAATCATTATGGTATTATTAAATTATTAAATTAATAGAATACATCAAAATCGCAATCATTTCTTAAGTTTGTAGTTATGGGCGGATATGAGGGTACCATGACTTTTTTATATTTCTTAAATTAAACCTCGTTGTTTTGCTCTCTTTTAAAATTATAGATATTTACTATTGGAATGGAGATTTTGTATACACTTGTAAATCATGAATCTGTACATGGTTGTATTACGCTATACAATCCTATGGCAATTGTAGAAAACTATTCTAATATCATGTACAGTTGACGAAAATTCGAATGGTATCAATGCTTTTGTGAATTAGTCATACAGAATGTTTTTTAATCCAATTAACTTCTTGTGGGTAATTTTCAAATGACTACACAAAGCAACATTTGCTTAATCTGCAACGTCGAATGATGATTGCGAGTTGTATTCATTGAAAAAGAGAGTTTCATTACGCACATTTTCAATTTGTGTGTTGATGGTATCAATAATGTTTGGTTATTACCTAGTAGATAAGGCTATCTAGTTAATAGGCTAAGATAAGCATTTGACTCCCTTTTCGGTAAAATGATTGAACAAGTCTTTGATGCATTCAGGGACGAACTCAAGAAGGTTAATTGGATAATTGATACGACTGTTGTACTGGGCTTCAAAATCATGTCTTACTCCATCCGTCTCGCTATTATGTCCCCTTTGGTTTCGGTATGAAGATCAATAAACTTTGTTTAAGTGTATATTTTATGAGTTTTAATTGTATTAAGAATAATTTTCGAGGAGTGGTTGGTGGAAGAAAATGAGAATTTATCCAAATTTTTGCAGAGCATAATTGAGGCAGTCGATTTTTTTTCTTTTTTTTTTCATATTGTATTTTAAAAAATAATCTTAAATTTTCAAAAAGTTAAAAATTATAAATTTTTGAGTACAAAGTGGAATGAAAATCGTATGCAAGATAGATTTTTGGAGAGAGAATGATAATGTGAGGATGAGTATTAAGTAGGATGAACCCACTTCATTTTTTATTTAAGAGTAATTTTTGCTATTTTAGGAAAGATAACTATAATAGTGAGACAACACAATTAGGAAAGTAGGACAGTAATAATGAGACAGAGGGATTATTATTTAAGCCCTATTGAGATTGGACACAAAAATTAAGAAATTTAGTGTAAATGGGGATTCAGTGCACATGTATAAAGTGACTGATGAGTACTTATTTAGATTGATTATGATCAACTCATTTATCTCGAATTCGCTCTATATATTTGAATTTTTTATACGTAACCTTACATCAAAACTATTTCATTTGTATACTGGAGTCAATTATTTTATAATTTTATTAAAGACATATTATCTAGAAATTTCAATTCATATAAAAATTAAATCAAATAGCCAAAAATCATTGGGCCTTATTTTCCATAATAGCCCATAAGTAAGCCCAAAAGGGCCCAAGTATGAAAAAGGCGGTCCTAAAAGGCTAAACCGCCCTCGTCTAGCGTATAAAAATCTACACTGATACTAAGATTTTGCCATTTTCCCTCTCTTCGATCCATGGGGGAGAGAGATTTGAGAGAGAGCGACTGAATTGTTTCACTACCATTCTGAAATTCAAATCCCTAATTCACTATCACAAATCCCCTAATTTTCCAGAAAACCTCCAATCGTGGAGTCTTCAGTGTTTCTGCTAGGGTTTTAAGGGTTTTTAGTTGGATAAAGGGATGTACAACAACGAGCAGGATATGTGGAACAACATGATGAGCAACCCGGCGCCGCCGGGGACGAGCGGGGCGGCAGCTATGCCGCCTGCGCCGCCCGGTACTAGTGGAGTTCCGCCTCTGCCGTCGCTGCCGCCTTCGTATACGGTGGTTCCGACGGAGTCTCAGTTGGATGAGAGAGCGAGGAAGTGGATGCAGCTGAATACCAAGCGCTACAGTGATAAAAGGAAGTTCGGGTTTGTCGAGACGCAGAAGGAGGATATGCCTCCTGAACATGTCAGGAAAATCATTCGGTATGTTGTTGTTTTGGTTTGTAGGTGTTGCTTATTAGTGAGCTGCATCGTGCCTAGAAGGATTTTTGGTACTTTTTTAATGTGGGGGAATTCTTTTTATCCGTTTTCTGTAAGATGTGTTGCCCTATTGTTCGGTTGATGAATTTTGAGTATTTGGTGTCCATTAGGGTTTGCTGCTCTATTTGCATTTTTAATGTCATTAGTGGATGTTTATAAGGTGTCCATTATCCTTTTTCATTTTTTTGACTTGGTTGGTTGATAAAGCTCTAGAGTTGAGGCTGTTATCTGTGTAAAGGACTTGTCTGGCAATTCTAAGTTAAACAATTTGTAGAATATGCTAAATGCACTTGGGTGTTTATGTTATTCATAGTGATTATGTATTCTATTTGGCTATTGGGTGTGTGGAGATAGTTTAATCCATTTTTTTATACTAATAGAATAGGTGGAAGTTAGATAAGGTTATGCAGTTTATGATTATGCGTGTGTATGTTCTAATGACATGCTGGTTGTTGTATAGAATTTTGTTCAAGAGCGAGGTGCCCTTGGTCGGATTTGATCCTTTATTTATTGCTTTTTTGAATTGACTGAATATTTGTTCAAATTTTGTGGCAGGGACCATGGTGACATGACGTCAAAGAAGTATCGCCATGATAAGCGTGTCTATCTGGGAGCACTTAAATTTGTGCCACATGCTGTGTACAAACTTCTCGAAAATATGCCAATGCCTTGGGAGCAGGTAAGCTACGTAACTTGTAGTGACAGGATTCGTGGTTGATGAGTATCTTCTGCTATTTTATGCTTTTACTGACGACCGGTTTTGATGGCTTTAGGTCCGTGAAGTGAAGATTCTGTACCATATTACCGGGGCTATTACATTTGTCAATGAAATACCTTGGGTGGTTGAACCAATCTACTTAGCGCAGGTACATATCTTTGTTTTCGTGCGCTGCATGAATTTTTATGTCTTACTTCTTGTTTTACCTTTTCTTGATCCTGATATTTCCTTGTATTTGCAGTGGGGTACTATGTGGATTATGATGCGACGAGAGAAGAGAGATCGTCGGCATTTCAAGAGAATGCGTTTCCCACCATTTGATGATGAAGAGCCTCCATTAGACTATGCTGATAATCTCCTCGATGTGGATCCTTTGGAACCAATCCAGTTGGAAATGGATGAGGAAGAAGACTCAGCTGTTTATACCTGGTTCTATGACCATAAACCTCTTGTTAAAACGAAGCTTATAAATGGACCCAGCTACCGGAAGTGGCATCTTTCACTTCCAATTATGGCAACACTGCATCGGCTTGCTGGCCAGTTACTCTCTGACTTGATTGATCGTAATTACTTCTACCTCTTTGACATGGAGTCGTTCTTCACTGCCAAGGCTCTGAACATGTGCATACCTGGTATGTTTGATGCTAAACCTGATTTTATTCTATTAAGAATTTTTTGCTAGTTTCAAATTTTAATCCTGCGCTATGATTATACTGGTTCTGTGACAGATAATTTCAATTGTTAACTTCCTTTACCTTTTGGTTTTGCCTAAGTTGAATAATCTTGATAATTTGCAGGTGGTCCTAAATTTGAGCCTCTATATAGGGACATGGAGAAAGGCGACGAGGACTGGAATGAGTTTAATGACATCAATAAACTTATCATTCGATCACCCCTTAGGACAGAATACAGGATTGCTTTCCCCCATCTTTATAATAATAGGCCTAGGAAAGTAAGGCTTAGTATTTATCACACACCAATGGTGATGTACATAAAAACCGAGGATCCTGATTTACCTGCTTTTTATTATGATCCTTTAATTCATCCCATTCCAAGTGCAAATAAAGATAAAAGAGATAAGAAGGCCTATGAAGATGAAGAAGATGATGATTTTGCTTTGCCTGAGGGTGTTGAACCATTACTTATCCGTACTCCCATATATACTGACACAACTGCTGCTGGTATTTCACTACTGTTTGCCCCACGACCCTTCAACATGCGATCCGGACGGATGAGGCGTGCAGAAGATATACCTCTTGTATCTGAGTGGTTCAAGGAACACTGGTAAGATTTGTTCCAGTTCCTGTTAATTCACACGGACTAGCTTTGTTCTGAAGAGTTATTCATCTTATCTTTTCATTCCTTTTTTGGCAGCCCTCCATCATACCCTGTCAAAGTTCGTGTCAGCTACCAAAAACTGTTGAAATGCTTTGTGTTGAATGAGCTACATCACCGACCACCCAAGGCTCAGAAGAAGAAGCATCTATTCAAGTCCCTCCAAGCTACAAAATTCTTCCAGACTACTGAACTTGATTGGGCTGAAGCTGGTCTTCAAGTTTGTAAGCAAGGGTACAACATGCTGAACCTGCTGATTCATAGAAAAAATTTGAACTACCTTCATCTCGACTATAACTTCAATTTGAAGCCTGTGAAGACTTTAACCACTAAGGAGCGTAAGAAGTCACGATTTGGTAATGCTTTCCATCTTTGCCGTGAAATCTTGCGATTGACGAAGCTTGTCGTTGATGCAAATATCCAATTCCGGTTGGGAAATGTCGATGCATTTCAGTTGGCTGATGGGTTGCAGTACATCTTTTCACATGTTGGCCAGTTGACGGGAATGTATCGGTACAAGTATCGGTTAATGCGGCAGATTAGAATGTGCAAAGACTTGAAGCATCTGATCTATTACCGATTTAATACTGGACCGGTTGGGAAAGGTCCTGGTTGTGGTTTTTGGGCACCTATGTGGAGGGTGTGGTTGTTTTTCCTTCGTGGCATAGTTCCTCTTCTGGAAAGGTGGTTAGGGAATTTACTTGCCAGACAGTTTGAAGGAAGACATTCTAAAGGAGTGGCCAAAACTGTAACAAAGCAACGTGTTGAAAGCCATTTTGACCTAGAGCTTCGTGCTGCTGTCATGCATGACGTTCTTGATGCCATGCCAGGCAAGATTCTCTTTTTTGTATTTGTTCCTTTTCACTTACTTCCTTTCTGAGCTACGATGTGAACTTTTGATTATTTTGCTAAAGTGTAAATGCTCTTTGATCCATTGTAGAGGGTATTAAGCAAAATAAAGCAAGGACCATTTTACAACATTTGAGTGAAGCATGGCGCTGCTGGAAAGCAAATATTCCTTGGAAGGTACCAGGTCTGCCTGTTCCAATTGAGAACATGATATTACGTTATGTAAAATCCAAAGCTGATTGGTGGACCAATGTTGCGCATTACAATCGAGAAAGAATTAGAAGGGGTGCCACAGTAGACAAGACTGTTTGCCGTAAAAACCTTGGTAGATTGACTCGACTTTGGTTAAAGGCAGAACAGGTGTGTTTCACCATTATATATTCACTTGGAGTTGGAAACTCACAGTTTGTTTTTTTCTACAGTATTTTTATTGATAACTTTTTGGTCACTCACTTTGCAGGAACGACAGCACAACTACTTGAAAGATGGTCCATATGTCACACCTGAAGAAGCAGTGGCCATATATACGACTACTGTGCATTGGCTGGAATCTAGAAAATTCTCTCCAATTCCTTTCCCCCCATTGTCCTACAAGCATGATACAAAACTGCTCATCCTCGCTCTGGAGAGATTGAAGGAGTCTTATAGTGTTGCTGTTAGGTTGAACCAGTTACAGAGAGAAGAATTGGGTTTGATTGAGCAGGCATACGATAACCCTCATGAGGCCTTGTCGCGTATTAAACGTCATTTGCTTACACAGCGTGCCTTCAAAGAAGTAAGTGCTTGATGAAGCTTTCCATTTAATCAAGTTTGTGGCCCATACGTTGGTTCATGTTATGCTTGTTATGCTTAAATGACTGAATTACTATCTTTATCCTTAATATGGTCCCTATTTTAAAAGCATTAACTAAACACCTGATATGTTTGCAGGTTGGCATCGAGTTCATGGATCTATACAGCTATCTGATTCCAGTTTATGAGATTGAACCTCTTGAGAAGATTACTGATGCATATTTGGACCAATATCTCTGGTATGAGGGTGACAAACGTCATCTTTTCCCGAATTGGATTAAGCCTGCAGATTCGGAACCACCACCTCTGTTGGTTTACAAATGGTGTCAAGGTATAAACAACTTACAAGGCATATGGGACACTAGTGATGGGCAGTGTGTTGTGATGCTTCAAACTAAATTCGAAAAGTTTTTTGAGAAGATAGATTTAACCATGCTCAACAGGTACGTAAAAGTGGATCCTTTGGTCCTTTTACAAGCAAATGAATTTCTGCATATCTAAGAAACTGATTTTATCCAATGTCTGCAGGCTTCTACGTTTGGTTCTTGACCATAACATTGCTGATTATGTCACTGCAAAGAACAATGTCGTTTTATCGTACAAGGACATGAGCCATACAAATTCTTATGGTCTCATACGTGGTCTCCAGTTTGCTTCATTCATTGTGCAGTACTATGGGCTTGTTCTGGATCTTTTGCTTCTTGGTCTGACACGAGCTAGTGAAATAGCTGGTCCACCTCAAATGCCTAATGAGTTTATTACTTATCATGATACTAGAGTTGAAGCTCGGCACCCGATCAGACTATACTCCAGGTACATTGACAAGGTGCACATACTGTTCCGCTTCACTCATGAGGAGGCTCGGGACCTTATCCAGCGGTATCTTACTGAGCATCCAGATCCCAACAATGAAAACATGGTCGGGTATAACAATAAGAAGTGTTGGCCAAGAGATGCTAGAATGCGACTCATGAAGCATGATGGTAGGTGTTGTTTTTGGTTATACTGTACCTTGAACTTATGTTTCACTTTTAATCTGGATATCATTGTTTTTGACCTATTTGTTGATTACTATTCTTGTCGGTGTTCTTAGTTAATCTTGGCAGAAGTGTCTTCTGGGATATGAAGAATCGACTTCCAAGAAGTATTACCACCCTTGAATGGGAGAACGGCTTTGTGTCTGTTTACAGCAAAGATAATCCAAACTTGCTGTTCAGCATGTATGTGTAACACTACCTCCAATTGCCCATCTTTTCCAATCTTCTCTATTGACTTCTTAGAATTCTTTAAACTGTTCTGATAGCTGAGAAACATGGAAAAGTAATGAATCACTGTTATGTTTGACAGGTCTGGTTTTGAAGTTCGTATTCTGCCTAAGATAAGAATGACCCAAGAGGCTTTCAGCAATACAAGAGATGGTGTTTGGAATCTGCAAAATGAGCAAACAAAAGAGCGAACTGCAGTGGCTTTCTTAAGGGTTGACGATGAACACATGAAGGTGTTTGAGAACCGAGTCAGACAGATTCTTATGTCTTCGGGTTCAACTACATTCACAAAGATTGTGAACAAATGGAATACAGCTCTGATAGGTAATATTTAATTAGCTTTCTATAGCTTGCTGTTCATGCTCCTTGTGGTAGATTACCAGTCACTTCTTTTGTTCTTGTTGCTGAAAACATCTGTTTTTGCCCACGCAGGTCTCATGACTTATTTCCGAGAGGCCACTGTTCACACACAAGAATTATTGGATCTTCTGGTGAAATGTGAAAATAAGATACAGACACGTATCAAGATTGGACTGAATTCAAAGATGCCTAGCAGGTAATATACCTTTTCTGTTCCTGTATGTTTCATGTTCTTCCTCTCTTTTGATTTCTGAGCTCCCTGAAACTGGGTGTGCAGGTTCCCTCCTGTCATCTTTTACACACCAAAGGAAATTGGAGGACTTGGAATGCTGTCTATGGGTCACATTTTGATTCCTCAAAGTGACCTTAGGTATAGTAAACAGACAGATGTTGGTGTCACACATTTTAGGAGTGGAATGAGCCACGAAGAGGATCAGTTGATTCCAAATCTATATCGGTACATACAGGTATGCCAAGTCCATTGGAGTTTGTTATGCTTTTCTGTTGTCACAGTTACTGATTGCTTGCCACCTCTTCTCTGTGCTAGCCATGGGAAAGCGAGTTCATCGATTCCCAGCGTGTTTGGGCTGAATATGCTTTGAAAAGGCAGGAAGCTCAGGCTCAAAATAGGCGGTTGACCCTTGAGGATCTGGAAGTAAGTTTGATTCATCTACTTTAAAGTGTGCAGCGTTTCTTTCAATACCTGTCTGCGTTGGTTGACAGTTGCCTTTGGAATGATGGAGGTTTATTACCTTGGATGTTATTTGTTCCGTGCACAATTGGTTGTGGAGTCTCAGCTTTTATGTTAACTATCGACACTCATTAATTGAGCTTACATGTTAAATTTTGATGTTCAGGATTCATGGGATCGTGGGATACCTCGTATCAATACTCTGTTTCAGAAGGACCGGCACACTCTTGCATATGACAAAGGTTGGCGAGTCCGGACAGATTTTAAGCAGTACCAGGTCCTAAAGCAAAATCCGTTCTGGTGGACACATCAGAGACATGATGGGAAATTATGGAATTTGAATAACTATCGAACTGATGTTATTCAAGCTCTCGGAGGAGTAGAGGGCATTCTTGAACATACATTGTTCAAGGGGACATAGTAAGTCTTTTGTCTCTATATTTTGCTCTTCTACTTTATGTTGGATTTTTACTTAACTATCATGAGTTAGTGTTGTCATCAGCTAACTAGTTCACGTGGATTGCAATATAGCCATAATATTGTATAGTTAGTATTCATGTTGTTATGATGGTTCTATGTGGCTTGGATTGCAATTGTGAACATTGCAGTTGCATAATATAATTTCCTGTAAATTAATAGTATATGACGTTTCTAACTTGTCTATGTTTGTGGTTAGTTTCCCAACATGGGAGGGGCTTTTCTGGGAGAAGGCCTCTGGTTTTGAGGAGTCTATGAAGTATAAGAAGTTGACTAATGCACAAAGATCTGGACTCAACCAAATTCCCAACAGGAGGTTTACCCTTTGGTGGTCTCCAACTATAAACAGAGCAAATGTGTATGTTGGTTTCCAAGTCCAGCTGGATCTGACAGGGATCTTTATGCATGGTAAGATACCAACTCTTAAGATATCCCTGATCCAGATATTCCGTGCACATCTGTGGCAGAAAATACACGAGAGTGTGGTGATGGATCTTTGTCAAGTTCTGGATCAAGAGCTTGATGCGCTGGAAATTGAGACTGTTCAGAAAGAAACAATCCATCCGCGGAAGAGTTACAAAATGAACAGCTCATGTGCTGATATTCTGTTGTTTGCTGCCCATAGATGGCCCATGTCAAAACCAAGTCTTGTGGCAGAGTCCAAGGATGTTTTTGATCAGAAGGCCAGCAACAAATACTGGATAGACGTGCAGCTCCGCTGGGGTGATTATGATTCCCATGATATTGAGCGCTACACCAGAGCTAAGTTCATGGACTACACGACCGATAACATGTCCATTTATCCGTCGCCAACTGGTATGTTAATCTCTAGTTTGATATAATAATCGAATTTTTTGTTTTTTCCTTGCATCGAGTCACATAGATAATACTCTTTACAGGGGTTATGATTGGACTTGATCTTGCTTATAATCTGCATTCGGCTTTTGGGAATTGGTTTCCGGGTTCAAAGCCACTGATTGCCCAGGCAATGAACAAGATCATGAAGGTAACAATTTTTTTATATACTGTATTATTTTGTGGTCAAGCTGAGGCTAACATAGTTATCTTTTGCTTGCAGTCGAACCCTGCATTGTATGTTTTAAGAGAACGTATAAGAAAAGGGTTGCAGTTGTACTCTTCAGAACCAACAGAGCCTTATCTGTCATCTCAGAATTATGGGGAGATCTTCAGCAATCAGATTATCTGGTTCGTGGATGACACAAATGTGTATCGTGTCACAATCCACAAGACATTCGAGGGAAATCTCACAACGAAACCCATAAATGGTGCCATTTTTATATTCAACCCTAGGACTGGCCAACTCTTTCTGAAGGTTCCTTTCTCATTCCCTTGCCAACTTGGTTTATTTTCTGTGTTTTTTAGGTTTGTGCATGTTTTCACTATCGTTTTTCTATGTCGTATAGGTCATTCACACAAGCGTGTGGGCTGGACAAAAGCGCCTCGGTCAACTTGCCAAGTGGAAAACTGCTGAAGAAGTTGCTGCTCTGGTCCGGTCATTGCCGGTTGAAGAGCAGCCGAAGCAAATCATTGTGACCCGCAAAGGAATGTTGGATCCCCTTGAGGTTCACTTGCTCGATTTCCCGAATATTGTGATAAAAGGAAGTGAGCTCCAGCTGCCGTTCCAGGCATGCTTGAAGATTGAGAAATTTGGTGATCTGATACTGAAGGCCACAGAACCCCAGATGGTATTGTTCAACATATACGATGATTGGCTGAAGACTGTCTCGTCCTACACAGCCTTCTCGAGGCTGATACTGATTTTGCGGGCTCTTCATGTGAATAATGAGAAGGCGAAAATGTTGCTGAAGCCTGACAAGACAATTGTTACTGAGCCTCATCATATCTGGCCAAGTCTAACAAACGAGCAGTGGGTTAAGGTGAGATTGCTGAACTTGGCTTTGCTTCCTTTAGAATATCTTTTCGCTTTTTGGTACTGGTAGAGGGAATGCTGCAGTTTGGTTCTTTCGTCTATATACGTAATCATACTTCCTTTTCTTGACATGTGTAGGTTGAAATAGCTCTCAGAGATCTAATACTTTCCGACTATGCAAAGAAGAACAATGTCAACACATCTGCCTTAACCAATTCCGAGATTCGTGATATTATTCTTGGAGCTGAGATCACTCCACCTTCACAGCAGCGTCAACAAATTGCTGAGATTGAGAAACAGGTATTGATTATCCTCTTTTTTTTTTGGTAAAATATTGTTATATTTTGGTTGTTAATTTCTTTACCTAGTTCCTAAATACGACCGTTTCCGTTTCATCAGGCAAAGGAATCTAGTCAGCTCACAGCAGTGACCACAAGGACCACAAACGTGCACGGTGATGAATTAATCGTCACCACTACTAGTCCTTACGAGCAAGCTGCTTTTGGCTCCAAAACCGACTGGCGTGTCAGAGCTATATCCGCTACCAATCTGCATCTTCGTGTCAATCATATATACGTCAACTCAGAAGACATCAAGGTACTTATATCGTCTGCTCAATGATATCATCGCGTTCGTTTGGAGACTCTCGTGAATAATGGTTTTGATAAACACATTTTGTTGCAGGAAACTGGATATACTTACATCATGCCTAAGAATATACTAAAGAAGTTCATATGCATAGCGGATCTACGTACTCAGATTTCTGGCTACCTCTATGGAATAAGCCCTCCCGACAACCCCCAAGTCAAGGAAATCCGTTGTATCGCCATGCCACCGCAGTGGGGTACCCATCAGCAGGTCCATCTTCCTTCAGCCCTCCCCGAACACGATTTCTTGAATGACTTGGAGCCATTAGGATGGATGCATACTCAGCCAAACGAGCTTCCTCAGCTATCACCGCAGGTTTGTTTATACTTTATACTAACTTCTTTTACATTTTGTGGACGTATGAGAGTTTGTTCCGAACTGTTGAACTTTATGTTGTTTAATTTCTGCATTTATATTCTAATCTTTGTCAAGCATCGTTTTCTCGAGAGGTTTTACGGTCAAGTTATAATCAATCTACTTAGTTAATCCCATTCATCTGTTTTCTTGTCCTAACATTTATAATTTGCTCAATGTAGGATCTTTGCTCTCATGCTAAGGTCTTATCAAACAACAAGCAATGGGATGGAGAGAAATGCATAATACTGACTTGTAGTTTCACCCCGGGTTCGTGCTCCCTAACCGCATACAAGCTGACCCCATCGGGATACGAGTGGGGGAAGAGCAACTCCGACGCTGGAAGCAACCCACACGGTTACCTCCCAACGTACTACGAGAAAGTCCAAATGCTCCTAAGTGACCGCTTTCTCGGTTTCTACATGGTAATATTCTTCTTCGATCCTGATTTCTTCAAATTCTTAGCATCGTTCCTCATGCTATACTTCTGATTTGGCTTGCAGATTCCTGATAATGGTCCATGGAACTACAATTTCATGGGTGTGAAGCACACTGTGAGCATGAAGTATGGAGTGAAGCTCGGTACGCCCCGCGAATACTACCATGAGGATCACCGGCCAACGCACTTCCTGGAGTTCAGCAACTTGGAGGAAGGTGACACTGCCGTGGGTGACAGGGAAGACACCTTCTCATAATTTCTCCTAATCGTGTATTTGAAAGATCTGTTTTTGTACTGCAACTATGAGATTCTGTTGTGATGTAAATATGTAGATGAATTGTCTGTTGCCAACTTGCCATATCTAATGGGATATGCCTATGCATCGTTTTGTAGACTATGGGATATATACACCTAAATTTCTATGGTCTTGAAAGAGATTCATGTTATTGTGAGCTTTTCTTATATAATTCGGAGATAATTTCGATTTTGCACATGTAATGTGGTTTTTATATAATGTTCGTCGTGTTTTGTTTGTCCTATCTTTGGATGTAGAGTGTATTTTATGTTCAAGTTACGGAGGGATGCGTGAAGAATGCACGGGAGAATCAAAGTAGATAATTATTCATATTACAATTATGGGATAAAAAATGGCAGAAATTACAATTCAAGACTAAAATTGAAAATTTGCAATCATTTAAAATCATAGGAAAGCAATACAAATTTAGCATCAATGCTTTTGAGCCCTAAATTCCAACCAAATTCAAGTATCTATACCTCAATATTTCCAATTTCTTGTTTTATCTCCATCTTTTCCGTCATCATCTCCGATCTCCCCTCCAACTCACCGGCTCCGGCAGAGACATTCATCATAGCTGCAACTCCCTCTCCATCTCCTTTAAGCAGTTCAACCACTCGAACCATCGATGGCCGCTTCTCCGGCCGACTACCGGCACAAACAAGTCCAACATGTTGGATTAAACTAAAATTAATTAGTCTAAGCGTCCTTCAAAATGCTAAGTCTTAAGAGTCAAAAGTCTTTCAAAATTCTAGTCCAAGAGTCGTCTAGTATTTTGTATTGGTCTTTAAATATTTCTTGATTTCCATGTCAACCAAGTTGTATAAATATGTGAACTTGGTGTGGCATATTGTGGTGGGGCAAAATTCGTGAGAAATACATTTCCAATTTCTCAAAGCCTTTCAAATATACTCTTTGTTTTTCTACATACTGGTATCAGAGCTTAAGTGAAATGTCCAATAATCTCGTTTCCCTTGTTCCTCGTTTCAATGGTGAGAGGTTTGATTATTGGAGTAATCTAATGAAGTTATGTCTTGAATCTCAAGACTTATGGAGTGTGGTTGACGAAGGTGTCGAAGCGCCGGAAGATGAGGCTCCACTTACTGACACTCTGAAAGATCTTCAAAAATCCAAGAAGCAAAAAGACAGAAAAGCTCTTTTCCAAATCTATCAAGCACTAGAAATTCCTGTTTATGAGAGAATTTCAAAGGTCAAGAGTGCTCGGGATGCTTGGAAAGCTTTGGAGATTACATATTTTGGACAAGATCAAGTGAAGAAAGTTCGCTTACAATCGTTGCGAGCTGAATTCGAAAAGTTGGAGATGAAAGAAAATGAAAAGATCTCTGAGTATTTTATTCGTCTTTCATCCATTTTAAACCAAATGTCTTTCAAATGGAGAAATGGTGGAAACCAAGAGCAGTAGAAAAAATTCTTCGGAGCTTGCCGGTGAAGTTTGACCATATAGTGGTTGCTATTGAAGAATCAAATGATCTCTCTTCAATCTCCCTTGAAGGTCTGCAAGGAAGACTGGAAGCTCATGAGGCCAGACTTCTTCAAAGAAGATCACAAACTAGTCCGTCTAATGATCAAGCCTTAAAATCTCATTTCACAAATGCTAAAGGTTTATCTCGTCGACATGATAAAGGGCACGGTGGAAGTGAAAAATCTGAAGAACCAAAGAAGAATGACAAATCTTCAACGGACAAAGGTAAAGGGCGAAACACCTACAATGGTAAAAAGCCGTACTTTGAGTGTAATTTTTGTCATAAGCCTGGTCATAAGGAAAAAGATTGTTGGGAAAAGCATCCTGAAAAGAAACCAGTGGCTGGTTTTGTGCATAATGAAGGCAAAAGATCTGCAAGAAATGAAACTTTATTAGTCGCTACTGATGGTAGTATTGAAAAGATATGGTATTTGGATAGCGGAGCAAGTCGACATATGTCGGGAGATAAAAATCTATTTTCAACTCTTGTGGAAACTAACGATGGACAAGTTACCATCGGCGATGCCAAGAAGTATAAAATTGAAGGAGTTTGTGAAATCTCGGAGTTTGTGAAATCTCTCTCAAAACGAAGATCGAAAAAGTCGAAAAGATGTCAGAGGTACTCTATGTACCAGGTGTGAAAAGTAACTTCTAAGTGTTGGGCACTTGCTACGTAAGGGATTTTGTTGGATATGAGTCAGTAGATGATACTCAGCTGTTCGTGGTTAAAAGAAAATTGGGGGAAATCATAGTAGTACTATGGAATTGAAGATCCCAAAACCGAGCTGATATCAGTAGTTCAGTGTGTCGTTAGGATTAGCTGATGTATAGGTTAGACTTGTTGTAATCGTTTTTATATTCTTGTCTAAGTCCTGTACGGGGTAATTGTTGAACTGATCTTCTGTCGAAGATACTTTTCAGAACCCCACGTCATCAGAGTAATCACTTGCGTTCTTCAGTCATCAGCTGAATAGACCTCAGTAGAAGCCAATCCAGCAGCTGATAAGTCATCAGCATAAGAACTCATGCAAGCCCGGTACCTTCGCGGTCGCCCGGTGACATACTCGAAGTTACATTCCTTGTCGGCCGACTCGGTCGAAGAAGACAGAGACTTTGCGGTCTTCATCAGATCCGACGTAAAGTGAGCCACTACTTAAGTCTTTTCGAAAGTTCAGCAGAAGATCATACGAGGTTGTTTGAACGGTCAACTCGAACATCCCACCAACCCCCAACCCCGGACAAATGAGAAGCCGCCACCGCTTTACCTGCTCCAAACAGTAAAGCTGCTCTCATGTACAGTAATTAATCGCCTCCGCCGCAACAAGTTCGAATTAATGGCCGTTTTCTTTGGAAGCTTGTGACACGTGGCATCGTCGTCTCCAACGGACATATGCCATAGCTCACAACTATAAATAGAGAAGATTTCGAAGCTCCACAAGAGCGCGAAGCACGAAATTAAAAAGGGAAATTGCTCAAGCTCTCAAACACTCTAGCAACTCAATCAGAATATCCAGCGAAGAATCTGCATTTACTAGAATATTTTTGTGGTTCTTCTCTCTAGAGTCTTTAGATCCCTTTCTTCTCGACCTAAGCTCATTGTCAGATTTATAGCTTAGATTCGAAGGAGTTCATTTTTAGTGAACTGTTCTTATTGTAAGAACTCCTTCATTAGTTGGAGAACTGTTTTCGCCCCCTTTCGAACTTAGGTTTGAATTGTAAAGTCGCTAAGGACTATAACTTAGAAGGATCTGTCCTGTGCACAGGTTCCTTCTTTGCCGAGACTTGCTCAGCTAATCAACAAGTTATCCTGCTCTGTTCAGGACCGTGGACGTAGGATCTTGCGTATCCGAACCACGTTAAACTGCTTGTGTTCTTTACTGTTTTATTGCATACAAACCTTTGAAAATCATAAGTTTGCATAAAACGTATTTCTAAAATCGCACAACCAAAAGAATTTAATCTGCGAAAACACGTTTTCAAAAAGAGACAAACTCCGGGCCCCACACTTATCCGCACACTTAAAGTCTCCGACTGAGTTTCGAAGTACTGACAAAAGTCAGTAGGAGAGCTCGATGGCCGACTCACTCGTCCCGTGATCGAAGGTTTATTTGACACCGTTCATCACCGCAACCAACAACGCTTCACCGACCTTCACCGAGCGTAAGAAACGGTACTCAGTGTATTCACCCCCCCTCTACACCCGATATTTGTCTCCGGACCAACAATTGGTATCGAGCGCGCGGTGCTCAACCGACCACCTGTTACGACATACCGGTCTTCTCGAACTGATCCTTGAAAACGTTTTCTCTGCACAAGCATCTCTTCATTCATCCCTATACTCGTACACATAATGTCTGATATGTCAGGTATCAGGATGGTGCCGATGTTCTCAATAGAGAACTTCACGGTATGACGTGTAAGAATGGAGGCACACCTTACGTCGCTGCACGACAGCATGACTGACGTACTGGAGACCGGACCCATCATTCCAATGATTGACAACGTTCAGTTCGCTGAAGTGGAAGGTGAAGGTGCTCGTATCGGTCCGAAAGTTCCCAAGGACAAATTTGCCTTCACGCCTGAAGAGAAAAAGCTGCATAACCTCGATCGAGTCGCACGAAATGCTATACTGACAACGCTCAGTGACTCACACCTCGGGAGGGTGCAGGACTGCAAAACGGCGAAAGAACTTTGGGACGCCCTGGCTGTACTGAGCCAAAGAACTCCTCAGATTAAAGAAAACAAGCTCGAATTAGAGCTTCAAAAGTTCGAAGCCTTTGCGATGGAGCCCAGTGAAACTATTGACGAACTGAGCGTCAGATTTACGAATCAAGTCAATGTGATAAACGGGCTGGGAAAGGTGTTCTCAAACAAAGAGATGAACACAAAGATCATAAGAGCGCTACCCCGACAGAAGTGGCTTCCTTTTGCTACTTATTTACGTCGCTCTAATCTTAATGCTCTAACTCCTAATGTTATATTTTCAGAATTAAAGACGGAGAAATTTGAGCATAGTCTACCTCAGAAGTGTTCCATTGCTCCAGCTGACACTCAAATCGATCATGCCTTCAAGGCAACGATCAAAGCAAACCGGAGGCAAAAAGATTTCTTCCAAAGCAAGGCGTGGGCTGCTGCATACAAAGAAATCCGAAATGTCCGTGCTTGACCGGCTCGCACCGATGGCTCTCAAATACCAAAGAGAAAAGGAGAGAGTCGAAAGTCGAAGAAATATCACCGAGATTCTCCCCCCCGGTAAGAAAGAATATTCAAAAAGGGAAGAACTAACACTTGAATGCGGGAACACGGAGCTCGTTGCTAGTCCACCAAAAGCTTCACTTGGAAAAAGCAAGCAGAACATCCACGTGTTACAACCGCAAGAAGGAGGGACACTATCGCACGACTGTCCCGAACTCTCACCGCTCAAAGAGCGAACGGCAAGCCGAAGAGATAAATTCGCCCGAAGAGGCAGGCCTACATAGCCGGAGAGATATCCGACAACTCAATTGAAGAGGATACATTCATGTACTCTTCTGAGGATGAAGCTGCATTCGTAGCTGTTGATGTCGGAGAGAAGGTTCCCGAGGAATCAGTGAACAAATGGTGTCGATGGCCTGGAGAAGAGGCCGAGGTAAATTCTAAACTTAATATAACCTCCTCTTCACACAACACACACGACACTTGCTCGGTCTCGGATGACCACTTTGGACATAGTACAAGCATATGACGACCTGCTAGAGGAACAAATTCAGCGAGCAGAGTTCAGCGAGAACCATCCAGGGAACTAGAACGGTAAAGGGCCGAGAATCGAGACTTTCGGCTGATTGTCAGGTCTCTACTGAGTCAGTGGATCTAGTTGCGAGACTCAAGGAAGAGATCGAATGACTAAGTCTCAGATGCAAGAGACTCAGATCTCAGTCCTGACCAAGGACAATTTGGAGAAAGAGACTGAAATAGCCCAACTCAGTCAGAAACTCTTAGACGTACAGAAGGACTATGATTCTCTCAGGAGAAGTGATGAAGTCTGGAGAGGGCTGATGACTGAACAATACCTGGGAGCTAAGGAGAAACTCGAAAGCATGCTCCGAGCACAACGGCCAACTGCTGTGAAAGAAGGCCTTGGCTATACCCACGAAGCTTCTACCTCCAAAAGCTCAGCAACACTGGCTGATAGGTTCGTCAGAGGAAAGGTGCAAGCTGCTGACACCACACCTCAGGCGAAGAACAAACAGAAAGTAATCGCACCTCAGCCGAGCAGCAACAAACAACTGACCAAAGGTTCCAGCCCCAGGACACCGAGATCGAACTTAGGGGGAACCAAGAAGGTCAGATGGGCAGAACAGTACAAGGAGCCACTGTATGAGCACCCGGCTCACTACGGAGCACCCGGCTCACTACGGCTCGTACTACTATGAGCCCAGGGTCAGGAGAAGCGCAAAGACTCAGAAGAAGAAAGCGCCTGAACCCAAAATCATCAGCAGAAAGTCAGTATCTCCAAGTCCTGTGGAGAAGAAAGCTGACAAGGTTCAGAAGAAGAAGTCTCAGACTTCTAAGGTTTCGAGACAGATTTGGGTTCTGAAATCACCCACTAACCAGTAAGGACCCAACTGAACCAAAGGGTACCTAAAGATGCTTCTGTTTTGCAGGTGCATAAGGACCCATGGATAGTGGACAACGGCTGCTCAAGACACATGACATATCAGAATAGCCTGCTGACCAACTATGTACAAGAAGATGGTCCCAGAATTGAGTTTGGAGACAATTCTAAAGGCTACACAAGGGGATACGGAACGCTGAACATTGGGACTACTTCAGTTCCAAGAGTAAACATATGTTGAAGGACTTCAACATAATCTCATTTCTGTCAGTCAATTCTGTGATAATCTTAACAGAGTTATCTTTGACGCTGGTTTCTGTGATGTTGTTGATAAATCTACAGGGAAAACAATGTTATCAGGATCGCGGAGGAAAAACATCTATGTTGCAGACTGGAAAACCGCAGAACTTGAGGCTTGCTTACTAGCACAGACAAAAACTGGTGACAAGTCAGGATGGCTATGGCACAAGAGACTCAGCCACCTGAACTTCAAGACCATGAACAAGCTAGCCAAGAACTCCAAAGTCAGAGGACTGCCCAACGAATCGTTCGTTAAAGACAGAAATTTTGAAGCATATCTGAAGGGAAAACAAACAAAGAGTAGCAATCCACCTATTCCATCACCTTCCACTGATGGAATCCTTCAGCTGCTGCACATGGACCTATTCGGGCCAGTCTCTCCAGTGACTATAAGAGGCAAGAAGTATGCCCTCGTCCTTATTGACGACTACTCGAGATATACTTGGGTCATCTTCATCGCCAATAAATCGATGTTCAAACCGAGTTGCCCAATCTGCTGAAGAAGCTCGGTGTGGAAAAGGACATCAAGATTCAAAGAATTCGCTCGGACGAGGAACGAGTTTCTAAACTCGGTAGTTAAGACATACTTGCGATAAAGAGGGAATTAAACACGAGACATCACCGCTTGCACCCCTCGGCGAGAACGGACTTGGTGAACGAAAGAACAGAACACTCAAAGAAGCGAAGCAAGAACGCTCCTCGCAGATTCCTGGACTACCCTCGAAGTTACGGGGCCGATGCTACTCGACACCGCCCTGTTACACTCGAATCGCTCACTACTCACTCAAGAACACATGAAGACACCATATGAACTATGGAAAGGGAGAATTCCTTCTATTTCTCATTTTCATATTTTTGGTCATCCTTGCTTTATCCACAATAACGGGAAAGATCAGCGAAGGTCTTTGATAGCAAATCCGATCAAGGAGTTTTCTTAGGATACTCTCGAGTCGAGAAAGCCTTCGTAGTCTTTAACTATCGGACTCTTTGTGTGGAGGAAAGCCCTCATGTTGTTTTTGATGAATTTGTTACCGAGAACAGGGGAAGATACGCGGTTAAATACGATGATGTCAACGAAGCAAGCTACGGGATCTCGAACTTACCGATAAAGCCGAAAAGATCCAAAGATTGTTGGGATGATGAGTCGGACAATGAACAAACTCGGACTCAATCAACGATCGACGTAGCCGACCTAGTTGATTCTCCCGAACGGAATCAACAACAGGTAACATCGGTCGATGAGGAAGCCCCAGTGGTAATCGAGACCTCTACCGAGAATATGAACTCGGGGGAACGATTAATGTTCCCGAGCTAAATGCCCCCGAACCCGGAAACTCAGTGGATCCTAACCTTCTTACCGAAATATTGCAATCTCGAACGCATTACTACGAAATGCCTAACACTCCCTACCGATTCTCGGAAGTTGTATCAGAAGAAGAAGCCAGACTCAGACGATCATGGCTAGATGCTCATTCTTCAGATCTTATCATTGGAGATCCATCAGCAACGATAAGAACAAGATCTAGATTTAATCAAGGTGAAAGCTCACTATTTTCCTGTTTCTTATCTACAGAAGAACCTCAGTCGATAGAGGACGCACTTAATGATGCCGACTGGATCATCGCCATGCAAGAAGAGCTGAACCAGTTCGTTCAAAACGAAGTTTGGGAGCTTGTAGACAGACCTAGACATCATCATGTCATTGGTACCAAGTGGGTCTTCAAAAACAAGCGAGATGAAAACAACGTCATTGTCAGCAATAAAGCACGACTAGTTGCAAAGGGATACTGTAATATCCCGAAATTTCAACTAAGTTAAGTTAGAATACACAAGTCTAATAAAAATGAATAATTAGTAGATTCGAATTTCTAAAGATATAGACACGAATTATTATGTAAGTGTTCATATCCGGAAAAGATTTATTTTTTTCAACTCGTATTTCCTCTACGAATATATATAGATTGGGCCTCATACATATTATAAAATAAATATGTATTCTTCAAGGTTAAGTTTAAATATATATATATATATATATATAATAATAATAATATAATAAAATAAAAATACTTACTAATAATAGTAAACTTGATCCATAGAGAGAAGAATATCAGTACACATCCCTCTCATTTCATTATCTCTCCACCGCCCCCCTTCTTTCTTTTTTTTTTTTTTTTCTCTCTCTTCGTCCTTGTATTTCCTCCTTTGGAGTAAGAAATTCCAGGAGATTTCAGGTAATCAAACGCTCGGTTCATCTTTTACTTCTCTTGCTGCGATTCGTTTCCGAAATATGTGGAGATAAATTGTTGGTCAATGGTTATCCTTTCCATATCTGAGCTTTGTTAGTAGTCTTGTGTTGGCTTGTGGTGATTTTTCATGGTTTTTATGCACGGAGGAGGTGCCATTGGAGGGAAGGTGGAGGCGGCGGTTGGTGGCCCGCCGCCATGGTTATTAAATCATGTTAGTCTATTTTCGTAGGCGACGGGGCGGCAAGTTTAAGCTCAATTCAAAAACATCTTTGTTGATCAAAACCTATCAAAGTTTATATCGTTGGAAAGCTCTCATTTCTGGCTTTCCAACGCCACCTTCTATTCGTAATTTCGAGTTAATACTTGAAAGTTATGGCTCCCGGAAGATGAGGTGGTAGTTGACGGTGACGGATTTCGTTTTCCCGCGAGTAGAGCAAAGCAACTTTGAACCCGAATTCTGCTCATTTCCTTTATCCAAAATCCAACATATTAGATATCGTCGGCAAGCTCTTTTCGTTCTCTTTCCAACTCCACTTTCGGTTTGTAAATCGGAGATCGTACCCGAAAGTTATGGGTCCTAAAATTTGGGGTGACGAGTTGTATGTTCCGTTTTTTGCTGAAACAGTCAGCTGCCTTCAGCCACTGTTTCTACTCGTTTTCGTCAATCAAATCCTCTCGTATGATATATCGTTGTAAACCTCTCAGTATTAGCTTTCTAGAAACATCTTTGATTTGTAAAACTGAGTTTGGAGGTGAAAGATATAAGTCTTACAAGTTGTGGGTTTGTAAACTCAATTTTCCTTTGAATGTATCACCTCGATTTCTGATCTATTCTTTTGTCCAAACCTGATTATGTTATATATCGTTGGAAAGTTCTGATTGTTGGCTTTACAACACTATTCTCGAATTTCAAATTGGAGCTCAAACCTAAAAGTTATGAGCCCTTGAAACCCTTGGCGTAATTGCACGAATAGTTTTCGATGCAAGTTTGGATCGAGATTCGAGCATCAAATCGGTGCCGAATCAATGAGTCAGTTGACAAGTGTTATAATCTAAATAGCGTATGTTCCAACCATAATCTTGTTTCCATAAACCGACGGTCGGATGGGCTAGAATTAGCGTGGGAAGTAGCGGTGTTGGTTTCAAATTCAAATTAAATCATATCTTATATTAGCTTAAGTTTTGGGATTACAATTAAGCACAGGGTTTTCTTGTAGGCTCTATTGAAGAAGAGAAGTAGCATCCGATTTTACAATAAATTAATATTGTTGCAGCTTCGAGGTGGGTTTTTCTTTCTCAAAACTATTTTGAGTTATTAAGCTCTATGAAATGTCATGTATATCCATGAAAATATTTTTGTGCGTTCTACTTGTTTAATGCTCTGAATTAATCGATCGAGATTCTTAACTGGCCTAACACGCTAGTGAGAATTGTGTACACGTATGTTAGTAGTGCAATGGGTTGATCGCCATTGTGTGCTAACCAGTTGGAGAGGACCTATGAGCTTCGGCTTTAAGTCTAACGGTTGGGATCTCTGGGTCAAGACCCGAGATCAGATTTTATGGGACTCACTGGGTTGTAGCCCAAAGTCCGAAAGGAAGGAAGTATAGAGTAAGAGTAACGTAGAGAACGTGACAGTACGCGCACATAAAGAAGTGAATATTGTATGTTTGGAAGCGGCTTTTATATTTTTAAACCTTCCAAATCATATGGTTTATGCATGGATAAATTTATTGTGAAATAATTATAAACTGTTTCACCCACTGAGTACACTAGTGCTCATTCCCAAACTATTTTCAAAATGTTTTCAGGTTGGGCGGACGGTGGTGACGAGCAAAGCTGAGGCGAATGTTTCTGCTGTATATCTATATTATATATTGCTTCCGCTTAAGTTCAAATAATTTTATTCAGAACTCTGATGGGCTTATCTTGTGTATTATTTTTGGGCCCTGTAATACTTGCTTTGATGCTTAATTGCTTAAGGACTCAATTTGAGTCGAGTCTTTGAATATAAAATTCTTGAGTACTGTTGTCATTTTTGTTTTAGCATGAGTCACCATTGAAAGATTTGTACACAATTTATTGGCCCTTTTCGCTTGATTTATTCCAGATAATTCAAACCCTATTTCTTTCCCCACTTCTTTTCTCCAACCCCAGTCGCACCCTGATGATTGTGTCCTTTTACGAAAATTGGGGTGTGACAGATACAGTCAGGCAGAAGGAATTGACTTTGATGAAACATTCGCTCCAGTCGCTAGATTGGAAGCCATTCGTCTATTCCTAGCTTATGCAACACATCAAGGCTTCAAAGTCTATCAGATGGATGTAAAGTCAGCTTTTCTGAACGGCGCATCGAAGGAAGAAGTCTACGTGGAACAACCGCCCGGCTTTCGCAGGGGGACATCAGGTGTACGAGACTTAGGAAAGCTCAGTATGGGTTAAAATAAGCACCCGTGGGCTTGGTATGATACCCTATCGAGACTTTCTACTTCGAAAGGTTTTCGAAGGGGACGAGATCGCACCCTATTCAACATAAAGTCGGGAGATGACATCCTACTGGTGCAAATCTACGTGGACGACATCATTTTTGGGCTGCGTAAACGAGATCATATGTCGGCAGTTCGAGAAGATGATGAAAGAGAAATTCGAGATGTCCATGATGGGAGAGATGAATTATTTCCTTGGATTTCAAGTGAAGCAATCACCCGAAGGAATCTTCATCAATCAAGCCAAATACACTCGAGACCTTCTCAAAAGATTCGGCTGCGACTCCGGCAAGCCGGTCAAAAATCCCCATGAATACGAATTTTAAAATCGATCTAGACAAAGAGGGAGCTTCGTTAACTCTACCGATTATAGAGCTATTATTGGTTCTTTATTATATTTAACAGCTAGCCGACTCGACATAACTTATGCTTCGTAGGTGTATGCGCAAGATTTCAAGCGGATCCCAAGCGAAGTCATCTCGACTCGGCTAAAAAGATTCTCGCGCTATCTCGAGAGGAACACCCGATGTCGGAGTTATGGTATCCTGCCGATGATAATCTAATACCGACAGGTTATTTTGATGCTGATTATGCAGGATGCAGGATAGATCGTAAGTCAACTTCCGAAACGTGTCAGTTCCTAGGCAGCAAGCTGATATCTTGGTTCTCAAAGAAACAACACTCAGTAGCAACGTCCACTACTGAAGCTGAGTACATGGGCTGCCGGAAGTTGTTGTGCCCAGATCCTTTGGCTTCAACAACAACTGAGAGATTATGGTATCATTCAGAATGAAGTGCCCATCTACTGTGACTCCACAAGTGCTATTGCCATAACTTAGAACCCAGTTCTACATACGAGATGCAAGCACGTGGATATCCGACACCACTTCATCAGAGACCATGTCGAGAAGAAGGATATCAGAATGGAGAAGATCCATACTAACAAACAAAGGGCAGATATACTGACCAAACCACTAGCCGAGAACAGATTCAGAGAATTATCGGTTGAGCTAGGTCTCATCGGATCCCTACCGAAATGCATCGAGTTGAAGACAACTACCGATAGCATCCATGGAGACAATTGGAAATATTTGGTATCGGTAGATGGAACCAAGACGACAAGTCGGTAGACTCCGTGCGGTGATTCGATGGGAAGAATCATACTGCATACAGGCAAGGGGGGAACGTGCTTATCGGTACATCAATCATCCTCTCGCGATATAACGGTAACCAAACTGATCGAAAGTTCAGTCGAAGAGGTTTGCGTAGTATCATATACTTAATTTCTTTTCAGAAGCATGTCTGCATTTACTATATCAGTCGCACGCAGTCAGTAGTTAATGTGCATTTATTTCCCGCCATTAATTAGTTTAAGGAAAGGTCAGTAGGAAACCTTTTCATTCGCATAAACGGAGTAATTAATGCTGTCTGTCGCGCATTTAATGCATGTCTTCTCACTTACCTTTATTACGTAAGTCTATGTTAGAGGCGACTTTGGTAATCATTCCTTTTATAACATTCAATCTCAGCCGTCCATAAGATTTGAAAGATTAAAATTGGATCGTAGGATCAAAACTTATAATCAGACGATATATATAAAATCTTTCATCTTCTATCCTTTCCTCACTTTTCGCCATTTAAAACTTAAGAGCTATTTTCAAGCGTTCAGTTTCTTTCTCAAAAATCATCCTAACTGTCTTGCTTTTGCATCTCTCAAAGCTCTTTAGTACTCGGTAATGTATTGAAACCTGCTGAATACTTACTAACTTACTCTATTTTCAAGTGCTAACAAGTTATTTTGCAGATTTCAATGGCGACATCTCAAGTTCCTGAGAATATAGAGGAGATAATGGCATCCAGGATTCAGTTTGAACCAACTATGGCCTTCCGACAAGTTGATATCTCCTTCTTGGAACCCGTGTTCGATGCTCTGGAGCGTTCTGGTCTTCAGGAGCTGGTGACGAAGCACCCGAGATCTTATCTACCAAGGTAAGTGATAGAAGTTTATTACAACTGGAGGTCTCTCGCGTCTGGAGGCGAGGAATCTTCCTTCGTCTATTTGAAGGAAGTAGATCAGAACTGTTGGGATACTACTCAGAGAGTCTTCAACGTCAGGGACATTCTGGTGCTGTCGTTTGATCTTCCAGACTACGGTATTTCTCCTATCGGTTACAAGGAGAAGGAGATAAACGCATATGTTCGTAAGTTCTGCGGACGCTCTGACATATCATTCAAGTCAGCTCTGCAAAAGAATCTTCTGCTTCCCCAATACAGAGGACTAGCCTACATAGTCTCTCATATCCTGACGAGCTCAGCTGTATCATATGATCAATTATCCAAGCCAAGGATTCAATTGATGATGGCGATAGATGATGGAGTTGAAGTGAACTGGGCCGACTATTATGTCTCGGTGATGAAGGCCCAAGCCCAGAAGTTCACTACCCTACCCACTGGAGAGAGGAAGTTAGCCAGTGTAGGGAAGTTACTCTATGGGACTAAGATGTCAGTCCTCATAGAAAACTCTGTTCAGAGGCACTCGTCGTTTGTTGATTCTAAGTTCTTCGATATAAAACTGATTAAGTTCAAGACTAAAGTAGAGACTGAGAAGTCTATCGGTAAGGGGCCACCTGAGCCAAAGAGAGCAGCATCCGCTCTGCCCCCACATACCGAAGTGCCTAAGAAGAGGCGACTGACTAAGACCAGACCAGCTGAGGTCTCAGCTGCTCAGCCCCTCTCTGTTATTGAACCCACTCCTCCTCCTATTCAAGAAGATCAGTTTTAGATTCTTATACTGGCATTGAGGGTGCGACTCTCAAAGATAAAGTCCAGGTAATTAGCTCTGAGGAGACACAGTCGGACGTCAGGGAACTGACTGAGGAGACTGCGACTGAGTGGACAGCTATTCACACCACTCGTCTCCGTGCCACATCTGAAGTACACGATCATATTCCTGAGATCGTTGGGCACTCAGACATAGTAGACATAGCCATCAGGGCTAGGGTTCAAATGCTTCTAAGGTTTCTGAGTTGGGATATTCTAGAAGACATAATCAAAACCCACTCAGTCATCTACTTGCTCGATGAGGAGCAAAAGCTACAAGAAGTAATAGGGTACGGAGAACCAGCTGACTTAGTTACTCTTGAAGATCTCAGAGCCGCAATGCTTTACCTTCTAAGCTTGCGAGAGTCAGTTCCTGGTAACACTCCTCCGCCCTCATCTCCTCCTGCTGATAAGAAAGACGATGATAAAGATGATGATAACAATCAGAGGAAGAATCAGACACCTAAGGATACAGAGCTGGGAGGCTCTGCTGAGGGTTCAACTCCCCGTGAGAAGAGAAAATCACCACTTCCTGATACATCAGGTGATGCTCAAGGTGCTCCGAAGTACAGTAGGGAGCAGCTCCTCACGTTTTACGAGCGAGGCTCGGAACCAGCTCGTACCAGATACAACCTATCGGTTCCGTGTCCTCGAAGTCCGTAAATAAAGCCATTCGACGCCAAGGAGAGAAAAACCGACTTTTGGCTAAGGACGTCCATCTGAAGTGGACAAAGTATACTAAGGCTCAGACATAGAGCTTAGACAGAATAGCTGCTTGCATCTCAAAGACTCCAGTACCTACTCCTCAACCCAACCTTCAGGAGATTATTGAGGCAACCTTAGCAGCTCAGAAAGTCGATCTAGAAGCTCAGAGTCAGCAGTTGCTCCAGAATCAGCATAAGATATTTTCAGAGCAACTGACTCAAGCTCTTGCAACTGTTAAGCTCGAAATCGATGAAAGGAATAAGATTGCCACCTCTAGCCTTCAGAAATCTATTACCCAACAGGCAGAGGCTCTGAAACTTATTCAAAAAGAAATGACAGAATCGCAGGATCAGGCTCTGCTGAAACTCCGTCTGGAGTCAGCTGCACAACTTAAAACATCAAGAGCTGATCAGGAAAAAGACTGGGAATTATATTGCGATCTCGTCAAGGACTTTGAATCCACAACAACTCAGATTAAGGATTCAGTCCACACTGTGGAAAGAGACATTCAAGCCATCCGCACCCAACTCTCTAAGGCAGATGATGCCAAAAAGGGGGAAGGTATTATGAAGGATGAACCTGATACGGATATGGCTGATGTCCAAATAGTAGAGGGTGGTCAGGAGGAAGGACCCTCTAATGCTCAGACTCAGGGGGAAGGTATTCAGGCAGAACAACCCTCGACTGCTAATGCTCAAGATACTTTAGAGGTTCTGCTACTTGAATTTCCTCTAGAACCTACCCCCATCTCATCTTCTGCTGCCCACATAGAAGATGTTGCTCACTTCATTGAGCAAGAGTCTGAAGGAGAACAGGCTCCTCCGCAGAGGCCGGGGAAGGAGACTGCAACTGCTATTACTCCTCCTTCCTCCCCGGTCCGAAAATTCAAATCTAAAGCGGAACAAGAAGCCTTTGACCTCCGCGTAGCCCAACAACTACAAGACAAGCTGGACCATGAGCGAATACTGGAAGAAGCTCAACTTGCTAAAAAGCCTAAGGGAAAAGTTGTTAAGGGCGAGAGGTAAGAAGAAGCAAGAGTCCCGTGGACGAAGAAAAGAAAAATGCTCGGGAGGAGTTCGCGAAACTCTTTCTACTACAGTCAAGCTACTTGCTCGGTCACTATCGACTCATCTTACAACCGAGCAAGAAGGCGAAGATAGAGCCACGTGGGAAGCCACGCCGCAAGGCCCGAATCTCGGGAAAGGAGACTGTAGGGCGCGCGGCTCTTCGAGAAAAGAAGAGAATGGGCGATATGGCTAAGTTGATGAGCCTATCTCAAAAGCCGCAGCTGATCCCGTGAAGACAAATCCCACGAGGATCAAGGAAAAGAGCGCCTCATGTCAAAAAGGACCTTGTGCTTCATGTTGATAAATGGGTTCCTGCTCTGGTTAATGATCAATGGGAAGAGCTCAAAGAGGAATTTATCAAAGGCTACTACGTATGGAAATTCTATCCAAGTGAGCAGACTATCGAACAAGCCTTTGACGAGTTTTTGTTCAATTATAACTCTGAGCTGAGGGAACAACTTTTGGAGATTATGAAGAGAGAGAACATTCCTTTCAGAGCTCCGGCTTTCAGGCGCATCCCACCTCCTAAAACTGCACGCGGAATTCTGTGTACAAAGGAAATAGAGGATGAGGTCAGAACTGCAGCTTATCGCTTCGACCTAAGTGTCGACTTAGCTGAAGACGATGAGGATGTCCAGACACTGAGGAAGAGAATCTACCTATACTATGGTCTGCAACCCCCTGTCGACAGATCTGCTGATTTCAAGAAGCGCACTCAAGGCTTCAGGCGTCAGTAGTGTTTCCTCTTCTCTACTCTTGTGTAATAGTGATAGGAACTTGTAATTTCTTGATCATATATGCTATCGTTCCTATTGCTTGATAGACAATTACTCATTATCTTACAATATTTTGCTTTGTGTTTTCACAACTGATCACTAAGTGATCTGACACACACTCACAATCAGTTTCTCTGATTTTGCCTATCTCTCACCTGCTGATGTTTTTTGAAGTCATCATATCAGTTTGTTTTCCTCAGATGGATTAAGGGGGAAATTGTTGTCAGTAGGTTAGCATATCTTATAAGATGTTTATAGTTTAGAAGTAGAGGTTTTGGCATCATCAATTAGGGGGAAATTGTTGGATATGAGTCAGTAGATGATACTCAGTTGTTCGTGGTTAAAAGAAAATTGGGGGAAATCATAGTAGTACTATGGAATTGAAGATCCCAAAACCGAGCTGATATCAGTAGTTCAGTGTGTCGTTAGGATTAGCTGATGTATAGGTTAGACTTGTTGTAATCGTTTTTATATTCTTGTCTAAGTCCTGTACGGGGTAATTGTTGAACTGATCTTCTGTCGAAGATACTTTTCAGAACCCCACGTCATCAGTGTAATCGCTTGCGTTCTTCAGTCATCACCTGAATAGACCTCAGTAGAAGCCAATCCAGCAGCTGATAAGTCATCAGCATAAGAACTCATGCAAGCCCAGTACCTTCGCAGTCGCCAGCTGACATACTCAGAAGTTACATTCCTTGTCAGCCGACTCAGTCGAAGAAGACAGAGACTTTGCGATCTTGTCAGATCCGACGAAAGCGACCCAACTACTTAAGTCTTTTTGAAAGTTCGGCAAGAAGATCATACGAGGTTGTTTGAACGGTCAACTCTGACATTCTCACCAACCACAAACCTCGACCAATGAGAAGCCGACAACGCCTTACCTGCTCCAAACAGTAAAGCTGCTCTCATGTACAGTAATTAACTGCCCTGCTGCAACAAGTTCGAATTAATGGCCGTTTTCTTTGGAAGCTTGTGACACGTGGCATCGTCGTCTCCAACGGACATATGCCATAGCTCACAGCTATAAATAGAGAAGATTTCGAAGCTCCACAAGAGCGCGAAGCACGAAATTAAAAAGGGAAATTGCTCAAGCTCTCAAACACTCTAGCAACTCAATCAGAATATCCAGCGAAGAATCTGCATTTACTAGAATATTTTTGTGGTTCTTCTCTCTAGAGTCTTTAGATCCCTTTCTTCTCGACCTAAGCTCATTGTCAGATTTATAGCTTAGATTCGAAGGAGTTCATTTTTAGTGAACTGTTCTTATTGTAAGAACTCCTTCATTAGTTGGAGAACTGTTTTTGCCCCCTTTCGAACTTAGGTTTGAATTGTAAAGTCGCTAAGGACTATAACTTAGAAGGATATGTCCTGTGCACAGTTTCCTTGCTGAGACTTGCTCAGACTAATCAACAAGTTATCCCGCTCGTTCGGGACCGTGGACGTAGGATCTTGCGTATCCGAACCACGTTAAACCGCTTGTGTTCTTTCTTGTTTTATTGCATACAAACTTTTGAAAATCATAAGTTTGCATAAAACGTATTTCTAAAATCGCACAGCCAAAATAATTTAATCTGCGAAAACACGTTTTCAAAAAGAGACAAACTCCGGGCCCCACACTTATCCGCACACTTAAAGTCTCCGACTGAGTTTGCGAAATCCCGACAAAAGTCGGTAGGAGAGCTCAAGAGGCCGACTCACTGTCCCGTTGTCGAAGGTTTATTTGGCATTGTTCATCGGTTGCAACCAACGACTGGTCGACCTTCACCGAGCAGAAGAAACGGTACTCAGGTGTATTCACCCCCCCCTCTACACCTGATATTTGTCTCCGGACCAACAGATTTGAATTCACATTTGCTCGAGAATTATGCACCATGAAGAAGGGTGGTAAAATCATAGCAAAGTTTCCTTTGCAATCAAACAACTTGTTCCCTATCAAGCTCAATGTTATTAATAGTGGTACGTGTTTGATTGCTACATCTAATAATGTTGAAGTTTCCAAGCTATGGCATGACAGATTTGGGCACTTAAATTTTCGGAGTTTAAAAGAGTTGTCAAGCAAAGGCATTGTTCAAGGATTGCCTGAAATTGAGGTAATTAATGAAGTCTGCGAGGAGTGTCAATTTGGGAAGCAACACCGTGAATCATTCCCATCAAAATCTAAGTGGCAATCACAAATGCCCCTGGAGCTTGTCCACACCGATCTTTGTGGACCAATGCAAGTACAATCTCTTGGAGGTAGCAGGTATTTTTTGTTATTCGTTGATGATTACACAAGAAAAATTTGGGTTTATTGTGTTAAAGAAAAATCAGAGGCCTTCTCCTGTTTTAAAGAGTTCAAATCTCAAGTTGAAAAATTCTCTGGTTTCCAAATAAAAAATTTGCGAAGTGACCGGGGTGGAGAATTCTTATCTTCCTCATTTGAAGAGTTCTGCCGAGATCACGGAATTCGCCACGAGTTGACGGCTAGGTATACTCCCCAACAAAATGGGGTGGCGGAGCGCAAGAACCGTACAATCATGAACATGGTGAGATGCATGCTGAAGAAAAAAAACATGCCTGCAAGCTTCTGGGTTGAAGCGGTCTCTTGTGCCGTTTACTTAATTAACCGATCTCCAACAAAGAACTTGGAAGAATCTACTCCGAATGAGGTCTGGTATGGTAGAAAACCAAATGTGTTTCATTTGAAAACGTTTGGTTGTCTTGCATTTTCTCACATCCCGGATCCTATAAGATCAAAACTTGATGATAAATCTGAGAAATGCATTTTCATTGGTTATAGCCAAAGAACTAAAGCTTATAAGCTTTACAATCCAAGAACAAAGAAGATCGTGATTAGTAGAGATGTTCGTTTTGACGAGAATGGCTGCTATGATTTTTCAAAATCTCCGGAACAGTCAGGATGGCAAACTCTTAATCTTGAGGAAGGATCATCCTTGGAGCAAGATACTAGTGTTTGTAACGAACACATGCCGGCTGAAAATAATGAGGCCGAACTAGAACAAAGCTCACCACTTTCACCGGAAAGAAGAACGAGATCTCTGAGAGAGATTTATGATGCAACAGAAGAGGTAGCAATAACGGATCAAGTGTATTTTGCATTTTTTGCAGGAGAGGATCCAATCACTTACGAAGAAGCATCAAAAGAGGAAAAACGGGTGGTTGCAATGAAAGAGGAAATCAAGTCTATTGAGAAGAATGATACGTGGGAGCTCACTTCCTTGCCTCCAAACAAATCTACCATTGGAGTAAAGTGGGTCTTCAAGACTAAAACCAATCTTAATGGCTCCATCAACAAATACAAAGCGCTTGGTTGCAAAGGGATACAAGCAAAAGGAAGGCGAAGACTTCAATGAGGTTTTTGCTCCCGTTTCTAGACTTGATACAGATCCGTTTGGTAATTTCTCTTCTTGCACAAAATACTTGGAAAGTGCTGCAAATGGATGTAAAATCCGCTTTCTTGAATGGTTTTCTTCAAGAAGAAATTTACATCGAGCAACCTCCCGGGTTTGTAAAGGAAGGAGAAGAAGAAAAGGTGTACAAATTGCGGAAGGCATTATACGGGCTGAAGCAATCACCTCGTCCATGGTATGCTCGAATAAATGATTTTTTCTTGAGGTGTGGTTTTGAAAGATGTCCTTACGAACACACTCTTTATGTTAAGAGAAACTCAAAAGGAGGCTTTATGATTGTAAGCCTCTATGTGGACGATCTTATCTTGGCCAGGAGATGACGAGGAGATGCTATCAAAATTCAAGAACTCAATGATGACGAGTTCGATATGACCGACTTGGGAGAGCTACACCATTTTTTGGGAATTAATGTTCAACAATCAAAAAATGGCATTTTTATCTCACAAGAAAATTATCTTTGCACAAATATTGGAGAAGTTTAACATGCAAAATGCAAATCCCGTCTCTACCCCCTTGTGTTACGGGTTTGAAGTTGTGTAAGAAGGGTGAAGGAAAGCTTGTAGATCCAACTTTGTTTAGAAGCCTTGTTGGAAATTTGATGTATCTCACTGCTACAAGACCCGACATCATGTATGCAGTAAGTTTAATCAACAGATTCATGGAGAAACCTTTTTCAAACCATTGGGAAGCTGGAAAAAGGATATTGCGATATATTAAAGGGACCATGGACTATGGTATTTTTTATGAAGCTCGTGTACCTGTGAAGCTTGTAGGGTATACGGATAGTGACCTTGGCGGAAGCATCGATGATTCGCGAAGCACTTCGGGTTATGCATTTAGCCTTGGAAGTGGAATAATATCTTGGTGTTCAAAGAAGCAACTTTGTTGTAGCACTTTCTACAACCGAGGCGGAATATATCGCAGCCTCTTTGGCTGGGTGTCAAACTTTGTGGTTAAGAGGAATTTTGGAAAACTTGAACTTCAAGCAAAACGATGCTACGATCATACATTGCGACAACAGTTCCACCATCTCTGTCTCAAAGGATCCGGTCTTGCATGGAAAAACAAAGCATATTCGCATGCGATTCCATTTCCTAAGAGATCTTGTGCGTGAAGGAGAAATTAACCTTGAATATTGTAGAAGTGAAGAACAAAGGGCTGATATCTTCACAAAGTCTCTTGGAGGACCCATGTTCTCAAGAAATGTTGTTGCATTAGGAGTTCGAAGGAATTTTGGTTTAGGGAAGGCAATGTTGGATTAAACCAAAATTAATTAGTCTAAGCGTCCTTCAAAATGCTAAGTCTTAAGAGTCGAAAGTCTTTCAAAATTCTAATCCAAGAGTCATCTAGTATTTTGTATTGGTCTTTAAATATTTCTTGCTTTCCATGTCAACCAAGTAGTATAAATATGTGAACTTGGTGTGGCATATTGTGGTGGGGCAAAATTCATGAGAAATACATTTCCAATTTCTCAAAGCCTTTCAAATATACTCTTTGTTTTTCTACACAACCAACACAACTCTCGTCAACTCATCTTCCACATACTCCCCATTCAGCCTCGTATCAGCAACTTCCTTAAACTTCTTCTCACGAGCGAGAGGTAAAACCCAGCTTGTGATCGCGCGTTTCTTTGTCGAATCAACCTTCTCTATCGGCTTCTTGCCGCTAACTATACACATCACAGCTCTCAGTAGCCTCCCCTAATGTACCACATTCTTGAGCAAGGTAGCCGAGATTATGCATTGCTCCGTCTCGTGCAAACTTCACAAACCCGAAATCGGCCACGAGCGGGTTGAAATCATTGTCTAGTAGCACATTACTAGCTTTGACATCTCTGTGGATTATTCCTTGGTGGTGTAGGTAGCTGAGATCAAAGCGAGTTTTAGGTCCACAAATATTTTATCATTCGTTAAATCTGTCATTCTAATTTATTTCAAAAATTTGACCTTTAATTTTGATTGGTTGAAAGAAAATTGACTAACGATGGACAAATTCCATGAAATGTGAGGAAGAATATGTTATTAATCTCACATTCGTAAAATATTTGATGATGGTATATTTATCATTTTTTAAATATCTCCAAATTATATAGCAGAAATTAAGAATTCGGAAGAGAAGTAGTTAGTAGTTCTTACGCGATGGCCTCGGCTGTGCCAATGGCGATGTTCATCCGCCTGGTCCAGCCAAGGCGAGACTCAGAGGATTGGTGGCCGTGGAGGTGGGATTGCAAGCTTAGATTGGTGGTCATGTAATCGTAGACGATTAGACGTTCTTGCCCTTCTGCGCAATAGCCTCGCAAACACAGCAGATTCTTGTGGCGTAGGTGGGCCAGTACTTCAATTTCAACAGAGAATTCCTTCTCACTCCATGACTTCAACCTCTTCACACCGATCTGTAGATGCAAGAACAAGAATTATCAACTAATATGAGAAAAAAGCCAAAAAGAATGACTGAAGTCTATGTATTCGTTTTTATACAAAGAATATCATGTGTTCATAAAAGTATTGCACGAAAAGCCCTCACGTCAAATTTAATGGCGCGTTTATCTTAAATGCTCTCAATTCTTTCGTTTCGTGCAATAATTTTTAAGAATAGGAGATACTTTTACGTATTTTTACTTGAATAACTGAGAAGCAAACCTAACCAAATACAGCAAGATGGGAATGAATGTGATCTTCTTACTTACTTGAGAACCATCCCATAGCTGGCCCCAATACACACTTCCAAATCCTCCTTCCCCAAGCTTGTTATCATAGTTGAAATTATTGGTAGCCAACTGCAACTCCTTGAGAGAGAAAATCCTCCACTTTGGATCCTTCTCCCCTTCCTTTTCTCTATTCAAATTCTCACACATTAACTACTTTTGGAGCACAATCAAATACAAAGAACCCAAACATAAATGCATTCAAGAAATGAGAAAAAAAGAAGCACATACCGATTTGATCCCCTAACACAGCAAAACATTGAGACAAAAAATCGTGATAAATCCACAACACACCTCCCAAAATGCAATCTTTCAGCAGATTCAGAAAGAATTGGATCTTAAGCACCAAAAATTTATCAGTTCATATGCTTTTTTCTTTATTTCTTGGTTATGAAAAAGAGAGCCTTGTTGTAGCAGAAGAGATTCTTCCCACTTTTTGAAGCTTTCTTGAAAAAACTTTTGGGTGATTGAGTGAAGCTAATGAGAGAGAATATAGGAGAGCAGAGAGGGTAAAAGTAGAGAAGAATAAAAGCTTCATTTATGAAAGTGCGGAACTCGAATGGTGATTGGAATTTTGTGAAACGGACAGTTGGTTTTGCTTTTGCAGCGGTGCGTGGGTCCATTGTTAGTTTTCATGAACAGCCGAAAATGTTAGAAATCACAATTATTATTATTATTATTATTATTATTTAATTTCTGACGAAATAACATGTCGCTATCAAAATACGCATGGGGTAAACCTAACTTTTGTGCTCTAACCTTCAAACAAAACAGGAGGGGCTAACCACCCTAAACTAACCATATATTACAAATCACTCGTCTCAGTGTTTATTGTAATGAGTTCGTATTTAAAGAGAAATTCAGGTTTCTATTCGAATACGTATTGAATAAATTTTATTTTTGTGTATTTGAATAAATTCTCTGACTGCTAAATGTGGGATAGTTTGAACTTGACTCAGTCTACTTGCTACCTTTGTATGTAAATCTCCTATTAAAAACAAGCTAGAAAAATAATGGCATCTATTCTCATCTATTAAACATAATGAATTTGCTTCAAAGTCCATATTTTCTTTTGTTTTTATCAAAATTATAAAAAAATATATGTATACTTATCTTTTTAACAAAAATAGAAAGTGGTTTTTGTTTAAATTTCTTCTTGTGATGTAGCTATTTTGTTTTTCTTATCTTTTGATGTAGAGTGTATTTTATGTTCAAGTTACTGCTCACAAATGTTAGACATACAAATGTTTAGAAAATCAGGTAAATGGAAAAAGGGATGTATGTATATTATACAGAGGACCAAAGTAGATAATTTTTCAAATTATAATTATGGGATAAATAATGGCAGAAATTACATAGAAAATTTCAAATCATTCAAAATCATACAAATTCAGCATCAATGCTTTTGAGCCTTAAATTCAATATTTCCAGTTTCTTGTTAATGATCATTAACCATACCTGCAAGTCCCTCCCCATCTGCTTTAAGCAGTTCAACGACTCGGACCATCGTCAAAACATTTAAAAAGTTGCATTAATGATAAGAATCATTTAAAACTTCATATAGGCGATTAAGGAATAGATATTCATTAGAAATTAAAATTGTGGGTGTTTGTAATATTTTCAAGCTCTACATATGTATAGTACTAGATGATTCTCTTTAGCTTGTTCATACAATCAAGAGAAGAACAAAACAAACAACGAAACACCGTTCGATATAATTAAAAATTAGAATATTACAAACTTCAAATGTGAGCAAAGAATGTATTTAGACGAAACTATATACAATACTCCCCCCGTCCAGCTATTACCATCTCACTTGTTTCTGGGATGGAGATTAAGAAAATTTGTTTAAGTGTATATTTTATGAGTTTTAAGTATATTAAGAAATGAACATAATTTTTGAGGACTGGTTAATTAGTGGGAAAAAATGAGAATTCATCCAAACTTTTGCAAGACATTGTAGAGGCAATCAATTTTTTTTCTGTTTTTTTTTTCATGTTGTAATTGAAGAAATAATTAAAGTTTCCAAAAAGTTAAAAATCATATTTTTCCAAGTTCGGAACGGAACGGAATCGTATGAGAGAGAGATTTTTGGAGAGATGAAGTATAAAAATGTGAGGATGGGTAGTGGGTATGGAGGGACCCACATCCTTCTTTAAAGATTTTTTTGTCATTTTAAGAAAGAAAACAGTAATAGAGGGATAATCCGATTAGTAAAGTATGACAGTAATAACGAGACAGAGATACTTTTGTTTTTTAAATATAAAAATTATTTGTTGATAATTGAAGTCCCTTCATTGTGTTGAACATTAACTTAATATTTCATCATGTTATATGAATATATTTACTTGGATAATTTTCTCCAATTAGAAGTTGAATAAAATAAAGCACGATGATTGAAATAATGAAGGAAAAGCAAATATAAGGCATTGTAAATAAAATAAAAGGATTGTCAAAAGAAAAAAGAAAAGAAAAATAAAAAAAGAGTATCAAAACTATGTTGATTTGATTAGCTTGGGGTTGAAGTTGGCATATTTCTTTATAAACTTATCATAATACAAAGCTTGAAAGAAGTTCAAATTAAAGAGATTGTATGTATGACTACTGTGTTTAGTTATCATATTGGTTGTTTTTTTCTTTCATTAATTTCTTATTTTTAATTTTCTGTGTTTTATTTAGCTTTACAAATATTACTTATACAAACTATAATCTATAACTATTTTTCAGTATTTATTTAATCATAATTTGTCGATTAAAAAAAGAGTAGTTTCTTTTCATCTAAACAAGAAGAATAAATAAGGATTTACGTTCTTTGCCTATACCTGAAGTTTGTAAGATTCTAATCTTTTGATGGTGTTAAATGATGATTTTTTTTTTCAAACTCATATTTATATGAAGGAGCTAAATAGAAAAATCTACTCCATCCGTCCCATTGATATAGTCCAACATATTAGTTCAGTTTCTTGTTTAGTAAATAATTATACATTTTATTTGACGGACTTACAACTTTATACAACTCTACACACAATTAACAACTATTTTTAAAAACCGTATTGGAAAGACTGTGGACTATATCAACAGGATGGAGGGAGTACTAAGCAATACATACATTAGTTTTCTGTGAAAGATGAGCGACGAGAGAGAAAATGATAGCCTTGATGATTTCAATCCTGATCATCCCCCTCACTCTGAGTGTAGTCGGCACAAGGTACGGAGAATGTACAACTCGGAATGATTCATTGTATTTTCCTATTAATCAAGTTGTAAAAACAAATTTAAGATAATATATATACATATAGGAATGGAATTGTCTAAAAACCCACATTTAACGTGAGAACTAAGAACTATGTATAATTCTTATATTTTTTATGCAAAAAACCCTTATATATTTTATGCAAAAGACAAAAGTATAAAATTACAGGTAATTCTTTGCATAAAATATATAAAAATTATACATGATTCGTAGTTATTACGTTAAATGTGATTCTCACTAGATCCACACCATATATATATATCATGATAAAGTCTTCCTATGCTATGTTACTTTAATTTGTTTTAATTTAAAATCGTTGTGTATATTTGTAATATCCGTTGATTAAGAACATGTACACTGTATCTTTTAGGTTTTATGAATTGTCTATTACATTTTATATCAATCATTTAATTTGTATTAACTCCAAAAAATCTGTTGTGTGTATCATGTGTACCAAGTTACAACGCATGTCATATTCAATTCATGTTGTCGTTAATTGACAAAAGCTCAATTCCAAAGCTTATTGCTTAACTGTATACACAGATAAAGTCGATATGCTATAATAGTTTTTGGTGATTATGTTTTATTCAATTAAATCATCTAGATGAATTATTCTTGTACTTCATATATAACATATTTGAAATCATTTTCACTTAAGTGCTTATGACAATCTTAAATTCAAACTATAAATAACTAGGTGTTTGTAATGGAGAATTTTAGTGAGACTCGAAAAGGTGGGACATAAGTTCTTGTTTGCGATTTTTGTTAGGCCAAGTCTTTTCTATAATTTGAACTTCACTACAATTTACTATAGCATTCCCAGCTCCGCCCGTTATATACCTCAAAATTACATTCATTCTGATAAGTAAGAGAATACACGAGAACGTAATTTATTATAATGTGATAGAAATTGTATAGCATGCAACGAGATATAATAAATTAATTATATGATTACTGTGGTTTATGGTTTTACGTTGACTTTATATAACGTAATTAGGTATTACGTTCATAAAATCTCGCCGGAAATTATCATTCCCTCCGGCGAGAAGGAGCGGCGCCTCCACTTTCATGAGCCGCCGGAAAATATAGGTTCTGACCTGCTCGAGGCTCAATCTCATAACCATTCCCAACACCTAAATAGTGTCCGCCGCCGCCGAATAAATTCAGAGACGGCGGCGCGAAATAGTAGTTGGCCGGAGTAAGGCCACTTCCACCGCCAATGTGCGGCGGCGTCGGCGGAGGAAACAGATACTGATCCGCCGCAACAGTACTACTTCCACCGCCGCCATCAAAATACGGCGGCGGATGGGGAGGAAAAAGATACTGATTCTCCACATGGCTAGATCCGCCGCCGCCGCCTCCATCGTATCCATCCAAAGACAGCGGCGCGAAAAAACACTCGCCGGAAATTCCACCTCCATCTTGCGAGCTCGCGCCGCCGTTCTTCAGCTCTCGAACTCGGTTTCCGATCTGAGCTTTGAGCGCGCGAAACCACTCGATCTGCTCCTTCAATTGCTCCGCATCCAAGCTGTCGGCGGGAATCTCCCACCACCGCATCTCGCCGCTCGGAACGACTTCATCGAGCTGCTTCTCCCTCCTCTCCTCTCGATCCTGCTCCTCAATCACTTTATCGAGTTTTTCATTCAGCTCGCGGATTTTAATCCGCGAGCTGCAATCGACGGCTCTGCCGTAGCGATCGCGCTGCTGGTCGGGATTCCGGCGACCGTAGACGACGGAATTGAAGTCCGGCGTGAAGAACGAGTGCGGAATTCCCGAAGGAGAGAATATAATTGCGCCGACATCGACGCCGCAGAGAGTACTGAGTTCACTCGCCTTTTTGTAAACCCCAACTCGGCGCTTTGAGAAGGACACGAGTAACTCGTCCTTGTTTTCAATGAGTTGGATCGGGATCCTTTGACGACCCCTCGTTTTTCGTTCGGACATGGGATACGATATTTTGAACCTGAACCTTTCACTCTTACTAAAGTTAATAATAATTCATCTTTTCTTTTCGTGATTATTGTTTGATTTGGTGCATGGGATTTATAGTGAGGAAAAGATGGAAGTGAACCGATTGAGAAATTTGATCCATTTTTAGTTACCTTTTTTTATTATTAATTTTTTGAATTTTGTGTAATATATTGTGAAGTACAGTTGGGTATTTGCTGTAGAATTGATTAATTCTACGTGGGATTCATGATTTTTAAAAAAATAAATTACATTTTAAATATCAATTACTAAAATTAGATTGGAGGTTGACTAGATTTGGAATTTGAAACTTAATTTCTTGTGATAGATTTCTCAAATTGGTCAATATGTTTAAATCTTTTTTATGCTTTATTTTGGATTTTGGAAACTACTGCATCTCCACTTGAAATATTGGTCAAATAAATAAATCTATTATACTTGAGAAGCAAAATTATAGGAACTTTGGGTAAACTTTTTGGATCCTAATTAAGTTCTTGCTGCAAAATAGTGATGAATATAAAGTAACAATATTTGAAATAATAATAATAATTGTAAAATGCTTTTCGATTTCTCTGTTGCATTTCATGTGACACATTTTATTATGAACAGCATACTATAAATTATGATGCCATACAATAAAAAGGATACTAGTTAACGAATATGTAACAATTAATCGCACATCCAATAATATATCTAATTAAAATAATGCATGAATGTCCATGTAAAGTTTATGTATATTTAATTTGACTTTGATTAATGAGTAAAATAGAAAAAAAAAAACCCTATCACTATATTATTATCTAATCGTGATATATATACATTTTGCAACAAATTGAAGATGTCTTCGTGTCAATAACGTAGTCAAAATAATGAAGTAAGGTTTATAGGAGAGAGGGGTTAGTATGGAGATTGATACTAAGTAGGCGATGATATTATCTCACATTCTATTGAATGATGACCTCTTATTTATAGTCCGTGTCTCGTTTGTTTTAAGTACGGCGTTTTAATTTCATATATATGGATAGCGTAATGATTATATTTGTGAATTAATGATCTTTTTTGAAATTTTTATTGAATTGACGATAGTATGTACACGTATTGTGTATACTATTGAACAACAAATTGATGAAACTCACCGAAACCGTTATGTACGTGTGAGTTTACCTTGTACGTATTGAATTACTAAAAAAAAAGGTAACAAACTATCGAAAAAAAATTAATAAATGCTCGTGTTGTATCTGTAAAATGATATCATTATACATATATTACAAATGAGAGCATTCTAACTATCATATATCGAATGCTAAAGATAGAGTTCTAAAATTCGATAAATAAAACAATTTAGTTAAAAAATCTTATAATTGGATTCTTTACATATTTATGAAATTGAGGAGTGAATTTCCAAACTAGTCTTATCAAAAAAAGTATTTCCCGAATTAACTCCAAAAAATAATTCACAAAGTAATCCTCAACATGCCACAAAAGCAACCATATAGAAATTGTTGGTCCCGAGTGTACGGTCAGGTGTAGAGGGGGGGGGGTGAATACACCTGATTTGATTTCTCAACTTCGAACTTGAACAGTCCTATTCAGGATGGTGTCGGATCAAAGCAGTTCAAAGCGAACCGGCATAACCGTTTCCGAATCGAGTTAAAGGCTAAAAGTCTTGACTGGTGAGATCCGCTAACCGACTAGGTCGAATTCGGTATCTACGGTAAGAGTTCGGTGCGCGGAATAGTGTAGGCCCAAATCGGTTTTTGTGAGAAAACGTTTTAAGTCTCGATTCGATAGATTTAAAAGTTCGGTATGCTTTGAGACGAGTTGATTGATTTTAAATATGATGTTCGGTATGAATAGTAAAATCAATGCAACGCTTAAGAAAGCGATAAGAGACACGGGATTTTTAAAGTGGTTCGGATATTGCTCAAATCCTACTTCCACTGTCCCGAATGATCGGGAGGCTATTTATTATCCTCGAGTTAGTCTCGGTCGGCTTGCACACTTGGGGCAAAGCCGCGTCTTGGTTTTTATGCGATCCAAGTCTCGGTTTACAACACTATCAAACTTAAAGTGTTTGACAAACTTCTCCAACAAATGAAGGAGTCCTTATACTGATAAGGATTGGGTTCAAATGTGAACTCCTTCGTCTAAGCTATGGATATAGCAAGTGAGCTTAGGGTAGAGGGATAAGGAACGAGAATGTAGCTATCTAGAGCGACGAACAGCTGAGGGTTTAGCTATAGGTTCGTGTCAGTCGCTTGGATACTAGAAGCTTATGTCGGTTCGACTTGGTTCCTTTTGAGTTTGGATGTAGTCTTTCGCCGGAGATAAATCGGTTGATTCTTGCGGAAGACTTAGTCGTTAATTTCGCTCGTTTGAATGCTCTCTCGTGTTCTAGGTGCGCACATTCTCCCGTTCTTCAAATCTTGAATGATCCCTCTATTTATAGAGCAGAGATTGAAAAAGATCCGTTGGAGACGATCTTCTTCTCTCTATCTCTTTTTGATAGCAAACGGCTCTTTTGGTGTAGGTAACAGTGTACTTTCCCACCTTTTTAGGTAAAGGGTTGGCTTGCGGCTTTAGCGGTGAGAAGACACGTGTATGCTTGTCATTCGTCGAGATGGATGGAGTGGTTGAGACAAAGCCAAACTTCGAGACGGTACGAAGCCGACTTCTCTCTTCCTCGCACATGACAATGCTGATTGTCTTTCAAAAAGATTCCGACAGATCCCGAAGACTATCCGCCATTCTTGAGTCCGACCTTGTATTCGGTAAATAGGCTAGCCGAGATAAGTCTACGATGATCGGCTACGAGTCCATGAACTACTCTGCTGAGTCCAGGTTCAACCGACTCTCTCGATATCTTGCTCTGCCGAGTCCAGTTCAATCGAGTCTTCTACACCGGTGCCGAGGGCGATGAGCTGCCGAGCGCCTTGACCAGAGCGAGTGTCTGCCGAGTCCGAAACCCCGAGAGACAAATACGAATACAAAGGAATGGTTCACCAATCAGATAGGGTTTTAGGATCTTCAAATCTTCTCAACAGTTCAGAGCACGAGGCTACTGAGCGTGATTCAGTATAGAAGATAGAGTCATTTCCCACAAGTATGATCATGCTGAGGATTGAATCATCACCCAACAAAAATTATTGTTTAAATTTTATTTTATTTTATTTCATTTACCTAATATTCAAAGTAAGTTGAACATTGTTACTAATTTCCATATGAAATTATTTTATTTCATTCAATACAGTATGTCTTTTTAATGTTATTTTATCACTTATAAATTGGACCATTGTTATTAATAATTTTCATATGATAATTTTTTTATATTAATTTTTTTTGAAATTTAATACAAATCCTCACATGCAAAATATACATTAAATATAAAATATTTAACAAAACAATATATAAATATTTTTGAGCTATTTTTTTGTCAAAAAGAAAATAATATATTATTGAAATATGTTTATTTTATTTTATTATCAAAAATCATTATTACGTTGAAATTTTGGATTTAACATAAATAATTGATAATTGGTTTTTGTATCCTTATATAGTTAATAAAATAGAGAAATGATGAATATTATGTTAAATAAAATAAAAAGAATACAAAGAAATTACATGTAATTGCCTATGTGGCATAGAAAGAATTAATTTGGAATTATTTTCTATAGAAGACTATTCGGGATATAGTCTTTTGTAGAAGACTAATATAGCAATTGACTCGATATTAGAGTGAGACGCCAAATATCTTGAATTTGAGAATTGGGCATAAGATGGATTATTGTTTTGTTTTTTCATTTTTAATTTCGTAAAGAATAATACTCCCTCCGTTCCACAATTCTTATTTCATTTCTTTTGAGCGCGGTATTTTAAGAGAGTTGTTAGTTGTGAGTAGAGATGTGGGACCCTCAAATAAAGTGTTTTTAATAATTTTTTATTTTAGAAAATGAAACAAGAATTGTGAGACGGCCTGAAAAGAAAAGTGAAACAAGAATTGTGGGACGAAGGGAGTACTACATAGTAACTTGGCTTACATGGGACGACCCACTCCAATCGCAGGTCGAGGTAGGCCTGCCCATCATCTTATTTATTTGAGGAGGTAATATCTCCCCTTGTAAACTCCATATTCATTATTCGATTCACATCTAACGCCGAGTTAGTGAAATTTGAATATGTGATTTTTGATCGGATTTTATAATTGTGTGTTTGCTAGTATATTAAATTGAACAAATTCTGTGGCAAATATTTTTTCACGTGCATAGAGATATAAAAGTATACTAAATGATAGAATTATATACGTGGTCCTATTTTCTTTTTAAAATAATAATTAAAAAAAAACATGAATACGCATATATGTTAAATTAAAGTTTGAACCTGAAGTGTAGCTGGCAACGTTCAAGTTCAACAACCATTCCCTTTTTTTTTATCAACAGAATTATTGCTCGCCAATTTATATAAATAAATATATATATATATATATATATATATATATATATATATGCGCATATTGTGCACATGGATTCTTTAATTTCTTTAATACTTATATATCTAGAGAGAGAATCGAGCATTTTCGAAAATCAATTAATTTTGAGATAGAAATATATCGTCTTCCCATTAATTTTCCTCCAAAAAGTTTGTCACATATACGCGTATTCAACCTAACTATTCAACCATTTCAAAAGTGAAATAACATTAGCCAACTTTATTCTACAATAAATCCCACTATTTAAGTTTAATAATGCTTACTTTACTTTGTCTCTCATAAAGTAATTAAAGTATATGAATCTAATCTCTAGGTCAAGATTAAAATCTGAGATTAGTGACGAAGCTTCCCTTTAATCTAAAAAAATTAATATCACAGATTCACAATCAATAATTTAGCCCTAATTATGTTTTCCCCACATGCATGCAGATCCGATTATCACACGGGCGTACACACACGTGCACATTCATAAAATCAAATTATTGAGAGTTATATAGTTGATAATTATTTTACGTCTTAAATCGATTTATTCAAAATATTTCGAGTAGCGGGTTTAGGTAATTAAAAAAGAAAAAGAATGGAACGATAAGTATTAGTACGTGGGCAAAACAAAAGGTGCAACATATCAAGTATTTATTGAGCTAGATAGGGATAATGTATTTTATAATAATTTGGCTGACCATTATTTACCAAAGTGTAAAGTCCATTATTAGCGATGTAGCTATAGACCTACCAGTATATGTGTGTGGTATAATTTAATTTATCCAGATATTTATCCTTATCCCAATTTAGCAAGTTTTGACTTTGAGAGTGTCAAATTATGTACTATATGAAATGTTTTATTTTACTTTATTTGTCGATTGGATGAAGGGTAAATTAGAAAAAAAAAAAAAAGACTTACTAATTCAGTGAAAAACTAAAACAAAAATGACGAAAATGTAGTTATACAATTTTTTTTTTGACGAGGAATCCGCAGCCGCTACCTTTAGTGCGCACAGGGTAACACATTTCACGCTACGCCATCTCATGGGGACTGTAGTTCTACATCTTGACTGTAACATTAGTTATGTCGATTCTTAATAAGCGGTGAGTTTAAGATTAAAAATTTTGCGGGACAAAATTAGCAATTAGGAAGGAGTAATTTTTAAAAATATATATATACAGATTTGTAATATTTTCCTTTGACCCTATATTTGTGCAGCACATTATATTGAATTAATTTGAATAATATATTACAAACAATTATTGATATATTGAATTTTTTAAACAACAAAAATCGGATAATGCCCTGTCCGGTATGGCAAGCTTTTTGTCTACTAAGACGATTTTCAATTGAAGCACGATTCCAACGTTCTTCAACTATTTTTCTCAATTATAAATAATACATATTGTATTCATTATTATTATTTTTTCATGTAAATGAAGAAAAACCCATGTAAGTAATAATCTAGATGTGTAGTAGTTAAAAAATGTAATAAGTTTGTTTATATATAGAGAGTCAATATTCCTATATTCCTACCGCATTAACTAAAACCGTCCACGTTTTATAATTTGATTTTTATTACATCTTCAAACCATAATTCTTACATCCATATATAAACCAGAATTATATTCTCTCACTTTATTCTCTCTCTAGACGGACATTATTAAACGAAGTCATCTTCCTTCCAAATCCCTTCCACACGAACTGGAACTGCATATATATAAGTTGCAGAATTCTCACTCATTCTCCACACTAATCTCTAATATTAATTTTTATTACAAGAGAAGAAAAGGATGAAGAGAGGAGTGACCGTGGAAGAAGGCTCCGTTTGCGGAGAAGAAACGCATTTCACCGTGCTTAAGACTTCCCTTTTCTTCGCCGGAGACGGCTTCACCGCCTACAACTGCAAAGGCGGACTCGTTTTCCGAGTCGACTCGTATGGACCCGACGGAGGAGACGCCGGAGAACGAGTTCTCATGGATCCCGCCGGCCGCTGCATCCTCACCGTCCGCCGCAAGGTATAAATATTATAAGCCTATGCTTATTGATAATACGTTCTAGTTTATATTAATAGCAACGTAAGAAATGAGTGTTCCAAACAATTATAGGACCAAAAAATGATTGTATAATAAAATTATAGGAAAAAAAGAAATAAATTTTGACACATTATAGGATTAAATCGAATTATGTCATAGTTGAACGAAATCGAACTGATTCAATTTTTCTCTTTGCAGAGGCCGAGTCTGCACCACCGGTGGGAAGGCTTCGTCGGCGAGAGACTTGGTCAGAAGCCGATGTTCAGCGTGCGGCGATCGTCGATTATCGGGCGGACGACGGGGATGACGGTGGAGATTTACAGAGATCCGATGGAGGAATATCAGATCGAGGGCTCCTTCGCCTGCCGGAAGTGCACAGTACTCGACGCCGAGAAGCAAGTGGTGGCGGAGATTCGCCGGAAAGTGGACTCGTACACCAATGTCGTGCTCGGAAAAGACGTTTTTCTCCTCTGCGTGAAGCAGGGCTTTGATAGCGCCTTTGCGATGGGATTGATTCTTGTGCTTGATCAGATCCATTGGGCAGATGTTGAAAGGGACGGCGGCGATGGCGGTTATGGGAGTAGGGTGGCGGTGGAGCCCGTTAGTTAGGGTTCTAAATTTTCTCCACCTTTGACATCTCTTCCTCTTACTGTAAAATTATATTGAAGCAAGTTTAATTACTATATTAGTAATAATGATAATAATTCATTTTGTTACAAGATCAAAGTATATAATGATTAATGACTTAATACTCCCTCCAGCCCGCCCGATTTCTCTTGTATTCCTTTTCGGTCTGTCTCACTCGACTTGTCTTGTTTTCTAAAAAGAAAAATAATTACTACACAAATTCCAATTTTTTCTTTATGGAATTTATTTTTCTACACACAATTACTCATTCATCTACACACAATCACCTACTCATCTTAATCTCCGTGTCGAAAAGAAACTAGACAAATCGGGCGGGACAGAGGAGCAATACATTTGATCTCAAGAAAACTCATTACACTTCCTGTAACAAAATTAGCAGTCATCTGTCAGATTCTAACTGTTTTAGACCCGTAACATTTGATTCAATTCGGAACTAAAGATGCCGTAGGCCGTTAAATATACAAAATTTTAAGAGTACTATAAAAAACGTTTGTCTTCAAGGTTACAGTCCCTTTTCAACTTGAGCAAAGAATCAATAAGTAGACACTAATTGAAACCAACACCATAAGAAACACTCCCCCATCTAAGTACCAAATTTGATGAACAACGAGTATAATAGGGATATATTTAATTCATACCAAATTTCTACGCAACCTGCTTACTAAATAGTTTCAAACTAAGGTAACAACATAATACCCAAAACAGATCAAAGAGGGTGTCCAGAATACAAGCAACAAATGTCGGATGTAATAGTAATACAAAAGCCAACTCCCTCTACCTAAGAACGATTCTAACAGACCTAGTTACAGTAACATCACAGTCATCCAAGTTTGTAGAATTATCAAAATAAAAAAAAGCACATAATGCAACATTTCCCAATTTAACTAAATTAACAGCCTGCAATATACCATGCATTCAGCAACTAATTGGAGTTGGAGAAGGATGATGTGGTGATTGGTTCACCTTCCCATTCTCCATTGAGTCAGCCTTCACATTCTTCTCTTGCTCCTCTGCCTGCAAATTAGTACTGGTGTTCTCCTCAGTAGATACGGGTTGAACCCCGTTGGTCACCTCAGTTTCAGTTCCATTAGTGGCTTCGTGTTCATTGGGTTTGGAATGTTCAGCATCAGATGCTGGCTCCTCAACAACCTCAGATACCTTATCATCTTTAACGTCTTCTACATGTGAAGCATCGGCCACCTTTTCGTCTTTGAGTTCTTCTACGTGTGAAGCATCTTCAATACCTTTAACTTTTTCAGTCGGCTCATCCTTATTGTTCGTCTCTTGTTCACCATCCTTGGTATCAGTTGCCATTCCCTCCTGCTGACCATTCTCCTCAACTTTGGCCTCTTCTTTACTCTCTTTAGCTGTTTCCTCATGCAGAGTGTCTTCACTACCCTTTTCATCATCAGTCTTCTCTTCAGTTCCCTTTTGTTTATCACTCTCCTCTTCAGTTCCAGCATCTTTCTTTTCGTCAACTTCCATTCCTTCTTCACCACCGACTTCTGTTCCATTTTGTTCACCAGTCTTCTCTACAGCTCCCTTTTGTTCATCAGTCTTCTCTTCAGTTGCACCATCTTTCTTTTCATCAACTTCCATTCCTTCAGTTTCTTTTTTCCCAGCTTCTTTCCCTGCATCCAACACTTTGTCTTTCTTAGTCGATGATGATCTGCGTCGTTTTGTTTGGGGCCCAATCTCCTTAGATGGAGGAGTGAACTTCGTCTTCTCGCTGATCCTAGCGGATCTTCTTGGTGTCTCGCCAGTACCCCAGTCAAATTCTGATAATGCAGGACTTCCCTCATGAGATTTTAGGTACTGCTCCAACTGTTTGCGGTTGCTAATCTCTTCTCCAGTCGGTGCTAAAAATACAATCTCATTTTTCCGGGGAGTACCTGCACTTTTCAGTAAGTACTGCAGAGGAATATAAGTTAGAATCAGAAAACCAGAGCAGCTGAGCAAGAATGAATAGGATAAATAACAGCTTAGAAAAAAAAAAAAAAAAAAAAAGCCATATCTTTCGATAGTTGATAGTTCTATTCAAAGTTTGTGAAAACGAACATGAAGAACTCATATACTTCAGCTTTTCAACAAAGCCAATTTTAAAACATGACAATACAATCTTTGATTCGACAAACCAGGACCAATTGGAGGTGTAACTAGAAGGTCTGCTCGAGTCACAGAAAACATATACTAAACAAAACATTGCAACCCCATATCATCGAGCTACTAACAACTCAAGCATTAAGAGGAGTGTTAATACACAGACTCTTGTTATATGCAGAAGCACTAGTAAACTGGACGAGGAAATGTTTAAGAAGCGTAGTGTGGTATCAAGGAGAAGGTATGGTTACTGCTTCATCTTTCCTTCAGCACTTACTTTACTGAGACTAAGCCGTTCTAATAAACAACACCTACAACAATCAGTCTAGCTACGCAGTAAACGCTCATCTCTTCAATAAGAAATCAAAACCCTATGTTTGCTTTTTTATTATTTTTAAATGCTGTTTAATAACTGTCCAAAGACAGTTGTTTTTGCTCAAAACTGCACAAACTATCAATCCTGACCAAGTCTGACCAGAATATGTAGCCATCAAGGAAAAAATTCAACCAATCCAGACTTGTACTTTATTGCAATGTAAACTGTAAATCCCGGAACTGCTATGAAATCAAGAAACTACAAAAAACTATCAAGAAAACACAATACTGAAACCGAAAATGAAAAAGACGAAAACTTCATAAACAACAACTTGAGCAAAGTGTATTTGCTAAGCGAAGGAGAAAATCACAGAAACAAACATCACATAACCATATATCTATTTTTTTTTTCAAATACTGGTTAATATGTGAAGAATTGAATTATAGCTGCTAAGGCAAAGAAATTACACGAGAAGTAAGTAAAGTAACCAACCCTAGCACTACAAAAGAACAGGGCAACCACAAACAAGACATACTATACGAGACCAGAGAGAGAAATACTATGATAGAAGGCGTAGCAACAAATTCAGCCAAAAAAACCGAAGAACTCGAGCATTCCAAGCAGGCAGCAATTAGAAGAAAAGCTAAAAAAAAAGGAAAAAGAACGCAAATCAGTACCAATTTCTTCCAGGAAGCTGGAGCAGGGAGCTCCATCGAAACGACATCGTCACCACGCTGAACCTCTGCCATATTCTCTTCACCTACAAAGCGAAGAACAGGGAAAGTTCAACCAAGGTACAACAAAACGAGGGGGAACGTACAAGCAAACAAAGCAGACTCTAACCAGTTGCGTTAGATGCTTCAACTACCTCTTTTTTCTCTTTTTACTTTCTCTCTCTAAACAAAAATGTTCTCCCCAACTTAATCTCCACGGCGACTTATCTCGGGGACAATGCTAAAACCACCTCAAAAAAACAATCATGTACCTCACGAGCGACACGTGGCACATACGAGAGTCGTGGATTTGACCGTTAAAGGCAGTTTCGAATTGCCTCGTGCTGGAAGAAAGTTATCGAGCGGGTGCACGGGACACGTGGCGCGCCACCACAGGGTCTGTGACGATCCCACGGTGATGTTCGTGGCGTACCTTATGTTAATCTCTCTTGTTAGACTGCATTCGTCTAGTTAACGTGGCACGTGGGATAAAGAGCGTGCGCTATACGGGAGTCTGTGGAGCGCTGGATTCTGGTGGAGTCTATCACGCGCGGAGAGTGAGAATAGGGAGAAGGACGGCTAGGAGTTCGGATAGCGTTCCCGAAATGGTTTAGTTAACTGAAATGGAGAGTGGGGTTTGAGGTCCGGATGAGGATCACTAAGGTTGCGGTGAGGTGCAGGGGATAATGCCGAGTGGAGATCTTGTTGATGGACCACGTCCCATCAATAAGGTGAGGATATGTGTCGATTTATAATAACTTGATGGTCCATAAATGCACGTGTGACAGCGTGTGATTGGTGGATCATTAAGTGATCCACCAATAAATGGACCAATAAATGGGCAGGTGATACCCTGCCGATAATGCCACATGATTCGGTAAAGATGGAACAGTGACGTGGATCGTGGTGTGGATATTTGGGCCGGGCCTTAAATTGGGCTGATTTTTAATGGGCTTCAACTTTTCTTCGAATTTTGCCCATTGTAACTCGGGATGGACATCATCGTGTTATCCATAGGCATGCAAAATCGAATGATGGTTGAATAGTAGTTTTTAGGATATTTAGGATTGTTCACAATTCGGCCTAATCTGTCTTAGGGGTGTTTGCAATAGCTTAAATTTTTTTTAAGTGATTAAATTAAGGGGAAGTTGGTAAAAGTGGCTATTAGAGAATTCGAGGTGTGTTTGCAAAAACTGCTTAAAAGAAGAAAAAGTTGAAAAAATAGTGTTTGTAAAATTTATACTGTAGTAGCTTATTTTAAAATTTATAAGTAAGATGTCAAATCATAACTTATTCGAAATTACAAATATGCCATTAAGTTGGAGAAGTTGGTTAAAACCAACTTAACCAACTTCAACTTATTCAACTTAAATGTAGATAATTTTGAAGAATTTAAGTTATTGAAAACACTCAAAATCAACTTTTCTTTAAATTAAGCCATAAGTAAAAAAATTTAAGTGATTGCAAACACCCTCTTAATTAGATTAAATAGTATGAATCCATATAAAATTAGGCCGATTTTGAATTACGATGTTCCATCTTTTAGATTATTAGCAGCATGTAAATACACTTAACCAACTTTTGATAAATTTTAGTTTGTACGTAAATAAACGATATTTCGATTTGTTAAAATTTGTTGATAGCCAAAAACTTTAGTAAACGACGTCGTTTTTATACGACATACTTATTCATGTAGTATGTTACGACCTCCATGCTAAATACTTTTCGGTTGACCGACATGTAATTTTCGAATTTGCTTCAGATTCCCTTTGAGAACAAACTACAAATTACTCCACAATTCCAATAACACTTTCTTGTTTCTTTTCGACATTTAGATTAAAAAGCTTGACTTTTGTGTATAAATAACGTGGATTCACTAAACTTTTAGTACACCCTCCCATTATTGTCGGCCTACTTTACTTTTCATACTATCCAATTATTGTTTGCTTATTTTCAAAAATAAAAATATTTTTTAAAGAAAAAAAGTACTCCACTGCTTTAAGATATGTCCATATCCATCCACTTTCCTAATCTAGGTGCGAAAAAGAATTAAGCCAATTATAATGAGATAAACGGAGTAATTTTTTAGTATTATACTCTCTCCATCCGAAAAATACTATTATTATACAATTTTTTTTTATGGAACTACAATTTTACATAATTTAACATACAACTAAAAATTATCCCTTAAAATCTACCGCAGAAAGAAAGTGGATAGTGTTTTTACTACGGGGAAACTGTTAGTTTACTTTTAGAAAATACTGTATGCGAGTATTAATCCGGCTGGAGTATAATTTAGTTATCGATTTGATTTTTCGACCCAAGTGTTGCATAATATTTTTGTATGGAAGCTCTTTCATAATGGAAAAAATGAAAAGATAATTACGTGGAATGAAAGAAGCTCAAACAGTCTGGAAATTTCTTCGATTGAAATTAAATGTATTCAAGACGAGGGAAGGGATAAACATGAAGCTTCTCATGCTCAGCTCAAACTTTTTCCAGCACCTCCTAGGAACAACTTCATCACCTTACCAGCTCCTTTTAATCTCCCACGCTTTGATCTCCCTCTTCAACAACAAATACAATTTGAAAAACTCAAGAATCTCAATCAATCTTCTAACATCTTCACTTCTGCCAATTCAGAAATGGCTTTAGCTCGTTTAGCTCTCAAGAATTTGCAGCAGAGGAGTTCATCTTCTGCTTCACTATTTGCCATAAACGCCACCTCCGCCGCTCCCTCCGATAAACATAGATGGGCTTCTCAATTTCTCCGGGGGCTCTCCTACGCCGCGGAGGAGAAAGCGGCCAGCAATCATGAGGTGGCGGTGCAAGAGGGCGGCAAGAAACACAAGCTCTCTCCGAGGCAGAGGAGCAGGAAAGGCGGCGGCTTGTGGCGGAGAGATGACCGTGACTTCGTCCCTGCTCTCTGGGGTAATTCATCAAACACCTTCCCTGCAAAATCCTTCTTTTCTTTCTCACAATTTTTACCATTAGAATTATCGCTCTTTGAGTCATTTTATCGAACACATCTCCTACAAGATTTGTTTTTTCACACTATTCAGCATCTAAGCTAGATTTCAATACGATCGATTTTGCAGATATATTCCCTTCCGGACTGGGGAACGCGTTGGTCGAAGCGACGGAGAACATAAACCGGCTGCTGGAGAACATAGAGCCGCCGCAGCTGATGGGGCGGACGAGGGAGCACGACGACAGCTACAAGCTCCGGTACAACATGCCGGGGCTGGGGAAGGAGGACGTGAAGATAACGGTGGAGGACGGAGTTCTGAGCATAAGAGGGGAGCATAAGGATGAGCGAGAAGAAGAGGGCGATGATGAGAGGAGGTCGGCGAGTAGCTACGGCTATTACAGTACGAGCTTGTCGCTGCCGGAAGATGCGAAGGTTGATGAGATAAAGGCGGAGATGAAGGATGGAGTGCTGAGTGTAGTGATACCGAAGAGTGAGAGGCCGAAGAAGGATGTTAAGGAAGTTGAAGTGAATTAAAGTTAGGATGAAAAAAATATGTACATGAGAACGTGTTTGTGTGTGTTTATGGGTGTAATGATGATATAATATGAGTGTAATAACAAGCAATTATGTTTGAAATAGTAATGATTTTTTTTAGATGACAATAGTAACCCGCAACCGTTATTAAAGTGCGTATTGGGTAAATTTCGTTCATTTATAATAGCCTGCAAACCACACGCAAACTACATACAAGAGAATTTAACCACCTTAAGCTAAGACTAGGAATATCGGTTAATTAAACCCACCATGTGGGTTTTGAAGTTTAAAAAAAGAAAAGAAAAAATGCATGAGGGAAGAGAGAGAAATCGTGACCCGGGTTGGATTTGAAGGCCAATGCCACCGGGTGGTTGGGAGTTAATATGGCTCTTAATATTATTTTTTTATAAATATAAAAATAAGTATCTTTTTATAATATATATTATAAAAATAAATAAAAATTAGACCAAAATTCATGATTTTTCATTTTCTATAAATAGAGTCCAATATTGCTATACTTTTCACATCTAAAAAAACCTTCATTTTCTCTCATTTCATTATCTACTACAAATCTCAATCTCTCTTTTAATTATCATGGATCCATATAATAACAACTTCTCCCATTCCCCAAATTTTCCTTACTCTCAAGATTACTTTCCCAGTTACGAAAATTTTCAAAATTCCGATGAATTCGCATCCCGGTGTTTCAATTCAATTCGCAATTTTCACAAAATTCCACCCAAAACACCCCTCCAACCTCTGTTGAAAATCCTAATGAAAAATCGGCCAACACTTCGAACAATCCTCAAGGTTGGAAAGAGATAGAATACATGATTCTAATGTCTTCTTATTGTCATGTTAGTAGAAATCCGATTGTTGGCAGCAACCAAAGTAATGCCACATTATGGAAGAAGGTGAAAAAGTTGTATGATAACACTCGAGCTGAAAACCCGCTAATGTCCGAAGAGAGGTCAGTAGAGTCACTGAGAGGACGTTACAAACGCATTAATGCAAACGTTATGAAGTGGATCGGTGCATATAAGGCGACGTATGCTCGTAGAGGGAGCGAGATGTCAAACGAGGATATTGAGAGGGAAGCACAAACGATTTACGGTAAAAAGTTTGCTCACCGCGAGGTCTTTGAAAAAGTTATGAGAGGTAATCCAAGATGGGAGTTGAATTTAGAGACAACAGGTCGTACTTCCAAAAATCCTAACAATGATATCAATACTGATGAAAGTCTTGGTAGTTCCAAAAGAACAAGGACTAATGAAGATGACACTCCAGAAACTCCTACAAGTGGTGCTTCTGCATCAATACCTCGTCCTATAGGGAGAGACACCGCTAAAGTTGCTGCTAAAAAGAAAGGAAAAGGAGTTGCAGCTAGCTGCATCTTCTATAATCTCAGATGATTTCACTACTGAACTTCGTGCTCTTAGGATCACGCGTGAAAAGGAGCTTGATCACCGTGGCTTAGACCGTGAGGCACGTCAAGAAAAAATGGACTGAAAGGGGAAGGTGGTGATACTAAACACATTGATGGTGAAATGAGAATTAACTTCGGCAGAAGAGGCACTGAAGAACCATCTAATGGCCGAATTATTTAAGTATTAATATCAAACTGATATTAAGTAATTTTAAGTAGATTGTGTTATCAGTACTGGAGTGTTATCTTTTCGTAGTGCTTAAGATTCTAGTATGTTGTATTGTAATGTTATTTTCATTGAATGAAATTCACGTTTTCAACTTCTACTCATTTTGCAATAAATGCTACACTATTTAGAAATAATTATACACTATTTGCACTAACGCAATTTTGTCGTAGTGCTTTAATAGTGCCTTCTTTGCTTCACGCGTGATCACGATTGTCGATGCAATAATGCAATTTTGTCGTAGTGCTTTCAATAATGTCTTATTTGCTTTCAATAATGCCTTCTTTGCTTCACGCGTGATCATGGTTGTCGATGCAATAATGCAATTTTGTCGTAGTGCTTTCAATAATGCCTTAAGATGCTTCACGCATGATCATTGTTCATCCGTGATCTCTCTACTTTGCAATACTATTAGCAACACTATTTGCCACATTATTTGCAACACTATTTGCCACACTATTTAGAGCATCTCCAACCGAACCTATTTTGAGGATTTGCAGTTGAAGATCAAGACCAACCCAACTGGATTTACAACTGTAAAATAACAAGATTCTCATTTTCTCTCACCTGCTAACTGTTCATCAACTGTAAAAATGGTTTATACTTGTGAAAATTGCAGATCAGCCCTTCTGAAAATTGCAGATCGGCCCTGCTGGAAATGGTCGCTGGTTGGAGAAAAGGAAGAAAGAAGAAATAACAAAGAAGAAATGGCGTCTGGAGAAAAAAGCTGAGGAAGGAGGAAGTAGAAGGAAGAAGAAAGCCACGTGTATTGGAAATGTAAATAGCTCTTTCTTAAATGGAATTTTTCATTGAAAAAAGAAATCATCCAATCAACCATTAAAAAATCGTGTATTGTAAATTTAATAGATTGTTTCTTAAATGGAAATTTTCATTTAATTCCATGATCTGAGCTTAATTATCCAATCAACCATTAATTTATATTTTCATTTAAGAAATCATCCAATGAACCATTAATTCCACGTGTATTAATAAATTAAGCATAATTAATTATAATCTCTACGATGATTAATTCCAATGGTTCCGAGCTTATTATGTGGCAAAGTATAAATAGTAATAATAATTATAAGAAAATTAATTGCTCATTCGGTGTTCTCAAGCAGCGCTTCGCAATTGTAGGGCGTCCGACACGTTATTGGAGGAAAGAAGTGCTAAAGGAGATAATGTCTGCATGTATAATTCTGCATAACATGATCGTGGAAGATGAACGTGATCTTACCGCCCCAATTGAAGCTACAATAGAGACTAATCCACAGCCAAATCTCTCGTCGAATGAACGAGAATCAATGAATGATTATGTTCGTCGTTACAATAACATAAGAGATCACAATGGTCATTTTGAACTTCGAAATGCATTAATTGCTTATTTGTGGGCGGAGTATACCAATTCCGAAGATTGAATACTAATCTTTATTGGCTACTAAAGAATGTGCACGGATTTATCTTTTTTATTGTAATTTTATTTTATCATGTTATGTAATTTTATATTATTTAATGCATAAGTAATTTTTATTTATTTATTTATAGTTACATAATAAAAAATATTTCATATATAATTATTTTTTGAAATTGTTGTGGGTCTAATGTATAATATTGAGAAATATATAGGTATTGATGTAAAAATAGAAAAAGTAGTATGAAATGAAATATATGGGGAATATTCTTTTTGATGATGAATTTGAGGTTGTAGGTTGGAGTGAGATTACTGTTTGATATGACAGAAACTGGAAAATGGTGTTAAAAATAGAGTATTCGGTTGGAGATGGCCTTACAACACTATTTGCCACACTATTTGCAATAAATTCTCTACACTATCTCTACACCCGTGATCTCTCTACTTTAAATATATCACTTTACCAAATCTCTCTACAATATCTCTACACAATTTACACAAATTCTCCCATAAACAACTTCTCATAGCTCCCCCAAACAAATGGCGTCAAGTTCTAATTTTAATGTTTCCGATTACCTCGAAGATGATGGTTTGTGGGAAAATTATGAATCTTTTTACGAACAACATGCTGAAGAAGATCGCATTATTGACAACGTTGTCGAACAAGTGGCCATTCAAGCAGAGCTCTATCACTACAACCAACAGATCATGTTGTTAGGCAAAAGCGACGATTTATAGAACGTGGACGTGAGAAGGGCCATGAAGGTGTGTTCGAGCAGTACTTTTTGGAAAATCTAATCTATCCCGAAGAGACTTTTCGAACAAGATATCACATGCGGAAGCCGTTGTTCCTACGTATAATGAATCAACTGGTTGCCACCGATGAGTTTTTTCAACAAAAGCGTGATGCCGTTGGCCGTCTCGGTATGTCTCCTATTCAGAAATGCACTGCAGCTATGAGGGTGTTGGCATACGGCACAGCAGCAGACTTGCATGATGAATATTTACGGATGAGCGTCCAACTCATAAGGAAATCACTCAATAAATTTGTTGATGGTGTAATTTCCAACTTCGGCGACGAATACCTTAGAAAGCCCTCTCCCCAAGACATGGCGTACCTACTCCATCTAGGAGAACGATGCGGTTTTCCAAGCATGTTGGGCAGTATTGACTGCATGCATTGGGAATGAAAAAATTATCCTACTGGCTGGGCCGGGCAGTTCTCTGGAAGAAGCGGCAAACCCACAATTATTCTAGAAGCAGTTGCATCTCAGGATTTGTGGATTTGGCATGCATTTTTTGGAACACCAGGTTCGAGAAATGATATCAATGTACTTGATCAATCTCCTCTTTTTAATGATGTCTTACAAGGTCGAGCACCGAAGGTTAGTTACGTCGTAAATGGTCAGCAGAAGAATATGAGATATTATCTCACTGATGGTACATATCCTGAATGGGCAGCATTTATCAAATCTATTAAAGCTCCTCTCTTTCGAAAGCATAGATTATTTGCACTACATCAAGAGGCTGCAAGAAAAGACGTTGAGCGAGCATTTGGCGTTCTACAAGCTCGTTTCGCTTTTATCAAACATCCATGTCTTATTTGGGATCGTAATGTTATGTGGAAAATAATGAGAGCTTGCATCATCATGCATAATATGATTGTGGAAGATGAAAGAAACACTTACTTAAACTACCAAGATCCCACATAATTTATACAAGATCAAGTTAGTCGGAATGATCATCAGACTGGAGATGGAACGGAAAATAATAATTTTGCTTACTCTACAGAAAGGATAGCAAGCCTAGCTAGTCATATGACAACCAAGTCACAACTTGAGAATAGAGAAGCACACAGAGATCTTCGAGACAACTTGATCGAGCATATTTGGCGTAAATTCGGCGATGATAACTGAATTTTATTTACTTTGTTGTTTGTAATTTTAGTTTTTCGTTGTTTTAATTTCGTCTTTCAATTACTGTCATATGTTCCCTATATTTTAGTTTGTACGATTTCGAGCTTTATAATTTTTTCTACAATTTCAGTTAATTTTTACGCCTTTAAATTTAAATAATTATTATTAATATATAATAATAATAATATTAAATAATTAGAATATATAAAAAATATAGTTGGTAGGGGTATGGTTGGGTGGTTAGGGATAAATGATAAAAAGTAGAGATGGTTGGGTTGATAGTAAAATGAAGTATAAAGAATAAAGAGAAATTAATTAAATACTCCATCCGTCCCATTATTAGTGGCCACCTTTCCTAATTTGGACGTCCCGCTATTAGTGGCAACATCCTAAATTAGTAAAAAGTTAGCACCATATTTCCTACTTTATCATTTTATCTCTCTTACTTTATATCTATTCTCATTATTATACTCATTTCTCTCTCCTACTTTATTATCTTTTCTCTCCTACTCTCTCATTATTACACTCATATTTCTCTCATACTTTATTATCTACTCATATCTCCTACTTTATTACATATTCTCTTAATTACCGTGCCGAAAAGAAATGCGCCACTAATAATGGGACGGAGGGAGTATTAGAATGGTTGGGTTGGTTGGATATTTAGGTGATCAGGGATATTCGTAGTCTAATCATCTATGTTTGAAATAGTAATGATTTTAGTATTTAGTAATGATTTTGTGAATACTATTGATTGATATAGAGTGTTTTTTTTAATATATAAGAATGTAAGATCTCAAATGTAAAATATTGAGTTAAAAATGGATGACGACGTGGCGTTGAAAAGGCGATATACCTGAACCTTGGAGGTAAGAGAAGTGAATATGAAATCAAGAAATACTATTAATAAATGAAAATTAAATACCGGAAAAAAATAAAAAGAAAAAAGAGCAGATTGGATGGATGTCTAGTTAAGATTGCTATTATAAAATTAGAATTAACATTGTTTTAATTGTTAAATATGAAAAAAAAAAAAACAAAAATATGAGCTAATTGAATGTCTATTGGATGAGATTGCTACTATAAAATTAAAACAATATTTTCTTGCTACATTAGGTAAATTGACAAATAAACCTTTGATTCTCTCTTATGACTTAAACTTATAAAGTTAAAACGATAAATTTCCGCCGGTAAAAATAACATCATTTTATATCGTCCACGTAAGCATCCACCACAACATTCAACTGCTGCAAAAAAGGCATTGAAACATACTTTCAATTCTAGAGTTGCGAAAGTTCGCAAAAATAATTCCCGAAAAATTGAAGTTTGTGCTAAAATTGTAAACGACTTATATAAATCATACTCTCTGTCACCAGTAATTCTAATTAATAACAGAACATAATGTCGTCAACAATAAATGTTCTACAAAATCCTAGATGAAAAACAGCTTTTTATACATGTACAATCCCTCAAGCCATTAAAGAGAAAATAAAGTTGCAACTGAAAATCGACCCAAAAGATTTCTTGGAAAGTCACCAAAATATTAACAATACCAAAATATTAACAATATCAACAAGATCATTAAATTAGAATCAGAACAAAGATTTCTTGGAGTTTGAATGCTTCAAAACAGAAGCACATGAAAAATGGTTCATTTTTCAACTAATGGTACGATCAAATACAGCATTAATGGTTCTTGTTTTTTTAACACAAACCCAGAAAGAAGAAATTAAAAGTAAGCGCTAACATTTTTGTCTCAGGATGAGGGAGGACCTCATTTTCAAATGCACAATTGTAGCATTTAACCTTGAAATACTTGCTTGTGGTTTCCTCAGTCGTACAATCCATCTTGTTCCCAAACATCTACAAGAAAATCGACCATTTCCTGCAAGTTTAATAGACGAAAACACCTGAGTTATTTGGCGGTGAAGCTATGATTTCTTGGATGTACGGAGGAAGATGCAGAGAAAGAAAACTTACAGCAAGTGGTACTGGTTTCTCAAATGGCTTGTTGTTCGTGAGCAAATTGTCATAGGTTGCGTTCCAACTGCGAGGTTGGAACTTTTTTAGGAATTGATGGTGAAAATATAATGGGAACAAAATCAGAAATACACACAAGAGTATACTTCAAATGCTATTCAGAAGATTAACGGATCAACTCGCGAGCATCCAAGACTAAGAGAAAACTCGAAAAGCCCTCCTCTTGGAAATTTAACAAGAATCATTCTTGTATATGAGAATTCAACTAGAAAAGCTTGCATTTTAGGGGTGTTTCGCAAATGTTATCATAAACAATTCTTATTTGTTTTCTCTTAAAATTTAAAAAAATTCATCTATAGCACAGAAAAGGGTTCTTCTCCTTTTCAGTATCAATACTTAAAAGCAATATAAAATGAGTTTTTAGAGAAGCTACCATGCAACCGTGACATTTTAAAAAATAGCTTGTACCATTAAAAAAGCAGATAAACTTTTTTAAACTACCAGCAAACACTTCCTAAGTAATGATAAATAGTGAAAATGTAGTTAAGGGAATGATCTCACCTTAACTTGGGCTCCCGAGGCTTTTGTGGCCGACTCTCGGGCTTTTTATCCCCGAGCCATTTCTGTCTATTTTGGTTCCATAGAATAAGACCTACAGAAGGAGCCTACGATTCACTTATCCACAATCGATAAAATGTAAGGAAGCAAAGGGAAGAAACATAATTACATAACTACAACTTGGTAGGAGATTAGGGCAATTTAGAGGCAATTATAGATAGACTGATAACTTGAATCCATGTATTAATGTAGATTGAAACTGAGGGAGATTCATATATTTCGTCGTAAGAGAACCATTACAAATACTCAAATAGTAAAAATAAGCTGTAAAACAGAGCTTATCTACCTTCATACTATATTCTTGGTTCAGAGAAAACAGTGTAACACACTGCTATAACACTACAGAGGCTTCTTGTTTTCAAATTTTCCTCCCGAAAAAGAGAAGAAATTGTACTTACAGAAGAAGAGAATAAAACTAGAATGATTAACTATGCAATTAGATTTCATGCTTACCGTGATTGACAAACTCAGATGTGCTTGAGCATCCGGCACCATTAGCATCAGATACATGCGGGAACGTGCTTGTAGAGGAGATGCTTCCACAAGATTGGAGGGCGGTATTGTCCACATTACAAGTGCTGGTGGTCCAAAAATCTTCAAATACAGTAGCTTCTGTACTTCTACACGCGTAATTATTCAGCCCTTTTGTTTCATCAGTTGAGGGTTTCAGTTTGGGCCTAATATGACCCCCCAGACAACCACTGCTCTGTTTCAAATGACGATAAAAGGCTGTAATAAATCAACCTCATTCGATATATACAGCTACGTTACAGTTCAAATGCAATAATAAAACTAAAGAATTACGCAAACATCACGAACTGATTCATGAAATCCACTTATCGTATGACATTAGTTCAATATTGAATACCATTCAACAAGCTGAAAATATAGAACAAGCTGAAAATATAAATATGTGTCTAGAAAGACATCACTGTAGACAAATTTATAATCAAGATCGAATCTTTTACTCCATTGAGTACAGATAAAGGCTGTAATAAATCAATCTCATCCAATATATACATCTACATTACAGTTCAAATGCCATAATGAAACTAAAGAACTTCATCAGCATCAATAAATGATTCATGAAATCTACTTATTTAATGGCGTTACTTAGAAACTTAACCTTCCTATAGGTTCAATAATAGCTGAATAGCATTCAACAAGTTGTAACCCTTCACATGATCAAGATCAGCTCAGTCTAGTTCAAAAATTTATCGTACACGAATCAGTAGAACGAGGTTGGAACCCGGACAAATAGCAAACAAGCTGAAACAAACATAACTACATGCTTTGAAAAACATCAAAGTATACACATTTATGATCAAGATCCAATCTTTAACCTAATTGATAGTACCCAAAACAAACCAAAGCAAACCAAATCAAATCAAATTGATACGAACAAATAACTGAAGTGCACATAACACAATATCGATTGAAGAAGACATTTCCTATATTCCAATGAGAAATTAACTAAAATAATTATCTATAGAAAACCACAAATTCTCTCATTACAGTTAATTAATCAAAATTGAAATTAGAAAATAATTATAATTATACTTACCCCATGCAAGCAATTATATGGAATACCCAAGCTGCAACTGATCCGATCCGTAAAAGGGATCCCACCATTAACATCGAAGAAACCAATTTTCGATTGAACAGAAATTTCGAAGCCCTAAAATTCCATCAGATTCTTGACGTTACGCAGTGAATATCAAGCAATAATGAAATCACTATTATCCCCAACTTTGAGAAAATACCTAAAATATATGAAAGCGGCAAGTGGCAACTCTCTCTCTCTCTCTCTCTCTCTCTCTCTCAAACCGATCGCTTGGGAAGGGAGAAAGCCGAAAGGGAGCTGCTGAAATGCTAATTTAATTATTATGTTACGGCCCCCTCAATTATTTGTTAATTTCAGATGCGTCCGTCCTCTATTTATTACTTAATTTCAAATAGCCCCTTATCTTAATTTTCAAAATTTAAAATGAATACTCTCTCCTCCCTCCTTCCCATTATTTATGTCCCATTGAGACTGGACAAGGTAATTAAGATAGTGGAGGTACCGCTCCACTAATTATGTCCTATTGGGACTGGACACGGTAATTAAGATAGTGGAGGTAAATGTATAAAGTTGTGGTGTAAAAATATAAAGAGGTGGAGTGCAATTGCTTATATTAATTATGGTCCACTCATTTATTTCCTTATTTGATATGAGATATAAATAATGGGACAACAAAAAAGGCAAGTGAGACATTAATAGTGGGACGGAGGGAGTATATTATATAATTCCTTTAACCGTCTCATTCTTGGAGCCTCGCTTGAAACCACAAGATCCCTAGGGTTTATCTCTCAATCTTCAGCGCTCTCTTTCTCAAATCTCACGCAGTTAAGCTCAAGGTACGCATCGAATGATATATCTCTTGTTTACCTTCGTTTTCGCTTGGTATTGGAAATTTAATTCGTAATCTGAGATTTGGAGTGTTTTTTTGTTTGTTTTTCAGAGTGAATAAATGGGTGAAGTAAAAGACACCGAAGTGTACGAGGAGGAGCTTCTCGACTACGAGGAAGAAGATGAGAAAGCCCTTGACTCCGCCAACGGCAAGCCCGCCGGAGAGTCGGTCAAAAAGTAATTATACTTTTTTTGTTAATTTGAAAGTTCGTTTCAAGTTGGTTGAGTAGGAGCAATTTTGTGTTGAGTGGTTCTTGTTCGGATTGGGTGTGAGGATGTGCCGGATGAAGTTCAGTTGAAATTTCTTATTTTTGTGGCATGTGGTTTATGGGAGATCTGTGAATTTTGAAGATTGAGACTCCTTAGATGCGTGCTTAACTAATATGTTAACTTTGAGGAATTAACCAATAGCTTGTTGACTGACGATGCTTTTGTAGCTAAATTGAAGTTGTGATAAAATTGCTCTGTATAGTTTGTTTCTTTTTTGAGTAATTTTGCTTTCTTAATGGTTCAATAGCTCCTTTTCATGAAAGAAAGAAATGAATACTTTCTGTTTATGTGATTCCTTCTAATATTTTCAAGATCTAGTTGCGGGAATGGGTTTGGGTGGGGAGGGATGGAGAGTTATATATAATTTTATCCATGGTGGCACTATATTACACTGCAAAAATATCAGAGTCCAACTGTTTTGTTAGTAATGAATTCAGTCACCGACTTCTTTGCTAATGTATTTTTTGGTGTATTCTTTTGGTCGATGCAGGGGTTATGTTGGGATTCATAGTTCGGGATTTAGAGACTTTTTGCTGAAGCCAGAGCTTCTTCGAGCTATCGTTGATTCCGGGTTTGAACATCCTTCCGAAGGTAGAACACATTTATTGTTATCTAAATATCACGACTTTGATTAGCTTCTGGATCGATTATGTTTTACTTCTAATTTTTACCAAAAGCTTGTCGCGTCTTCTTGACCAGGTGGTTGACTGAGAGACTCCTTATAGTGTATTGTCTAAGCTTGTATTTACACGAGCATTGCATTTACTGACTCACTGTATGTTTATTTTACTTTTTCAGGTAATTGATCTTACTATATTTCCATCCAAAAATAGGTCTTGTAAACCTTTCAATTAAAAGGCACTTGGCGAACATTTTTACTTATTGAGGATTCGTTCGTTCGGATTTTACTTGTACTTCTCGTCAGTGCAACACGAATGTATACCTCAAGCTATCCTAGGAATGGATGTCATTTGCCAAGCTAAATCTGGGATGGGAAAAACTGCTGTTTTTGTTCTGTCCACTCTGCAACAAATTGAACCTGTTGCTGGTCAAGTGGCTGCACTTGTGCTCTGCCATACAAGAGAATTGGCCTATCAGGTAGCTTATATATGCACATTCGTGACTTTGATATATATTTTGGTAATTATTTGTTCTATGTATCAAGTTTGGGAGATTATACCAGTGGGTGGATGTAAATCGTCTGCTTAACATGCAAGTCAAACTAACCAAGCGTTTGATCTTTGTTTTTTGGCAGATTTGCAATGAGTTTGAGAGATTCAGTACCTATCTATCTGATGTCAAAGTTGCTGTATTCTATGGTGGTGTCAACATCAAGACTCACAAGGATTTACTGAAGAATGAATGCCCCCATATTGTTGTAGGAACACCTGGGAGAGTATTGGCTCTTGCCAGAGATAAAGATCTTGGTTTAAAAAATGTGAGGCACTTCATTCTTGATGAGTGTGATAAGATGCTCGAGTCACTTGGTATGGTTCTTTTCTATTGGCTGCTGGGTGAAGTTCTGAAATATGGCTAAATATCATTACTTAAGCTGTGAGTTCTTTTTTCCAGACATGAGAAGAGATGTACAAGAGATTTTTAAGATGACCCCTCATGATAAGCAAGTGATGATGTTCTCTGCTACTCTGAGCAAGGAGATCCGTCCTGTTTGCAAGAAGTTCATGCAGGATGTAATTTTTTTGACCTTATTCTCTTAGATAAATAACTTACAATTCTTTATCACTTTTTAGTGGTGGTGGTTGAGGGTCTTAAGAGATTATATTCTTGTTACTTAATGTACATGGAAATCCTTCACTCCTAAAAACCAATACGATGAGCAGATGACAATGAAATCACTAAGTATATTTTTACTGCATCATATTTGGTCATCATTCAACCACAAGAACAGGATGAGCAAACGAGGCTGGTGCTGGAAGAGTATTTTATAGTTATTTTTTGCATATTACTTAGATAAATGCTGGACAAGGTAAGTTACTTCTCTGTGTATTTCAGATGTATTCTAAGTGAATTTTGGTTGTTACCTGCTTGTTCTTTGTTTTGTTGGAAACTTCTGATTCAACAGTTTGTGATCATTTACTTTTGCAGCCAATGGAAATTTATGTGGATGATGAAGCAAAGTTGACTCTTCATGGACTTGTTCAGGTAGAATAACTTGCATGATTACGAAGCAAATGTTTTATTACTTTTCCGGGTAACGGACAATTTTGTAATGATATTCTTTTATTTCTATTCAGCATTACATCAAGCTAACAGATATGGAGAAGAACCGGAAGTTAAATGACCTTCTTGATGCTCTAGATTTCAACCAGGTTGTCATTTTTGTAAAAAGTGTCAGCCGGGCAGCTGAACTGAACAAGTTGCTTGTGGAATGCAACTTTCCATCTATATGCATACATTCTGGCATGTCTCAGGAAGAAAGGTTTGTTTATCTTTGAAGCTAAGTCATGTGGGCATTGTTGTGGTATTGAGAATTTTATGTAGTGGTTTTGCTTTGATTCATAGATTTCTGATGGGCCCTTTTCAGGTTAACACGCTACAAAGGTTTCAAAGAGGGTCTGAAGAGAATTCTTGTTGCAACTGATTTAGTTGGAAGAGGAATTGACATAGAGCGTGTTAATATTGTCTTAAACTATGATATGCCAGATTCTGCAGATACCTACCTACACAGGGTACGTTTGTTTCTAGGAATACATGTGCTTGAGTCACTAAAATGATCATGAAGCTAATCACCTTATCAAATTTGCTGATGCTATAGGTTGGCCGAGCTGGTCGATTTGGCACCAAAGGGCTTGCAATTACATTTGTATCGTCTGCATTAGATTCTGATGTTCTCAATCAGGTATATGGTATAGAAAATGTATTTGCTTTGTTCTTTTGAGCATGTTACATAATGTGTGTATATATAATAAGTACATAGGAACATATGTAGAAGGAAATAAATCAACTGATATCCTAAATCACTCCTAAATTGGGTGATTGATTTTCTCTAGAAGACGCTAATATATCCAAAATAAATATATATAAGAATGTTTCTGTCTTTCAAGTGGCATCTTGTTTGTGTTTTGAGTATAAAATGTTCCCTTTTCTTGGAACAGGTGCAGGAGAGGTTTGAAGTTGATATAAAGGAGCTCCCTGAACAAATTGATACTGCTACATACAGTATGTCTTCAACTTCTCCTCTTGTTTGTTTGTCAAACTGCAATCTTTATCTAAGGCGAACTTCTTCTGTTTTTATGCCTAGACGTGCTTTCTGGTTTTATGTCTATCACTAGAACTTGTATTTACTAGAGCACGATCTGAAACAATAAAGTTGATCACTTGTTCCAACCTCGTAATAAATACTTCTTAAGTTAAGCATCTCTAATGGTTTTATCTGAAACACAAGTTGGAGTTCTAGCCTGCAAATCTACAAAGATTAGATTGACGATCTATAATGTAGTGAATATTAAAGTGCTTTTAGAGCCCCAATTAGTATAGATGTTTCATCGAACACTCTTCCTCCGCATTCCTCATTCATGTCATGGTGCTATTTATCTAAACAGTGTTCGGTCTATGTAAAGCTTAACAGATTGGATCAACATCTTAAATGCTTATGCAATGTTTTTTTCATTTGATATTTTTTCATTCTTGTATTTCGCAAAAGAAAGTTACTGATGATTGTTGCTCTGATTTCTTGGTTGCCTCCAGTGCCGTCTTAATTGCTAGATCTTTGAGGAGACACGCTGATAGTTCGGTTGGAGTAGTTCTTGCCTCTTGGTGAGTGGTTTCCCATAGCCTTCAAATTTGAGACTAGTCCTCTAGATTATGTTGCACAATTACCACAATTTATCTTCCTGTTTTGTATCTTTGATGTTTTTACTTGGGCAAGAGGTTTTGATTATGCAGTACGAATTATAATTGTTGAGCATTTTACATGCATGTAGTAGAGAAAAAGTTGTATTGTAGTGGCAGTAGATAATGTTTACCCTGTCTGGATTATTTTTAGAATCTACTTGATTTCACTTGCTCAAAACTTATCACAATACAAAATTGTGGCCAATCCACCTGCTGAGGCACCAGTCAAGATAGCCTACAATTCAACGTATTAATAATTAATTAATTACCATAAATAAATATTTATAAATGCATAAATAGCAATTAAATATATGCATGTAAATTTACATATATATATATATATATACATAAATTGTACATTTTTAGAATTTCCCATTCCTCTTTTGAGCATTTCGTCGATCATAACACTGTATATCCTGGCACCTCGAAAGGTGAGGTTGGTACTCTAAAACAAAATGACAGGATTAGTCTTGTACAATGAAATATAAAATAATGTAGTGTGTGTACGTATATTTAGAGACTTACGGGGTTAACTCGTTCGATATCCGACATATGTATATAAAATTTATGCCAATTATAAAAATCTAAAAGAAAAAAAAAGAGACCAAAATTAGAATTTTGACTCCACCAAAAAACAAAGAAAAGTAAAATTATTAATTTATACATGGATTATATCGGCTATGAGGATCAAATATCCCTAATGTTCTTATGACGCCTCGTTCAGAACTGTGGTAGCTGCTCCCCAAATATTGTGTTGATCTGTTTAAACAATCTGCTGTTGTTACACACCATCCACCTCCCTAAATTCAATAAAACCAAGTTAAATTAATAAATTATATATTATGTCTGTAAATTAAATAAATTATGTTCTTACTACCTCCATAAAGACAACCCAATTTCTGGACCCATTTCCAGTTCCCTCTGTGTAGGCATATGAAGGTGGACTTCCATCAAAACGAACTGCTTGGACAAAACATATAGTGATTTGTGAAAATAATAATATGAACTTAATAGTTTAATTTATTTAGAAATAAAATGGAACCTGCTCCTTTTGAAACAGCAGTCTCTAGTAGAGTAAGGCTGAAGCTGCCTTGAGCAAGAACTCGTGCATTTATCAGTACAATTGTAGAGAAAAGTAGGTGTAAACAACGAGCTAAGATCGCGATTTTGTCCATTAATGTTCGAATATATGGTCGAATGTAATGAAATTCAAACCAAGAAGCAGCTAATATTTATAGGGGCTGATCTTCTTGCAATAATGCATTATGAAAATGAAGGAATTGAAGTTGGGATAATATTGGAGGTAAAGTTTGGCAAGGTTAAAATGAAGGAATTAAATTCTAGATGTGTTTTTTTTGGTAAAGAGGTGGGCTTGGCGTATTAAGATATCTATCATTTGTGTTCGTGCCGGTCTTCCAAAATAAATTTATACAACAATTATGGTAACTACAGTGAATACATGGGAATATGGGATTGTTCTTACATGGTCAAGAGTCAAGACCAAGATGGTAATTAAATTTGGTTTTTGTACAAATCCAACAGTTTATAAACAATACTAACATGTACAAACTGTGCCTTGGATTCAAATTCATGATTTCTTATGTCTTTTATCCTTATTTTCTTTATCAGATAGACTTTACAAATACAATTTGTTCATAGCTTGGTAGAGATTAATGGATCATATAAGAAAACTGCTTAAAATAAAAAAAAAATATGAAGAAATCTGCAAATTCATCTTATATTATTAGATGGTTTGAATTCGATTTGTTCTTGAATATTGCGTATTTTTTATATGTTTTATGCATAGGGGCAAAAGTGTAAAAGTCTATAAGATTTATACATGAAAAATTAAAGAATATGCATATAAACCATATAAATAATATGCATACTTTATATCTTTATATGCAACTCTACGTTTCTATCGGATCCATACCGTAACTTAATATAAATCATAAGCAACATTTGTTTGACATAATAAATTACCGCAAAATACATTATTAAATCCCCATACAAATTGCAGATTCGTCCCATCTCTTAAAATAAAAAAAAAATTACATTCCTCATACTGGAACTTTCTCCCTTCCAATTCTGAATTATGGATCCGCCTTTCAATACATTGAAACATGAAATATACCACCACAATACTGAGAGACATTTGCTGAAATACCCCTTCCCACTTGTTAAAGTTATGTTTACCAAGTACCCAAGATTATCAAATTAGCCTCACATTTTCATCAACATGCATGGAGGAGTGCCGGGACAAAACGGCCAAGTGCCGATGGAGTGCCTAAGGGAGCCGGCCGAGTGCCTACAAGATGGCGTGCCTTAGCCTATCGGCACTACTAATAATATTTGTGCCTATCGCAGTGCCTATCGGCATGCCTTTGTTTTTTCAATTTTTCACTGCTTTGTATAGTAAATCGGCACTAGTGGGATTCGATCGGCACATGTAGGGTCCCCTCGGCACTCGGTGTCAGTTGAATCTCAGATAAAATAAGTGAAAAAGTGAGGGTAAATTAGTAATATTGAGTATTCTATAACTATTGTTATAATGAGTGAGTATTTTTGTAATTTTTTAATAAAAATGGGTAAAAACATATATTTCCACCAATTACATATCTATACGGTGAACTAGGGGGCCCAAGATGAAAGTTGTAAACTATGTTCGGGGGAGTTATTGTCAATCGTTGGCCTTTATGGTAGAATCAGTCGGGGGCATGAAAGGCGGTGGTTTACCCTGCGGCGGATGTCAGCGGTTCGATGGGGAATGATTGCCCTCCAAATTGTATAATTGACTAGAATATCCTTTAAGACTTTTTAAAAAAGTGCTATTTCATCCCTTTGAATTTCAGAATTACATTTGTAAATTTAATTTCATATTCTCCCCTTCAATTCTAAGCTTTGATATCCCCATATTTCTATAGGTATTTTAATTTCATTTTTACATTTAAATTCATAGATATTAAACATCCTTAATTGCATATTTATTTCGCAGCATTAATTAAACCATAACTTGTAGTATATAATTCTAACACGGCCCCATTATTATAAATATTGACAAAACACTGTACAATTAAACATAATCTCGAAAATAAAAAGTATCATCATGAATTTGAATTCCATCATCACGATCGTAACTCTATTTGTAATGGGTTCCGCAATCGCGGAATCAGCAATCTCTTTACCTCCACCAACACCGGACTGCGACAAAAACATAGAACAAGACTGCAAGGACAAGGTTCGCGATGCGATATGCAAGGGAAGGGATGATGTTCCAGTTTACCAAATCGTGACCGTTGGATGCGCCTTTGAGCTCAAGGATGGTGTCAGCGATCCGTGCTTCTTCGATGTATTGGCCAAGAAGGCTGCACAGAGCTGCAAGAAAGATCCTGACGCGGCGCTCGCCACAGTCATTGATATCTGGCGTTATGTCCAGGACGGATCGTAGGATCGGAGCTTTACTAATTAAATTGGAGTCACAAAAATGCTACTCCCTCCGTCCCATTCATAATGTCTTGTTGGGTTTCGACACGGAGTTTAAGATAATGAGTGTAAAGGTTAAAGTAGTGGTGTAAAAGTATAAAATAATAGGGTCCACTTATTTAGATGATTGTGGTCTACTCATTTCTTACCATTTTAGGTATGAGACATTATGAGTGGGACAACCCGGAATGGTATACATGACAGTATGAATGAGACGGAGGGAGTACATATTTTTGTCTTATAAATAGCGTTATCATTATCGAATTTAAAAATATTAATTATTCATAAATTTGTTAAGATGAAAAATGACATTATTTTGAGGGATTAAAATGGCATAAGACTACCCATTCCTCGAAACAGAAACTAGAGTTAGTAGGATATTATACAAACCTAGTATTACAATTACAAAACTAATAAATCTTATAAGAACTATCCATATTACGTCTAAGATGTCTAAAATATCTTCAATTTTTCCTTATTCTTAACTGAAAGTATGCTCTATTAATCGGTCTGGTGATGAGGCGCATTGCAAAAAAGATGATAGAACACATTGATGAATTGATTCATGAGAAAATGTGTAATATTGATCAGATACTACATGATCGGACATGATACGACACATGCCCTGTTGGACTTGAGTCAATCGGTCGGGCACGTGGTCATTGTATCTTTTTTAGAAATTATTTGTTTTGTTTGAAAATCTCTCATTTATGGCACATAAATTTAAAAAATTACCTAATAGTGTTTGTAGAAATAGTGATATTTCTAAAAAAGTAAAGGTAATTAGATATTGGATATATAGTGTAGAAATGTGTAGGGTAATATAAAGAGCAGATAAAAATGTGTTTTACTTTACTCATTTGAGTATATACTAAACACCCCTTATAATCATACTACTATACGTTTCAATTAACTAAAGGAAAAAAAACAATCACACCCCAACCTATTTAAAATGTTCTTTTACCCACCAAACCTATTGACTTAAAATTAATTTTAAAGAAAAACAAGGAACTAAAACCGTATCATCTAAACACTCGAACCGGGAATCCTAGTCAACGGTTCCAAAATCGTTGACTACGGCTCCCATCCTAATTCTAGCCAACATTTTTCAGTTTTTTCATCGAGGTGTAATTCCATATATATTTTTACAGTAACTCTATTTATAATTTAATTTAAGACAACCTTAAATGCATAATTGTTTCGAGAAGTAACAGATTCTTCTAACACGATTATTATAAATGAATATCGATACAATGTTGTCTTGTAATTGAAAATTGAATATATATATATATAATCATGAGTTTGAATTCCACTATCACAATCTCAACTTTGCTAGTGACTTTGTTCACAATCTCCTGTTGAAAGTAATAGAGAAGAAAACGTTTCTTTTAATTCATTCACTTTGTATATCTTTTCATATGGTACAATGAGATCATAATATAGTACAAGGAAAGGCTATCTATGGAAAGTAATATAAATCATAATTAGTAGATACTAAGATCCGAAATTAGAGGATCTTGATTTATTCCACGTAAGGAAACCATCTAATCATGTTATTTCTTTTCTACTTTCACATCTCCGAATCAGCATTCTCATTACCACCACTACCACCTAAACCAAACTGCTACAAAAACTTACAAAAAGATTGCATTAGTGAGGTTCGTGAGTCTATATGTAAGGGAAGGGCAGTTCCGGTACCACAAATCATAAAAGGAGATTGCACTTTGGCGCTTAGGGATGGGATCGACGGTTCTTGCTTTTATGATGTCTTGGTTAAGGAAGCAGCGCAGAGATGCAAAGTGGATCCGGAAACAGCGCAGGCTAAGGCCAATGATATCTTGCTTTACGTCGCGGACGGATCATAGAATAAATTGAGCCCGAGTTAGTTTTACTAAATTGTACGGAATTTTGTAATAAATAACACTTTTTTTATCGAACCATCCCTTAAATAAAATTAAGAACCAATCTACACCATAGATCTCCATTCAATCTATAGTATAGAATTAATTTATCTTTTTTATTTAATTAATTCAAATAATTAAGAAAATGGTATAATGGTAAACCACTATATTAATAATTAATTATGAAAATAAAAAAAAATGAAAAACCCTAGTAACCTATCATCTTCCGCCGCCGCTGCCGCTGACCATCGTGGCCGCTGACCCCTGCAGTCGCCGACCACCTCCAACCGCCGCCGCCACTTAGTAGAGAAAGAAGGTGTGTGTTATGTATTATAAATATGGTGAATTGTATTTGTAAAATCACAATATGCATAAACACAGACAATGGAATGCATAAAAATGCATGGAGTTATGCATAAACTAATATTGTAATATGTCAGTCTATGCATAAAATTTGCTCGGCCTTAGGCATAAACAAATACTGTAATATGCACAAACTTGTTTTTATTTGTATAATGTAATATCTATATAACAGACAATTTTATGCATAAAATTATTCGGGATTATGCCATAAACAAATGCTATAATATGCATAAAACGTATTTTTATTGTATAACATAATATTTAAATAATAGACAATTTTATGCATAAATATTTTCATAATTATGCATAAACCAACACCGTAGTATACATAAAAAATAGCATTTACCAACAAATTTTCCAGTGGACCGTCTCCATTGCCGCCGGCCCACCGCCCGCCCTTGCCGCCGCCACCGATCGCCCACGGCCGCCGGCTGCCGCCGGCCCACTGTGCCGCTGCCAGTCTCCGGTTGCCGCCACATGATGTGGAGGTGTTTGGTTTAGTTTCAAAACAAAAAGTGTAAAAATACATAATTATCCTTAATGAAATCTATTTTCTCATTTTTTAAATTAAAAATAAAAGAAAAATAAGGAAATTAGGTGTTCATATATTAAGAAAATGGAAGGCTAGGATTGGTTCGTAGTTTTTATCTAAGATGGTAGTTCTTAAAATATTCATACCATATATATATATATATAATGTTATAATCATCGGTCTTAAATATATTAATTACAATTATGTTAAAGAATTAAAGTAAAATGACATAAGATATCATCCTGGAGTTGATGATCTGTCTAATCCTTATTAGAGTCTATACATATAATAATAGTAATAGCATCCTAGTTTGAATTCATGAGTATTGCATTAATTTGGACAAGTGACGGACTTCTTTTATTTCCAAGAAAAACATATGTAAATTTAGTTGAAAAATGCACTAAACGCGGGCGTTTGAGAGGAGTATAATACTTTGCTCACTAACATCTTAAAAAGTCCATTATACCCTCACTATCGATACGAAAATACAAAACCTCGTTCCGTTAGTAGAATTTTATTATCCCTTACTCAAAAACAATAACCTCCAAATAAAAAAACCAATATGAAAATTATATTACCTTTTTTTTGGATGAATTATATTTGGAATCAATTTGATTTCCCAAGAGCTGATGATAATATAATTATTGTACTACTGGTCTGTCATGAGGTAACCTCACGTAAAATTGAGTAGAATTATGCCTTAACACTTTAACTAGATGATCCACATATAGGTTTTGGCATATAATGTGTATTTAGAATCCTAATGATATAGATATATCTTGAAATACATGAGTAAATATTTATTAGGAAGGCATGGGTTGTTGTCAGGTTGGGCATGGGTTATTCTAGGGGTAAATTTAGCAAGCAATATAGATTTATTTCTCGAAATATGCTAACGCAAAACCCCATCTTTTTCATTGAATATTGAATTCTTGGATGTATGATGTAGTATGAAATTAAAGATTGGCCTGCCAAACTTTACACGCTAATGTAATAATGCCTTATTGCAAGAAATTAGGTTGTTGCTGCTTCTGCAATTGCGAAACCCATTACGAGCAAAGGTCATGATCGTAATAATGGAATTCAAACTCATCTTCATACTTACTATGTACGGCTTATACAATCTTTTATCGGTATTTATAATGATCGGCTCGCGTTCGAAGGATAAGTTACTTTTAAATTAATGTTTTAGAAATAAATATGAATTTAAGATTGCGCTGAATCCATGATTTCTTAAATGCAAAAATGAAGTTAACAAAGTGTTTACAATAAAGAGTGGGCATGCAAGCTCAAACAACTTGCTCTTTAAAAAAAAAGCGGGTTAGGATTGGATACTGAAACCGTTGACCACGATTTACGGTTCGAAATGGAACCGTCAACCATATTTAGATAATGTGGGTTTTTTTAAAACTAATTTTAGTTATATATTAAAATTCGAATCTAATTAATAATCTAAATTAAATACGGTCTGAGAACCGTTGATTGAACCGTGGAATCTGCGGTCTGAATTTTGCGCCATTTTTCACAAATTTGAACATTGAGATCCAATAGAAATGTTCATTGGAAATCAATAACCCAAATGTGTGGAGCCATCCAAAAAGTCAGACGGTTCTAATAAGAACTATGAAGGGCTGCAACCACTCCACTGTCCTCTCAAAAAGACTTATAGCCAATTAGTATATAGGTCACATAATCTCTAATAGATGGGAATTGTAGTCACCCACCATTTCTTTCAAATCAAGTTTATCATACATAGTTTATAATGGTTTACATGTAACATATATATCTCGAATAGCGGTAGTAATGTAGAAGTAAGCTTCTATTATAAACTCAAATAGTAAGTAGAACAAGAAACGAAACAGAATGGAAAACAAACGTCGAATCGAGGAACCCTCTATCTGCAAGACGAAATATGTCTCAGTAGTGCTCTTAGTACAAATGTATCATCCCCAAAGATGAAACAACGTTCGTCTCGAAGATTGCAGCACCGCAAGATCGTTGAGCTTCAGCAAACTGAATAAAAGGCGAAGACAAAAGCTTGAACACTTAAAAGCTAATATGAGATGTAGAGAGAGTGTGAATGATTGTGTGTTGAAATCCAAATGGGAACTGCCTATTTATAGGCTCTTCCGCCTAGGTGAAATGTTTCGGAGCCTTTAACACTACCAAGTATGGCAGTCAAGTAGTGGCGTGAGAAGTGTAGTGGAGAGATTTCTACAGTCTCATTTTAGAGACTTAAAAAAAGACACGTTAAGGTATAGCAGGAGCATTACACCACAAGTTATGTCAGTCCACAAGTATCCCACCAAGCCCATTAGTCAAAGCCTAACGGACAAGTCCACGGACGACCCAAAGACCAATTATCAGGATCCAAGTCCAAGGACACGGACTTGGGCACGGTGCGGCGCGGCGCATGTGAAGCGGTCGGCGAAGAGGCTCGCGCATGAACATGTGTGGCCCAAGCCCACCACATGTCACTTTATTATCTCCTACTAAGTGGTAGAGATTTATATAACACAACAATGTAGAAAATTGACTAATGTGTTAACTCTGCAAAACTCAAATAAGGTAAGTTTCTCCACATTATATAACATTTTAGTTTCCTCCCCACAAATTTCGAACCGCTATTTCTCACTCACCGAAAATTAGAATTGAAAAATTAAGCACACTACAATTATCTACTTAAAACGTAAATCGACAATATATATTTCATTTTGAAAATTGGATTCAATTCGAGGCTCGAAATTACGGTAAATGATGGCTGAATTTCAACCAAACTAAATAGCATTAAATGTTTGATATTTTTTCCATGATTTCCTTCTAATTCAAGATTTTCCAACATTATGTTTATACAATTTGCAGACAATTGAGCAAGTTTTTGCTGCTGATTGGTTCTTCGATCAAAGCTCTTTTCGTGAGATAGATACGGATGATACGCCACGGAATTGTTCCAACTCGGACAATAGTAGAATATGCCCCACCACTCAGGCTCGTAACGGATCCGAAACAATAATTAATCCTTATGTACAGGGACGGAGGAAGGGGTGGGGCAGGAGGGTTCCTGGACCCCTGTACGTTAAAAACCAAAGTTAATAGTAGTGTCTTAGTTTTGGCCATTAGGTGGAGTGGTGGAAGGTTTAGACATTTTTCAGCGTATTCGAATGTTCGTTCCAACATCATATTCTTCTTTTTTTTTTTAATTCTTTTATGTATTCTTCGGTTCTCCCTCTTCTGTTTTTTTTTCTTTTCTTCTTCTTTTTTTAAATTCTTCTATGTATTCTTTGGTTCTCCCTCTTCTGTTTTTTTTTCTTTTCTTCTTCTCATTCTCTCTCTCAGAATTTTTTCCTTTCCTTAATCTAACTTTTTCCTCCTCTAGTTTTTTTTCTCTAAATTTTTTCTTCCAATAAAAACTTCCTCATTGCTCATGATAGTCCTATTACGATTAATTGCCCCCCTAAGCAAAACTTCTAGCTCCGTCCCTCTTATGTATGTCAATTTATTATCTATTTATGCATCTTTATTACCTCAAAGAGCAAGTTGTTTGAGCTTGCATGCCACTACTATAGTAAACACCTTGCAATTACAAATATTAACTTCATTATGCTTAGTAAACACCTTGTGATTACAATATTAACTTCATTATGCGTTTAATAATCTTCTATTCAACACAATCCAAGATGCATATTTATTCCCAAACATTAATTAGCTAATAAATAATGTTTTTTTGTAATTATAGTTGTGGAAGACTACATAATTAATAATATAATTTAAAAAAAAAGTTGATTACATTTATTTGGAGAATAGGAAAGGCTTAATATTGATACACCCATAAGGCAGACCCCATTTTTATTTCCAAACAAATCATCTATAATTCTATAAATTTAATTTATGTACCAAAATTTTCCCTCATATTAACCCATGCCCTGAAACTTGTAGATAGGATTTTGCACTATTGGTATCCGATATTTCTCGTATTTAATCGGATATTTTCCGGATTATGAATTCGGATTTTTCCAGATCATGAATTCGGATATTTTCCGGATTATTTAATAATTAATTATTTAATATAATAATAAATTAAAATTAAGAAAAGATATTAAAAAAATATTAAGTGCATCTATAATTATTGTTAGGTATTTTATGTTGAGTTTTGGAATTTTTTTGCACTTTCTTGATTCTAAAAATTATGTTATTCATAATGGGTAGTATTTTAACTATAGTTTGCATTAAAACTTCTATTAAATATTGTATACGTGATTTTTTCATATGTTGCAATCACAAATAGATGGTTATTTATGAATCATATTATCCGATTATTGTTATTCGAATTTGATCCAAATTCGTCATATATTCGCTTTATATTCATATCCCGAATATTCCGAATCCGTATTCGTATCCAGCCTTCCCATATTCGACTCCGAATTCGAGAAAAAAATATGGGACAAAATATGGGAATAGCACTATCCGTCCGTCTTCGACCTGTTTTCACCCCTAGTCATCTCAAATTTAACTTTTACCTAAAATTTTCACTTTGCCCATGAGTCCATGACTAGCTGCCACAGTAATAATGCATTATTGCAAGAAATTAGGTGAATAGGTGACTATTGTCCCTATAAAAATAGTAGATTTCATTACATTCCAGCACTCAACAATAGAATATCAGAATGCATAATCTTGGCTTGTTAGGCTACTTTCTGCACACTTGTTATGCTGAGGGAATTAGGAATGGATCAAGAAGATGCATTGGTTAATGTCATGGAGGTAATTCAACTTCTAGCATAACTTAGTAAACACATCATTTATCATATTAAGCTCGGAATCGCGTATGCAAAAAGATCGAATCTTTTACGCGATTTAGAGCTTAATATGATAAAAATCATAGTTTTACTAAGTTATATTGGAGAATTTACTTACCTTCATCATAAAAATCCAATCTCTTGATCCATTTCCAGATCCCTCACCATACTCATATGGGCTGGACTTCCATCAAGACAACTCCAGTTGAGAAAATATATAGTAATTCTAACAATTTATTAGCTAGTGCAGGACTATATAGAGTTAATAACGTATTAAGAAATAAAATAAAACATGCATAATTCTTGTGTGTGCTTCTGATAAACTTGTTTTATTGATGAGTTGATCCTATTTTTTGGTATTTCTGAATCATGAAAACACATTGTTCTTCATTTAGATGCTCTGCTCCTATAGTTGCAGCTCAATTCTACTGATGCAGCAATTAATGAATTGTATTTAAACATAGCCATCACTACTTATCAACTAAGTCATCAAATTTAATTGCTACCAAGCAATTAGGCATGTGTGGTAATGAAAAAAGAGAACCTTTTAATAACAAAGAGATTCATTAAGACAGCATAGAAATATCCAAAAACTCATGTACAACAACCCAAAACAAATATTGTATGAAACTTGACCAATTAAAAAGTAAAAGCTAGCAAATTCACTTGCGCAATTGTTATGATTTATGACATGATTAGTAATAAGTAGTTTGAAATACCAAAGTGGATTATCAAGCATCAGCAGCTTTCTCAGTAGCTTCTGGGCTTCCACTTGATTTCGATCGTTTTGCCTCGTAGTCCTTCACAGCTGCCTTAATTGCATCCTCGGCAAGCATGCTGCAGTGCAGTTTTACAGGTGGAAGGGAGAGATGTTTTGCGATTTCCCTGCAGTCAATTTTGGCATGGAACCATTACATAGACTGATAGACTAAGATAAGCTAGCAAGTGACAAATGTGAGTTAAAAACTAGATTATATGTTTTTATCTTAGAACTGGAGTAAAGCACTTTTGGTTTATTTCATGATAATGATATATATTTCCAGATATATCCCTAACAAGTTTCCATCAAGGGAAGGATGAGCTAATTTTTCCAATCTTATAAAGTGGAAAGAAACTTAAAATCCAGATCCAGCCATATCTCTTGCAGGGCAGAAACACATTACTTGCATATTATCCTCATTCCTTAGCTAAAGCATGAATTGCAGGCTAAAAGCAATCAAACAGTAAATCGGAGCAGCTAATCTATGAGATCCAGAAGCAAGAACACATAGTACAAAAATTAAAGCATGCATCAAGAACCAAAAGCTAACTAAAAGGTGTATCAATTGAATCCAATACGTATTTGAACTTACGTATTCTTGATTGTCAAAACTTCCTCCGTTTGTTTACCTTTCACCCATTCAGTTGCTGAAAATAGGAAATAGCATTGTTATGCAAGTTATTCCAACAGCTAAATTATGTTAATAATGAAGAAAATAAAAATTGGAACATTTTGGCACTTATGCTTCTTCTAAACATGCATAAGATGCATATATTCATATAAAGAACAATTCTTGTATCTACAGTGCATAAAAAGTAATTGATTATGTATGATAAATTGATAACAAAAGAACATGATTACATGAGAAACAGAACAATAATCTAATGTAGCATCAAATGAAATCGAATAGTAGTAACAGAAAAAAAATTCAGAAGTAACCAATCACCTTAGAATTTCTCAATTTTCCCCATAATCAGCTTAGAATTTCTCAAGCAACCAATCCGCTAAACACTTAATCAACACAACAACGCAAATTCGAAAGAAAAAAAAAAGGCAAACATGGAATGCCCTAATTTAATTCAATCGACATACCGACGGAGGATGAGGCGATGGCGGAACCACATCCGAAGGTCTTAAAGCAGGCATCAACAATTTTACCGGTCTCATCATCAACCCTAATCTGCAATTTCATGACGTCACCACACGCCGGCGCCCCGACGAGACCCGTACCCACATTAGGATCATTCTTGTCGAACGACCCGACGTTCCTCGGGTTGTTGTAGTGGTCCACCACTCTCTCATGGTACATCCGCCGCAGGGCTTCACCGCCTGCGGTTGCGGAGCACCGTAGATGTCCGCCGAGGTTCGTGCTTGCTATGCGCCTCAACATCTTTGTTAATTTTGGAGAATTTTTCTCGTGAAATTGGTCCTTTATGCCGAGATTACTGATTGTTGGTATTTTTTTCTTTGTTTTTTACTATTTATTAGGTATATTTATTTATTAATTAAAGCTTGTTATTAAAAAGTGATTGGTGGTTGACATTTTAACTAAAGAGAAAATCAGAAACCACAATCTAATATTCTCCCAATATATGTCTTGTATGTATTTTAATTGGGTTATTTTAATAATATTATCTTATTTTCAAAAATAGAGAAAAAATATTTAAAATCACAAAAAGTTATGCCGTATGATTTATATACAAAAAAACTTCTTAGTTTTTGTGCAAAAAAGAAATAAAACATTATTATTATTAAGATGTTGTGAATATTAGATAAATTTTCAATTTTGAATTTGTATGTGTTGATTTTGAGTGATTAATGTTGTTGCATTCATTTTTAGTTTCATAATATTTCAACGAATGACATGTGTATTTAACATTGTATTATTGATAACTCTTTTAAATTACCGATGATACAATACCTCAATAGTAAATTAGACGACAGAAAAAGAAATATATAAATTATATTCTTAGTTAGAGGATTGAAAAGGAATGCGAGCAGCCGATCACATTACAAAACGAAAAACTAACAAATGGTAGATAATATGACCAAAATATAAAACTATAGGAGAATTAGAGGGTGTTATGGAGAATTTAAGATAATCGAATTTTAAATATATAATTGAGCAGAGTCCAATTCGAATTACAAATTCACTCTCTATCTAAAAGGCCAAGCCTGTTTATAATCGACAATAGTAGATCAGGCTTAAAGTTGAAACCAACCTCATGTCCGATCGTCGCCGTCATTCTCAAGCTGCAAGCGCCGCCTCACACCAGTTCTGACAACGAAGAGCTTCTCTCAGCAAACGGACACATTTGACATGTAAGTATCAACTCCAAATATATTCAATTTTCTCAATTCCCTTTTGTTTTAGATTTTCTCAACTCGCTCATGTACTTTGATCCACTGTAAATTTTGTTTATGCCTTGCTGTAGGTTTTAAATTCGATTGAATTGACATTACACTTTCGTATTAGTGTGTGGGTATGAGGCCAAATAAAAGTTCGTTTTTGGTATTTATTGAATATGAAAGTCTTATCTTTTTTTTTTTTTTTTTTTTTGATTCATGGAACCCGCAGCCGCTACCTTCGGTGCGCACTGGGTAAACCACGCTCCTTGTGCAGTAGCATGCAAACCACACAGGAGGGTTCAACCACCTTTAATGTGACATGGTGACGAAGAACACCTACGGCTTGCTTGGTGGGAATTGAGCCATCTGGCCCCGCCACCCACCTCAACTGGTAGGCCATCCCATGGGGACATGAAAGTCTTATCTTATTATGTGATTCTATATATACAAGCACAAAGACCTGTGGGTTAAATTGAACATTTGATTTATTTGCTATATAAATTTACATTATTTTAGATGATTGTACACACATATAAAACTTAGTCAATTAAATCACAAAGTTTCAATTTCTTGCAATTTAAGACACGCTTCGACTCTCAATTTTTTCCGACCACCGAGATGATGACTTGGACCATGTGACCATCTCAAAACAACGCAATTTTGATAATGCATACAAATTAAATCACCACATTTCAAGTTTTTGCAAATTAAATCACCACGTTTCAAGTTTTGCAAATTAAATCACAATCTTTCAAGTTTTTGCTAGACCAATACCAACTCAAGAAGCCAGACTGTGTGTCGAGGTCGAGGTCTACATGTAAAATCTATACCAACTATTCATGTGAGATCAGTACAAGCTCTAGAAGTCAGACTATTTGTCGAGGTCGGGGGAGGTCGAGGTCGAGGTCTACATGTGAAATCGATATCAGCTCTACATGTGAGATTGGTACCAACTCTAGGAGTCAAACTATATGTCGAGGTCAAGGTCGGAAGAGGTCGAGGGAAGGGGAGCTACTGCGGGAGAACAAGGAGATAGCATATAAATTCAAGAGAGTTGTAGCTAAAATTCGAATGATAGATTTGAATAACTTTATTTTTTAAATACCTCTAGTTATTGATGACTTTTGAATGTAATATTCTATATTATGTTATTTTGAAATATTATGTTATTTTGAAATTTATTTTTAATTTTAAATTACATCAGATTCTATTTACCCTATTAGAAATATGAAATTGATTAATATTAATTTATAACATATAATACCATTTATTGATTCTTGCGCTCAAAATAAATGTGTCGTTTATAATAAGATGGAGGAAGTACTTTTTAGCGCAAAATCGCATTATTTATTTTATCTTGTGCTATTATACAACACAAACGATTGTCTCTCCCTTAAACATGGAAGCGACTATTTATTCTTGGAAAATGATTATTTTAATATATTTTATTTTGATCATCGAAAATATTAAAAAGGAGATAAATTTGCAAAAATAAAAAACTAACTACTAATCGACAACTTGTTTTTTGAAAATAGCACTTGAATGTCTTGGAGAAGATTTGGAACATCCATTTAATACTATAATACGTGTGTGAATATTATTTATTTAAAAGAATATTCATTTAATATTAAATATATAATGCGTATGTTGATATTATTTAATAAAACAAATATACTTAATATGTATCTCGTATTTAAATATATAGATATATAAGACGTGTATAGAGTACTATTTATTATTTTCTTTTAACATTATTAATAATTTCTTGTTCATAATTATTGTTACTCATCAATTATAATAAATAACTTATTATAAAAGAAAATAAAATTAGAAATACTTATATACAAATATACCGATGTTTCGGTATGAATCGATATACCTCGATATGTAAAACTCATACAGTTATCTCAGTATGTGAAACTTATACAGTTACAAAATATCGGTACGATCATATTGTACCGAAAATCACGTTATATCAATAAAGTTGATATTTTTGGTATATTTTCAACACAGTATGTACGGTATGTGCGGTATACTGATTTTTCGATATATTTACCTAAACGGGATCGGGATCATGATTGGGTTATAATTGAATACCGAAACATAAAAATAGATATTGGAATATGAAATATTAATCTTTCGGATTTGTTATAAGCGAAACTGCTGTAATAACCTAAAATTACCAAAATTTAATCTAGGGTATATATTCCTTCCCGATTCACACAACTGCCAAGTCACTACCGGCCGCAGCCGCCCCCTTCCCGATTTCCGTCTTCCGCCCAGCAATCCCGAGCCGCCGCCCCTCCGCCACCCTCCCCGCGTACGGCGACACGCCGGCACCGTCTATTGGCCACCCTCCCCTGACCCCTCCGCCACGCCGTAAGCAGTAAGTCACCCGCAGACCCTCGGCCCTCCCCCTCTGCCTTCTCGATGCCGGCAATTGTAAGTCCGAAATTATTCAAATTAGAATAGGGCGCCACTACATCATCATCTTCTGCCCCCTTGCTGCTGTACACAAGGTGTATTTTCTTTCTGTGTAACTCCAATTTTTGCTTCTTGATTTATTGTGGCAAATTGTCAATTTCTGTGATTCTGTGAATTTTAAAGTTTGTTATCTGTATATGAGTATATCTAATTGGAAATTGAAGGAATAGGGAGAACAGTAGAAATCATGTAAATTAGGTCAAGATATTTTTGTCAAATTGCTAAAAAAGAACGCATAAAAGAATCAAGATTTATCATTGATGAATGTAGTTATTTATTGGAATGGATGTTAATCTGCCCAATGAAGCCTTAGAATTAGAGTCTGATCAGATTCAAACACCTTATTTTCAGTAGGGCTGTCAATCTCGTCGGTTAACCGGCCGAACCAAACCAAACCAAAGAAATTTGGTTTGGTATTTGGTTTTCACTTCTTATATTTTTGGTTTTTGGTTTGGTTTACGGTTTAATCATCGGTCAATTGAACCATACCGAACCAAAAATATTTTACATATATATCCTTAAAAACCGTGCCTAGACCAAATAAGCCAAGTCAGGCGGGACATAGGGAGTACTATCTAAAAAAATAATATTAGAGGCCCCCAATATTTTGGGGCCCAGGGATGTCGTCCATACTCGCCCGCCCTCAGGGCCAGGCCTGATCTTTTGGATTTGAATTTGTGTTTTCCCTCAAAAATACATTTCTGTCCAAGAGATCTTTTGCTAATTGTTTTCTGATATATTTTTTCCATTATCTTTTTGTATTGCAGTTTTTGTTGTTTCTCATCTTCGGCTAGACATGGATGAAGTAGTGGAAGTCAACAACGCGAACCAGAATAATGTGGGGAAAATTAAGAAGAAGCATAAGAAGGATAGAAAAAGGGAAAAGAATGCTGAGGGCGTAGAAGAGGTGCGTAATGTTGATATGACGAAGCCAGCTGAGCAAGAATGTATTTCTGAAGAGAAGAGGGATCATGAAAGGGATAGAGAGAAGGAGAAGAAAAAGATGAAGAAGAAAAATAAGCGAGGTGAAGATGCTGAGGCTGGCATGAAGAATGGTTCAAGAGAAGGCTTAGTATTGGGTGATAATGGCAGTGCACCAACAACGGTTAATGCTGATAGGAAGATGAAGAAAAGAGAAAAGAGTAAGAAGCAGAAACTTGAGGTGTACGAAGCTGAAGAAGTTAAGGGGGATGGAAATGTCAATTCGCAAGATGGTGGAAATGTTTCTGGAAAAGAAGTTGAAGAGAAGAAAAAGAAGAAGAAGAAGAAGAAAAATGACTCTAAGGATGGAGAGAAAGATGGAGAATTGACCGGAGTGCATAGTGAGAATTGTGTAGACAATGCCACAGAGATAAGAAAGAAAAGGAAAAAGGACAAGAAAAAGAGCAAGGATGAGCAAGAAAACGTTGAAGATCATTCTCACTCGATTAATGAAGATGGTAATGCCAAGACAAGTCATGAGAGGAAGAAAAAGGACAAAAAGAAAGAGAAAAAAGATGGTGCGACTTCTGCTGAACAAGAAAAAGCAGATAGTGAAACCAAGAAAAAGAAGAAAAAGAAAAGTAAGATTTTGAAAGATGGTTCTGATGATAAACGAGATATTGAAGCTGAATATGGCAACAAAGGAAAAAAGAGAAAATCCAATTTGGTGGTAAACAAATCTGATGGTACTTCACCCCCCAAAAGTAATAAGAAAGTCAGATTTTCTGATCAAGCTGAGGTTTTCCCCATCCCCTCCAATCCAGACACTGAGATGGGGAATGATGATGATGAGGACAATCTTGTCATAGGCAAGAGATTCACACGTGAAGAAGACAAGCTTGTGAAAGAAGCTGTCTTGAAGTACATTGCGGAATATGATTTGGGCGAAGAAGGTTTGAAGATGATCTTCAACAGTAGTAAGCACCGCAAACTGAAAGGCTGCTGGAGACAAATAGCTTCTGTCATACCATACAGACCATACAAGGCTATATACTATCGTGCCCGAATCATATTCATGAGGTCCGAGAGCAGGAAATGGACTGAAGAAGAGTATGACATGGTGAGGAAATATCAAGAAACGCACGGTAACCAATGGAGGGCGTTAGCAGATGAACTCGGAAAACACACATGGCATGTGAAGGACACTTGGCGCCGGATAAAACTACCCAACTTGAAGAAGGGGCGTTGGTCGCAAGAAGAGTATCAGAAGCTGTTCAATTTGGTGAATACTGATCTGCAGTTGAAAGTCTCCGAAGAGAAGAGATCGAAACACGGGATGTTGAGGGATAATATAAGTTGGTCTGCAATTAGTGATACATTGTCATCGAGGACTCAAGCAACATGCTGTTTGAAATGGTACAGACAAATGACTTCACCTATGGTGGCTGAAGGCGTGTGGTCTGATTCGGATGATTATCGTTTGATTAGTGAACTTTATAGCTTGGATGCCACTTGCATGGAAGATGTGGATTGGGATGGTCTTATTGAGCATAGATCTGGGGAGATATGTCGGAAGCGATGGGGGCAGATGGTTAACCATATTGGTCATTATGGGAGTCAGTCTTTTGCTGAGCAAGTTGAAGTGTTGGCTCAAAGATATTGCCCTCATCTTCTTGAAGTTAGGGAGGCTTGGGATAACAAACCTAGGGTTCCTTGATTTGGATTTTGTAGGTATGTAGTTTTTAAGCTTTGATGTTATAACTCACTGAATTGCATGTGAAGGTGTTTGCCTCTCTCGCTGTTGTTCCATCTTTATATTTCATTTTGTAGTGCATTCAGCCTTTTGCCTTTTGCATTTATATCCATTCTCTGTTTGGGGTATGATGATATGATCTTTGATTCTTTATACATGTATGTATTTAGTGAACACGGAATTGGTAAGGATCCTCTATCCCAAAAGTGGGTATCCCATTGAGTGACCCACCAATCACGTTCCGCCACGCGTGCATTGGTGAGCCATCAAATTATCACAAGTCGACACATGTTCCCACCTTATTGGTGGGACATGTATTGGGACACCCAATGGGGTAGAGGATCCTCACTCACACGGAATAGGGTGTATTTGCAAATGCTTTTTTAAATTGCGTAATCTCTTTTACTTTTAACCATATGAGGTAAGCAATGTGCAGAAATGGTTACATTTCTACTAGAGAAAATATTCATCAAGAAATAAGGTAATAATTGAAGGGGGAAGTGGGGAAATAGTCTTTCAAAACTCCTATAAACTAGCAGGATACAACAAGTTCAAACAATGGTTGATTTTTCTAGTCTAGAAACGGAATCATGAGCAAAATTGTACTGAAAGAGAATCTTCAAGCAGTTTTTGGCTTTGGCTTGATGCGCTTCACTCTTGAATACAAGAACACTCCAGCAAGGGCAATTCCAGTACCTGCACATTGGAGTGAAGATTAGAATTGAGACGGAAATTCCGTTGCAATCGACTTCTACATGTAAGAAAAGTAGATTAGGAGGATGGATAGTACCTATGGAGTTGATAGGTGAAACAGGTGTGCGGAAGAAGAGAACGGAGGTGACAATCACCACCACACGCTTAACACAGTTTCCGACAGAATGGGTGACAGGAGATACGCGCTGCAAGATCATGTAAGAAACCTGCACAAACAACTCTCATCACCATTGAGACCAAGAATTTATGTCCATCTATCAAAGTTACACGGAACATCAAGAATTTGGATTCATTGAGCCATTTCCAAGAACACACCAAAATCACATTTCCCACAACACTAAATAGTAAACACAAACAAAAATTAACAATACATAATCTACATATCACCATGTAAGTATAAGTATGTGTTTTGTTATGTAAGAAATGCCTCAACTTTGACGAAAAAACACACAATTCGAGTAAAAAAGATATCTTCCAAGCTCCAACCAGTACCTGTTGGTATGCATGGAAGCAGAGAGCTGCAATAAGTGACCTAGTGTAGAGCTGATTGACATTCACCCCCTGTCAATAAAAAAGACGAAAAAACCGACACCCATTAGCAAACCTCACGACAACAACGAAAATTGCTATTAAGGAAATGGTGGTATCATATACTTACAGCAGCTGTAAGGTATGAAGGTGTAAGCTTGAAGCCTTCCATGAAAAAGGCAATAGGCGCCATCAAGAAGAAAGACATGATGGTAATTATTGAGAAAAGTGTAATATTGTCTAGGGATTCCTGCACGAAGATAAATCATTATAGATAATTAGATATCATAACCATAGGAACCCATAAAACTCAATTACACAAGTTGAAGATGTACCTCTTTCTTAACCATAAACTTTTTGCTGAGCACATTGCGAGATTGATTTGTCAGATTTGAGGCCATAGCACTCCAAAAACCAGCCCTTCAGTAAAGAAAAGGTAGTGTCAAGATTGCTAAGAAATCTCAAATTGAAAAATTGATTAGCAAATAATTGTTCATAATTTATAAAGGTAATCAAGAGAGTTGGTTATTTACCAATTAAAAGAGGCCTCAGTCATTGATGCTAACGCGACTCCACCAACAATTGGTAGAAGAGATGAAACTACCCATAGTGTAGGAAGCTGCGCCAGAGGGGTTACAGAAAAGGAAGATATCATTAACCAAATAATCCAAGCATGAAAAGAACATAATAAATGGAATATGCCCAAATAGGCAAATACTAAAAGTAAACAATTATGAATAGACTCGAAAGCACAAAGATGTCTCTCACCTCTCCCAAAAACATAGCAGAGAGGACGACCGAGAAGAAAGGCTCCATGGCTTTAATCGTGTGAGTGAACGAAACAGCGACTTTTCCAAGACTCATATTGGTGAAGAGGTTGCCTAGTGTATGCACCATTGCCAATGGAAGGATTGCAGCAAGCTGAAGATTTTGGGTAGAGGTTTGTAAGTCGTGCTTATCTTAGTAAATGAATTCAACGAGTGTTGTAGAATTACCTGCGCTCCACTGATTTTAGGCCGTTTGTAGAGATTCAAAGTCCACATCGTAACAACAAGCACAGTCCCAACAGCAAATTGCACTAAGGTTACCGTCATTGGGTAGTGAAAAGCTTTGAGAACCTAACAGCAAAGGACCATCATCATCTTTACATTGCAAGTATGCAATAACAGCTTATTTTAAATGATATCTGATTTCCACAATAACAGTTATATGAATAACCGCCGTCATCTCAAAGTAAAATCCCCATATTTTAAGATTTCATAAAGAGGATTGAATGTCCTCCCTCTCATATGAGATGCTCTTAATCCCAAAAGGGTGATTTTATTACAACACCAAATACATAATAAACAGCGATCCACTCGCGTATAAAACTCACAAAACGAACTGTACTCACTGCATAAGGAACTAAAAGAAAAACTTGTTGCTGAAAGTATAACAGTACTATCATAACTTGGAAAGAAAACATAGTTGTGAATTGCCATTAAAAGGCGCATTCTTTCTACCTCTGCTTCATAAATACAACCCAGAAAATATAAATCAAAATAAGATAGAAAGGTAAGATCTTTTTTGGGAATCACTTCCAACTTAAAGAATCGAAAAGGAATAATAATAAAATGCAGAATAACATAGACATCAGGGAAAACACTTATTCAGTTCTTCAAGATACACTTTTTTCTTAGATTTGCATAAAAGCTCGGTATACCAGCTCAAATAGATCCAAATCACTGCAAAAACTCAAATTGCAATGAACTAACAAAAAATTGTAAAACAAATAACCATTAACTACAATTGACAATGCACCAACTAACGTAGCAAAAAAAATCCAAAACAACAGAAGAATAAAAATCAAAGGATAAAAGGAAAAGGTGAGAACTACCTGCTTGTTATAGATGTTGAAGTATATATTGAACAGATACCAAAGTCCGAACAGACTTCCAAGCACTATAGTATCCATAGCTGAGCTCTTCGGCTTCGGGATCTCAGCCGCTCCCGCGCTCTCCGCCGCGGCTCGCACCACAACTCCATCAGATTCCGGCTCCGTAACTGCCGGATTCGGATCGGATACCCACCCATTTTGACTCAAAGAGCAGCTAATTGGACTCATTTTCCGAGCTGAATTAGAAACAGCAGCGCCGCCGCTGATTCGGAGCTTTCCGAGGGGCAGGGCGGGGAGGGCGGTGAATCCGCATGATGAAAGCTTGCGGGGATGGGCAGCGATTGAAATTGAAGGGACGAAGGCAATGGTGGTGCTCTGCATTTTCTCTCGGATCAATCTAGAAGTTGTAGAGAGAGAAAACAGAGCGTGTAGTTGGAGAGGGAAACGTTGGAGGCTCCGTCGAGATGGGAGGAGAGCGGCGATGTGAAGTGTTTGGTGACTATTAGTCAGAAATTTTGTATATGTGGGGATATTCTTGGTATTTAATTCACATGTTAAATGATGCAAGTGCTTAAACGTATAAACTACTAATCATACATAATTGTGTATAAAAATATGAATTATGTATAAAATATATAGTGATTATGCATGTGAGTTTTTATTTTATACTGATTATGCATGTTGATTTTTACATGATCAACTCTAGAGCTTAGTAAGGCCCCGTTGGTTGACAGAAAGAAATGGAATCGGAATCAGGAATCAAACCAGGGGGAATGGAATGAAAGGAATGAGTCCTGAAAAACCTGTTTGGTTTGCTGAAGGAATGAACTTGATACCATTCCCTATTTGGCTTAACGAAAGGAATGAAATGAATTATTTTTTTCAATTAAATATATTTTTATTAAAAAAAATATATATATTTCATTTGATATTATTTAAAAAAATAAAAAATATTTTTTTTATATACTAATTTAACATTTAAACATTAAATGAACTGAAGTTTGCCGAGGAAATCGCTGCAAGAAATGGATTGGATAGGCCTCAAAAGTGTAGAAAGAGAAATCTACAAGCAAGCGTACGAATTAGTAAGGAAAGTAGAAGGTGCAGCCCATTCTAATTTATGGAAGCACAAGACTGAGTCCTCTTCACTCTTCAGTGGAGATGGAAGACCTGAAACGAGAAATTCAACACTTGGTAGCTTGGGTGAAGAAGATGGAAGAGGAGTACGCTGATTTACTCTACAACCCCTTGCCCCCTCAAGACAAAGAAGAAGAAGAAGACGAACAAGATGATGATATTGATGTGAAGATGATTAGATCATCCGATCAATACTACGCACTAAAATCGAAGTGGTTTAGGCTCATCCGATCAGCCGATCAACGGATCATCCGTCAACCTATCTTGCCAGTCGTTGGGTGGGATGCCTGGAATCGGTAAAACAACTCTTGCTAGGAGTTTTTTTACAGATCCTGATATTGTGAAGAGGTATGAAGTTCGTATTTGGATCAAAGTAGGCAGAAAATGTCGTTTAAATCAAATCCCTCGGCGTATACTGGCTAGGATGAACCCGGATTGCCTCGTGGAGAGAGATGTTGCTCCCCGTCGTCTGAGAGAAGTTTTCAAGGGTAAGTGCTACCTGATTGTGTTAGACGATGTGTAGGAGAAACACATAACAGATAAGCTGTTGGAGACAACGTCTCGACCTGGAGTAAGTCCTTCTGGAGATACTCTCCGGTATCACGGGAGTTTAGTTTTGATTACAACTAGGCTGCAACAAAGGGAAGATGACTTCAGAATGAGGTTGTTGAATAATGAAGAAAGATGAGATCTCCTACGCGAGAAGGTGTTCGATGAAGAGTCTTACTCGACTCAATTCGAGAAAGCGGGGAAGAAGATTGCGGAGAATTGTGAACGTCTTCCTCTTACAATCATCACACTCGCTGACCGCCTATCCAAAGTTATGGAAGTCAAGTTATGAAAAAGTTCAGATTGAGTAAGTTGGGGCGGAAAGAGAGAAATTGAAGTATTTACCATCGTGAGAAATTAAGGTACTTTAGGAATGTCGTGGTGAGTCATAAGATCCTACCTCCACTTGCTTTGATTACAATTTTACCATCAAGTCCGAGAAAGTTAAGTTTGAGTGGGTTGGGTTTCTTTTGGAAAGAAATGAGAAAGATTGCTTCATTGCCGAATCTTCAAGTGCTCAAATTGCAAAACTACGCGCATTTAGAGGGCCATATTGGAGAGTGAAGAATTTGCAATTCCCTTCTCCGATATCTTTTGATCGAGGACAATGACATAGTGGAATGGAGTCTTGAAAGGGATTGTTTCAGGCAGCTTCAATCCCTAATTTTAAAACACTGCTATAAATTCGAATGGATGGACGGAAAACATAGATTTTTTGCTCTTGTTAAATTCATTGATTGCAACCCGTTGGGCGTTTGGCAAATGAAAGAGGCCTGTCAATGGCTATCGATAGAAAGCCATTTTTTATCCGTTGATGGGGAAAACGGAACTAATGAAGGGTAAGATGGAGGTATGAAATCAGGATTTACAGTGGTTGTGGGATTTTGTTCTTTAATTCATAATTTGATTGTTATGATTTATTATAAATTTCACACATATTATGCGGTTGATGAATTGGGATCTTCTTCATGAGGCAGTGTTTGATGTTCCGTTTACACATAACATGCAGTTATGAATAAAGAAGAAAGTTGGGATCTTGTTCATGAGAAGGTGTTTGATGATGAGTCTTTCCCTTTTCAGCTCGAGACAGTTTCAAGAAGTCTATGTTGGGTATCAGAAGCTTCATTGAATAAAGGATTGTTTGAATTGTCTTGTGATCATCATAGGGAGTCAGAGGCCGAGCTCAAGAAGAATTAGGCGGCACCATCAACACAGTAGTAATGAGACACAGAGACAGTAGCTGCTGAAAGTTGCTTGGCAATTGACTCGTTCTGCTTCGCCTTGTAGTGCCATGATTGAGCTTCCAAGGTGATTTGCTTTGTTCTGTCCTCTAACTCCTTGTTCTTGCAGTTGATGTTCTGCTCACATAGGCGAGAGAAAGGGAGCTTAGCAAGATTGTAACAAAGAATTTCACACCGAGTTTCGGTTTCCCCAGCAATAAATGAGAAATGGCACCTCCATTCAATCCATGGCAACGGCGTAACCTCTTGCATTTGCATAATACCCTTGGCATTGCAATCAACGAATCCAATCTTTCTAATAGATGTTCCGAATCTCCCCACCATCCTTTCGTATTTATAGCAGTGTTTTAAAGTTAGGCGTTCAAGACGCTTGAAACATTCACATCCAAATCTCCATTCCACTATGTCACTGTCTTCAATCACAAGACATTGGAGTGAAGGGAATCCCAACTTCTTTACTCTCCAATCCGACCCTCTAAAAGCGTAGCTTCGCAATTTGAGCACTTTAAGATTCGGCAAAGAAGCAATCTTTGTTGTTTCTTTCCAAGGGAAACCCAACCCACTCAAGGTCAACTTTGTCAAACTTAGTGGCAAATCTATAACCGGTGCAAGTCGAGGTACGGTATCAGGATTCACGACAACACTTTTAAGGCGATAGGAAGTACTACTTCTCTCCTTCCACCTCAACTTACTTAAACTCAACTTCTTTAGACCTGATCGGAAGTTTGTTAACTCACCACGAGGTGGAGGCATAACCTTAGGATTCACGACGACACATTTAAGTGACGTTAACCTTTCGAGATGGGATATGCAATCGAAGCATCTCAAAGGTATGCCATCATCATTCGGCCCCAATTCAATTCGAAATCCTAACTTCTCAAGATTAGGAATTGCTTTGAATACCTCCTCAGTACAACTCGAAGCGCTTACATTTGTAAGAGTAGATAAGTTTTCCAACAAAGCACCACAAGGAGGCTGCGGCAAGTCACTCCCCATAGCTTGAAGATGCTGCAGTTCTTGCATGCTCCATATCTCTAGTGGCAGATATCGATCTCTACTAGGTTTAATGATGACGAAGTGACAACCAACTATGAGGAATCGAAGGTTGGAGAGTTGGGAGATGGAAGCAGGAAGTTTCCCATCCAAAGTGAGTGTGAGGTACCTTATCTCAACTAGTTGTAAAACCTCCATAGGAAACTCGTAGAAACGAATGGTAAGAACATCGAGTTCTCTCAGAAGTTTCAAATTGAGACATATGGGTACTTGATATGGATTATATGGACCATAATATAAGAGAGAACGTGCGGTGGATGCACAATTATCCTCCACGGACTCACACACATCTTTGATGGTGCATAGAATGTTGTTGTGGAAGGATAACCTTTGTTGGTCAATTATGTCTCCATGTAAACCATCATCAAGACTAATTAGGACATGACAAAACTTGGTCTTTCTTGCTTCTGTTATGGAAAAATGCCACAAGGAAGAATGGAGTCCGCAAGTTTTGATCTCTTTTTGACCCACATGACCTGTTGTATTCTTGTAGATCACAACAAGGCTATTCGAAACAAGCTCCTCCAGACAATCCAATGCATCAAAACTTACGTTTCGTTCAAGAAATCCATCAACGTTCCACATATCAACAAGTTTTGATCTAGGAATTTCGTAATTTTGAGGGAAAACACCCATGTATAAAAAGCATATTTGCAAAAGTCGAGGTAAGTAGTTATAGCTTGGAAGCAGTACCTTTGAGATCTGATTGTAGACATCCTTAAAGAGTTTATGGTTTTTCTTTGCTGCAACCTCATTCCAGTATTCGACTTCCTTAACTTGGGACAGGTAATCTGCAATTGTGATGATTGTAAGAGGAAGACCCTCACAATTCTCAGCAATCTTCTTCCCGGCTTTTTCGAGTTGACTAGGACAAGACTCCTCACCAAACACCTTCTCACGAAGAAGATCCCAACTTTCTTTTTTAGTTAGTAGCCTCATGGTTAAGTCTTTGTCCCCTTGTTGCAGCCTAGTTGTGACCAAAACGCAGCTCCCATTATTTTGATAGGGAAGAGGATCTCCCAAAGCATTTACTGAATATCGAGACGAGGGTTGCAATTGATACACCATGTTTTTGTCCCACGCATCGTCCAATACAATCAGATATCTCTTACCCTTCAAACTTTCTCTTAGATGGCGAGAAATATCCCTCTCCTCAACCGTCTGATCGAGGCGATCAGGGTCAACCCTAGCCAGAATGCGCCGTGGGATTTCTTTTACCAGGCATTTTCTACCTAATTTGACCCAAACATCTTCAAAGCGCTTCACAATATCCGGGTCCGCAAAGACTTTCCTAGCAAGAGTTGTCTTTCCGATTCCAGGCATCCCGACGAGTGGCACAACTTCAAAGTAGGTGGCCTCAAGCAACTTCTCTTTCAGTTCATCGTATTGATCGGATAATCCAATCATCTTTAACTCCAGCCCACAACTTACTGAAACATCAATACCATCATCTCCTTCTTCCTCCTGAAGAGGCAAGGGGTTGTACATCTCATCGGCGTACTCCTTCCCCATCTTCTTCACCCGCGCTACGAAGTTCTGAATTTCTTCTTTTAGGCCTTCCAGCTCCACTGAAGAGGACTCACTCGCGAGCTTTGAGAAATGAGATTGGACTGCACCTTCTATTTTGTACAACAAGTTGGCTGTTTCTTCGATGATTTCTCTTTCTAAACTTTGGAGGCCCATCCAATTCATTCTTGCGGCGATTTCTTCGACAGATTTCACTTCACTTTGAGCAAATTGAAGGATCTCTCGAAAGGGTTGGTCGGGTATAGTATTGGATTCATGTAGGAGAAGCTCGATTCTGCAAGCAAGAATATTGAGATACGAAAACGCCATCTCGATCTTTACGTTTTAGCAAGCAAATGGTAATGGAGATATGGTGAAGAAGATTGGTTTTGCAATGATGAATAACTACAACTTTGTCTCAACCCTAATACATTTTTTAATCAAACGTCTCGTTCCGCAGTCGGCACCCATTAATTGCATTTTTTAACTCAAGACTTGAAGCAACAAAACATTAATTAATATGTATAAATTTGTTTGTGGACATACACTGGGTACGAGGAAACAAAAGATTCCTCCGGAATAAACGATGAAAAGTAGGATTCTTATTTAGGTAATATTAGCATTTAATTAGGATTTTAAGTTTCATTAATATTAAATATATATTTTCTTGTTAATAAGTTGTTTGGTTTTGTCAAAAATATTATTGATGTGAGTCGAGAAATGAAAAAAAAAACACATATTTGGGCAAAAACCAAAAGTAATGAAAAATGAAAACCCATTGTTTGTTTTCTTTGGCATATTATTTTTTTCTCAATTTTTGTAACCGTGGATTGCAACCTAAAAATGAAAAGAGGCATCTCCGTTATTCTTCTCAATCCTATTCCAAAATTATAAAAAACTGCACGGTTTTATAAATAAATTATATAATCGTACAATTTATAAGTAATTTTGCTTTAAAATAACAGTAGCAACGTGTGTTGAGACCGCTTTAAACTCTTGATTTAGTAGTTAATGAATCTTTTAGCCGTTTTTACTTGGCATATAAATACTTTATTGCTGCCTAATTACGAGCTAAAGAAAAGTACTCATTCCGTCCCGCTTCAAGCGAAACGTTGAATTTCAATTGACCCTTTTCCCAAAAATGAAATAATTTTGAAAAAAAATCACAAATTCTTTCTTACTTTATCATTTTTCTCATACTTTATAATTTCTCTCTCTCCTATTTTATCATTTATTTTCTCATACTTTATCATTTACTATCTCATTATCTCACTCATTTTCTTTCTCTTACCTTATCATCTATTCTTCTCTCATACTTTATTATCCACTTTCTTAATTCCCGTACAAAAAAAAAAAAAAGGATCACGTGGAGTGGGTAGAAGGGAGTACAATTTAGTGCGATCGAGGATGTAGGTTATATTATAGGGAACCACATAACTTTGTGTCTCCCTTTAATTAATTCCCATTTTTACTATTTTCACTGGGTGCTATTGATACTTTCTTTCCTAATACTGCCCTGTAATTGTAATCAATTAGTGAATTTCTACTCACCCAAAACAAGATGCACCATTGTATAGATGTAATTCTTGGATTCCATTTCCAGAAGCTAATGGAGGGAAGGGAATCTCATTCCCTTCACGCTCCAATTTGCAATTTGAGCACTTCAAGATTGAGTAATATAAAGTAATCTTGGTCGCTTCTTTTCAAGGATAACCCAACCCACTTTTGACAGACTTGAGGGCAAAACTGTAATTGGAGCAAGTGAAGGTACAGTCAGAAGATTGGCTTATTTGTTAATGAAATGTCTCTTTTTGGATGATATTTTTTAACTCCGGCTTTAAAGCAACTTGTTGCATAGGCTGCAACAAAATATTATCACATAAATTTGTTTTACAATAAAACAAAATGTTGTGCACCGGCCTCTGCTATAAGTGATGAAAAGTTGCAAATCTCAATAGATGTGTTGAGTTCCCGAAAGCATATCTCAGTAGGTGGTGAGCTTATTTGACTAATCGAATCAGACCGAATCGAATCAGATCGTTCCAAATCCAACACATTATGTTTCTCAAAATTTGTTCGCTTTGTAAAATTTATGACATCCAGTTTTGGGTACCGTTTGATTTTTCAATCGATAACTCAAATCAAAATCGACTTTTGTTTAAAGAAGAAGAAAGAAACACAATACTCAAAAGGAAAGTATTTTTGTTCTACATGATGAAGGGTGGAAAGGGCTATTATTATTGTTCTACTTTTCTAATCAGATTGTCTAGCTATTATTTTTTTTTTCATAAAATAGAAAAAAATACTCTTAAATAAAAATAAGTAGATATCTCCTACTTAATATTTATCCCCACATTATCATACACTCTCTCCAAAAATATATCTCTCACACAATTTTCGTTCCACACCGTACTCGAAAATTTATGATTTTTAACTTTTTTTCGAAACTTAAGATTATTTCTTAAAATACAATATGAAAAAAAATAGAAAAAAAAAACTGATTGCCTCAACTATGTCCTATAAAAATTTGGATAAATTCGCGTTTCTTCCACCAACTACTACTCGAAAATTGTGCTAATTTTTAATACAATTAAAAATCATAAAATACATACTTAAACCAAATTTCTTAATCTCTGTGTCAAAATCAAAGTGGATAGTAATAGCGGGACGGATGAAGTATTTGTTAATGAAACCATCAATATTTAAAAATCCCTAATTCACAAAATCTCGATTATGAAATATTTTCTTCTAATGAGTCTTCAGTAGGGTAGACATGAAAAATTGAAAATAATATTCAATGTTTATTATTATTATTATTATTATTATTTTAATATTTAATAGTTTGATTCAACATATTCTCATAAACATTCAAGAGTTTGTTTTAACTTTCATTTTCATTTATGACATTCATTTTCGTTTTTTTAGGGGTAATGATTAAATAAAACATGAATTTGTTCAATTTTGTAATTTTAACACGAACTTATAAACTTGACGAATTAAAACACGAAATTTCAGATTTTTGTAATTCGAGATACACTCCGATTCTAAATTTTTCCCGCTGCCGGAATACTGAGTTGAATGCTAGCTGGATCAAATTGCCACTTCATTTAGCAAATACGACGTCGTTTTAACTTGGCACTTCAACAAAATCTTCCATGTCACTAAGCTACGTAAATGTCACACTCAAAACATTTCCACATCAGAAACTCTCAAAGCTGTCTCGCAAAGGCATCAAGAAAGTTCCCCACCAACATCGCGATAATCGATCGAATACGGTGTTGTAAGCATGAACATTAGCTAGCACTGTCGCCGGGCCTCACCAATAGCTCAAGATAATCTCATGGGTTAGATAGGCAAATCATAAACTCATTAGGCTCAAGGAGTTGATAATCTACCCGCTTCACAAGGCAGTAACAAAATGAAGTTAGATGTATATTATGGGGACATGTCTAAATCTTGTTGTCTCGACTCAATGCGTGAGGGAAATAACATTTTTGCACCTTCTCCATGAGCGTAACCGAAAACCACTCTCTCTTACATATTGCTACTTAATCTGAAATCTTAACATTTTTTTTTCAAGAATTTGTTGATAAAATTATGTGAAGTCGGTCAGGAAAAATGATTGATGAATAGTAAAATGGAAAAGGAATCCAAGAATATATATAGCTGTCCTCAAACTCCTTGACCTTGTTCTTGCTATTCATGTCTATTTCGATATCTTTTCTTGTAGTTTCTTGTTTAGGCCTTTCTCCAATGCATTCAGCAAACAAACTATGTGTCTTTTGTTGATCTCTCTTCCACCCTTCAATATGATCTCTCTTCCACCCTTCATATAGGATTGAGAGAGAGAGCGCGCGCGCGCTTAGCAAAACTATTCTACTTCATCTCTCTCAATTACAAGTACAAATTAATTCCAATTTTATCCTCCCTGCCGTCCCGCTATCATCCTTTCCCAAAACCATAACATGACCCATTCCTTCCCCTCCGCCAATGCTCAGAGCCGCGCTGGACACACACAAAATAAATACATCTGCGGCCGTTGGAGTCGACGTCGCTCCAGGTTGCCTTTCTTCGAAGATGGTTGTGGGAATTAACAATTCACATTTTATATAGGTGGAAATTAATAGAAATAATTGAAAAGTAGATAGATGGTTGTGTAGAAATTGAGAAGAGATAAATAGGAGAAAAGTCTTAATTTGGTCATTTATTGTAGTCTATGTCCGAATTTGGTTCTTTATTGTGGCGATGTCCGAATTTAATCCTATAACTTATAAAATCGTCCGAATTTAGTCCTATATGAGAGAGTATCGAACACGCGCTTGACTCCGATGAAATATTTCACGCATCTCCTTTTACATTATTTACTAAAAACTTAATACTCTCTTTCTTTTCCTAAATAAGAATCGTACGTCTTCTTCCCCCAATTTTCATTCTCTCCCAAACTACAAACCCTACCATTCCTTTACATCTGCTTTCGATATTTTATGATTCTGAATATCACCACACCATTCAAGTATCTGCATCTATTCTGCTGCTGGTTTATACCGATTTTGGAAGGCGAGCAGTGGTATATCATCAAGCAAGCATCCCTTTTTGTCTTAATTATCTTTGATAGGTTTCTTGGCAGCCGGCACGTCCACAGCTCTTGGCTGCAGTTTTTAAATGGTATATATAACTATATCTTCTTGCATTTATCATCAAATTCTATATTTTTTTTTCCTTCTTTTACTTTTCAACAATTCTTTGCATTTGCCATTCACTTCTCTTCCTGCAGACTCCAGATTCCTAGAGAATGGGAACAATAGATCTCTAGAGTGAAGAACTAATTAATCTCTCTTTGTATGAGTTCTTCGTTGTGTAAGCTTTTTGATCGCTAGAGCGTTTGACTGATTTAATATTTTTGGTTCCCGGTAATGTCTTTTCTACATGAAGACTCTTCTCTATTTATGGTATCGACTTATGAATACATCCGTTGGAAAAGGTCTAGACACATGTCGAAAACGACACGAAAATGTCACTGTAGGGATTTCCTCTTTTTCAGTCTAAGGAGCAGTTTTGTGTCAGAGTAGTTACAGTGCTAGCAGCTCCTCATTGGTTGAGGTAAGAAAGTTGGTGAGGTTTGTTCAAACTCCAACGCATGTACTGAGTTGACTTCCTCAAATTCCTTGGACGCTTTTACTCAGTTGTCTTCTACTAACATTCTTATGAGATATTCAGTACCTGACTCGATTTTCATTAGTGATTCAGTGGGTTCTAAAACACCCAACTAAATTCCTCAGTCCTGAGTCCTTCTAGCTGACAAGAGATTTTCTACTGAACATATCAGCTAGTGAACTGTAGCTAGCCTACTAAGTTTCTAACATGCTAACTCAACTAAGCTATTATGTTATTAGGATCATCATTCAGCTAGGAGTTTTGGGATCTTCAAATATTATCATACTGAATCTCATATCCAATAATTTCTCCCTATTCGATGATTTCAAAACCTTTACATCACAATTTCCTTATATAACACGGATCAGAAAGATACAAAATTAAGAACTAAGGGAAATACAAAAAGATAAGCAATAGATGAGTGTGTGTTTCAATCACTGAGGTGATCAGATGTGTTGAAAGAAAAAATAGCCATGTGATAATGAGTAGTTGTCTTTGGCCAAAAATAGATAGAATTTCATATTTGATGAATAAATTACAAGTACATAGAAATTATGTTTCTATCAGAGTTAGAAGGAGAGAGGAGAACCAACTGGTCTTCCAGAACTTGGTCCTATAACTTTTATAGTTGTCCGAATTTAGTCCTTTAACTTTTAAGACTGTCCACTTTTGGTCCTCTGATGGAGAGTGTAGTTCACACGCCTTTTTCCGGCGAACACTTTTCGGTAAGAGGACCAAATTCGGACGACTATAACAGTTATAGGACTAAATTCAGACGATTTTATAAGTTATAGGACTAAATTCGGACATCGCCACAATAAAGGACCAAATTCAGACAGAGGCTACAATAAATAACCAAATTAGGACTTTTCTCAGATAAATAGTGTTTATTTTTAAAAAAACATAAATATCTTTATTAAAAAAGAAGAAAAAATTATAGAGAATTTTATAAGGGCATAATTGCCCGTTTTGTATTTCGAGCCGGCTTCCGTGGAAAATTCCGACTTTTTTTTGATGGGTCACTATCCTTTTTTCCCCACACCTATTTCATGCCTCCAACCATCAAGAGAGAATTATCATTTATCTTCAAATTCTCTCTTCTCTGTTTTTTTCCTCTCTAATTCAGCACTTCTGAGCTACTATAAATTTTTCTTTACTGATTAAGTCAGATGAGCGAAGGCACTTCTAAGCTACTATAATTTTTTCCTTATTATATTTTTTTCCGACTACATTCTGAGCTACTATACATCAGATGAACGAAGGCACTTCTGAGCTACTATAATTTTTTCCTTACTATAATTTTTTCCGACTACACAGGAGCTACTATAATTTTTCCTTACTGACTACATCAGATGAATGAAGGCACTTCTGAGCTACTATAATTCTTTCCTTACTACAATTTTTCCCTTACTGACTACATAAGATGAACGAGGGCATTTTTGAGCTACTACAATTTTTTCCTTACTATAATTTTTTCCGGCTACATCAGATGAACGAAGGCAATTCTGAGCTACTATAATTTTTTTCTTAATGTAAATGTGACATTTATAATTAATCATAACAATCAAATTATGATGAACTAAATAACAAAATTACAGATCCATTGTAAATCCTAATTTCGTACCTTGTTCCTACCCTTCATTGGGTTTTGTTTTCCCCATCAGTGAGTGGGGAATGGATTTGCCATTTTATATGTGGCGACTGCAAGGTCTGTTGCATTTGCAGAATCCCCGATGGGTTGCAAGCAAAGAATTCAATCTTGTCAATTCTTCCGAGCTCTCCGCGCATCCTTTCATACTTATAGCAGTGTTTTAAGGTTAGGTTGCTAAGCCACACGAAACAATCACTTTCGAGACTCCATTCCACTAGGTCACTCTCCTCAATCACAAGAGAACGGAGTAAATAGAATCCAAATTTCCTCACTCTCCAATACGGCCCTGTAAATGCGTAGTTTCGCAATTTGAGAACTTCAAGCAACGGCAGGGCAGCAATCTTTCTCATTTCTTTCCAAGGAAAACCCAACCCACTCAAACTCAACTTTTTCAGACTCCATGGTAAACCTGTAAGCGAAGCAAGTGGAGGTACGGCCTTAGGACTCACGGCAACATTCTTAAGGTACCTTAATTTCTGACGATGGTAAATATTCCCATTTCTCTCTTTCCGCCCCAGTTTACTCAATCTTAACTTTTTCACAGCTAATCGGAAACTCGTTGACGTACCACCTGGAAATATAATGTTAGGATTCACGATTACACAGTTAAGGGACCTTAACTTTTCAAGATGGGATATATGATCCAAGCATCTCAAAGGTACACCATCACCATTAGGCCTCAATTCAATTTGAAATCCTAATTTCTCAAGATTAGGAATAGCTCTGAAAACTTCCTTGGTACAACTAGAAGCGCTTACATTTGAAAGAGTTGATAAGTTTTCCAGTGAAGCACCATTGGGATGCGGCAAGTCACTCCCCATAGCTTGAAGATGCTTCAGTTCTAGCAAGTTCCATATCTCCACAGGCAGATATTGATCTCTACTAGTTTTGATGACGAAAAAATGCCGACCAACAATGAGGAACCGAAGGTTAGAAAGTTGTGAGATGGAAGCAGGGAGTTTCCCATCCCAAGTGAGGGCGAGGTATCTCAACTCGACTAGTCGTAAAACCTCCATTGGAAACTCGTAGAAACGGATTGTAAGAAGGTCGATTTCTCTCAGTAAACTCAAACCGAAACATATGGGTAATTGATATGGATGATAGGGACCGTAATATAAGAGAGAACGTACCGTGGATGCACAACTATCTTCGACATATCTATACACATCATTGATGCTACATAGAATATTGTTGTGGAAGGACAATCTTTGTTGGCCTATCATGTCTTCATTTAAACAATCATCCAGACTACTTAAGACATGACAAAACTTGGTCTTTCTTGCTTCTGTTGTGGATAAATGCCACGAGGAAGAATGGAGGCCGCAAGTTTTGATATTTTTCCAACCCACACTACCTGTTGAATTCTTGTAGATCATAACAAGACTATTTGAATCAAGCTCCTCCAAACAAATCAGCGCATCATGATCTTCATTTCGTTCGTAAAACCCATCAATGTTCCACATATTAATGAGTTTTGATCTGCGTATTTTGTAGTTTGGAGGGAAAACACCCATATAGAGAAAGCATGACTGCAGACGTCGAGGTAAGTAGCAATAGCTCGGGAGTATTACCTTTGAGATCTCATCGTATACATCCTTAAAAAGCTTGTGATTTTTCTTGGCTGCAACCTCGTCCCAGTACTCGACTTCCATAACTTTGGATAGGCGGCCTACAGTGACTATCGTAAGAGGAAGACCTTCACAATTCTCCGCGATCTTCTTCCCTGCTTCCTCGAATTGAGTCGGGTAAGACTCTTTACCGAACACCTTCTCACAAAGGAGATCCCAACTTTCTTCTTTATCCAACAGCCTCATTCTGAACTCATTTCCCCCCTGTTGCAGCCTAGATGTAAGCAAAACGCAACTCCCATTTAGCTCATGGGGAAGAAGGTCTCCCAAAGGATTTACTCCAAAATGGGACCATAGTTGCAAGTTATTCACCATGTATTTCTCCCACACATCATCCAACACAATCAAATATCTCTTACCCTTCAGACTTCCCCTTAGATGGAGAACAACATCTCTCTCCATAAACATCTTGTTGAGGCCATCCGGGTTCATCCTAGCCATTATGCGCCGTGGAATATTATTTAAACGGCATTTACCGCCTACCGTGACCCAAACACGAACTTCGAAGTGCTTCACAATATCAGGGTCTTCAAAAACCTTTCTAGCAAGAGTTGTCTTACCAATGCCGGGCATCCCGAAGAGTGGCAGACTAAATTGACAGGTGGCCTTAAGCAACTTCTGTTTTAGTTCGTCGTATTGATCAGATGATCCAACCATCTTTACATCAATACCATCTTGTTCGTCGTCTTCTTCTTCGTCGTCTTGAGGGGGCAACGGGTTGTAGAGTAAATCCGCGTACTCCTCCTCCATCTTCTTGACCCAACCTACGAAACTTCGAATTTCTTGTTTTAGTTCGTCCACATCCACTAAAGAGGACTCAGATTGGGCTACAACTTCTACTAATTTGGTTACCAATTTGTACGCTTGCTCGGCGATCTCTGTTCGTAAACGTTGGAGGCCTATCCAATTCGTTCTTGCCGAGATTTCCTCGAGACATTTCAGTTCATTTAGAGCAAATTCTAGGATTTCTCGAGAGAGTGTAGCATGGGCGTCATTGAGGAGATGTTCGATATGGTAAGAAACATAATAGAGATAGTTATACTTCAGCTCTGTAAGTGTTTCCATAGCTTAAGCAAAATGGTAATGGAAATGTGGTGAGGAAGATTGATTAACACCCACCTCGCAGTAGGCAAAACTATAATTGTGCAAAACTATAATGGTGAAGAAGAGTAGCAAAACTATTGCAAAAAGTTCAAAATATAATTAATTATTCTGTCCAATATTTCATTTTGTATCGTCTCAAATATATTTTTTTAATTTTTTTTTAATAAATTATTACACTTAACTCATGACTTTATATCAATTTACATACAACTATTCTTAAAAAAGCGCCGCAACCAAGATATTTGTGATGGAATGAGTAATATATGGGTCCGGATAAGTATTCTTGGATTCCCTTTCTTTTTTCTAATCATCTATCCTCTTCCCTAACCGACGCAAACGAATTCTTCAACAAAAAATGTTAGATTTCAGATTAACTATAGGAATATATAAGAGAGATGCAAAATTGCAGTTCGGTGTACGTCATGCCTTACGGGACAAAATTTTCCAACTTTTTAGTAAAATGGTGCAAAAAAAGGTCGAGATTTGACGGAAGGTAAATGTCTATACTTGTTATTTTATTTTGAGAATTTGGGTAAAAAGGGTCGCAATGAAGAGGTACCGGTACCACCACTGCTGGCAAAAAATAGAAAAGGTGGTGAACAGAAAATTCAATCATGGCTGCCAGCTGCTATTCTTGGATTCATTTCCATTTCACTATTCATCAATCATCTTTTCCTCATGACCGACTCCACATAATTTGGTCGACAAATTCTTGAACACAGTTACAAAAATTTTAGATTTTAGATTAACGAGGAATAGGTAAGAGAGAGAGTCTCGGTTATGAAAAAAGAGAGAGAGAGAGAGAGAGAGAGAGAGAGATGGGAGAAGGGTGCAACGATGCCATTGAAGTTGACCTAGAGAGGAAAAAAAAAATTGATGTGTTTGTGGTTTGTAATTTTCTTTTATATCAATTTGAAATGGATAAATAGTTCTACATAGGTATGGTGAATTGGTGGTGAAGCAATATAATAGTCCGTCCAATAATAAATAATATTCATCAAGCCCAATCCATTAAGATAGACTGTTGGCATCTAACATAATTCAATTAAAGATTCGAAAACTTCAATTTCAATTTGTTTGAAGTAGCAACGGAAACGAATAAAGGGTAGGATGGAGGTATGAAATTAGAATTTCGAGTACTTCAGGCACTATACTCAATAGAGAAGATATTGAAGAAGAATTGCAAGAACTCCAAAGCCAGAAAGACATGTAGGAGAACTTTAAGACGAATTTGAATCCTCGTAAACACCTTTCAAGTTATTACACAAATTTTATGTACGTGGAGCAATTAAAAATCTTGTGGCCTTCATTATTCTTTTTGTGTTTCTCTCTCTCTCTCTATTGAAAAGCAACAAACAAAAAAAAAGGGTCTATTCTATATTGTTGTTTTTTGCCCAAATATGTTAGTTTTTCATTTCTCGGCTCAAATCAACAATTTTTTGACAAATCGAGGGAAAAAGGAGTCAGACTAATAGACGAGGGAGAAAGATCCATTCATTCTTGATTGAATGGGAGAGCGAAGGTATGAGACAAGAAAATTGGGTTGAAGAGACTTATCTGAAGAAGCTTCTTCCAGATCTATTACCTTGGGGACAAGGTATCGAAAATGGGGGCAGTAATGTCATGAACCAACTAGATCTGGGTGTTAAAGAGGAAAAGATGGGGAAAGTAAGGGCGGAAATGGCGAACGAAGGCCAGGGTTTACTGTGTATCTCAATTATCGATAAGTCGATAAATGAGAAAGAAGAAGGAGACGAGATATTTTGTGATGCAGAGGATCACTTCTCAGCCGTAGATGAATATGAGACAGATCCAACGGTCAAGAGAGAAGGTGGCTAAACCGTCGGATGGAAAGAGAAGTGTCACGTGTGGACGAACGTGATTTATCCACGCGTCCTTATCTTAGCTTAAATTAATTATTTCCTTATGATAAATTTGTTAAGTTTCCTTATGATAATTTTGTTAATTTTCAATTAGGGTTTGCTTAGTTTATTAGTATAAGTACTCTTTAAGGATGTTAAGATTGATATGCGATGAATTATTTTCTCTTAACTCTTTCCTTCTTTCTCTTTACTCCTCAACTCAATCTCTCTCTCGATCTCTCTCATCTCTCCCGTTCTTGTTCATCTTATTAATACTTGATTGAATTATTACAGATTGTTCCTTAATACCTTCATTTAAATTATCTAATAGACCTAGTCTATTACACATTGCATGTTCATGTTGCAGATATGGTGTAAATCATTTCACCCCATTAAAGGGAATTCTAATTTCTGGCCCCATTTTCTGCTCCTTCTTCTTTGTTGTAAGTTCTTTTTAGTTTCTTAAATAAATGACAGCCTCTTTAAATTTAATACCATTTGACAATATCTTTTGTGTTCGGGTTAGAAACATGGCCGAAAAAGTCCCATCTTTTAAGGAAGGTGGGACACTATGATTTACTGGTTTGACTACTCCTGATAGCTTATACGTGTTTCTAGTTTTGACTGTATTGGCGTTTTTGGTTACAGTGGAGGTCAGCTATCTATCTCCAAATCTCTCCTTTCACTTGGTATGTCAAGATAGAACATAACATGTTTTTCTGGAAATATGCATATAGGAACCTAGAAATATGATTGTATGATAAGTAAACAGAATGTGATTGTATATAATCAAGTTTTAGCAGATGATGAAAATGTTTGCTAGTAGTCTGTTGAAGTAGATGAAGGAAGATGTTTATAAGTAATTTACTCTATACTATTTGATATATTCCTGTTCTTTTAATTTCCTAGATGTTTCAGTGAGTCCTGGTATTTTGATTGATTTTTTATTTTATTTTTTTGTAATTTTATTTATTTTTAAATACAGATATATGTATTTATTTAAAATTCAGTTAATGCACTAGAGGGTATGGAAGGCAGCCCTGTTGGTCTTTACAGGACTGACAGTTTTTCTAACTGCAGATTTCCCAAAGGTATATTGGGCATGATGAATATTCTCCTTTCAACTTGTTTTATGTTTGATAATAAATAGTCTAATATTCATACAGGCTATGTTCTTATATTGGATTCCCTCCAGTGTCTTCTCACTAGCTTTGGATTCGGTGAGTCTTGTCAATTTCTTCTCTTGAACATGTATGTATATTGATCCATTTCATTTATTACCAGTGATAAAGAAACTCAAGTTAAGAAGTTGTTTGGGATACCGATTATACCCTTGACACAGACACCGCCACCTTCAATTGTTGTTGTCTCATTTTACGAATCCCTGAAGAAGTATGCAAAGGCTCAAGCCCGTGCCCAATCATCTGCTGCTCAACATTCATCTAAACATGTTATGAACAATGTAGCCAGCAGCCGCCGCCTCTCCATCTAAAACAAAGGATTAAACGCATAGAGAAATAACTCAGAGGAAGGAAGAGAGGAAGAGTAGGAGGAAAGAAAATGTGATAGGATAATAAATACCAAGTGATTATAACCATGTTTCTGGTCATTCCTAAATTATTAGTTCTACTCTATTATCGAGTTAAGAATTAAATTCCTAGTCATTATGCATTCTGCTAGATGGTTTGGGCCTTCTGTCTGATCGTATTTGACCCGACCCATCTACTGATCCAATATTTTAGGTGAATTTTAAAAAAATAACATATTTTAGAACTTTCCAAGCTAATCCTATTTTCTTCTATCTAACCACGTGTATTTTTTTTCTTAACTTATTAAAATTAAAGAAAATAATTTCAATGCATCTGCATAAATAAATACACATAGGCAAGAATATAAAAAGAAAATAAATATGGAAGATATTATGTGTATGTTGTTTCAAGATTAATTTTATGTTTTGCAGCCAAATTCCATAAAGAATTGTACGTTCGTTCAGAACCCTTTTGTTGAGGCAGCACTAGTGATGATATTTTGATAATGTTCAGTTTTAATTTTTGTATAATATAGTACTCCCTTTGTCCCGTTAGAAACAACATACTTTCCTTTTTGGCATACTATTTGAAATAACATATTTCTTAAAATGACAAAGATTGTATGACCCATATTCAACTATAAAAAAGTCAAAAAATCTACACCACATAACACCACTTTTTCAATTCTCGCGCCCAAAAGAAATGTGTCATTTCTAATGAGATTGAGGGAGTAATATTTAACCCCAAACATTTATGCCATCCATGTCATTTTTTTTTATTGCACCTAAAATTAATGATAAGTCTAGCCCTAGGTAAATTACGGTAATAGCATCAATCTTGGTTAGGGGTGGGTCGGTACGGTATATCGAACTTTTTTCTTCATACTGTATATTGTTCCGAAAATAGCAATATGAAAATTTTAAATACCGGTGTCGTACTGTACCGTGCGGTATACTAATATGATGAATTTTCGGAATTGAAATTGATCATACCGAATATCATACTTTCTTGTCGATATACTATATCGATCTTTGATAAACCGTAAAGTAGGATGTACCAGACATGATGATATATCGAATTTTGACGTCATACCAACATCACTTGGTATACCGAAATTTAAAATTTTACCCTAATATATAATACATGTATGAATATTATTTATGTAAAAGTACATCTTTTATAAGTAAATATATAATACGTGTGTATATATTATTTAATAAAATAAATATACTCAATATATATATCTCATATTTAAATCTACAAATATATAATACGTGTGTAGAGTAATATTTATTAGTATTTTTTATCATTCTCAATAATATTTTGTTCATAATTATTGTTACTCATCAATGATAGTAGATAAATTATTATAAAAGACAATAAAGTTTAGAAATATTTATATGTAAATATACCGATGGTTTGGTATGGATCGATATACTTCGATATGTAAAAACCCACGTTACTGTACCAGCAAAAGTACTGTACCAAAAATCACGGTATACCAATAAAGTCGGTATTTTCGATATATTTTCGGTCACATTATTATGTGATACATCTCTTGAATTATTCATTAATTAGTACTCCTTACGTCCAGCTTTAAATGGCTACATTCTTTTTCGGTACGAAAATTAAAAGAGTAAATGACAAAGTATGAGAGAGAAAGAGCAGATGATAAAATATGAGATAAAAGATGAAAGAGAAAATATGACAAAGGTGAAACATCAGTTTCTTACTTGCACGGTAGATCTTATTTAGGTAGATACTCTGAACAATGCTCCTTTTCTATATTTTATTTGTTGTTAGTAGTCAGATTGTATATATGCTTTGAGAAATTGGCTCGTTTTCTATGTTTATTGTGTTGTTAGTGGTTAGATCTGCTTTGAGAAATTGGCCTCTCCTCCGATTTGAGGATACCCTAGGCTATGTTCCAATATTGTAATAGTCACAACGCTTGCTCATCTAGTTACAAAATTGGAATTATGCTCCTTGCCTTAGTTAAGTTTGTGATGTGTTGTTGAAGGATGTTGACGATTGGAGGAATCATGGCTTTCGTAAGAGCTTCACTCATTTGTCACCAACGAGCTTCCCTTGTGCTAGCATACTGTCACGTGCGCGGAATTTCACGTGCGGCACTAGCAATTTGATCGTCGCCTTGAATCTTTCTAGTCAGTCTACCCTCGCTTAAACACACTTTTAGAGAGAGAAGTTAGAGAGAGAAGCTCTTAGAAAATGTTTGTATATTACTCAAGACTTGAATGATTTAGAAATGAATGAACTTGGGTATTTATAGCCTTCACTCCTATAATGAACAGTTTAGATCAATTCGATATAAGGGCTCCTATCAAACATCTAGATCTTCTACATATCTAGAATGTTCTATGCTTATTTACACGCCTCAAACGAAAAAACTGGCTCAATACTAACTTCTAGTAAAACTCGGCCCACTTGACTCAATTCTCCGCAACATGCTCTATAGCCCCTCTCGAGCAAGTGACCCGTGACAACTTGCACATGAGGGCAACAAACAATCCCCTGAACTCCAACAAGAGCTCTGAGCGATTTGGTTCCACAACAATCAACCGTACTCTCCTTTCGAACTGCGTACTTGGGCAGTTTGATACTCGCGGAGGAAGCGCACTAGCCCTCCTCAACAGCATGTCAACCAAAAGAAGCGGAGAAGGGGCCGATGAATGATAACCAAGTTGAGGTTCCGATTCTGAGTGACGATGCGATTTTGAATGACAAGACTCTTCTGAAGGACACAGTGGTGGATAAGGCTATCGAGACGGCTCCACTTGTGAATGAAGTGGTCATTGCTGCGGTCGATTCGTTCCCTCCCTTTGCCGGACTGCATCACTTTATCGACTTTATCCACTCCTTTGCTGGATTTGAGTGGTGAGGCTTTGTTAAGCGTAACGTAAAATAAATCTCTTAAGTATATTGATGCTCCTTGTCTTCGGAGTTTTGTATAGGTGGTCCGTGATAGCCGTGGCAACTCTTGTGATCCGAGGACCTCATCAAGAAGTCGGTATGTGTTTCATGATCTTGAATGCATTCAACGAGCTAATTTGGCCTGATGCGTGGCTCCTCTTGTGTGTAATATACTCTAGTTGCCTGGCAATGCTTAACTAGATGTGTGAGTTTTTTTTTTCAATTGAAGCCTCTGTTTTTACTTCACTACAAGTATGTGACTTATTTAAATGGATGTTTTTCTTGCAGAATTGCTCCCCTTGTAGTTAGCCAACTATGCTTGGAGGGCACTATCGGGGTGTTTGTTCTTTACTGTAAGATTAAAATATTCTCAGATTCCCATCTAGTTTCATCCTTTCTTCAAACCAATACTTGATGCATACCTCGTTACCTTCTCACCAGATAATGAACATGGCTGAGAAAGTTCCCTCATTCTCTGAGGAACACTGTGGTTTGCCGACTTAACCACACCTTAGAGCTCACGAGGCATAGGAAAACCCAAGGGCGCTAACAAAAAGTAGTAAGACGACCTTCCTTTTATCCGAACTACTCCAATAAATAGTACTCCCTCCGTCCCGCTATTTAGCTCAATTGGTTTCGGTACGGGAATTAAGAAAGTAGATGATAAAGTATGGGAGAGAAGATGAGTAAGATAATGAGAGAGTATGAGAGAAAGGATGATAAAGTAGGAAAAAAATGTAATAAAATAGGAGAGAGAAGATGATAGAGTAGAAGATATGATAATAATTTTTTACCAAATTAGGAAAGTGGCCACAAATAACGGGACACCCCTTTTGGGAAAGTGAGCCACAAATAGCGGGACGGAAGGAGTATATACAAACTACTCTACTAGCAGCTCAATGTTGCATGGCCTGGCTTGGTTCTTTTTCTTACGGAGCGGCTTGTATGTATTACTTTCGTATACCCTTGTGTGTACCACATCACAAGGGTATTGACATGTGACATTTTTTATTAAATCAAGTAGGTCATATTTAACACGTGTCAATATCCTTGTGGTGTGGTACACACAAGGGTATACGAAAGTGGTACACATATTTTTTTGTCTTTTTCTTGGTATTCTATCAGGATGATGACGTTACTTAGACATTAATATCACATCCTATTTTCAATTCAATGCATTTCAATTTTTTAAAGAGTTAAATCTTTGGTGTCACACAATTATACTCCATTATATGTCACCTCCACAAATCATTTGACAAGTGGAATACATTTTAATTAAATAATCAAATCAAAATCAATTATTGTGGGCCACATATGTCACATGTCAACATTTTATAAAGTTTGACCTACAAGGGAGTATATTATGTGAAACACAAGTCTTTGTGTTTTTTGAATCACAAAATCCGTGCTTGAGATTTTCTTTATGGACTTCAGGGTTATGGCTCTAGAGCCCATTAATTAGGTTCATTTTAATTTGAATAAATTTACTTGATTTAGGAGTAATATTTAGATAATAGTAATAAGTCCAAATATTTTGAAAAAAAGCCACGACATATATTGAATCATATGCATGTTGAAGGAAAAAAGTCTGAGATAATATCAATTTTTTACCTTTTCTGAAGATCACGTATTCTGCGATGAAATTATGTCTATGACTTTATCGATAATTTCTCACAATTTCCAATCATCACCCACGAATTTTACATACAATTTAATTGGTGTGCAACAAGGCTTTATTAATTTGTTTTTTGATTTATCAGAAACATGTGTTAGTGGAACTAGATCTTATGTGCATACAGTATTATATTAATTATTGGCGTATTTTTGGCCTAAGGGTGACATCACCCTACCAAAGAAGGTTTGACCGCAAGCGTTAATGGCTGGACCCTATTTTCTTGATCTTGTCTCTTTTGACTTCATACGCCATTATTAAATATTTAAAACGAGACTCAGAGTCAAAACTCAGATTTTCTTTTGTTTAATTAGGTTAGATAAGTACAATTAAGGAAAATATTAGCAAAATGTCGGTCGACCTATATTGATTTGCGTCGAATAAAGGAGTGTCCCATTATTTGTGCCCACTTTTCTAATTAAATACTCCCTTCATCCCAGTGAGTGTAGCACTTTTCCGATGCATAAATGCCATGGGTCCAGTTAAATACTCCCTTCATCCCAGTGAGTGTAGCACTTTTCCGAAAGGGGTGTCCCATTATTTGTGCCCACTTTTCTAATTTGGTAAAAAATTATTATCATATCTTCTACTCTATCATCTTCTCTCTCCTACTTTATTACATTCTCTCTCCTACTTTATTATTCTTTCTCTCATACTCTCTCATTATCTTACCCATCTTCTCTCTCATACTTTATCATCTACTCTCTCTCATACTTTATCATCTACTTTCTTAATTTTCGTGCCGAAACTAATTGAGCCACAAATAGCGGGACGGAGGGAGTACCTTGTAAATGGGCCTCCAATCTCAAGTAGACCTATTGTGAAGATGTTTTATGAAAAATTTGAAAAAGGGTTTATAGATTTCCCAATAAATAGCGGGACGGAGGGAGTACCTTGAGCAATTGGAACCTTCTAAGCAAATGAGAATTCCCAATAAATACAAGATAATAATTTTTCAAACTATTACAGATTTTTTTAATATAAATGGATTTGATACATAATACGTATTGAGAGTGTGTTTTCAAGAGCTTATTTTAATCATTTATTTTTTTTAGACCGCATAATTAGTTTTTTTTTAATATTTGCATAATCTGTTTTCTACAAGTACTTTATTTTAAACATCTATTTGAGATTTTTTTATGCTTAAAACACCATAAATTTTTTAAAGTACAAAATAAATCTATTTTTCATATTAATTCCAAAAACCCTTTACTTTCACTTAAAAACAATAATTTTCAAACACACCTTAAAAACTACCTATGCAGTAAAAAAAATAGAGTGGTTCTGTGAGAACAACCCTTATTGTGTAAACGTGTGAATACTGCATTTCAAAATAAATGTACTGCACTTTCAAGCCAAGATACTGCACTTTATTTGTGAGCATTCTAACTATCATATTGAGACTTCTCAAATTCGATAAATAAAAAGAATATAGTTCAAACAATTTTATAATTGGATTCTTTACATATTTATGAAATTGAGACTCCAAATATCTTGAATTGGAGAATTGGGTCATAAGATGGATTATTTTTTTTATTTTTTTTATTGTTGTTTTTGTCATTTTTAATTTTGTAAAGAATAATACATAGTGACTTGGGCTTGCATGGGCCGGCCCACTCCAATTGCAGGTCGAGGTAGGCCTGCCCATCATGTTGTAATATTATTAATACTCCCGTTCTAAACTCCATATTCGTTGTTCGATTCACATCTAACGCCGATATAATACTGAAAATATATAATTTTGAATTAATGGTTTATATTGTGCCTTGAAATGTAGGAACTACCAATTCGGTCTATAAAACAGTAATATCATTTTTTTATATAGAAAAGTGTTGCTTCATGAATGACTTGTTCTTATACAACTATAGATTTGAAAAAATGGAACCACCACACACCATGTCACTGCGTATCACAAAATCCTGCAAACAAATGTTCGGCAAAAAGTCATTAAAGGGCTCCAAGAGAAGCTCGTGAAAACAACGAGAATTTAGTATAACCAACTTTTCGTACCAATTTAATATAATGGTAAGTCGAGTATACTGAAAAATATGGTATGAACAAAGTATACAATATGTACCATACTAAAATTTTGATAATGCCGAATGGTTCTTTATGGTACATATTTTTCATATAGTAAATTTCAGTACGCTATATGATATGATAGAAAAATAAAAAATTTAAAAAAATTGTATGTACCCATCCCTATATATAACGAGAAATATAAAGAGAGATCGAGTCTCCAATGTGTACGAGAAGGACTAAGTATAAATACCAAAATATACATATTCCTAAACCTAAGGGTACAAGTGGCTTTGAGAAAAAAACAAACGCCAATTTCAATGGAACTTTTTGGAAAACTTTTTATTAAGCAAAAAGTTGAGACAAAGTTGGTGTCTCAACTTTTTGCCATTGGAATTAGTAAATATAACTTTTTATTATTGGAATAACTTTTTGTACAACAACCCAACTTTTTTTATAATAAGCCAATTTTTTTATCATTAGAACTAGTTAATAAATTTTTTATTATTATTATATATAGATATAGTTGTTTGTATATATTAGTGGGACCTATAAAAAAAGTTGAATTTATAAGTATATAGTTAAAGTAAAAAATATTAAAAAGTTAAGTGGGTTTTAAAAGCTGATATAACGAATAAAAAGTTGGTGTTTTGTTTTAACCATTGGAGATACCCTTATGATAGTGCAAATGATCCTCTATCCCAAATAATGATGGACCACTTGGTGGCCCACCAATCACGCTCTGTCACGCGTGCATTGGTGGACCATCAAGTTATCACCACACGACACATGTCCTCACCTTATTGGTGTGACATGTAGTGGTCCACCTAATGGGATAGAGGATCCTCACCCGATAGTGAGTAACTCTAGATATACATATTCGTAAACCTAGAGTTATGATAGTAACAAAATACACATATTCCTAAACCTAGAGTTATGATAGTAACTCTAGATATAATTAAATTTGAGCCATTAATTACAATAATATTATTTATTTATTTAAGATTTATAATCTTTACAATGGTATGAATGATTACTTAATTCTAATAATAATATGAGACGTTATTCTTTTATTTATTGTATAAAATAAAAACAATGCTTTCTCTAGCAATTTGGTAATCATATTTAAAAAAAAAAATTAAAACAAAAAAAAAACAAAAAAAAAACCAGTAGAGACTTTTTAAAATAAAAATACTCATTAACATTAGAAAAATTTATAACATTCATAGTTCGTTGCTCCAGTACTCTTAAACCCTAACCCCTAAAACCACTCCTCCGTCTTCCCAGCGTCACAGCCATCGCCGACATGTCCTCAGCCGCTGACGGCGGAGAAAAACCTTCCGGCTTGGAGGCTCTTCACCTGCTGAAATCCACAGAACCGCCGCTCTACCTAACACCGTCGCCGGAGCTGTCGAAGGCAGCTCGCTTAGCCTCGGAGTACTTGTTCACCTCTATCAATCCGTATGCTCCTAAATCCCCATTCAATCATCTCTTGACAGAAGGATTCGATGCGGAGCAGATATGGCAGCAAATTGACCTCCAAGCGCAGCCCCTGCTCTCTTCCCTGCGCCGTCAAGTTAGGAATTTCGAGAAGAATCCTTCAGAAATCGAAAAGCAGTTCAATGTGGATAGAGATAGTGGAAAGGAAGTTAATCTGATTGAAGATGGAAAAACTAAAAGAAACGATGGTGTAGAAAGTGAAAGTGAGGATTTTGATGATGACGGTGATATGGATGAAGAAGATGGTGATGAAGAAGATGAAGGAGAAGATGAAGAAGGCGAAGAAGGCGAAGAAAGTGGTGAGGATGATGAAAATATGGAGAACGTGGAGGGAGAAAATGTGAACGGAGTAGAGGATAAGTTTCTGAAGATAAAAGAATTGGAGGAGTATTTAGTAGAAGACGAGGCGAGGGAATATGGTACAAAGAAGGATAAGAAGAAAAAGAATAAGAGGAAGAGAGGTGAAATATCTGATGAGGACGAGGAGGATGAAGAAGGTGATGAAGAGGACGAGGAGGATGAAGATGATGAGGTATGAGCTGCAAATGAATTTTAGAGGTTTGAGATTTATGTATATTGTTGTTTTTGGTATTGCTAATGGGGTTTGCTTGATGACATGTTCTACTTTCAATTACTATGTAATTGCATATGGAATGTATGTAAGCTAATGTTCACTCTCATGATGACTATGACAGCTTGGACTTATGGGGCTTGGAGATGATGATGGGAGTGACATAGAGACTGCAAGGTCCGGTTAAACTCTCTTATGTTTTGCTTGTAGAGCCTTCGATTTTCTTAAGTATACTATCAGCAAAACTGCCTGTTACTGAAAAGAATTGATTCCAGAATAAGTTGCATAAGTTTTTCACACAACAATGTGACGAGTTACTTTATCAATCTATCATTGCTGCAGAGATTATTAAAGGTATATGTGACCATTTGCTGGATCTTCTCCAACAATGATGTATGCAGAATTCAAAGTCATCTACCCGTGCTTTGCAGATGATTTATTTGACAATAACACGCTCATTCTATTTCTGCCTGCATCATCACTCTATGTTTTTATTATTCAACATATTGTTGTTTCCTACAACTTGGCATGGGTGAATTTTTTTTTAAATTTAAGCTATTAGATAAGCTTTTTGGTTAGATTTGCTACAATGACTATAATTTTTACACTGATAGACTGCTAATCTGAACTTCTCTTGTTTAACTAATTGCTGTTCCTTGTTAATGCATTTTGTTATTTGTAGTAGATAAATTAGTAAATAACTAATTGAAATGTTTTCCTTGTAGTTATTTATGTTTATATGCTTAAATGATAATCTATGTTTTTGTGGGTTTAGGTATGAAGACTTCTTCACTTCTAAAAAAAGCAGCAGCCAGAAGAAAAACCCCAAGTATGACGATGATGGTGAATCAGATGACATGGATACGGATGAACCCGACAATGATGATGACAATCAGGTTGTCCATGTTTCTATGCAGCTCCACATATGTGTGAAGGAGCGAGAAGAAATTTCCTTATTGTGTAACTGTAGCTGTTTGTTGTGCTCATCCCCTTTTTGTATCCTTTCTTATTCTTAACCTTTTTTTTCTTTTGGTTATTACAGAATGAGCAAAGTCTTCCTAGCAATGGAAAAGAGCTAGGGAAACTCCGTGCTAAGACAGAAGAAATGGAAAAGGCAAATATGCAGAGCAAGGTGATATTTACCATCTTCCAAATATTTCTTTTTCTTCAAAATATATTTAGCCGGTACCTGTTCCTTAGTTATTGCAGTCCGCCTGAAGGGTTGCTTCTCATCTCTGTGGTTGAAATAGATCCAGGAATTTCTGGATGATCTACCTGCTGTTATTTTCTATTCTCCTTCCTTTTTCTTCAGAATCAGTTCATATTCTTATTCATTCTTTTTCTTGTTCCTCTAATCTTACAGATGAAAGGTCTTTCCACCCATGAAAAAGAGCTAGAGAAGCTTCGTGCTGAGATAGAAGAAATGGAGAGAGCAAACATGGAACCAAAGACATGGACTATGCAGGGAGAGGTGATATGTTTCAAATTTCAATTATTTCTCTCTTCAACGTCATTTTATCTGGTGCTGTTTTCCAGTTATCATTGTGAATGAGCAGGCTTAACAAGGTGGTGTTGGAAAGATATTATTCTTACGGGCTTGATGTTTTCCTATATGCTCATTGCTTTGGTAATGCCAGGTCACTGCTGCTAAAAGGCCAAAAAATAGTGCATTGGAAGTTGATCTAGATTTTGAGCATAATGTGAGACCCGTTCCACAAACAACAGAAGAGGGCACTGCATCTCTTGAAGAACTAATTAAGAAACGTATAGTTGAGGTATGTCAACACCCATTCTGCATCTTGGTTTTCAATGTTCGCCATACATTAGATACTGCATTTTGTCTCTATTTAGAATCTGAAATATTCATATGCTAATTTTCATTATATGAGTTAATGTGTTTTGGTCCGTGTGAGAGTTATGCTGGGAGCTGCTGGTAGCATGTTTATTGGCCTAATTTGCCCAGTGGATTTTTGCCTTTCTGGGGATTGTAGCTATGCACCTAGGGGATACATGCAATGATTCTTGAAAACCCACTGCCAAATGATAGTTGCTGCTTTTTTTCCTCTTCTTTCAAATCCAATTTCATCCCCTGTAGAGTTTCCTTTTCCTGATATGAGAGGGTTTGGGGCAGATGTAGATTGTGTGCTTGTAGCATCTTTTTATTTCTTGCGTTCTCACCTGTTCTCATTATGGTATTCAAGATGTACCAATGTTGAATACTTATCATTTCTATGAACTTATGTTTTTCTTGTTATCAGTGTTCTAAGATTGCATGGTTTTGCTTCTATCTTCTTACTCATTAAATCTATTGGTGTAACTAAAATTGTGTTCGGTATCGTGTTTAGGGCCAATTCGATGATGTCCAGAAGCCACCTAATTTATTAACAAAGGCGCCAAGAGAGAAAAAGGAGTTGGTAATATTCTCTAAATCCCCATTCTCTCTTCTCTTGTTATGTTTTGCCTAAATTAACCAATTAAGAAATTTGCAGGATGAAAATAAGAGCAAGAAGGGCCTTGCTGAACTCTATGAGGTGAGTTTTTGAAATGGAACATGATATTGATTACTTTTGTATTCCGTGAAATATCCTAATCTCTTGAATTTGGAAGCTTTTTTTTTCCCTTACTAAGCAATCTCAATCTTCCTCCAATGCAGGAAGACTATGCTCAAAAGACCGGCCTTGTGTCTGCTGCGTTGTCTTTCTCTGATGAACAAAAAAAAGAAGTGCGTAAATAACTTAAGTACTACAAATTTTGAAAAACGAGCTATCGATGTGATAAGTTTTACTTTCTTTACATTTCTCAGGCAAGTTTGCTATTCAAGAAAATCTGTGTGAAGCTGGATGCTCTCTCTCATTTCCATTTTGCTCCGAAACCGGTAATGCTTCTTGCTTTCATGTCAAATTTTACTTGAAGCATCTTATCAAATGTTCATGGTATTAAAAAATCTTAACAGGTTATCGAAGATATGTCCATACAAGCAAATGTACCTGCTCTAGCAATGGAAGAGGTGAATATTTGAGTCTTAGATCATAAACTCCATTACTCATTCATCCAATCCGTTCTAATGTGCTTCTATCTCTAGGTCGCACCTCTTGTCGTGTCTGATGCAGCTATGCTCGCTCCTGAAGAAGTATTTTCTGGTAAAGGGGACATTAAAGAAGAAAAGGAGCTAACAAAAACTGAGAGAAAGAGGAGAAGGGCAAAGAAGAAAAGACAGTTTAAAGGTGAAACATTGACTTCTATATGATATACTCCCTCCTTCCCACAATTCTTGTTCCACTTTCCTTTCCGGGCTGTCCCACAATTCCTGTTCCATTTCCTAAAATGGAAAATCATTACAAACACTTTATTTGAGGGCCCCACGTCTCTACACACAACTAACAACTCTCCTAAAATACCGTGTCCAAAAGAAATGGAACAAGAATTATGGGACGGAGGGAGTATATGATAATCTGTATTGTCTCTCATCTGATTTCCCCTTTATCGAATCAATTACAGCTGAGTCTGTCAAGCGGATGGCAGTAAAGGCGCAGCTAAACACATTGAAGAAACCCGAAGAAGGTAATTTGTCGAATCCATTTTATTCTACATCGAGTCTCAATGTCTATATTAGTATGCGTTTTTTTTTGCTTTATATAGTTGTGAACTTTTAGATTTTTTTTCGTTTGAACAAACTTGAAAACTCAAGGGCCAAAAACTGGTTTTGCAATTGTTATAAGTTGCAATATTGGATCTCGTAAAACCAAATCTAAAAGATTCTGCTGCTGCTTCTTGTAGTTGCTGGGAATGGGGAGAGTCATGAATGAAACTGTGAAGGAAATGTTGTCTTGCCTTTTACCAAATGTAACCGTCTTTCGACTTCCTGGCCTTGGTGCCTCATGTATGCAAGGGGAAGAAGAAGGGACTGACTGATAGGGAAGCCAAGGATGAGTGCAATACGGCTGAGCCACAGTTCCAAACATGAGTTTTCCTTAAATTCCACCATTTTTGTGTATTTATACAAGAAAATATACTGTTTTTTATCCTGTGAACATGATGGGTTGTTAGGTTGCCTTCCTCGTGGACTTACGAATGATGTAATGAAAATCTAATGACTTTTTACTACATATTCGGAAATATATACTTCATTGGATTATTTACTCTAGTTTATTAAAACAGAAGCTATAGACTTGTCAGATTTGCTCTGGTTTGTTTTTTGACTTACAAATTCTTATGTCATTTCAATTTTGTGCCATAATGTTCTACTACAATCCACCAGTTCAATTATATGCAAACACATAAGTAATATACACAACTTAATCAATAAAATATAAGCAACAAAACCAGAGAAAACAGAGCATCTAAACTGGATCTCATAAGTTAGCAACATAAATCTCTCCAAAATTCGGAGCATCCTAAACAATAATCAATAGCAAAATTTTACGAATGGAACAAAATAGCAACTTCTTACTGAGAACAGAATATCAAGAAAACACCAAAATAAGTTAAGAAACTGCAAGAAGGCCGGCAAATGTGGGTTTATTCAGCTTCCTCCTAAACTCTAACCCCCCTATTCAGACTAACCATTCTTGACCCATCATTCTGACCACTCCTCGCACCAGCATAGTAAGCCCGGCCCAATCCATCTCGCGAGCCTTGATACCCGCCCGTTCGACCTTGTCGATCCCTTGGTATAAGCCCTGGACCCGACGCTCTACCACTGATTGTATAGCTTGCTCTTCCGCCACTGCTCCCTTGCCTTCCTTGTGAGAAAGAGAAGTCTTGCCACCTATTACCACCGCCGGATGCTGCTCCTCCTGCGTAGTCTTGACCGTCCTTCCTCCTAAGAGGAAGACCATCTAATCCACTGCCACCAATCCGAGCCTCAATTGCTCGCTCGTTATTTTCTGCAAGAACCGAAAGCTTCTCAGTCAAGTGGAAGGCAAGTGCTTGCAATCGAGTGTGGTCGACATCATGAAAGACGATGCACCCCGTCGGCTGGTCCCAGCTCGCGTGGAGCTCCTCGTTGATCATCATCTTGCTCACAACGCTACGTGTCTGTCCATCCGAGAGATCAAACATCTTGGATAAGTAGTCGAGGCTTAAAGAATCATAACCCGAGGAGCATGTGAAGAGGTGGGTTCTCAAAGCCTCTTCCTTGATTTTCACCTTGAGCATGTCGAGAACGGTGCCTTTGTTGCGAAGCAACCTCCATACATCGAGGGAGTTGATTACGGTGAAGGCCTTGTCAAAATCTCCCTGCCTAAGGGCCCTAGTAGCAGCCATTAAGTGGTCCCGGACATTTTCGGGCGGGCCTGTGAAGGTTTGTCGCTCGCTAACTTCAAGCAACCGACGGAAGTTCTTGCTTATCACCTTACGTTTCGCATCGTGCACGTTGGCTGCCATGTTGGGGACCTCTAATAACATGGCACATATGAGGTGTACGGCTTCAAGAAGCTCGAGGTTTATATGCATATGGTAAGGCATCTGCCGCCTCCTTTCAAGTCGTTCCTGCAAATTTTTCGGCAAATACAAATTATATCTAATAACAAAAACATGTACTGACACCATAAATCTAACAAACGAATGTGTATAACTGAAACAATGTTGGGGATTAAGCAATGTCTTACAAGTATAAAATTAGAAAACTAATACTGCATCAACTTCCAAATCAGATCAAGAAAAAATAACATATCAAGGACTTATGAAAAGAAGAAGAAATACCTGCTCTGGAGTCTTCTCATGGTATCTGTTCTGAGAGACACCTTGTGCCAACAATTCCTTCACCCTGCCAGCAGAATATAGTTCAGAGAGGCAACTATGGCCCTCAATAACAAGACCCGCCCTGAACGCACATAAGCCAAGCTGAGCCATGGCTCGGTTGAAGAGTATTTGTGTTGATATGTCCATGTGCTGAACATTATCCTGAAGATGACTCATAAGCAACAAGTCCCGCGATGTTGAAAATTCTTCAGAGATGGCATGGTGGTATATGTCACAAAGCATAGCGCGGGCCTTAGTCCTTTCATCGCCATACTTGTAGATGAGAGTAACAAGTATGTCCATCATAGTACGGCTGTTCTCCGGGAAAGTAGGCTTACGAGGCACCAGCTCGGGAGTTGCAACGAAAGCAGTTGGTCCCCTAATTTCCTCCACACCTTTTCCCTCTTCGGACTCTGCTTCTACATTGTCCTGCTTGGCCAATTTCCTCATAGCATCATATACCTCTTGAGGCTTATAATAAATGAGCTCAACCCGTTTGAGAGCCACCTTTGAAGCACCCTTGTAATCCCCAACCTTCTCCAAATACTCCTGCACATCCTGAGCTAGAACTAGAAACAATGGTTCATCCTTAAGCCTCTCAACGTACTCACGGGTGTGTGGATCAATAACTTGGAGGCTCTTGAAATATTCCACATCCACTCTTTCAAGGAAGGCTACCAAATTACCCCAAATCCTAATTGTACCATTGAAATCAGCTCCTTTCTGGGTTTCGTTTTCATCAGGTTCAACCATATCATCCACCACAATATTAGGGTACTGTGTCAAAACATCCAGTACTTCAAGCATTTTCTGCACACACTGTTTCCATACATTAATTGGCATGTGACCGCTCAGACTTGGATTAACATCAAACTGTGCAGAGACAACACTGAAGAGGATCTCAAGCTTCTGAGCAGGTGTCTTGGCAACCCTTGTCAAGAATGTAAGCTGCTCCACCAACTCCATTTTTCCAGTCCCTTTTTTACCCCTGGCAGCAACAATCTCCTTAAACTTCTTGTTCACGGTGTCCCATGTAATTTGACTGGGGTCTTTGAACTGCTTATCCATCATTTTATCTTTCTTGCTTAGCATTTTCTCCCATCCAGTTCCAGAATCTGCAGTATCCTTCCCTGTTTCTTCTTCATTGTCAGATTCATCCGAGTCCGGGTTTTCGGGATCCTCATCGAAGTCCTCATCTTCCTCATCATCATCAGACTCGGGATCTCGTTCCTCCTCAGCTTTCTCCTCAAAAAGTTCGGGCTTCTCCCTGCACTGATTGATCATATCCTCATAGAGCTTGTTGTTTTTCTTCAGCTTCTGCTTCACCGCTACCAAGGCCTTTGCATTACTACAACTCATTTTTTTCTTCGCCTCCTTATTGGCAAAGGCCTGGTTCGAGAAGTCCTCCAACATTATGAGAGCCTTAATGTATAGATTCGGTGGCTTATTGGAGTCGATCGCCTGCATGACCTTCCCCAATTGCTTATTGATCTTCTCAAAGCTCTCTTGGAGACTCACCCAATCATTGATTTTCATGGCGTTTTTCATCTGATCAACAGTTGCAGACAATTCATCAAACCTCTTGTCTTTGGTATTGCGAATAACACGCTTCTGCTCATCAGAATCATCACTATCACTAGCGTTTCCAGTAATGTATCTGCTGGCAGCTGGTGGGATTGGCTCCACGTTGTCCTCTTGTTCATCATAGTCACTCTCCTCTTCCTCGCTATCACTACCACTACCCTGCAAATCCCAAAAAGGTCAACAAAATTGAACACAAAAAATAAACTTTTCAAATATACAAGACAAACTGCTTTAAAATGAAATCTTATTGGAACTGTCCATATCCGGTTCATCCTTCAGAACCCTATCATAATCTAAATTCATTGATCTATAAGCATTTCTCTTGGCTTAACAATCATTCAATATGACATTCAAGTACAATAGATCATAAAAGAGCAGCGCAAAGATTAGGTTTCAATCAAAAAGAGCAAATTTGATTCAACATAATCCTAAACCAAATTCGAAATCAAAAGATATAAAAAACACCATTCTTGAAAGACATTAAAGGTTTCAATCAAAAAGAGTTTAGTAGATTCAACATAATCCCAGACAATATTTCAAACAAAAGAAAAATCACTCTTGACAAAAATAAAGAGAGAACAATACTTCAAAGAAACCAAAAAAGTCCATAGCATTGATTCCTAACCTGATTCCAAAATTTCGACATGGCCTCAAAATCCGATAAACTACTCAGAAACTTCTACAAACGAAACCACCTCTACAAGCGAAACTGCAGTCAAATTATCAACATCAGAAACAATAAAATTGATGCGCCAAATCAATCAAAACTATAACATAAAATCCACCAATTTGAGGCAGTAAAACCGTTTAACTCAGACCCAAAAAATGCACATAAAACATCCAGGAGTATGAATAGATACAAAAAATCTCTCTAATACAAATTATATACACAATCCTACTCACCCGAGTAAACTCGATAGGCTGCAACAGAGAAAATTCGTAGAGAAGATGGATTGAAAGAAACAGGTCCTAATTTAAATCTGCGATGTGTCTATTCCAATATGGGCTCGGATTCCAACTTGGGCTTTAATGCAAGTTTGTGTTGGGCTAAGATTCTGTTGCAAGTCAATTACAATTAATAAAAATATACAAATTAATTATGATCTGTTAACTGCAATTAATAAAAATATACACATTAATTATGATCTGTTAACTGCAATTGATACAAATATAAAAACTAATTATGATCTGCTAACTGCAATTAATAAAAAATATACAAATTAATTATGAAATTTTATATGGATTTGATTGTTGTCGTATTATAATTTTTTATTACAAAATAATTGGCGATACTGTTATTTTATATATTATACAAAGTAAAAACTAATTCATAGTTAACTCATTATAAAAATTGTATATGAAATTAAATTGTTTATGCCTAGAAATCACGTTCATATCAATGTATCATCATAAGAATTACATACTATCCGAAATATGTAAAAAGGGTGCTTAGTTCGTAGATTGAAATCAAATCCAGATTCAGGATCCTTGTGAATCGAGATTTGAAATAGATATGTGGATTTTGCAGAATCCATCATGTTAAGTCACTAGGTTTGAGAAATCCTAACTTTTTAGATTTAACTACGAAATATAATGTCAATAGAGATAATTCAAACATTATATGAGATCTAGGGCTCGTTTGGGAAAAAACAGTTTAAATAAGCGCTTATAACATAAGTGCTTATAGTATAAGTGTTTATGCTGTAAGCACTTAAATTTAATAAGTTGTTGCGTTTGAATACATTTATATATAAACATTTAATTAGAAAAATATATATATATATATATATATAATTTAAAAAATTATTGTCAGAATGATTTGATATGGCAACCTATTTTTAATTAAGTTTTTTTTTTGATTATTTTCATAAGCTATTCTTACCGGCTTATGAAAATAAGCCAAAAAAACTTATTTTTTAGAATTAAGTTATTTTCATAAGGGACCACTATACCAATTCTTGATTTTGAAACCTCTTACCAAACTAAACCTAAATATGATTAGGTTTTCAATTACAAAAGACATTATGATATATTGCGATTAATAATAAACGACACATATAAAATTTAAGTATATTTTGACTCAATTATGGGCGGATCTAAGGGTTGGTCCCATATTATGAAATTCACTTTGATTATCTTAATATATTTATAAAAAAAACATATTATTGATTACAGCTCGAGTAACTATTGTAAGTTTTCATCATCAAACAAAAAAATCACTTCGGGTTGGTCCCATTATAAGCTGTTCGAAATTTTTAGGACATTCCAATTAAAAAAGCAAGCCATTTATAGCGGAATGGAAGCAAGCCATTTATAGCGGAATGGAGAGAGTACTTCATAGTCAATAGCCTAAAAAAGCCAAGGCTATAGGTGGGATGACTTGTTTATACACCAAATAATTGTTGAAAGAGAAGCAGACAGTTATAGGAACACACTATTTGGAACAGTTCCAACAAACACCAACAATTTAGAACCACAAAACAAAAACCAAACAAAAATTTGAACACTTAAAACGCCTGAACAACAAGAAATCCCGAAACACTAACACGGATAGACTAAGAGTCTTGCTGCTGCAACTTAATCTGAGATTCTAGAGCTGGGCAGTGCCTTCAGTAAACTTAGGGTCCTCACATCTGTACTTACCGTCAGGTCCGATCCCGAATCCCCTCGGATCAGCAAACACGTTCTCCAGCAGCTGGCTACGCGCTGGGACTGGGCTTTTATCAGCAAAATCGACACAATCTTCAACCACCTCTTCAATCTTCTTGTCGATGGCCTTCAGCTCTGCTTCGCTTGCCAAGTTGTGCTCGAATAAGTACTTCTTCAACGCGGTGATTGGGTCTCGTGTGGCATAATGGGCCTTCTCAGCTGCCAAGATTGTAAAGATATAGTTCAAGAATAGAGGGGATAAGGTTATAAGAAGATTCTTGATTGTAATGACTACTGAAGAGCAAATCAAAAGAAGAAACAGAGCATGCCTATTATCATATCAAGCTCATAGAATTCATAGAGTTGTTATTGTGATTTTTATGGTTTTTATTTGATAATGACTATGATTACAAAGACTACTTGGACAACAAATCAAAGAATAAACAGAGCATAGCTATTTTAGTATCAAATTCACATAATTCATAGAGTAATTATTATGACTTTTGAATTTTATGTACTTGGGAAACCTAAGAAATAGTGGGCAATAGCAAGAAAGGATCAAATTCTTCATCCTATTGATATATAGAGCAAATCTCACAGTGTTTCAAGAAGCTTATTCTAGCAAGATTAGTAAATTTCAGTCTATTTGAGACCATCATATGTTTTTCACCTTAACTACCCGTACACTTGCATATAACAGTTCCCTAAATATTTGTCATACCGACATATTATGTACTAAATGTGTTTCAGAATAAGTAAATTCCATTCTATCTGGAAAAATCATAAGTCTTTCAACTGTTTATTAACTAGCTTATTACAGTTCTTTAAATATTTATCGTATTAACATATATGTAATAAACCACATATGAAGCAATGAGGATGAGTTAAATGAGTTTCAAGATTCTAACCGGGGTCACGGAGCTCATCCGGATCAGCCAAAGAGTGTCCTCTGAACCGATACGTCTCGCACTCAACCAAAGTCGGACCTTCACCTCTTCTCGCCCTACCAACCGCCTCCAATGCAACCTCCCTCACCTTCAAAACATCCATACCATCAACATGAACGCCAGGCATCCCAAAAGCCGGACCCTTCTTCCAAATCTGAGGATCCGAGGTGGACCTCAAATGCGACATCCCAATAGCCCACAAATTGTTCTCAACAACAAACACAATGGGGAGCTTCCACAACGAAGCCATGTTCAAGCATTCGAAGAATTGGCCGTTGTTGCAAGTCCCATCTCCGAAAAACGCTAGTGTCACCTCATCACAATCCTCCTTTAACACTTCCCTCTTGTACTTGCTAGTAAAGGCAGCACCTGTGGCAACGGGGATTCCTTCACCGATGAAGGCAAATCCTCCAAGAACGTTGTGCTCCTTCGAGAACATATGCATCGAGCCACCCTGGCCTCTGCAGCAGCCGGTGGTCTTGCCAAAGAGCTCGCTCATGACTTGGCGGGCTGGGACTCCTTTGCTCAACGCGTGAACGTGATCACGGTAAGTACTGACCACACAATCTTCCTTCTTCAGGAGCTTGATGAAGCCGGTTGAGACGGCCTCTTGGCCGTTGTACAAATGAACAAAGCCAAACATTTTGCCTCTGTAATACATCTGGGCACACATATCCTCAAAAGATCTTCCTAATACCATGTCTTCATACAATACTAAGCCCTCTTCTTTAGTTATCAGCTGCATGGACATAGACTTATATTATCAATTTAAATTCCAAAAAGAAGTCCCTAAAACTGATATGATACTTCTTATCTAATCATAAACAGCAGAAAATAAGCATGCAATTTCAGATACAATAAATTCATAACAGAACAAAAACTCCTTCATTTCCATATTCTACTCAGAATATCACCTCAATCAAACAATAAAATAGCTAAATAATAACTCAAATCTAATACTGATCACAAGAACCCAGTTTAGATTAAACTACTCTTAGAAATACTTAATTTAAAATTCCGACAAGTGAAGAACTTCTTTAGAAAATAAGCATGCAATTTCAGACACAATAAATTCATTAGAAAACAAAAATTCCTCCATTCCCAGATTCTACTTAGAGAGCACTAATCAAATGATTAAAAAGCTAAATAATTACTCAAATCTAATAATGATCACAATCACTTGGCACCCAATTTAGATTCTACTCTTATAACTACTTACTTTAAAATCCCGACGAGTATTATCTAACAACAAACGAAATTATCACATGCTACATTGCTGAAATACACAAAGTACATTTATATTGCACATACACTGATTAAGTCTGATATACACACAATTACACACATACACTATGTGAAAATTCATGTAGTGTAAAAAGATACCAAATTGGCGGCGGGGGAGCTGGACTTGAGCTTCTTCTCCTTAACAACATCCGACGATACTGCTACAACGGCGCCAGATCGGCGGCTGACGAGCGATTTCGCCGAGTTAGCAGCGACTAGCTTGTTCCCGAGAAATTTGGAGCCAAGAAACGACGTGGGTCCAGCAACTTTACAGCAAGATTCATACTTCTCGGCAGATCTGGAGGAGTTCAACCCCAGAGGATTGTGAATGATTTTGGCCGTAGCTGAACAAGCCATCGCCGCAGAAACACAATGCAACGGAAGCACTCCAAGAAGCTAGTTCTAGAGAGAGAAAGGGGAGACGGAGATTGAGGAGAATGGAGGAATGAATCGAGGGGAACGAGAGAGAAATTATTATAGAGCGAGGCAAGTGAGAGGGCGGAGAGAACGAGAGAGAGAGAGTGTGTGGAAATTATCGTCACGATGAGTGTGTGTTTCTTGTGCCTTGTCAATTTTAACATTCAATTATTTTTTTACCATTTTCATTTTTCGAAATTATTCTAAAATTCAGTAATATATAGACGATATATTTCAATTTTAAGATTCAAAAAAGGAAATAACCTGATTTCATGGTAATTAACTTCAGTTTTTCGGATTGAATTCGAGGTAGAAAATTCGAGTACATAAATAAATATGGCGAAATCAATAACCCACATGTTTTTGTAGCTTGGATTTCATCGAAGTTTAAGTAGATAAAGTCATAAAGTATACCTACATTATAGGTTATCAAATTAAAATATATGATTCCACAAGTATTGGAAAACCTATTACTATTGAAAATAAAAAAAAAAAGATTTTATTTAAAAGTAAATGAAGTCTAATTTGCAACCACATTTGCCTCCCCATAAATTATACTATCGAAAAGGGAATATAGTTGGGAGTAGAGGAAAAATTGGTCATTTATCTCAGCTACTACAGAATCCAAATTGTCAACCATAATAGCAACATTGATGATCACTTAATCCAAGTTCTTTTGCAAGTTTACATGCATCCAACGTTCAATTCAAATCATAAGAACTAATTGAAACAAGTGCAATCTTTTACTTACACAAAAAAAAACCCACAACGTGCCATCTTTCTAATTTGTTCTTTAGGCACACATCAGTTTACCAGATACACAAAATGATACATTTGCAAATAAGCCACATGAGTGTATCATGAATGAGTTACAATTTTCAAATGGGGTTATCATTATCATGTCTCATTTTGTTGATCTAACATACCACATCCCACAAAGGTGTGCCACTAAGCCTGCTCAATATGCATGTATCACCAGTTAACAGACAAACAAACTACCATTCTATCATGAGAACTCAGAAATGTAGATCCATACCTAAGAAGCAGATAATTGTGGTTCCATCCATATATGATCAAGCAAAGGCGAAGAATTGGACGATCATCTTTCTCCCAGCTGATTCTACAACGACCGCCCAACTTCATCTCCGGTAGAAGTTGTTTCCTCCGTATTTGGAGTGATTCTGGCCTCTTTCGCGGTACCTTTGGTTCGTACCATCACCTCCTTCATCCGTTTGCTCCTCAGGTTTTGCAGGTTTGTGGACCTTGAAAGGACCGACTGGCTGGTACTCCAAGTGCACATTCTGCCTCTGCCTTTCACGGACATGTGGCCGGTTATCGTGCCCCGAAGACCATTCTCCACGGGTGTCGTGGCCTCTGAGGGGACGATTGTTCTGCCTTCCGGTTCTCCTAGATCCGGATGTAACGTTCTGCTCATGCTGATCATTAAGGAATGATTCAGTAGAGTCAACTGGATCTTGGTTTGGTGAGTAGGGGCGCCCTTTTGCTGCAGCGGGCCTTTTTGCTTTTTCAAAGTCTTGATGACGTGCAACTGAATCATCAGCAACATTACTTTTGGCGTTTGGTTGGCCTATCTGAGGCTGGGGCTGATTAGAGTTGCTAATCTCCTTATCTTGTTGGGGTACTACTTGCACCTTATGATGAGGATTGCCCTTCCTCAGTATCCTATTAGTTTCCAGTGCAGCAGACTCACTCTCAGCATTTCTATTTCCTTGCTGATTACTTGCAGGATTCGGGCTGGATTTTCGTTGCCATTGAGAGGACGTACGTTCCCCTAAACTCTGATTCTCTTTTGAAATAATAGGTATATCCACCTGATTCACATGCGGTACTGAAGACTGAACAGAACTTACTTCAACTTCACCATGTAGAGTATTTTCAACATGGGGATTGTTTCCACTGCTTCTTGGACCCCTAGGTTGATGTCTCTTTCCTCTGCCTGTTCCACCTTGATCTTTCGCCGGAGGATGCTTATTCACAGCAGCAGTGGTTGTTGTATCAGTAGATGAATGGTTGGGACCAGGGACTTTGGTTATTTCACCTGTCCCAAATTGCACAAGCTGCTTCGCTTGCTGAATGCCCTTCGTAGGCTCGGAGATTGAAGATGGCCCCGTATTCACACCCTTCACTTGAAACGAGTCTTTCATACCAGTATACGCGCCCTTCTCTGTTGGACCGCGTTGTTTCCAAGTCCCGTGATCTTTTTGGCTCTTGTTGTGGCTGCTATCCCCAGCATTTATCTCTAAGCTTACCGGCTGTGAGTTTGCAAGAATAACCGAGCCAGACTGTTCTCCTTCAGCACCATCATTCGATCTAGAACTACTAACCGAAGATAATAAAGAAGTAGCACTTCCTTGCTGAGCCAGTTGTGGCTTTGGAACATATCTCTCCATCTCAGCTCGCTTGCCCTTCAAACTATTCTGTGCTACATTATTACCCTTCACCGAATTAGCAGACTCTGATAGAGAAGATTGACTCACATCATCAGTACCCTTAGCCTTGGGAGCCCATACAACATTATCACTGCCATGATGTTTGTCTGCAAATCTATGTGCCTGTTGATTCTTTGGCATTCTGCGCGACGGCTGAGCTTTCCACTGATTGGGTAAGGAAGAAGATACCTCCGTAGTCTGCGCTGATTTATCCGGCTCATTCACAGTTGAGACGGTGTCAACCAAATTTGACACTGAATTGTTGGATCCACCGTTGTCATGAGTAGTATCGGATGTAAATGGTGGCAAAGCAGGAGCAGCAGGCGTTTCATCCGGTTTGGGCTTAGGTTTATTACTCCTATTGAATCTCTTTCTTTGCTGGGAAGATGGCTCAACCACCGTATTTGATGCGTTCAGCACGTTTGTATCATTTGGTGGAGGCTCTTGCACATCAACAGCTGCATGAGTATGATATTTCTGCACCTCAATTGTGTGGCTAGAGACGGTCTTTTCATTCAAATTCTTCTGCAACATGTTATTCTGCTTCTGCTTATAGCCCGCTCGCTTGTGTCTGGAGATTCCTCCCTCATCAGGTTGCGATAGAACGTTTTTAGTACTTCCATCTCCAGAGTCCCCATATATAGGCATAGAAGGCGCATTAGATTCAGACAAGCCTTTTTGTTGTATCACCGGGTGCAAGATTCTTGACACTTCGATAGATTTTCCAGCCCGATTTGTGCTGTTATCTGTTTCCACAGAAGTAACAGCAGGATTCAAGACCAAGTTAAAGCCAGATTCGTTGGTCTTGAATTCAGCAATCACCATGCCAATAGGTGTATGTGATTCTTGTTTATCTATCCGAATGTCACCAATCATCAGAGTTCTCTCACCCCTCTGGGTTGCAGCTTCACCTGCTATTTTCCGGCGGTCCAATTCTTCTAGTTTGGCGAGAGCCTTGGCCTTCTGCTCCTTTACGCGTTCTTCCTCTTCCTTCTGTAGTTGCAGGGCTCGTTGCTTGGCTATCTCTTTCATCTTTGCACGCTGATTTAATATATAAACACAAGTTTAAACAGCAAAACAAAAACAGTGCAGTCGACAAGTAAATATAGAAAAGAAGTATAAAGACTCTAAACTATCCACCTGGGCCTGAACATCAGCTGAATCACACACTTCAACTGAATCTCTTTTAGTCTTCTCTGTTGGGTCGCTAACAGAATTCTCGGAAGCATCCCCAGAATTATTAGGACCATGAGAATGGATACGCAGTGTAGATTCATTATTTAAAGCTATAACAGCACTAGAGGAATCAGTATCCAGAGGCTTCCTCTGCCATCCATCAGCGTTCTGAGCATTGAACTTTCCTTTACCACGATTCTCGACACTGGGATGCCCACCATGATATGATTTCCTTTAGAATCAAATAGTTAAACTGAGCAAAGATCCAGGAAAACTAAAACAAAAAAAATGAATATTAGCAAAACATGGGTATCATGCTTTCATACCTAGAGACAACAGCAACTGGCTGCAATTGATTATCACCAACAGCAGCAGCCACTTCATTGGGGGCAGAGTTATAGCTTTTGGAACCAGCAATATTACCATCTTCCCCTGAATAATTATTAACCTTACTATCAGCAATTTGAGACCGAGTCCTTTGATATCCCCTATCATAAGCAGCAGTGGAATCATTCGGTCCATCAGAAACACGAAATTTTGCATTTAAGCCATCGATTTTATGCATAAGTTCTGAATTCTTGGTAGGAGGTAACAAGGCATCCCTCTCACTATCAGGAGGCAACGAAGGCAGGCCTTCAGATTTATTCATCCGATTATCATTAACTCCTTTTGCACTGCATGTGCCCTCAAACGACTTAACTTTCGAGCTGTCTGAATGAATTCTATTTCCGTAACTCTTTGGAGGGTTCTCGCTTGGTGCCATCCTCTTGGCGGGTACAGCTTCTTCTGCATCCTCTTCAGCACCCCACTCATTCCTACGCGAAGATACAGGAAACCGATTTTTGCCATGATGCAAGATATTAGGTGGCGCATTTTGCTCCCAACGACCTCCTTCCTCCTGCTCGTACTCATGATGGCTGTTTAGAGGAACCCTCTTTGGTCCATATGTATCCTCTGAATGACCGACCTCCGCCTGCTCTGGCATTGTTTTTCCAGTGGGGCCGCGCACAGGAGATCGACCGTGAGAATTGCTTAGATCAGGAGCAGGTGACGGATAACCATTATAAACAGGGGGCCCTGTTGCCATACCCATATAGGGAACATCGTGTTCACTGTTGCGGTAGCCCATAGGTGGACCATAATAACCCTCAAAAGGTATTGGACCCGGTGGGCCCGGGTAGAAATTAGGCCGGAACGGCATACATGGCCTTGGATAGGCCTCGTGCATCTGTGGCCTGTATAAATCCCCATTTTTGGGATGGGGGCCACGAGGACCCGGCGGCGGCCCTGCCAAAGGTGGAGGTGGAACCTGAGGGCGATAATACGGAAATGGTTCCATGGGAAAGCCACCGGGATGAACGTGAGCCCCAAAAGAAGGACCTCGAGGACGTCCCCCGTACCAACCACCAGCTGGAGCATTCATAGGAGGGCCACGCCATCCCTCAAAACGCTGAGGTGCGGCGTTGGGATTGAAATATCGTTGGGGATCCCCCTGCCATCTCTCCATGCTAGGATGGAGATCATCCTCTGCATGTGGGGAACTTTCTGCCCTCCATGTATTGACTGTTCCATGCTTTATATCTGTATTCAACGAGGATTGCTATTGAGCACATTCATAGACAAAATAAAAGAGCATGAAAAAACAGAAAGATGGGTGAGTGAAGACCAGCACGGGGTAAATCGTCCTCTTTTTCCTGAACTATGCCAGAAGCTGAGCTCGAACGACAATCTGTCAAATGACATTGGCAGGTAAGTGAAAATATAGCATAACTCCATCCGTCAAGTATCTATCATCCAAGAAATGAAAACCAAAAACACAGAAAGAAAAGAGTAGTAGGAAACTTTCTCTACATAGCTCATAGCTATATAACAAGAGAATTGAAGAATTCTAATATACCTAAGCATTTCGATTTGTAGGGAGGAAATTATCTAGGCTGTATAGGTAGGAGAGCATAATAAATAGCTGACAACAGATATTGTCAACAAATGACTCAATCCGATCACTACGGCCCCAAGATAAAAAGGTATTGACACTATAAGATTTAAGAAAGGAAATAATCTAGGCAGTAGGATATGATGAGCACATGATACAGGTCTTACCAAGGGAGATATCATGTAAAATAGCATTATGTTACAAGGAAATAGTCGCTAAGATCATTATGGGCCAAATATATCATCTCGGCACTACAATTGAACACAAACGAAAGTGTAGCAACCGCTACAATTTGAAGACAATACTGAATGTGGAGCAGTAACAATGAAAGTAGATAGTCATTTGATGTACCACCTTCTGATTCGATACTTTTCACCAGATTATCCTTCTCAGAACCAAGAGTTGGAAAGTCCCCAGAAGTCAGAGAGAAATTATCTTCCTTCAAGGACTTCACCCCCTGCAAATTCACCCAATTTTAGCCCACAAACATGACATGTGGAACCAAAAATATGAAGTTAACTAGGGTTCAGACATACTGATTATAAGCATGAAATTGTATAATGACATTGACATGATAACTCCAGAGATTTTATTAGAATGCATTAGTACATTTAAATATGATGAGTAAGAAACCTGCAGAAGTAACTCGGGCTCAAACATACCAATCTTTCAGCGGTAGCACTTGAGCCCCATGCTGCAGTAGTTTTTGACACAGGCTCAGCAAATCTTGAAAGCTGTGAGCTATTAGGTCGGTTTTCCACACTTCTAGGACACAATGATGGTGATGTCTGGTTCGTTGACAAGGTTCCAGAAGCGGACGAAGGTCTAGAGTTTGAACCCCAAGCATTTGGAGCAGGGTCATGAGTTTTATCACTGCCTGAGGTTGATGGTCGGGTACCACTTCCACCTGATGAAGGGCGGCCACTTAGATGACTAGGTGAAACAGTGCCACCATCAGCATTTGGTGACACTGATGAAGAAGTCCATGGATTTGAACCAGAAGACGACGAACGGCTTCCCCAACTAACAGTACCCCTATTCAGCAGAAGTACCCAATCAGTTTAACGAGGATATTAATGTTGAAATACATGCAAAAGACACACTTCTTGCAAACAAGGAGCTTTCACGAAAACTACATCAGATGAAAAACTATATAATATTGCTACTGCATCAAAGAAATTGGCACTTACTTGGGTACAATTTCAACGTTTGGATCCAAACCATGATTCTCCAGCCTTCAATTAAAATCAAATACATCATCAAAAAGCAATAACAGAAAATAAGAAAGGCCAGAAAAGTTGAAAATATGATTGCAAAGAAAGAGAGGAAATTTGAGTACCGTTGGCTCGGCAAGTTTATGGGTTTTGGAGCAGTAACTTTCCCCAACACAGTCATTCCACCTCTTCTCTGAGAAGCCCATCTACAACGAATAAGCCAAAACTAAGTCATCAGGAAGGTCAAACAAAATTCAATTCCTTGAAAGATAAAAGAAAGCAAATGGGCAACAATCTTCTCCAAGACTGCATGCACCACAGAAATTTCCACAAGTAATACACAGCAAAGTGATTAAATTAGTTCTTCAGGAAGATAAATCCCAATTAAAATGATATAGAACTATTAAATACAGATTAAACCGTATCAGATCCAATAACTTTTTTTTTTGTTAAAGGGTAGCAAAAGTCCTATATGAAGTGCATGGACGCTCAGCTACATATAAGGATTCTATAAATATAAAGCAGTACATCCATCCTCAACCTTTCACAGCATAGGATAGGGAAGTTCTAGAGCAAAGCTCGTTAAGTACCTTCGCTCTCCAGCCACTATACTTGAATTCATTGTTCAACTGAAGTGTCAATGTCATCCAAACAACTTGAGGGGGCCTAAACATTAAGATGAGACAAAAATCTAATCAGAAAAGTTCAAAGTAAAAAAAAAAATGAAATTTTAGGGCTACTTTGTTGAAAAGTCTTATGACTTGTACAAAATCAAAAGGATCAATGGAGAAGGAAAGGCCATAAAGGGCAAATATATGGATGAACAGCTAATTCAAGGTGAAATAAATAATAAGGATAAGGATAACAGAGGTTCCAGAACAATGACTAGTTAAAGTCATACTAGAACGTTGATACAAGTTGGTATACATCTTAGCAGTATCTTACGGAAAAAGCCAGACTGCCACTAGTAACACTTAAAAAGTGAGATTACTTGGCTATTTTTTTCATGGTCAAATCAGAATCAAAATTCAACGTCATTATATAACCTATACCAGATGCAGACAGTATATGCATCATAAACATACATTAATCATTAATCCTTACGATTCATTTACTAAATACTTTCTAGGTGCTATAATAATTGACTTTGGCCTTAATTATTGATGAAGATAAAACATTACACTAAATAAATCATATTACTATTTTGAAGACTTGCAAGAAAGAGAAACAACTTTGTCACGAGTGTATAAAATGATTAATAATCAATAAAAACAGTTTCGAACTCGATGATCTACATGAAGTGCAATCAAGACATAAGGTTAAGGGAGAATCGATGACTGCATCAAAGATGCAGTGCTAATACATCTGAGAGTTCTGGTTGGTCGATAGATTTGTATGGGGCTAGGAACTCTCACACGAACTGAACCATATGGTAGAAAAAATGGGGGATAAAATACCCTTACTGGATGAAAATGATTTTCAAGTATGCTACTTCGACCAAAGTTACTTCCCTGATACCATCCAATTCTTCTAAAGATTCAAGGTCCAAAAAAAATGCCAAATAGATATAATTTGGCTACTGAACCAACTACATAGATACTACTACATTAACCTACCATCCTGAACTCAGCTCCACTTAATAACAATCAAGAACCAGCCTTTTCACGTGCCAGTGAATGAGTTACATGTGCAGTCTCATAATTCGGATGCAGAGAGCAATGTATCAGAAACTTCATAAGTTTCCCGCAAGTACCAAAAAGCGCATGAAAATCAATCCATGAGCAAACATATTGCAAACATAATACATATGTCCATGCACTATCCATCGCAATACTCAAAAGCCTCGGGTACCAAATACTGAAACCCTAAATCTGGATTTTTTTTTTCCAATTATCGATCAAAACACGATCTTTACACTAAATTTTACAAATTATCATTACACAACTCTAAATATGTAGAAATTAAAGGCACGAACCGAGGGAGAAAGCTTAGCCAGCTGGATCTGCGCAATGTATCGATCGTCGAGAATCACAAATTTGAAAGTATGCAATACTTTAATATCCACGTACAGATAGGTGACAGCGGTCGGAGTATGACAAAACTGACGACGTCTTCCGATTAACCGCAGGGAGGGGGATTGGAGGAGGCGGTGGCGAGAGGGGATCGGTGGAGAAGGGGGATATAAACCTAAATACTCATGGGTGTTTAGAACAACTTACACGTGAAGGCTATATTTTTTCAAATTGAGAGTTTTTCTATTTTTCTCCATATTTTAGAAAAGTTATTTAAGTGTCCTCATGAGATGCCGTAGTAATGAAGGTGGGTGGTCCGGGATCGAAAGATATTTAATTTTTATTGGACACACTATGTGTGTCTATCACCTTAGGATAATTTAACTTTTCTGTGTGGTTTGCAGGCTATTGCACACTACCAAAGTTAATCTTCTACGCACAAAAATAGCGCCTGCGAGTTCCTCGTCATAAAAAAAAAAAAGTTATTTAAACTGCCTTACCGCAGCTTATAACTTATAGTTTATAAATTTTATTATATAAATTTATCTTTAAAATTTTATTTATTATAAATTTTTTTTCATAAAATATAATTATAATTTCATAATTAATAAGAAATTATTATTTAATATAAATAACAATCAAATATTTTATTTAATATATAAATTAATTTTATATTTTATAACATTGAGATGATAATTATAAAAACAAACTTAAAATAACACTAACTTATTAATTTTATTTATTTATTATAAATTATAATTATGTAATAGCATTGGGGATAAGACCGCCATTTCATTTTAAAAGTGAAAAAGCTATTATATAAACATTTTAAAAAATTATGCAAATAAGTAATATTTAAGATATAATAGTATTATATTTTAATGCTAATATAATATACTAGAAATTTATGTAATATAGAAATTAATTTCATTTGATAGTTTTTAATACTGAAATCGAAATTATAATGTAAAAAAATAACTTCTCAATTTTATTTATTTATTATAAATTATAATTATTTAATAACATTGAGGGTAAAACAAATATTTTACTTAAAAAATTAAAATAAGCTACTGCTATTAGCAGTATTTCCAAATATTATTTTCTCCATTTTCAGCAGCTTTCAACACGTTTTTTCTAAACACTTATAAATTCTCAAATCAGCAGCTTTCAGCCGCTTTCAGCACTTATCAATAAGCTTCAATTTTTCCAAACACCCAATTAGTAGATACTACTTCTATTGTCTCATTTAACTTTATTTTTTATTAAAAAATATATTTTTTAATTAAAATATCATCCTCCCAAGTAAAATCATTTAAATTTTATATTAATCTTACTTTGTGAATTATTTATTTTCTCATACTTATTGGAAAGGAAATTGTCTCTATAATCTTGTTCAATAGTCTCTAAACCTACTTTCATCGAATATGTTGCACTTCGAGAATGAAATAAAGAATCAAAGTAAAATTATGATTCCATTTCCGCTATTTAATTTAGACCATAATCGAGTTCAATACCGCCTATTCAATGGCTTATAATTAAAAAAAAAAAATGGCTTATGATATAAGGTAAAAATGTTTATCTTTTCACAAACTGCAAAACATACAACAGGAAGGTGAAGTTGCATGACATCCACTAATACATAACTCGAGCAAATACATCGATTCGTATACACTAAAGATCGATAATCAAGTACAACAAGCTCGGTGTCACTGCAGTTAAAGTTCAATACTCCACCGAATAGGCCATCAGAGTTCAATTTCAAGGCAAGCAAACACCAAATTTGGCAACTTGGCTTGCTCATGATTTTGAAGCCATTTTTCATTCTTATTCCATGATTCCAAACTCATCTAAAATAGCTTGGTATAATACCTACAATGTGTAAAACACGAAAAACGAAACCGTACTGATAAACTACGAGAATGATAGCATACTGCAGAGAGTAAGAGATGCTCCTAAAAGTCATTGAATTTGATCAAGATCTGATCCATATGCGGTTGATGTCTCCTTACCTTGTAAACAAGAAAACGTGATGTTAAAAACCCAAAAAAGATAAAAACTTGTTGTTCGTATAAGTAGCCTATAGCGCGATTTTAGTGGCACATGCAATGGCTTCATAGGTTAACAATCACATAAGTAGGTCTAAAGTTACTTCAATAAACACGTTTCTTCCATCTTCAAATCTTAAGGGAGATGAGAGAGAAGGATGCATTTGAGAGAATACTTTTTGTAGTTCTTGATGAAGAAATTCAAGTTTAAGATCAATGTGACAATATGGTAGCAGAAAGCATTTTAATGGAAATTAGTGTTAACTTACTTTTATGCCTGCCATGGATAGAAGTTTGTGTGAAGCTACGTAAGCAGAGTCCGGGTTATCCAATCGCTTCTCCACGTAGTAGATAACTTCTGAAACACCCGACTGAAACAAAATATCAAGAAATGTACAGAAAGCAGCATAGCAAAAGATAGACTAATGTATGGCAAAAGTGGGAAAATAGAGAAGGTTTCAAACACCTGAATAATAATCTTTGCACATTCGTTGCAAGGAAACATGGTCACGTAAAGACTCTGCAGTTGTAAATCATGTACTACCATCAGAATATGGTAAAACTGAATCCGGAAAGAAATGAGTAAAAGACTAACCTGCCCTGCAGCAGATGCATGGTTTGTGTTTAAGATAGCATTGACTTCAGCATGGCATACATAGCTGCACCACAGCAAGACTAATTACTCAGTTGAAACTTCACTACTAGTTTAGGAGAATGCATATAATACGAAAGGAAAAGAATCTGAGAGCAAAATGAAAACAAAGAAGATGGAAAATAAGTAGTGGTAAGAGTTGTCTATTTGCTTATAAATTAGTACTCACGGATACTTTGTCTCAAGAGGATCCCCATTCTTGGATTTCTGAAATATCAAGGTAGGAGTAAGAAACTCTATTCGAAATTTGATTCTCCTTTAACTTAAGATATATAGAACTGCAAAGTAATAACCTTAGACCATGGTAGCTTGTCATCAGAGCAGCCACGTGGGAAGCCATTGTACCCAATACCTTAAGAAAGGAGAGCATCAACTATTTTAGGATATTTGTACGAACATCATGAATGGGAGATACTTCTTACGTAAACATCTTTACAACACACTGAACAAAGAGAATAAGCCCAACTATAATCTAAGAAAGCACTCAACAAAATCAAGAAATCTTACCAAGTATGATTCCCTTCTCACTCACCAAACAAGCACCAACCTAAAAGAGAGACCGGCTTAGTCGGATTTATTTGCAAAACCTCATAGCGTAAGAAAGTCTACCATTCTATAGACTACACAAGAAAGAAAATAAAAACTTCCATGTGTTAAAGTTTTTTGTGCTAAACCTGTCTATTTGGATCCTTGGATCTTTCAGCTGAGAGAAATGCAATTGCCATGAAATAGTCATCCCATGAGAGATACCTGCATTTGCAAATGCAGGAAACAAAGAGAGTCAAATTCACTTGTTGACAACAAGTTGAGGCAGAGGCAACAATGCTGTACTCTTTATCCTAGTCTTTACTTATTGAGCAGCCATGAAACAAGAAAAGATTGAGCATTTTAAAAATTCTCAAATAAATGTTTCTTAGTACTTTAATAGTGATTTATAGTCAAAACTCCAAACAGATCCCCATATAAAAATTATAAAACTCTCCATCAAAATCTAAATTATTCCAAATGCAACCGTAACAATATCAAGTCACATATAACAATTCATGGAACATGTTATTCTACCTCTCGCTATACATTGCCAATTCCCCTTAAGAATTATACGTATTTTGCAACTTTTACATAGATTGAAAGCAAGATTGAACACTCTCAAAATTCTCATATAAATACTTATTAGTGATTTATATCAAAACTCCAAACAAATCCCTCAAATGAAAATCATAAAACTCCCCATCAAAATCATTTCTTTCACCAGAAAAGGGGAATCCAACGTGATAGATCTAACTAGAATGATACGAATATACTCCAACAATTCATGACAAAGTGATTCTAATTTTCTACCTCTCGCTACACATTCCCAATTCACCTCAAGAACTATTAATATTTTACATAGATTGAAAGGAAGAAACTTCATTAAGCACAAGAACCCACTGACCCATTTCGTTTTGCGGTATCAAAGGGGTTCTGACGATAGGGTTCCTTCTGTGCGACGCCGTTTTGAGAGAAGCGCCTTTTGGGCTCTCTGAAGCTGAAGAACAAGCTGAAGGCGAAAGCAGATGATACCGCGCCTAATACTGTTGCGGCGGAAATCAGAGCTATCTCCCTCGAGTTCATCACCTCTCTCTCTCACACACACACTCAAACACGCACTAAGAGTGAGAGAGAGAATCTTGCCGCGAAAATGAGTTGAAAGAAGAAAATCAGAACAAAAATGAAGCGGGAAAAGGATGAGCAGAACACAAACTATCCGGCCCTCTGCTTTGTAATTGAAGCCCAACCCACTCTCCAATTATTCTGTAAATTACTCCCCTTCCATTTTCTCGAAAGAAAAATAAATAAATAAAATTAAGGTAAACCGACTCGAAGCTAATCGACATTCTCAGTTTCACATGATTCTTACAATAAAAGAACATATTTTTCCTCGAGAAGAACACTCATCTCGCTAAAAGATGAATGATTATCATATGTTAATGGTGAAAGAGCACAATTTTTTGTTCATTTCTTGTTAAAAAATGTATATTTTAAAAAATTATCGCACTAATATTCCTCCCCTTAAATTTAAGTATACGTAGATCTTAAATTTTGATAGCTGCCGACAAATTTTTAAACGTCACAAAGTTTTAATTGAAAATACATTTTCATCCATGCACGGTCTCGTATTTGTCGAGTCATTAATAATTTTTGCCTTACTTTTCTTATTAGGGTTTGGCAATTCTTTTCTACTTTACAATAAATTTGAACTGACAAAAGAAAATTCAAAACTACTCAAAGCATTTTTCAACTCCTAAGCTTTTATCAACTGAAAGATGAAAAAATACACATCTATAACAAAGCTTGGCCATTTAGATCTTGAACTAAAAGATAGAAAAATGGAAATTTACATTCATTTCTAAGTAATCAAGAGCCCAGAAATGCACAAAATGACTGGCATTTTAACACCTGAATCATTTCAGAATAAACAGACAAGACTGTTGAAGGAAAATCATACCATGCAAACATCTCCAACTCAGATTCCTCAATTCTTGCACAGCTCACATGGTTTTTTTTTTTCCTTATCAAGTTCTTTGTATCAACATACCAAGGATAAATTCCTCATTCTTTCCCAAAAAATATGGTGGTAGTTTCATCAATCAATCATTCTCTCCTTCCGTATCGTTCGATTTCTGGGGAATGCTTTCAGGTTGAACTTCTTCCTCCTCCTCATCGTCGTTCTTCATGTACAGCCCGAGCTGCTCTAACGGGTTACTGTTCGCGGGGAATTTGAAGCTGCTGAGACAGTTTTGAGAAGTGTCCGGGCTTGCTTCGTCTATCAAGCTCTGTAAGTGCTCATCTGGACCAGCTCTAAACATCTCTAGATCTTCCATGAAGTGGCTGTTTTCGTTTATATCGACTGTCTTTTCCATCTATCAAGAACTTGGAGGGTTAAAGAAAGAGAAGGGAATAGAACGAGTTGGTTGTGTTCCAGAGGGAGCGCAGGAGGATTTTACCTGATGCAGAGCTTGACGCGCAGCTTCTCTGGCTTGTTCTCTCTTTTTTCTGTCTTCTGCAGCAGCTTCTGCTTCGGCTTTCTTCCTAGCCTCTTCTGCAGCTTTGGCCTCTGCCTGTAATCGCGCTTTTTCTGAAGAAAAAAACAAAAAATACATGTTCATAGCTTATATAGAAAGAATACAGAAATAGACTAAGACTACACTTCAAATTCAACTGAAGAAATCACACAAAATAGTGTAGTCTGATATCTCAATTCATCAAATTCCAAACAAATGTTTCATTTCAATGACTAGCCCAAAGAAGTACGTTAAGGTATGAATACTATCAAGAGTAGAATAACCAAGAAAAATATATTAAGTACATTATTTTATTAAATAATATCCACACAAGTATTATATATTTAATTATAAATGAATGTGTTTTTATATAAATAATATTCATACACGTATTATATATTAGGGTATAATTTTAAATTTCGGTATACCATGATATATTGGTATACCGTTAAGATGATGGTAAAACAAGAGAGAAATAGATCAGTTATCATTATTAAGAAAACTCATTACTGGGTAATAAAGAACAAACAAAAAAAGGTCTATCAACAAAGAAAATAATTTATAAAGAAGAATCACCTAGTTATAGAGAAAACAGGATTCTTGGGCTTCTTCCCTCCTGCCTAGGAAGTATGTATAATAATTATAAGCAAAACAGTTTTATAGGACTGACCTTCTCTTCTTCTTCTTTCAATCTCTTCCCTCTCTAGCTTCAGTTTTTCAGGATCCGGTCTTTCGCCCTGTGAGTTTCGAAGATTGGGGTAAAATACAAATAAGAGGATTATAAGATCCAGTGGCAAAATTAAAGTAGCGCACTTTTTCAGTTGTATTCTCTTGAGCTTTAATGATAATATCAGCAAATCGGCTCCTCAATAAAGCTGCACGGTATAGCTTTTCAGGGGAGACTTGCCTATCTGGTGGATCACTCTCCCCTAAAATGTTACAGCTTGTCGGTAAGATTACGCTGCACATTTAATAGCTCGCACTCTTCATTAGTTATCACGGCTTACCCTCTTGACGACAATTAGGCTCACTGGATGACACTGGATACTGCTCAGAGTTCCCATCCAAGATATCTGTTGCATATACCTCAGAATTATTAAGACATCACAATGCAAAGAGCATGAATAGAAAAAATCATCTTGTGCAACCACTTAAAATCTGACCTCCATTGTTTTGAATATGTTGGTCTTTTCGCCTAGGATCTTCTCGAGCATGAATAGTATCCTGGAAGCATATAGAGAAGGTAAGATGCACTTATAATAACATAGTACGGCTAAAGAATCCAAGAGGTGCAGAAATGAAGTTGCATGAAAAAAATTATTTACAGAAGAACTACCGAAAATGGCATACACTCACTTTTCGGAAGCTGAGATGTTGGTAATATCAGCTTCATTGGCAGAACAATTTTCTGAATCTGTAAGACATACAAAATTAGTTCACTTTACGGTTGCAACAATTCAACATACTAGTCATGATACGGGAGCTAAGACACAGGTATGTGCATTTAATAAAACAAGACAAGCAATAGCATGAGTACGGTACAAATGATAAACATGCGCGATAGTTACTGGAGTAATATTGTTAATTCCACCAATGTCTGAGATATAATAGCATAATGCAAGAATCCAGAGAGAAACATTTTCGTTAAGGCGTGCTGTTTGCTGGGAGAAAGAACCTATAGATTAACTTCCTCTGACTTTATTTATTCTTTAATGTAAGTTCGCAGAATGGTTATAGCATGCGGGGAATGGTTACAGAGCTCTTTAATGAAAGAGCTCTAAACCAGGGTAAAGTAATATGTTACGAGCAACTAGTGGCAGCAATAACCAAACAATAAAATAAATTTGAGAAACTAACAATGAGGTTTAAGGGCAAGCAAAAGGGGCAATTGTGATGCATGTGTTTGTGTGTTTCCTTTTGGGGGTTGAAGGTTTGTGGTGGAGCATATAATATACCATTAATCAGTCTATGAGACAAATAAGGATAATCAACACAAACAACTAAAGAGTACTCAAACCTTCTCAACACAAGGATATTCTGAGTTTATTGTCCAAGATAACTACTAAAAATCAAGAAAATGCAGCAGATCTTTACAAGCGGTCATGCAACCATATAACACTTGTTGAATTAAAAGGGAATGCCTGATTATATTAGCATCGTTTCTGTATCTTGAAGATCCAATGTCTTATTAAATTCTACAAGGCTCCATTTCAGTGTATGGATTTCAAATCCATAATAACAAATACAAAGAACTAGTTTGAGAAACTTAAACATTTTCTGTGGTTATAATTACATATATATAAAAAACCTTTGAAATTTATACCTCAAGCCCAAGGTGAGGCTTTAGAATCATCTGTTGTTTGAGGCTTAAGCCTCAACAACGCCTCTGAAGTGTAAGCATGAGTACGCCTCAGATTACCATTTGGGGATCTTTTTAAGATCGATGAAGTTTTTCATTTAAATTGTTTTTAAGAGCAAATTAAATGAAAATCCTAAAATCCCTAGCAAGTCGCAACAATTGTACTCTCAAAACAACAACCTCACATCACAACAGTCAACCTCTCTCTCCCTCCATATTGTTTATGAATTAGGAACTAGGCCATTCTCATTGCTGAGGTGTGCCTCGAGTTCTATCTTGACTTTTAAAACCTAGGTTCTAATTGATTTGAAACACGCTACATATGTGGTAAATTTAAAACAGTTTCCTCAGAACTAAAAATTCCAATTTCCATCCAAATGCACCCAAATAGTTTTACTGACTTATATGGTTCAAGTAGGGAATATTTTTCAAAGTCATACAGTTAAAACCTTTAAACTCTCCCAAGAAAACTTAAAACTAGTTTTTACCTAAGTAAATGATGCAGACCTGAACCAAAAGCACCAGTTATGGAAAATACCAGTATTGGATTGTCGGTGAATTTTGCATACACGTGTCCAGTAGAATATAGAGCATACAATGAATTTCCACATTGTTTAAGAGCAAGAAAGACAAAAGACAAAAGGAAATAGTATAACAATGCATCAACTTGAAATCTTGAATATCAACACGTACCAGTGGATGACGCGCCTGATTCACTACTGGAGCTTCTTGGGCCGCTGCAGTTACTATTCCTTTGAGCAGCATCCTTATCAATTCGTATTGGAGAACTAGACATAGGAGGTGGATCATTCCCACCAATATCCACATCCTCATCAGCTCGCTCATTGTCTGATTAAGTTCGAGGAAGTCAGGTTAGATAACAAACAAGATGACAAAAATCATAACAAAGGTGCAACTTCATCTGTAGAAAAGTATACCTTCACAAGGCTGGTAAGATAAATCTTTAAGGCCAGGTTCCTTTTGCATCTATAAAATTATGTGCACACAAGTACCGCATTTAGATACAAGTATCACAAGATCATAAGGCAGATACGCGAAAGTACCTGCAGTTTACCTTAGTTTCACGGTCTGATGTTGATTGTTTGTTCTTCTCCAATAGAAAATCATCTAAAAGTTTCCTCAAAGTAAACAGTGTATCATCACCAAGTGCGTCGATGTCAATTTCAATCTCATCCTCAGTCACTTCACCACTACTCAACGTGCTCTCTTTCAAAAAAGTAATTATGTTATCTGGCAGGTCCGCAATTAATTCCTCCAACTCCGTACCAAGTTTCTGTCTATCAACATCACTCATTACTGGCTTATCTCTTTCATGCTTGACCCTTATGTCCTTAGAAGCAGTTTTCTGCTTCTTAGCAGGAGGCGTGTAAGCACTTTCAGGTTCTATAATGGCACTCGACTTTGAAGCTGTGGAATCATCAGCTGTTGGTGGAAGCTTCTTTTCAATTGATCTCCATCTCACTTCAAAGTATTTACTCATCACTTCAGCCATTATATGAACATCATGTTTGGGTGGGTTAAATGTCATTGCATTTTTTAAGGTGAGTCTCACATCTGCAGCAAACTCCATGGGAGTCGAATACTGATTCGACATGAATTTACTCTTTACTGTCCCTAAATCCATTGGATGCTTAATAATATCATAATAATCAGGGACTTTATGAGCTACAACATCAACCGGCTTGTTGAAAATCCAAGCATGTGGATGCACCATCAAGCGACTCAAGAGTGTCTCACATTGTTTCATCAATATAACAAAGCTAGTACTTTGTGGAATACCCTGCTTCACCGGCTCAGTTTTCTTAGCTGCCAAAGAGCCACCTTTAGTGCGCGGCCCATTTCTAGCCGAAGAACCTTTTTTCTTTCCCGGTGTCACGGGATCATCATTAGTGGACACAGGAAAGCTTTCTCCCACAGCGAGTCTCTTGACTCCAGTTTGATGGTTATGGATCTCCGTTGTGTGTTGATGCAACAATTCATCCAAACTAGAAGAAGTTATCTTCCTACGAAGCTTACGTACTTGTTCAAGCTCACTCTTCAACCTAACTTCTAAATCCCTCCTCTCCAAAGAGGACATCTTTGAAAGTGAGAGAGATTGAACTGGGACAACAGACCTACCAAAACTATCCACATTTAAGCTATTGCACTTCCCATCTTGATTGTCCTGCAGAGGATTTATCCCTGCATCGCTACGGCCTAAGCTCCCAAATCCTTCTGATTCACCCACTGTCTCAACTACATGCCTATAATCTGGCACAAAACCACTGCTGTAACCCTTAGAAACTTTTCGAGTTTTCCCCATCATACCCCTTAACCCTGCGTCCTTCTGCCCTGTGTAGTCCATGGGGATCGTTGGTGCCATAAATTTAAAGCTGAACGAGTATACATATCAAAAACCTTCCTCATTCAACGGGTTCTCTTGCAATTAGAAGCCCCATTTCAGAAGAGATTCCAACAGTAAGACCTGAATCCCTACCACGTATAACAATGCGTTGTTCAAAAATGCATTCTCCCAAAATCTTTCCATCTCTGCACAACTTTAATTTACAATTCTAATATACTCCCTAATCGATTGAAATTGAAAATGCAGATGCGACAAACAAAAGCTGAAATCCAATAAATCCCCAATCTCGAACAACTATTCAACCCAAACCTAGATCCCACTGATAGAAATTTCACATTCTTTCCATAATTCAAGAAAACTACAGTAAGGCAAAATCGAAAACCTAATCTAGGAAACACGAAAACATACGATTGCAATCGTATGGATCCAGAATTAGGGATAAGAAAATTTGAAAAACCAAAGTGAGGATAGAACCCGGTGACCCGACCCGTTCCGCAAGAACCCTAGATGGGGTAAAAATTGAGTAATTTTCTTTAAGAAATTGCATAATTCTAGATACAACAAAAAGAGATAAATTCACATGTATGAGAGAGAGAAGAGAGAGAGAGACTTACTAGTTTTGGAATCGCTGAGGCGCTCGGGCTGCGAAAAATCACGGCAATTTAAAGGCGATAGCTGCCTCGAACTCCGGCCGTCGATTTCGTGCCGTTAAATCTAACGGTCAGGATTTTAATCTGCAGTAATTAGGGGGTCAAGGTCGAAGATAATTCACTGTGCACCGTCGTGTCAGATACTTACACGTGTCAACGTGAAGAGGCGCGTTGTGCTCATTTAAAAAAGCACTGTCAGACTTGAGAACCGGCACGTGGTGGGCCCGTGAAGTTGACTTTTAAAGCACGAGAGCTTCACGCGCATTTCAGGCTTGGGCTTATTTTTGAAATATAGTATTGGGCTATTAATCTGGGCCTTCGATAATAAAATCAGAAACAACCATTAATATTTGGGAAAATAGTAATTTGGGCCCATAACTTTCGTCTACATTTTGCAATTTACTCTATTTATTTGTAATTTTGGTCTCAATTTGTAGTATTGTAATTTAAGTTATGTTACAGCCCGATTTTCGGGAAAGAGCGTGTGACCGGGTGTGGTACAATATGGATAAATAAATTGAGAATTCATGATTAAAAGATAATACAGAAATTCAAATATTAAAATTATAGGATCTTCGGTTCGAAATTCATTCAAAACATGATGAATATCTGAACACAGAGAAAGTAATTCGAAAAAAATAAGTCAAGAGTGGCGATTGACAAAAGAACTACATTCCTTATAAATTGGGTAAAAACCATTCAAGCACAACGAAATTTAATTATTTGACAGCAACCCTCGAATCGGCTCCGTCCGTCAGCAGTGGCCGCTCAAACTGAAAAAGTTTTTGAAAAGATTTTAGGTTGAGTACTAGTGTATTCAGTGGGCGAGCATTTAATAAAATATTTTATAAAATTTGCGGTTATCCAAAGTATAACTGTATAGCTTAAGAGGTTTTAAAAAGGAAAAATATACTCCTAAGTATACAACACATTTTTCCATTCCTTTTTGAACACGCGTGCAACGTTCTTTTAGTTACTCTTGCGATCCCGTAATACATCCTCGTCGGATCCAATTTTATCTAGAGTCTCGAGCCGTTACTCAGAGCACCCTTTTCAACTTTGGATATCGGGTCTTTCCCCAGATAATCCCTTACAACAAGTTAGTGCACAGTAGAGATCAACCCAGTGCACAACTAACTGGGGGTGTACACAATTCCAGTCTGACGTGTTAGGTCAGAACAAGAACCTCAATCGACCATACAAGAGCATTAAACTTAATCGAATGCGCATAAAAACATTTCAATGGATAATGGCATTTCATATAATTTAAGAACTTAATAACTCAAAAATAAGTTTAGAGGAAAATATAACCCACCTCGTGGCGCGATATTATTATCTCCAGCGCTTTCCGAGGTTACCATCCTTCTTCAGAGGGTCCTACAATAGAGACCTAAATTCTATTAGGGTTAAATCCCAAAGTCCTAGAATTTCTTAGAATTCTAGACCACAAAGTTCGTCTTTAGCAAATAGGGTTTTTGGTAGAAGAGCGGATTTTATTTCCCTATTTTTCTCGAAATGATAAAACTCGTCTTCAATAATCTTGTCCGGACATACCCCGTACGCATTTTCAATAGTATCCTCTCTTCATTCGTTAATTTTATAGCTTTGGTATTTTCCCGGTATTTAAGGGGATATTTTGAAAATAAAAATATTTTGGAAGTGTTTTCGCAGCGACTTCCGGCTTTATTTTTGGACGATCCGGCAGTTGGTCTTCGATGAAAACTCATGTTTAAATTCTGCCCAGGAGAGGTACGAGACCGTAGAAATAAGTTTCTCGATCAGGAGCTGTTTTGATATCGAATATAGTCCCCAAACTTTCGGTGAAATTGGGGCAGTTCTGTCAGCGGTACTTTGTAGGCTCGTATCTTTTTCGTTAGAACTCTATTTTATGCATCAAGCATGGTTTTAGAAAGCCAACGAACTCAGATTTCTATCGGTATAAGGTTCGGTGAGTTTCGAGAAGGAACGAAGCTCATAGACTATTTTAAATTTGAGGGATCCGCACATTCCGGGAAGAGTAGGGTGTTTCAACGGTGTATTTTCGCCGAACAAAATTTCTTGATACGACCTCTAAATGGTGAACGAAAAGGGTCTGGAGATGGCCTCGATAACAAGGTTTAAGAAGGTATGGGGCTTGGGGCTACTAGATTTGAGTATCGTTCGTAATTGAGCTCACAAATCGGTTGATAGTTAGACCATTCGTTTGAACACTTAGAATTTCTGGTTCAGCCTTTAAAAGCACACAGTTTTAGAGCCATATTCAAGAGAGTGTATCTTAGTGATCGGGACTTGGTTTTATGAACGAAAAGATGCTATGACAACCTTGTAGAGAAAACTTTTCGATGGTTTAAGGTCCAAAATTTTTGGTTCACGAGGCCGTTCGTGAAACGAGCTGTAATGTTGCTGGTCGGAAAGGTAATTTAGACTGGTAGTTTAAAAGGGTGGTTTTGCTCGGGCGTAACTTTTTGATCGGGACCTCATTTCGTGGGCAGAGGAATGTTCTGGAAAGCTTGAAGTAAGTGCTTTCCAGGGATATGTTGTTTGGGGTTTTGGGTTCTTCGTAGAGTTCTGAAAATTTGGACGAAAGTAGCTACTTCGTTGATCGCCAAAGCTGGGGCTGGTTCTGCGGTGTGTTTGAGAGTGTGTAACTCTTCGGTCCGTTCTCCAAATCATGAACGGAGTAATGTTATGTGAGGCTGAAAATTGGTTCTGTATAATGGTACACTATTTTGGTTTTACGGTTTATGAAATCGATCGGTAATTCAGTCGCAAAGTTTCAAGTAAAAAGGGCAGTTTTTCGCAGGAAATTCTGGGCTCTTAAAGAAACGTTTTTGGGCGATTTTCAACGAGGTATATGTTCTCGATCGAGGCTCCGTTTTACGAACCGCGAGATGCGTTGGAAAGCCTATACAAGGGGCTTTCCAAAGGTGTATCCCTTTACAGTTTTAAGTAATCAGAAACGAGCGATATAATGACTTTAAAATACTGCCTTGGTTTCGGCAAGCAGCTCGACAGCTGAACTTTGCGGCTTCGTATCTCCTTCTTCTCAGCTGCGAAAAATACGCGAAGTGTCTCTTTGGAAAGCCAGCAAGAAGGGCTTTCCAAAGGTGTGACTGTCAATAGGCATTAATCGATTTTAGAGTGATGAGAAGATGTTTGGAAATAGTCGTTTCCCCTGCTCGCAGCACAGGGGCAGTTCGAGGAGCCATTTTTGACAGCGAATAACTCCTCGATTTGAGGTCTGATTCGCGAACGGTTTGCGGCATTGAAAAGTCAGTAGTAAGGGCTTCTTAAGGGTATCTGACTTGCTAAGTTTTTCGTTAGATAGGTGGCCTAGATAACGTGCTCAAGTTGGCGGCTTACAAGGTATATGTGCAGATTCAGAAACAAGGCAAGGCACTGTCTTAGACATTTTATCGAGCACTTAAAAGGATATATATTATCAACAGTTTAGCATGGTTTAATCAAGACGGTCACCATTCCAATCCTTTCAAGTGATAAGAGACGACATGGATAAACGTATCCTCGTCTTAGAAATGTGGGAAAAACGTAGAGAAAGGGAAAACTTGAGTATTCATGGATTTAGCATTTTAGATGTTCAATAACTCATCCCAATTCAAGGCAGCAGTTCGAACAGATTATCGCATCCAAATTCTTATGAATACATGTAACCACGTACAACATGAGTTTGTATACCGAACAAGAGAGCAGTTTATAAAGGGAAAAATTTGTATTTCTCAGCCACAGTCAAGACACAACCCAATCCCGGAATCGAAATGAGGAAGATAGTATGTAAGTTACATGGGAAAGGACTTTACCCTAGTTCCCTTCTTCTTCTTCCGACTTCAAGCTCGATTTCCGACGATGTTCTTCCTCCTCCTGGTGGTATTTCTCGCGAGAATGAGAGTGAGAGAGAGAGAGAGAGATAGAGTGTGGAAAGTGGGAGAGTGCAGAGTTGTGAGGATATAAAATAGTGTCTTCGTCCAATCTTGCACTCCTCAAATGGTTCACCTTCCTCCCTCTGTCACAGTCTTCACCAGCAAGAAAAAAGGAGAGAGAGTTGTCTTTCCTTCTGCCTGGAGTCCGCCAATTGGGGGGGGGAAGCGTTTAATCGTTCCCCTACACTGAACGTCCGTTCCTACGCTACGCGATTCTCTTGATGGTAGGATTTTAGATAGGTTCTCAAGTCTAGGATTTTCATATGAGACATTTGTAGTAGTAGCCATATAGACAAAATTAAAAACAACTTTAGTCATCCACTAAACAAAAACACAAAACTAGCCATTTTGTCCTTATACGGCGCTGGGCCGATGGTGGAGCAAATCGGCCCTTCATCGGCCTTGATGAAAACAACCAAATTTTCCTCATCGGCCGAGCCCAAGGGCCGATGGGGGCCGAATTGGTGGCCATCGGCCCTGCCGGCCATTGGCCGATAGCAAAAAGGCCGACGGCCACACTTCCAATCGGCCAAGAAAGGCAGGAGGAGGGCCGATGAAGGGCCGAAGGTTGGTATCCATCGGCCCTTAATCGGCCCTAAGGCCGGCCTTCAAGACAGGATTTGACAAGCCATTGCAGGACTTTTCCTGCAAACGTGCAGTAGGGCCGATGGAGGGCCGATTGAGGGCCGACGGAGGGCCGATACAAGGACTGTTTGAAATCAGTTTTATCTGCTGAAATGACTAGTTGGATATGACTTGCACATGCACGAAATTCAGGGCCGATGGGGGGGCAGATTTGGGCCTATGCTGAAATGCGTAGTAGACTTCGAAAATTCACGTGAAATTTTTCAGAACAATTCCTTATAAGACGTAGGATGGCCAATTTCCTTGAATCACAGAAAATTTTCATCATTCCACTTCCAATCTTCTCTATTCTTCAAAGTCTCTTCTTCAAATTCAATTTACTCTTCAATTTAACAGAAATGACCGATTTTCGATCAATTATTGTGAAATTGAACGGGCAATTCGATGCAGAGTCGAATTACGTCGGTGGGCATGAGTTCATTGTTTACATTCCTTCAAACAATATTTCTCTCGAATATCTTCGACAAAACATTGATCGGTGGCTCACTCCTTATTCCCTTCCTTTGAACTACTTCATTTATTATACTGCTGCTTCCCGACAAACCGGTCGGATGATGAAGGTCATTATGGGCCATGATACTGATCTTATGCGACTGTGCTCTATCGACATAGAGCCGGTTGTGTTTGTTGTGTATCCTGAAGTGCAAAATCCTCAATTTGGTGTTCTGAATCTGAATCAATTTCCCGAAGATAATTCCAATATCGGGGGTCCTAATTGGTTTACGGGGCAAGGAAGTAGAAGTAATGATGGCGGACAAGGTCCCCAAAGGAATGTTCGTGTGGAGACGGATTCAGATGGTGAGGCGGACTTGGACTCATCATCTGATGATGATGAGGATGAAGATATTCCTTCTGCCTTGATTAATTGTTCGTTACAAGATTTTGCTGTATGGATTCGGAGGGAGGGTGGCGTAAGTCAACTTATGTCTTTGCTAGTTCCAGTCAATCGTTCTCGAACAAATGAGGAGACTTTACACGACAACACGAAAGCAGCAAGCAACTGGCTACTTCCTGTTGTTCCCCTTGATGTATCCGATTCAGTAGCGTCGCAGAACTTCATTACTGTTGTAGACGGAAGTCTACGAGCGGGATTGATGTTTAGCTCGAAAGATGAACTTTATGCTGTTGTGGCTCTATTCCATTTGAAAAACGGTGCGGATTTCAGAGTGCAACGTTCTAGTGCTTCCCGTTTGGAATATTTGTGCAGAAGAAGTGTTGATTGTCCGTTCGAGCTACGGGCATACTGTAGAGGTCAGACGTGTTGGGAGGTTGTTAAATGGGTTGCGGATCACAACTGTACAACTGATTTATCCGGACTTGGGGAACACAATGTGAGGTCGAAGGCTGTCGCTGCTTATATAGCCCGTAAAATGCGTCGTCAAAGCAAGTTAATGAAACCGGCTGATATTCAGGCCGATTTGTTGGATAAATTTGGAATACAAGCAACATATGGTGTTGCCCTCCGAGCGCGCAACGCAGCTATATCGATGATTTACGGCGGACATGCTGATTCATTTAGCAAACTGCCAAAATATCTACATTTGTTGGAACAAACAAATCCGGGAACTTATACGGATCTTGATGTCGGTGAGGATGGTCGGTTTCGACATTTATTTATGGCGCTTGGTGTATCGCGAGCCCCTTGGTTAGCCAACCTCCGGAAGGTTATTGTGGTGGACGGTACCCATTTAAAAGGGAGAAACAAGGGAATATTATTCGTCGCAGCTACTTTTGATGCGAACGAGCAAATATTCCCTCTCGCTTTTGGTGTCGGTCCCATTGAAAATAATGTGTCGTGGACGTGGTTTATGATGCGACTGAGAGCCGCATTTCCGACGGATGACAGTTTAGTGATTGTTTCAGACCAACATAAAAGCATAGCGAATGCGGTAACGTGGTTTTCCCAGACGCACAACACGGACTTTGTTACTATCATTTATCGAATAAGCTTGCGATGCATGGTGAGTGGGTTATCCGGTCATTTTTTCGAGCAGCTTATACTTATCGGGTAACAGAATTCCATGACGCCATGAACGCCATCCGTCACGGAAAACCTGCTATTTACGAAAAGTTGATGGAAATCGGATCGGAGAAGTGGTCCCGACTTTTCAGTAAAGGTCGTCGTTACAGTCTACTGACATCGAATGCTGCCGAGTCAATAAATTCTCGACTGTTGGAGACTAGACGACTACCAATTCTAGCTATGCTCGAGGCAATCCGTCATATGATAGAGTCGTGGTTCGATACACGACGGGTAAAAGCGAGTTCCACAAACAATCCGTTGACGGAGGCTTTTGAGTTGAGGATGCGGAACGAAGTAGAACTGGCTTGAAGGTTTACAGTTACGCAGGTCACTAACCACAAATACAAGGTCGACGCAGGTGAGCGACAGTGGAGGGTCAATCTTCTAGACGAAATGTGTGAATGCGGCGTCTGACAAATTGACTTGTTGCCGTGTAGTCATGTTGTCGCAGTTTTGTATCATCGCCGGGAAAATCTGTACAATCATATTAATGATTATTATACGACGGCGACGTGGAAGGCAATATATGCCGGAGTGGTTAATCCCGTGCCTCCTCGAAATGAGTGGGGTGTCCCACCGGAAATAGAGGATATTGTTGTTCTTCCACCAATTATTATGCGGCAAGCCGGACGCCCGAGAAACAGCCGTCGTCCTTCAGGAGCAGAAGCTAGTACATCTGGTACGCGCTGTAGGAAAAAATGTGGTAACTGTGGAGAAGAAGGTCACACAAGACGGAGATGTCTCGTATCTCAAACAACAACAAATGACTAAATCGATTAAATATTTTTGTCACTGATCGATTAAAGTTTTTTGTTAACAGTGTATAATTCAACGAAAAAAAAAGGGCCGAAACCCTGAAGGGCCGATGGGTGTTAACCAATCGGCCCTCCATCGGCCGCAGCCGAAACCCTTCGGGGCCGAGGCATATCATCTGTCGGCCATGTATTGGCCCCAGGGCCGAGACATGACTTTCCCGACTTCCTCGGCCTCGGCCGATACATGACTTTCTCGGCCGAGGCCATGCGAGGCCGATATATCATCTCTCGGCCGAGGCCATGCGAGGCTCGGGGCCGATGGGAGTGGGGCCGATAAAAAATCGGCCATGTATCGGCCCTGGGGCCGATACATGACTTTCTTGGCCTCGGCCCTGGGGCCGATACATTACGAAATGTTACAACAAAATTACGAAATGGCTAGAAAATTACGAAATGCTAGAAAATTACGAAATGTTATAAAATTAAAATGAAATTACAACAAAATGTTCCATTCAATATACACTACTCATTGGGAGCTAGATCCAAAATCTCCGTAATGGCACTGCTCGAAACATTTCCAAGCCATCCACTCCCGATAGACTCTGATGTTTGATTTCATATTACCCCATTTCGGAGTAGGATATCCAGATATGAGCCGCTCTATTGCCATACACGTATATGGACCACAACTGTTCGAGTCCTCTTGCTTGAACTGCTCCTTTTGCGGCATCAAAACCAACTCAGGAGTCCGTATGCCCGGATGCTGTAGATTGTACTTGTTCATCGTCCAGTAATTAGTAGCCTACCAAAGATTAATTAAAAATAATTAGTAGCCTAACAAAAAATATTAAAAATAATTAAAAATCTCAATATTAAAATACGTACATCTAGCAACCGACCAATCAATTTGCGGAGTGGCCGCAAATTTTGTTTCCGGTACTCAAATATATCCCGATCTCCACGGCAGTTAAGTGAGTCATACAACTCCAACTTCCATGACTCGATGTCCAATCTGACTGTCACCCAATGACCGGCGGCCAATACCGGGAATATAACCTATTAATTAATTCCAATTAGTGAAAAAAAATAATAATTAAATTGTGAAAGCGTAGAAAAAAGAAAATTAAAATTTATAAAACTTACGAATTTGGCATCGAACCACGGAGTCCTATTATCACCAAATGTCGTATCCGCCCCAAAAATGGCATCCATTAAACCCTGTGCAGGGATCCAGTCATTATAATTCACCTCGTACCATTCGTGGAAGTCGTTATCGGGCTCAATTATTTTGGAAGTCCAAGCGGTGTACAAAGACGTCTGTCAAAAAATATACACATTAGCAGGACAATAAAAAAGAAACATATTTTATCTTTAACTATATATATATATATATATATATATATATATATATATATATATATATATACTTACAAACACTGATGTAGTCGCTATGACGGTATAGCGTGCATCGGGTGTACACAACACGTCACGGTCTTTGACTTGAAGCTGGTGCCGGAGGTAGCATATGTACAAATCGAGCATTGCGTGACCCATGTCGTACTTTGTATCCAACATGTTCTTGAAAAAGCCGTGCGTGAGCTCATGCTGCGAAACCGTGACATTGGCTGAAATTTCTCTTCGCATGAAATTCTCAAAGTTCCTCCTCAATGAGTCCGCCGGATCAAACATGCGTGGAGCTCCACTAGGATTTGGGAAACGCTCCACTATGGGCTGCAAATAACATTCTATTAATAACATTTTATCCTAAATTATACTCCCTCCGTCCCATTATTCTTGTCCAATTTGCTTTTTGCACGGTTTTTAAGGAGAGTTGTTAGTTGTGTGTAGATTGGTATAAACTTGTGGGTCCCACAAAAAAGTTGTGTGTAATAATTTACTAAAAAAGAAAAATGGACAAGAATTTTGGGACAACCCAAAATGGAATAGCGGACAAGAATTTTGGGACAGAGGGAGTATAAGAGAATTATATAACTTAAAATAAATGTTTGCACCTCAGTGCTTTGTACAATTTGCTGCTCCGACGGTTGGCTATGATACACCTATTGTACATGCTGCGTATCAAATAAGTCCATAAAATTAATTTGAATAGTTAAGATACCTGTACAGGCGGTGGGGACCGTGGAGCCGTATAAGGTAGTGGCTCCCAACGTCTCGGGATCCAAATATTTCTCTCCTCGTACATGCTATGCCACCCCATATGATAGCCACGAGCAGCCACGTCCCAGGGATCTGCATCGCCACTCGGCGTACCTTCCACATCTCCCTCTGGCTGTTCGTGGTGACTCCGATTCCAGCTGGGCCACTCATGTACATTAACAATCCTCCCCCGTGGTGGCTCCGATGGTGCAGATGTTTCATCATCCGACTCATTAATAATTTCCTCCACATTCCACGAAGAACTGGATCATATGCCTTTATCCTTGTCCTTGCCCTTGCCCTTGCCTTTTCCACCGAAGATATTTTTAATCAACTTCCCCACTTTCTTGAAGAACCGATCCTCGTTCTCCTTCCAGCGCTGATCCACTTTCTTTAACAACTCAGTCTCGCGGCGCTGAAACTGTTCATCTATCGATCGGATCATTCCTTCATAAGTCCAATCATCATCCCTCCGAGGCCCAGATGACTGACCCTCCGCCGCTGCACGTTTCTTCTTCGATTTTTTCTTCTGTGCTGCCGACGGAGGATCCCGTACACTGGCCGAATCCCGTACACTGGACGGATCCCGTACACTGGCCTCTTCATCAACTCGTCTCCGATGTACGGGGTTCGGTCTAGGAAACTCCACACCGATAGGATTCTCTCCAATCACCCGTCTCCAGTATTCCGATAGCTGCTCCTCGGGAGTGGGCGTAAGAGTCTGATGGGGCGATGTGTCCATCTGTTCGAAAAAGTTTAAAAAATAGGTTATAATCCGTTCCGTATCTGTTCATAAATATTTATCTGGAGGCAAGGCAAATAAACTAATCCGTTCCGTATATGTTCATAAATATCTCTATTTAGAATGTTACTTACCGGCAAGACAAAGAAACTAATCCATTCCGTATCTGGTGGCGTGACAAATACCCATTTCACACAGTGGGGCATACCACCGTCATTAATAAGGCGTACACATAGACTGGCCAAATCTGGTATCGCCTCATATGCCCAGATCTACAATACGATTAAAGATCAGTACAAGTATAAAATATAAATTAAAAAAAATAAATTTTATAAAATCAAAAATTTGTACCTGAAGAGCCCAAACTGGACCATAAATATTATACTTCGATTTGACGGCTTCGACTTCCTTCGGTACAAAGCTCATGTAGTGCAAGAGGGCGTTGTACGTGTATGCTCCCCATGGAAAATCGTTCCACGCATCTACATCGTCAGCAAGAACCCACATCCAGGTCTCGACCTTCTTCGTGTCGGCAGGTGCGAAGAAAAAACACATCAGGGCCAACACATTGGCCACCTTCAAATAATCGTCTTCTGTGGCGTTGCCGAGCTTGTCATTTTTCCATAAATTTAGAAGCTCGCCGCCTGTTATTGGATTTCCATTTGTGACTCTCATGTATACTCCTGACTCTACAGGGGCACGAGCTGCCCTCGTATCGAAAGTAGCGGGACCGAAAAATAAGCAAGTTACGAGTGCATACTCGTACTGCGAAAATCGAATCTCCCGTCCGGATATGTGAAAACGGGCCTCCCCGGACGGTGCCTGCACCTCATAGCACATCAACTGATGCAAAGCTATGATCGAACTCTTGCCCTTCCTCCAACTGAGCAAATGTCCAAACTGTCCGTCTGTAAAACGACGAACTAAGTCACTACCCCCCGTCTAGCAAGACTGTTTTTTAATAGTTCGGGTAGCCCATCTCTCCAATAGGTCGTGACTTTTGGTGTGTTTTGTCTGACCGGTAGTCGGATATAAGCGGGCTGCAAGATTTACAGGAAAAAATGAATATTCTAGTAAATAAGGGCCGAATGGTAGGGCCGAATTCTCTTCGGGCCTCCGGGGGCCGAAGCCGTGGCCGATCTAAGGGCCGATGGCAGTAGAGCAGATTAATCTCTGAAGGCCAGTGGGGCCGATTCTCTTCGGCCAGCCGTGGCTGAACAGTTTTTTTGCCCTAATCAGGGCCGATAACTCTATGGCCGGGGCTGAATTCTCTTCGACCAGCCGGGGCCGAATTCTCTTCGGCCAGCCGGGGCCGAACTCTCTTCGGCCACCTGGGGCCGGGGCCGAAATGTTTATTCGCCAGCCGGGGCCAAATTCTCTTCGGCTACCAGGGGCCGGGGCCGAAAGGTTTATTCGCCAGCCGGGGCCGAATTCTCTTCGGCCCCACAGGGCCGAATTCTCTTCGGGTACCAGGGGCCGGGGCCGAAAAAAATGGGTTCGGCCTAGTCAGGGCCGATGGAGTGTGTCTTCATCGGCCCTGCAATCGGCCATCCCATCGGCCCCAGTTTCATAATTTTTCAGAAATTTAACAGTGGAATCATCAACAAATTCTCCACAATTTCATCAACACATGGACGTTTCAATGTAAACCCAACCCAATTTCAACTTAAATTTCGTCTATGAATGAAATATAATCACAATTCATGGCATAAAATTACTAACCTCAATTTCGCCGGAAGACATGGCGTTGCAAAGGGGATCGGCGGCGCTGTCGTAGAGCGGCGGCGTTGGCGGCGATTTCGGCGGCAGCGAGCGGCGGCGAGAGGATTTTTTTGAGAAATTTACAGCAGTAAAATGGTTTCGGCTGAATTTCGAAGTGAAATAACAGTGGTTTCGGCCAACGGTGGTATTCAATCGGCCCTCCATTATTGCCACTCGGGGCCGATGGTAAGGCCGATTGCGGGGCCGATGCCTATCGGCCCTCATTAATTTCGGCCGTTACATGTAACGGCTACTTAAGGATCAGGGCCGATATCTCGGCCGATGAAGGGCCGATGCATATCGGCCCTAATTTTTTTTAACATGTATAACAATTTTGTTTTTTAAAATAATTATTTTAAAAAAAATGATTCTAATTTCATTTAATATGTTTCCGAGGGCCGATTCTTGGCTAAATAGGGGCCGATCACAATCGGCCCTTCCATTATTTCTTTTTTGTTAAATTCAGCCGACTGGGGGCCGATTGGTCGGCCGATCTCGATCGACCCTATGTCCAAATAAGATCGGCCCCTATCGGCCCTGGAAAATGTTGATCGGCCCCCATCGGCCCTCAATCGGCCGGCGCCCACAAAAAGACAAATTGGCTACATTTGTGTTTTTTTTTCAGGAAGGCTATATATGCTTTTTGTTTTCTGAATTTGGCCACCAGCGTGTATTCCCACTTTTCATATCATGCATAGGATTGAGCGTGGGTGAGGAAGGACGATGTGGAAAAGATTAATTTTTTTTTCAATCTATATAAATTAATAGTATCAACATTGCATTTATCCGGAAGATATAATAGTTAGATAAATATATACGTATACACATAAGTATAGTTTTTCAAATACAATTTATTTCCTCCAAATTCATCTATCTAATTATATATAATTGTTCCTAAATAAATAAATAAATATATATATACACATATACACACAAATATAATAATATGTGCGCCGATATAAAACTCTAAGTTATCCGAAACATCGCGAAATATTCATAATATTCCGAAATACCCGCGAACGCAAGAATAATTAAATCTAGCAAAATTGCGTTTTCGTGATGGATTTAATTGAAGTTAAATCCCTATCAAGACTGATTTTATTTATTATCATTACTCGGGGTATTACAAGTTCGATAACTGTCACTTACTCGAGATTTTAGACCGTAAATAAAAATTATGAGACCAAATTGCTTATTGAAATAACGGGACCAAAATCATAAATAAATGGAAACTAAGAGATCAAAATTGTCATTTCAATTATGAATTGATAGTTTACGTACGTCCATGTAATATCCAATTTCATTATGAATTAATTGACGGATATTAATCTTATATAAACGGTGTAAAATCGAGCATTTATGCTTGTATTATCTTGTGTATATATATTAACTTGTATATATCGAGCATTAATTGACGGATATTAATCTTATGCACGTGTATATATATTAACTTGTGTGATTACTTAAATATTTTCATTCACACGGTCACACCAAGTAAAATTAATTTCTTATGTATATAGAGAGAGACCGAAAGTGCTATCCTATGACTAGAAGAATAATGCTGTATCAATCGAAGTTTGAGATGTGGAGGCAACAAATTGGAATTTGAAGCATCACATGAACAACACACGAGAGAGAGAGAAGAGAAGAGAGAAGAGGAAGAGAGAGAGAGAGGTGAGAGGTGATCCCCACCCCATAAAACAAAGAGGAAAGAAATTAAAGAAAAAAAGCATGCATGTGATAGTGATGAACGACCACCTGTCCCAAGTACACGTATCTATTCTCCATTAAGTAATACAATTCGTAGCTTTTCATCCCTTCAATATTTTACCACCATATTAGAAAACACACCCAATCAGGGGCGGAGCCACGCACGGATAGCACCCTTAAGATTTGAAATATATGTTAGATTTTGGTAAAATTTACATGTACATCTCTTATTTCAGTTGGTAATATTTTACCACCATATTAGAAAACACACCCAATCAGGGGCGGAGCCACGCATGGATAGCACCCTTAAGATTTGAAATATATGTTAGATTTTGGTAAAATTTACATGTATATCTCTTATTTCAGTTGGTAAAACACCCGTGCCATTTGTAATTGACCTGTATTCGATTCTCTTTGAGCACATTTTTAACATTTTAACACCCCTTGCATACAATACAAACTCTGGCTCTGCCACTGCACCCAATATTGTACGCTAGTACAATAATATTAATGTAACTGCTCTTTGATACCCACCGACACATATGCTACAAACACACAAATTTTATCCACAAAGATATAAATTTAGCGAGAAAATAGCGGAGTAGTGAAAAAAGCACGATAGATTTCATGTCATAGAAGAAAAAGAGGAATACAAAAAAGAAATATTCAATAATTACAAGAGCTTCAGTTCATGGCTGAAAGGTTAATTCTATAATTAGATATCACAGTTAGAGATTAAGGACAACTTAATCCTCTTAATTAACCTATAATTACCGAATTACAACGAGAGAGCCGCCGCGGTATCCAGCCTCCATGCAAACCCTCCACAGTCCATTCTCCACACGTCGCACGGAACCGTTTTAGACGCCTTCTCGTTCCCGCACGTGACAGCTCTCACCCTGCACGTGAACGCTGCGCATCCCACCGGCACAGCCGCCCCCTCACCAACCACCAACCCCACCGCCACCTCCTCCGCCTCCCCCGCCACCATCCTCCTGTACGCCGTATTCGTCCACCTCACCCGGTTCAAACCGTCCGTTACAAACCCCGGACACGTGTCGACGTATAAGCTCCTCACCTTCTCCTCGTCCGTACGCCCTATCCCACCGTACGGATAACAACCACCCGTCCACGTGTCCGTCACGTGCTCCACCTTCACAAACGACGACGCCACCACTAGTTTCATCAACGCCGCCGTGGAGTTGAGAAGGCCTCCACCAATACCCGCCGCCGTCTCACTGCCGTTCTCGAAGCTCAGCCACAAAGGATACCTCTGTTTCGTCGGCGCCCTATCCACGCACGGAGCCTCCGGAAGGAGCGGCAGCGTCTTCATCATATCCCTCTCTCCGCCGCTCACCGATCCGGCGGAATCAGTTTTCTCCGGCGAAGATCTACTTTTCCTCCGATTGCATTTGCACCTCTTAACAACTCCACCATCCTTAGTACATCGCCTTCTCTTGCCGCGACCAGTTTTAACCGAAGGACCGCTGTTCTGCGCCGAGGCGGAGCTCGAACTTCCGCCAGCGGAAGCCGGTTTCGGCGCAATCGGACGAAACCTCAGCATTATCCTATCCATCTTTGAGATATCGTACGCACCCCCGGCGTACCGCGCTATACAGCACCCTCCCCGCTGATCCATTTTCATTTTCCCCAAATCAAATCAAATAAATCCTCTCAAAAAAAACCCTAGAAATGGCGAGAGAATGATCTCAATTCTCAAAGAGCTGCAAATCCGGCGACACGTTTTTATAACGAATTCGCACGTACGAGGGGGAGTAATCCGGTGCGGTACGTGCGAGGTGTGTGATTGGCGGAGGGGGGTACGTGGCGGTAGCGGCGAGGGGGACCCTCGTGACAGTAGGCGGGAGTGAAAGAGTTGGGGTCCACGAGAGAGCCAATGAGGAGTGGGTGTGTGGCGATTACTTGCGCCAAAAGAGGGGCACCTAGGGTTTCTAAGCTTGGGGGATCGTGTACGGTGGTGGAACATCCAGAAGGGAACACGTGTAAGACCTTCGGTGGTCTTTGCTGTGAGAGATCGCGCCACGTGGAGGGATATCATCTTTTGAACAAGGCAAGCGGTGTTGAAGGGTGACTTGGTAAAATAGGATAGCATTGGATTGGCTCCGTCCAAATTCAAAATTTGAGTGCAGACTTTACAATCTCGTGATAGTATGGGATCTAAAAGAATACGAAAACTTAATCCGACCTCGGAATTTGCCCCTATTCTTAACCTTGTGCACATTTTCTTCAAAAGACAGTAATTAAATTCTATAGGTTATAATTGAATGTAAATTAAGATTGTTATTTTATCTACTCGTAAGAAAATTGTAGAAAGTGCAAGTAATATAGCATCCGCTGGCTTCAATTTGGCTACGTATTTGTGTTATAGATTAATACCATATGATTGTAATCTTTTATAGGAAATAACAATCATATATATAGTTAGATGGTAGCATTTGGAATAGCTTAAATAAGTTGTTTCTGAGTTTTTTTTATCGTAAAAGCATATTTTTTAATGTTTGGAATAAGTATTTCTGCTTTTTTTGTGTTTAAAATAAGACAGAATACGCGGAAGCTCATAAACTGGTCAGTGGATGTTTTTTACAACCATAAGCCAAAAGAAACTGAAAAGTAGCTTATAAGAGTGTTTGCAAACTACTTTCTCTAAAATTAAATTGTTTTTTTCTACTATTCGAAACACTAACGACTTTTGATTAAAATAACTTTAAGCAACTTTAGGCATTGGCGGAACTAGAGGGGGGTCGGGAGGGTCGACCGACCCCCGGCCGACGGAACTTCGACTAAATAGGGTATATGATTCGTATTGCTTATAGATAATGTAAAGAAAAACTATTTGCTTGTAGTGCAGTTGGTTAATGGCTTAATCTCTTTTAAGAGAGGTCTCATGTTCGAAATTCAATGCACTCATTTGATTTTTATTTTTAAACTTTTAAATTATTTTTTTTTCTAGTTTTCTTTAGTTTTATTACAAGTATAATTAATTTAATATATATATGTATAACTCTCTCACATGTTATAAATATTTATCTCACTCTTTTTTCTACTAATTACATAAGTATATTTCTCATTGTAATAAATACAAGAAATAATATATATTATATTTTCATATCGTGTTTCTGTTCGAACCGTTTAAAACTATATTTAACAACTCTCATTTTTTTCTCTTCCTTCGGCCACCGTTGTTCCTCTATTTCGACCCCCCAACTTCATTGCTCTAGTTCCGCCACTGACTTTAGGCATAAGTAACTAAAAGATGCTTATAAAAGCTCTTTCAAACAGTACCGATATCAAAAGCATCATTTGCAGTCATAATGTTATATATTACATTACGTTTAGCCTATGAAATAAGTTACAATGAATTAAGTTACTTCAATTATCTCAATGAAACGAGGGCAAAAGGCTTATTATTTAGCCTAAGTAAGTATTTGTAAGTTTTTCAATCAAAATTTAAATCTATAATTTCCATTGGTATACCATTTTGATTTAGTCCGTTTATATATTGCTATGTATTATGTATAGAGAATCAATAAGCTAAGATTGTAAATGCATATTCAATAGAGGATGAAAAGGATGGTGATTTTCATTCTCTCCCTCTCCCTCTCCCTCTCCCTCTCTCTCTCTCTCTCTTAATGTGATTAGTCATTTTCGGTAGGATATGGTACAAAATTCCGAAGTAAAGTAAGACATGAAGAGACATATCCAATTTTCTTATCTTTATTCATGAGCAGATGTGTTCCAATAATTCACATGCTAAATTGAGGCAATAATATTCTAGGCTACTAAAGGAATGCAATGTTGTTCCAATGGCTCCATAGATGCTTATTTACCCACATAATTGGAATAAGAAAAACAATAAAACTATGAAAAATGCCACCAAATAATTTAAAATGCAGAATAAGAATTTAACCCTTTTCACATTTTTACTTTAATAATATTGATTGGGAAATTAAATTAAGGACCAAATATATATTATGAGATTAGTTACATTAAATTTAAGGTCAATCATAGATATTTTTTAAGAGGCATTTGCTCAAATATCCATTCCCACTAAAAATAACATAATATTACCCATTTCTTAAAGTTATATTCACCAAATACCAACATTACCAAATTACCCTCATTTTTTCACTTATGCCTACGAGTGTCGATGAGTGTCGATGGTGAGTCTACGGGTGCCGATGGTGAGCCGATTTTCATCAGATATGCACTGCCTTGAGTGCCGATGGAGTGCCTATGGAGAGACTATGGGTGCCTATGATGCTGATAGAAATTTTAAACTCTCCGCAGCACCCATAGTACTCTATAGGCACTCCATCAGCACTCAAGACAGTGCACATCTGATGAAAATCGGCACCCGTAGGTTCACCATCGGCACTCGTCGGCACCTGTAGGCTCCCCTCAACACTCATTAGCACAAATGAAAAAGTGAGGGTAAATTGGTAAATTTGGGTATTTTGTAACTATAATTATATAATTATAGTGGGTGAATAGTTTTGTTATTTTTAAGTGGGAATGGGTATAAATATATATTTCCACCATTTGTTACTCATATCCACCATCCACATGTCATTCTCAAAATGAGATCACAAGATTTGGGTAATTGAATCTTCTATTTAATTATTATAATAAACTTAATTAAACTACAGTTTAAGTCGCTATACTTGATATGTTGCCTCCATTATACCATACCTACTAATACCATACGCCCATTGTATTGTAGTATTTTGTTTAATAAATATCATAGTATCATAATATCTGTAACAACTCTACCAATATCTCAAATCTCACCACCTTTAAATCCGACAAGATTTACGTGAAGACTATGCCACCTCGATTGTTAATAATTTTATATTGGTTAGAATAAATCTCGGATTTAGGCTTTGTGGACTTAAAATCTGACCCTTGTCGTTTTCAATTATTTCAATTAATTAATTAATTACGTTTTTATATTCAACTATTAAGCACGCTTAGCTGTCTGGCACACAGATTACGCCCTTAAAACCATGATTGTAATACATCAACAATACTCCGTCCAAAATTTATATACCTATTTATTTTTTTACATATTAAGAAAAAACTTAATGATATAAAAAAATTAATTTTCCTAATAGCATGATAAATGTTGATATTTGAATTTGAGTATATTAAAATAAATTGCTAAAAAATAATAATATAATTGTATTTGCAATTATAAAAGTTTGACAAATAACCATTTTCTATATATATTATCATATTAATTAGGACTATTAAAGTTAGTGAAATATTTAGTTATGCACAAAAAATTGCTAATAGTTGGACATACAAAAAAGGAAAATAGATATATAAATTTGAAACTGAATGAGTACTATTAAGAGTTTACAATAAGGTTATTAGTTAAATAAGGCACAAATCATACCTAATAACCCTTTAAAATATGCTTCTATCTTTCATTATTTTTTGTGACTTGAAAAATTCGATGTCATTAGGTTGAAGATAAATTATGTCTTTTATAAATAATAATAGACTCATATATAGCTATTATAGTGAGATGTACAATTTTCTCTATAGGATAGGCATCTCAAAATAAAATGCAATTTTATCTTGATTAGTGTGACTTTCGCTTTCCGAATATTGGTAGCAAAATCTAATAATAACTCTTTATAAAAAGATCCACTTAAAATCAGACACATAGCTTTAACAATCAAATTGATAAAGTTTTAAACGGAAAAGAAAGCCATTTAATATTGTGCTTGTGTTTGTCCCAATGCATGTAATAATTTGTGTTAGCTTAAGATGGAAACAGGCATCAAGGCTCGTGCCACGTGTTGGTGATGCAGTTGAAATGTTGGACCGTGTTTGGATTAGCTGGTCTAATGAATTACTCCCTCCGTCCCATTATTCTTGTCCAATTTGTTTTTTGCACGGTTTTTAAGAAGAGTTGTTAGTTGTGTGTAGATTGGTATAAAGTTGTGGGTCCCACAAAAAAATTGTGTGTAATAATTTACTAAAAAAGGAAAATGGATTAGAATTTTGAGACAACCCAAAATGGAATAGCGGACAAGAATTTTGGAATAGAGGGAGTAAAAAATTGTGAAGTCCATGAATACGGGCCACAATAATTGCTGCTTTTTAGGACAGCAAATAGAGGGTAATCTACCAACTTTCAATTATTTAATTGGCTGTCACATACCTATAATGGGATTTATTTTCATTTCTTTGTCCTAACATAGTAACCTTAATTTAGTTCAGAATGCTTTTGCAGAAAGGGTGACATAACATGGAAAGTTGTATTATAAAAGATGTAATAAAAAAAATGACGTTATAAGCGGCACTTTTTGTTTTTCTCAAATCACCTCTCATTTTTTTTTAATTAAAAAAAATGATGTAATTATTTTTCTCAAATATTTATAATGATAATAATTATGATAGTTATATTATTGTGCATGGTTTAGATAATTAAATCAATCACTTATTTTGAATCATGCACTTCCTTCGAGAAAATCATTATATTTATTGTCGTTCCAGAAGTAGCACAATATACTAATATTCCTGAAGAATATGACATGTTCCTGAAGAACAATTGAAAAATATATTTTCAACTTGATTTGGTGCTCCAGAAGTAGCACAATCAATATTCCTAAAGAATATTACATACTCTTGAAGAACATTTACTCTACGCTTTTATTTATTTATTAGTTTGTTTGATTGTTTGTTTATTTATTTATTTAATGTTAAATTACAATTTGTTGGATATGAGTCAGTAGATGATACTCAGCTGTTGTTCGGTTAAAAGAAAATTGGGGGAAATCATAGTAGTACTATGGAATTGAAGATCCCAAAACCTAGCTGATATCAGTAGATTAGTGTGTCGTTAGGATTAGCTGATGTATAGGTTAGACTTGATATATTGATTATTATTTTTGTCTAAGTCCCGTGCGGGGTAATTGTTGAACCGATCTTCCGTCGAAGATACTTTTCGAACCCCACGTCATCGTGTAATCGCTTGTGTTCTTCGATCGGCGGTGATCTTCCACTCGGTCGAAGACAGCGCATCAGCGACAAATCATCGGTAGAAGACTACTCCCACCGATAGTCATCGGCGAAGAAGAACAAAACAAACACGAGACCTTCGCGGTCGCCACGGTGACCTACTCGGTAGATGCCACGGTCGGCCGACTCATTGAAGAAGACAGAGACTTTTCGATCTACGTATCCTACGGAAAGCGACCCGACTATTCAAGTCTTTTCGAAAAGTTCGGCGAGAAGACATACGAGGTTGTTGAACGGTCAACTCGACATTCTCACCAACTACAAACCTCGACCAATGAGAAGCCAACAACGCTTACCTACTCTACACAAGTAAAGTGCTCTCATGAACGAGTGCATTAACCGCCTGCTTGCAACAAGTTCGAATTATGGCCGTTTTCTTTGGAAGCTTGTGACACGTGGCATCGTCGTCTCCAACGGACATATGCCATAACTCACAAACTATAAATAGAGAAGTTTTTGAAGCTCAGAAAAGAGACGGAATTTCGAAGGGACAAGCTCAAGTTCATAAACGCTCTAGAACACTAAAAGATCATCCAGAGGAAAACTTGCATACTTAGAAGATTTCTCAGTTTTTCTCTCTAGAGTTCTTAGATCCCTTTCTTCTCTAGACTAAGCTCATTGTCATATTTATAGCTTAGATTCGAAGGAGTTCACATTTAGTGAATTGTTCTTATTGTAAGAACTCCTTCTCAGTTGGAGAAAATTCCCTTCCCTTTCAGACTTAGGTTTGGATTGTAAAGTCGCTAAGGACTATAACTTAGAGGGAGCTGTCCGGTCCGCACGATATCCCAGTCGAGGCTTGCTCGAATAATCAACAAGTTCTCTCGCCTTGTTCGGGACCGTGGACGTAGGATCTTGCGTATCCGAACCACGTTAAATCGCTTGTGTTCTTTTCTTGTTTTATTGCATAACATTCAACCGACTTGAAAATCATAAGCTAAAACGTATTTATAAAGCATACAAAAGATTTAATTTGCTAAAACGTGTTTTCAAAAGAGACGAATTCCGGGCCCCACACTTTCCGCACTACAGATCTCCGATTGACTCTCAAAGTATCGACAACGATCGGTAGGAGAGAGCTCGATGGCCGACTCACTCTGTCTCCGCGATCGAAGGCTTATTTGGCACCTGTTCATCGGTTGCAATCATCGGCTCACCGACCTTCGTTGAGAAAAAGAAACCGAGCTCGGTGTATTCACCCCCCCCCTACACACGACTTATCGTCTCCGGACCAACAATTGGTATCAAAGCACACGGTGTTCAACCGATCGCCGGTTACGAAATCTTGCGCCCTCTCGAACCGATCCCGAAAACCGTTTTCCTTTGCATAAGCATCTTTTCAGCATCCTTATACTCTTACTCTTACGATGTCCGATATGTCGGTATTAGGATGGTACCGATGTTCTCAATAGAGAACTACACGGTATGGCGCGTACGTATGGAGGCACACCTAACGTCACTCCACGACGGCATGTCGAGATGTCCTAGAGTCGGGACCGATCATTCCCATGATCGACGGCGTAGTATTTGCTTCTTTGGAGGAGGCGTGGGAGCACAAACCGGTGCTAAGGTTCCCAAAGACAAATCCGCCTTCACGCCCGAAGAAAAGAAGGCGCACAACCTTGACCGAGTTGCACGTAATGCCATACCGACTACGCTCGGTGATTCACACCTCGGAAGGGTACGAGGATTGCAAAACGGCGAAAGAGCTATGGGACGCCTTGGGCATGCCGAGCCATGGAACCCCTCGGATCAAAGAAAACAAGCTCGAGCTAGAGCTTCGAAAGTTCGACGCCTTTGCAATGGAGCTCTACCGAAACCATTGACGAGTCGAGTGTCGATTCACCAATCAAGTCAATGTCATCAATGGGCTGGGGAGGTCGTTCACCAACAAGGAGATGAACACCAAGATCTTGAGAGCGTTGCCCCGACGTAGTGGCTTCCATTTGCTACTTATTTACGTCGCTCGATCTAAATGCTCTAACTCCCGACGTTAATTTATAAAACGGAGAATTCGAAACCCCAAAGCTTAAGACACACGGTTCGATCACGCCTTCAAGGCAACGATCAGATATCGGGAGCCAAGCCTATTTCCTCAAGCAAAGCTATGGCCACATCGGTAGCAAAGTCTTCCGAGACTTCGAGGCCCCGACCGGCCTAGCACCGATGGCTCTCAAATATCGAGAGGGAAAAGGAGAGAGTCGAAAGGCGAGGAAATACAACCAAGATTCTTCTTCGGGTAAGAAAGACTATCATAAGAAAGAAGAATCTAATCCTTCTACTGAATGCGGGAAATCGGAGTCTGCTTTGCCGGTCCGTCTAAAGACTCGTGGTAAGAGCAAAGCAGAACATCCACCTGCTACAACCGCAAGAAGGAGGGACATTATCGCACGATTGTCCCGAACTCTCACCGCTCAAAGAGCGAACGGCGAGCCAGGGAGAAAGAAATTTGCCGAGAGACGGCGGGCCTATATAGCCGGAGAGATATCCGACAACTCAATAGAGGAGGATACATTCATGTATTCTTCGAAGACGAAGCCGCATTCGTCGCAGGTTGAGGTCGCAGAGACGGTTCTCGATGAGTCGGCCGAATGCGTCCGATGGCCGGAGAAGAGGCCGAGGTAAATTCTAAACACATTATTACCTCTTCTTCACACAAAGACACACAAGACACGTGCTCGGTCACGAGATGATCCTCTAGATGTGGTACAAGCCTACGACGATCTACTAGAGGAACAGATTCAGCTGAGCAGAGAGTTCAGCAGAACCATCCAGGAACTTGAACAGGTAAAGGCTGAGAATCAGAGACTTTCTTCTGATTGTCAGGTCTCTACTGAGTTAGAGAATCTGGTAGCGAGACTCAAGGAAGAGATTGAATCTCTTATGACTAAGTCTCAGCTTCAAGAGACTCAGATCTCAGTTCTGACTAAGGACAATTATGAGAAAGAGACTGAAATAGCCCGACTCAGTCAGAAGCTCGCAGACGTGGAAAAAGATTATGACTCACTAAGGAAAAGTGATGAAGTTTGGCGAGAACTGATGATTGAACAGTACCTAGGAGCTAAGGAGAAGCTGGAAAGTATGCTTAGAGCACAAAGGCCAACAATCATGAAAGAAAGACTTGTCTATACTCACGAAGCTTCCACTTCAAAAAGCTCAGAAATGCTGGCTGATAGGTTCGTCAGAGGAAAGGTGCAAGCTGCTGACACCACACCTCAGACATGCAGAATGACTATGACTCACTCAGAAGGAGTGACGAGGTCTGGAGAGGTTTGATGACTGAACAATACCTGGGAGCGAAGGAGAAGCTTGAAAGCATGCTTAGAGCACAACGGCCAACTACTGTGAAAGAAGGCCTTGGCTATACCCACGAAGCTTCCACCTCCAAAAGCTCAGCAACTCTGGCTGATAGGTTCGTCAGAGGAAAAGTGCAAACTGCTGACACCACACCTCAGGCGAAGAACAAACAGAAAATGATTGCACCTCAGCCGAGTAGCAACAAGCAGCTGACCAAAGGTTCCAGCCCCAGGAAGGAGAAGCTTGAAAGCATGCTTAGAGCACAACGGCCAACTGCTGTGAAAGAAGGCCTTGGCTATACCCACGAAGCTTCCACCTCCAAAAGCTCGGCAACTCGGGCGATAGGTTCGTCGGAGGAAAAGTGCAAACCGCGACACCACACCTCGGGCGAAGAACAAACGAGAAAATGATTGCACCTCGGCCGAGTAGCAACAAGCAGTGACCAAAGGTTCCGGCCCCGGGACACCGCGATCAAATTCGGGGGGGAATCAAGAAGGTCGGATGGGCGGAACGGTACAAGGAGCCACTCGTATGAGCACCCGGCTCGACGGCAACTATGAGCCTAGGGTCAGGAGAAGCGCTAAGACTCAGAAGAAGAAAGCGCCTGAACCCAAAATCATCAGCGAAAGTCAGTATCTCCAAGTCCTGTGGAGAAGAAAGCTGACAAGGTTCAGAAGAAGAAGTCTAGGAGTTCTAAGGTCCCGAGACAGATCTGGGTTCCAAAATCACCCACTAACCAGTAAGGACCCAACTGAACCAAAGGGTACCTAAAAATGCCTCTTTTGCAGGTGCATAAGGACCCATGGATAGTGGACATCGGTGCTCGAGACACATGACTTACCGAGAAGAGCCTCGCCGACCAACTACGTACAAGAAGATGGTCCCGAGTGAATTCGGTGACAACTCAAAAGGCTACACAAGGGGATACGGAACACCGAACATTGGGATCGCCACGGTCTTCAAGAGTAACATATATTGAAGGACTTCAACATAATCTCCTTTCGATCGATCAATTCTGTGATAATCTTAATAGAGTAATCTTTGACGCTGGTTTCTGTGATATTGTTGACAAATCTACAAGGAAAACAGTGTTATCAGGTTCGCGGAGGAAGAACATCTATGTTGCAAATTGGAATACCGCAGAACCTGAGGCTTGCTTACTAGCACAGACAAAATCTGGTGACAAGTCAGGATGGCTATGGCACAAGAGACTCAGCCACCTGAACTTCAAGACCATGAACAAGCTAGTCAAGAACTCCAAAGTCAGAGGACTGCCCAAAGAATCGTTTATCAAAGACAGAAATTGTGAAGCGTGCCTGAAGGGAAAGCAAACAAAGAGTAGCAATCCACCTATTCCTTCACCTTCCACTGATGGAATCCTTCAGCTCCTTCACATGGACTTATTCGGGCCAGTCTCTCCAGTGACTATAAGAGGCAAGAAGTATGCCCTCGTCGTCATTGACGACTACTCGAGATATACTTGGGTCATCTTCATCGCCAACAAATCGATGTTCGGGCCGAGTTACCTAATCTCTTGAAGAAACTCGGTGTGGAAAAGAACATCAAGATTAAGAAGATACGCTCGAGACGAGGAACGAGTTTCTAAACTCGTTAGTTAAGACATACTTGCGATAAAGAGGGAATTAAGCACGAGACATCAGTTGCACGCACCCCTCGGCGAGAACGGACTTGCTGAACGTAAGAACGGAACACTCAAAGAAGCGAGCAAGAACGCTCCTAGCGGACTCGGGACTACCCTCAAAGTTTTGGGGCGATGCTACCGACACCGCTTGTTACACTCGGGAATCGCTCACTGCCGACACAAAGAACACATGAAGACGCCTTACGAACCGTGGAAAGGGAGAATTCCTTCTATTTCTCATTTTCATGTTTTCGGTTGTCCTTGCTTTATCCACAATAATGGGAAAGATCGGTTGAAGGTCTTTGATAGCAAATCGATCAAGGAGTATTCTTAGGATACTCCCGAGTCGATAAAGCCTTCGAGTCTTTAACTATCGGACTCTTTGTGTGGAGGAAAGCCCTCATGTTGTTTTTGATGAATTCGTTGCGAGAACGGGAAAGATACAAAGTCAAATATCGAAGATGTCGGCAGGCAAGCTACGGGATCTCGGATCGAATGATAAAGGCGAAAAGATCCGAGCATTGTTGGGATGATGAGTCGGACGATGAAGAAATTCGGACTCAACCAACAAGCAACGTAGGCGACCTAGTTGATTCTCCCAAACCGAATCAACAACGGGTAACATCGGTCGATGAGGAAGCCCCGATGTGGTAACTCGAGACCTCTACCGAGAATATAAACTCGTGGGGGAACGATTAATGTTCCCGAGCTAAATGCCCCCGAACACCGGAAACTCGGTAGATCCTAACCTTCTTCTTGAATTGCTACGGTCGCGAAACGCTACTCCACCGAAATGCCTAATACACCTACGGCGTGCGAAGTAGTATCGAAGAAGAAGCCCGACTCGGGCATTCGTGGCTCGATGCTCATTCTTCGAGATCTTATCATTGGAGATCCATCGGCAACTATAAGGACGAGATCAAGATTAAGTCAAGGAGAAAGCTCACTTTACTCTTGTTTTACGTCTACGAAAGAACCTCGATCGATAGAGGACGCACTTAAAGATGCTGGCCGGGTCATTGCTATGCAAGAAGAGTCGAACCGGTTCGTCGAAATGAAGTTTGGGAGCTTGTCGACGGACCTAGACATCGGCACGTGATTGGAACTAAGTGGGTCTTCAAGAACAAGCGAGATGAAAACAACGTCATCGTCGAAATAAAGCTCGACTAGTTGCTAAAGGATACAATCGGGCGAAGGAATTGACTTTGATGAAACGTTCGCTCCGGTCGCTAGATTGGAAGCCATTCGTCTTTTCCTAGCTTATGCGACACATCGAGATTTAAGGTATATCGAGATGGATGTGAAGTCGGCTTTTACGAACGGCGTGCGAAGGAAGAAGTCTACGTGGAACAACCGCCCGGCTTTCGGCGGGGACATCAGTGTACGAGACTTAGGAAAGCTCTGTATGGGTTAAAACAAGCTCCCGTGGGCTTGGTATGATACCCTATCGAGACTTTCTACTTGAAAAAGGTTTTCGAAAGGGGACGATAGATCGCACCCTATTCAACATAAAGTCGGGAGATGACATTCTACCGGTGCAAATCTACGTGGACGACATCATTTTCGGCTGCAGAAATGAAGTCATATGTCAGCAGTTCGAGAAGATGTTGAAAGAGAAATTCGAGATGTCCATGATGGGAGAGATGAATTATTTCCTTGGATTTCAAGTGAAGCAATCACCTGAAGGAATCTTCATCAATCAAGCCAAATACACTCGAGATCTTCTCAAGAGATTCGGATGCGACTCCAGCAAGCCAGTCAAAATCCCCATGAACACGAACTTTAAAATCGATCTAGACAAAGAGGGAGCTTCTGTTAACTCTACTGATTATAGAGCTATTATAGGCTCTTTACTTTACTTAACAGCTAGCCGTCCTGACATAACTTATGTTGTAGGTGTATGCGCAAGATTCCAAGCGGATCCCAAGCGAAGTCATTTAGACTCAACGAAGAAGATTCTGCGCTATTTAAGAGGAACACCTGATGCTGGGTTATGGTATCCTGCTGATGATAACTTAATACTAACAAGTTATTCCGATGCCGATTATGCGGGATGCGGGATAGATCGAAAGTCAACTTCCGAACTTGTCGGTTCCTAAGCAAAGCAAGTCGATTTCTTGGTTTTCAAAGAAGCGGCATTCGGTAGCAACGTCCACTACCGGAGCCGAGTACATGGCTGCAGGAAGTCGCGTGCCCCTGCATCCTTTGGCTTCGACAACAACTTAGAGATTATGGTATAACTCGGGATGAAGTGCCCATCTACTGCGACTCCACAAGTGCAATTGCCGCTAACTCGAACCCGGTTCTACATACCGGATGCAAGCACGTGGATATCCGACACCACTTCATCGGAGACCATGTCGAGAAGAAGGATATCGGGATGGAGAAGATCCATACTCGACAAGCAAAGGGGCGATATACCGACCAAACCACTAGGCGAGAACAGGTTCGAGAGAACTATCGTGTTGAGCTAGGTCTCACCGGATCCCTACCGAGATGCGTCGGTAGATGCCGACTACTGAGAACATCATTGCCCAACAATTGGTAATAATTGGTATCAGCATAAGGAATCAGTACGACAGGTCAGATAACTAAGTACAGTGACTCAGTTGGGAAAGTCACACTGTACACAACAAGGGGGAACATAGTCATCAACATGACAACCATTCTCCTTATACATAACGGTAACCAGCTGATAAGTTCAGCTGAAGAGGTTCGGTAACCAGCTGATAAGTTTAGCTGAAGAGGTTCGGTAACCAGCTGATAAGTTCAGCTGAAGAGGTTCGGTAACCAGCTGATAAGTTCTGCTGAAGAGGTTTGCGTAATCTTGTGTACTTATTTTTTTTAAGCATGCTCGCATTTATTGCATCAGTCGCTCACTCAGTAGTTAATGTGCATTCATTTCCCGCCATTAATAGTTTAAGGAAAGGTCAGTAGGAAACCTTTTCATTCGCATAAACTGAGTAATTAATGTTGTCTGTCGCGCATTTAATGCATGTCTTCTCACTTACCTTTATTACGTAGATCTATGTTTTAGGCGGCTTTTGTAATCATTCCTTTTATAACATTAAATCTTAGCCGTTCATAGTTTTTGGAAGATTAAAACTCAGTCGTTGGATTGAAACTTGCAATCAAGCCAATATATACAAAATCTTTCATCTTCTATCTTTTTCCTCACTTTTCGCCATTATCAAATCCTAAGAGCTTTTATCGCAAATCAGTTTCCATCTCAAACTTCTTATAACTGCTTTGCTTGTGCATCTCTCAAGCTCTCATACTCGGTAATGTATTCAAATCCGCTGACAACTACTGACTTACTCTATTTTCAAGTGCTAACATATGTTTTGAAGATTTCTATGGCGATCATACAGACTCCTGAACCTATAGTGGAGATCATGGCCATCCGAATTCAGTTCGAACCCACAATGGCTTTCCGCCAGGTGGACATTCCGTATCTGGAGCCAATGTTCGATGCTTTGGAGAGGTCAGGGTTGGAGACCCTTGTGACCAAGCATCCGCGTGCCCATCTGCCAAGGCAAGTGGCAGAAGCGTATTTCAACTGGAACTCAGTAGCTGCCGGAGGAGAAGAAGCTTCCTTCTCATACATAAGAGAAATAACTCCGAACAAGTGGAAGCCGACTCAGCACACCTTCAACATCCGAGAGGCTCTAGTCCTCGCGTTTCAGCTTCCTAATTCTGGTATCTCACCTATCGGATATAAGGAGAGGGAGATCAATGCCTATGTACAAAAGTTTTGTGGACGCAGTGATCTGACGTTCAAGACAGCTCTCCCGAGGAATCTTTTGCTACCTCAGTACAGAGGTTTAGCGTATGTGGTCTCGCACATACTGACAAGCTCAGCTAGATCATATGATCAACTGTCCAAGCCAAGGATTCAGCTGATGATGGTTATTGACGACGGAGTAGAAGTGAATTGGGCTGACTATTACACGACTCAGATGAAAGCCCAGGCCCAGAAATTCACTACTCTACCCACTGGCAAGAGGAGGTTGGCCAGTACGGGTAAGCTTCTATTCGGGACTAAGATGTCTGTCCTAATAGAGAGTGTTGTACAGAGGAACTAAGCTTTCGAAGACTCAAAGCTGTACAACACTAAGCTGATAAAGTTTAAGACTAAAGAAGCGACGGAGAAGTCAATTGGCAAAGGGCCACCTTGAGCGAAGAGAGAGCTGCTCCCGCCCCGCCATCTCCCGCCGATGTGTCCAAGAGGAGGAGGCTTATCAAGCCACGACCAGCTGAGGTCACTGTGGCTCAGCCGATAACTGTCATAGAACAGGCTCCTCCTCCACCTCAAGATGAGCAAACCTTGGACTCCGACACTGGGATAGATGGAGCCACCCTCAAGGAGAAAGCTCAAGTCATCAGCTGCGATGACACTCAGTCGGACATTCGAGAGCCAACTGAAGAGACTGAATGGACAAAACTCATACCACTCGTGTACGTGCTACAACTGAGATTCACGATCAGATTCCAGAGATAGCTGAGCATGAAGACTTGGTTGCCATTGCCATCAGGGCAAGAGTTCAGATGCTACTGAGGTTCTTAAACTGGGATTTTCTGATAGATTTTGCAAAAACTCAGTCAGCCATCGATCTACTGACAGAGGAGCAAGATTTACAGGCAGAGATCGGATTCGGGGAGCCAGCTGATTTGGCATCCTTCGAGGATCTTCGAGCTGCTATGCTTTATCTTCTTAGCCTGCATACCACAGCTCCTACTGCTAATGCTCCGCCTCCATCTCCTCCTGCTGATGAGGGTGATGACCAAGATCAAGATCAGGAGATGGAAGGCAACCCCAAGGATGCAGAGTTGGGAGGCTCTGCTGAGGGACCAACTCCCCATGAGAAGAGCCAATCACCCCCCCCCCCTCTACACCTGACTTATCGTCTCCGGACCAACACAATTGTTGCTCCTGAAGTAGCACGATCTATATTCCTGAAGAATATCATATGCTCTTAAAGAGCAAATCAAACTTAATCATTGAAATGATTTAATTGTTACTCCAGAAGTAGCATAAATTTAATATTCTTGAAAAATATTTCACACTCTTGAAGAGTTATTATTTATGTATTTACAATTTTTTTTCTCTGCATATTATAATATTTATTTATATATATATTATATAGACATATAATCTTAAATTATTGCTCCCAAAGTAGCAAATAATTAATATTCATGAAGAATATTAATGCTCATGTAGAACACTTTATGATATAGGTGATATATGTTTATCCCTGAAGGAAAAACATAAGTCTTTATAGACATTAATAAAATTATTTTACTTGTGCAGAGTTGCACATGGATATGGTCGTGGAAACCAACATGGACGTGGGCGCGGTCGTGGTCGTGGTCGTGGGCGTAGTCGTGGGCATGGACGCCGACATAGTAATCCCGACCATGCAACCTCGAGCAACAAAAGGTCTAAGACATCCAAAGATCACAATTCATCTAACAAGGAGGAAATATGCCATCGATGTGGCATGAATAGGCATTGGTCGCGTACCTATCGTACGGCAAAGCATCTTGTGGATCTGTATCAGAGTTCAATTAAGGGAAAAGTAAAGAAGGAGACCAATGTCCTCGATTATGACGGTTCGAGTAATCCAACAACTCACTTAGATGTCTATGATTTCTTTAATGACCCAAATAGCAACATTGATGGCTTGATTGACGGTGGTGTTTTAGAAGACAATTGATGCATTTTTTTGGCATATTTAGCTTTTATCATTTACTTTTGTTAAATAATTCATTTCATTTGCTTATACGACTCTATCTTAGTATTGTTATTGTTTTTGAAACTTATTATTCTTCTTCGGATTATTGTCGATTGCCTTTTACTGATTAGGAAACTATTTTCTTGAAAAACAATGTCTCAGAAAATGCAAATGAATCATTGTGATATATGTTTAGCTGATAGTGCCACCACACACACCATTATCCAAGATAAAAAGTATTTTAAAAAATTAACATTAGCTGAAGATAATGTTAATACTATATCTGGTGCATCAAACATCATCGAAGGCTCCGGAAGAGCTTGTATCATTCTACCAAATGATACTAAATTAATTATAGAGCATGCCTTATATTCTAGTAAGTCCAAAAGAAACTTACTAAGCTTTAAGGACATTCGCTGCAATGGCTACCACATTGAAACAATGTCAGAAGGTAGTAACGAATATCTATATATAAATTCTTTTGTATCTGGCCAAAAGCAGATCAAAAAAAATTATCAACACTACCATCTGGGATGTATTACACATTTATCAAGGCAATTAAGACGAACCATGTCATGAACCCGAAGTTCAATGACTCAAAAAGTTTTTTGCTTTGGCATGATAGATTTGGACATCCCGGAGCAACTATGATGCGCCGCATCATTGAAAACTCATGTGGACACAATATAAAGAACCAGAAGATTCTAATAACAAATGAATTCTCATGTGGTGCTTGTGCGCAAGGCAAGTTAGTCATTAGACCATCCCATACGAAGGTCAATATAGAATCTCCATCTTTCTTGGAAAGAATTCAAGGAGATATTTGTGGACCTATACATCCACCATGTGGACTATTTTTTTACTTTATGGTATTGATTGATGCTTCTTCTAGATGGTCCCATGTATGCTTGCTTTCTAGTAGAAATGCAGCTTTTGCTAAACTACTTGCTCAAATAATAAAATTGAGAGCTCAATTCCCAAACAACCCGATTAAGAGGATTCGCCTCGATAATGCTAGTGAGTTTCAGTCTCAAGCATTTAATAGTTATTGTATGGTGATTGAGATTGAGATTGAACACTCGGTTGCTCATGTTCATACACAAAATGGTTTAGCAGAAGCGTTCATTAAACGTCTTCAACTTATTGCTAGACCATTACTTATGAAATCAAAACTCCCAATTTCGGCTTGGGGTCATGCCATTTTGCATGCTGCATCATTAGTTCGGATTCGGCCAATAGCCAACCAACAACATTCCCCAATGCAAATTGTTTTTGGTAGAGAACCTGATGTTTCTCACTTGCGGATTTTTGGTTGTGATGTCCAAGTCCCAATTGCACCCCCACAACGTACAAAAATGGGTCCCCAACGAAGGCTTGAGATATATGTTGGATTTTATTCACACTCGATCATAAGATATCTTGAATCTTTAACGGCCGATTTATTTACTGCACGTTTTGCAGATTGTCATTTTGATGAAATGACATTTCCAACATTAGGTGGAACAAACCTACATCCAGAAAAGCAAAAGGAAATCTCTTGGAATGAAAAAACCTTATCACATTTTGATTCCAGAAGTAATCAGTGTGAACAAGAAGTTGAAAAAACAATTCATTTGCAAAAGATTGCAAATCAAATTCCTGATGCTTTCATAGATACAAGAAAAATGACACTATCTCACATACCAGCTGCCAATACACCTGCTAGAATTAGTGTCCCTGAAGGACAAACATTAATGGTAGCAAATGAATCTAACGTCCGTAAAAAAAGTGGTCGACCAATTGGTTCCAAAGATTCTGTGCCTAGAAAGAGAAATGCACAAAACACGAACCAAATAATGACGGAAATTATTGATCAAAATAATGTAGTTCCTGAAGAACCACAAGCGTCCGAAAATCATGAGATCTCAATAAATTACTTATCTTCTAATAAGATATTGGAGAGAGAAAATATCGTCGTGGACGATAAATTCGCCTTTAATATGACTCTTGAAGTTCTAAATGAGGATCCTGAACCGCGGTCTGTTAAAGACTGCCAAACTAGATATGATTGGCCAAAGTGGAAAGAAACCATACAAAGTGAACTAAATTCCCTTGAAAGCCGGAAAACATTTGGACCTGTAGTTCAAACTCCGGAAAATGTTATCCCTGTAGGATACAAATGGGTCTTTGTTCGAAAGAGAAACGAAAACCATGAAATTACGAGATACAAAGCAAGACTCGTAGCACAAGGTTTCTCTCAAAGACCGGGAATTGATTATGAAGAAACATACTATCCGGTAATGGACGCGATTACATTTAGATTTTTGATAAGTATAGTAGTGTCAGAAAGACTTGATATACGCCTAATGGATGTAGTAACTGCATATCTATATGGTTCACTAGATAGTGACATATACATGAAAATTCTAGAAGGATTTAAATTGCCTGAAGCATATAAGTCAAAATCCAAAAGCATGTTTTCAATTAAACTGCAAAGGTTGTTGTATGGGTTGAAGCAGTCTGGTCGTATGTGGTATAATAGACTTAGCGAATATCTCTTGAAAGAAGGGTACAAAAACGATGATGTTTGCCCTTGTGTTTTCATTAAAAAAACAAACAATGGATTTGCAATCATAGTAGTTTATGTAGATGATTTGAATTTAATTGGGACTCCTGAAGAGCTCAATAAAACTGCTGAATACTTGAAAAATGAATTTGAGATGAAGGATTTAGGAAAGACAAAATTATGTCTTGGTTTGCAAATTGAACATGTCCCTGAAGGACTATTTGTTCATCAATCCTCATATACAGAAAAAGTCTTAAAGCGGTTTTATATGGATAAAGCGCATCCATTATCATCACTAATGGTCGTTAGAACACTTGATGTGCATAAAGATCCATTTCGACCTATTGAAGATGGCGAAATGATACTTGGTCCTGAAGTACCATATCTTAGTGCAATCGGAGCATTGACTTATTTAGCTAATTGCACAAGACCGGATATAGCTTTTTCTGTAAATCTTCTCACAAGATATAGCTCTGCACCCACTTTAAGGCATTTGAATGGTGTTAAGCACATTTTACGTTATCTAAAGGGTACCATTGACCTTGGATTATATTACTCAAAAGGTTCTGGTTATTCTCTAGTAGGGTATGCAGATGCTGGTTATTTATCCGATCCACATAAAGCCAAGTCACAAACTGGCTATGTTTTTACACGTGGAGGAACTGCTATATCTTGGAAGTCCGTTAAGCAAACCTTGACTGCAACATCCTCAAATCATTCTGAAATAATTGCAATCCATGAAGCAAGTCGAGAATGCGTGTGGTTACGGAATATGACAAGTCATATCCAAAAATCGTGCGGATTAGCTTCTTCGAAGGATAATCCAACGACGTTATATGAAGACAATACCGCTTGTATCACGCAATTGAAGGGAGGTTACATCAAAGGCGACCGGACAAAGCATATTTCTCCCAAGTTTTTCTTCACACATGAACTTCAAAAGAATGGTGATATCGACGTTCAACAGATACGTTCGAGTGATAATCTAGCAGACTTATTTACGAAGGCACTACCGACGTCAACATTCAAGAAGTTGGTACACAAGATCGGCATGCGCCGACTCAAGGATTTACAATGATTATTTGGAGGGGGAGCAGCTGTACTCTTTTTCCTTCGACCAGTTTTTATCCCATTGGGTTTTTCTGGCAAGGTTTTAACGAGACAACAATTTCTGTTTAAGGATGGTCAATTAAGGGGGAGTGTTGTAAATAATATTTACCGTATATAGATTGACCATGTGTAAACCCTAGCAACCCATTAGCCCATCTTATGTTGGCCCAAAAGCCCATCTTGTACTCTATAAATAGATGTCTCCATCCTCATAATAATACACACCTCAATTCCTTCTCTCTATTATTATCTACATTCTTTTCTAGTTTATAACAAGGAGCGGGATTTTGGGAAAGGAAGTACTCACCGGTCCCTTCAGTCCGTCATAATAGAATGCATTATGGATGTAGAATAGATGAAATAATAATTTTTTAGTATAATTGTAAAATCAGTTTGATTAATATGACAAAAAAATGTTAATGAAATAATATTATACAGGAAATATTAGTATATTATATTATTACGTTTTTTGGTTCAATGAGTGTTAAAACTCATGGGCTGGAAGAATGGCTTTGAATCGATCTTGGGTGATCTACTATGGGCCATAATCAGCTTCAGCTGCACCTGGAGCCGAATATAGCCAGACCAATTATAATTGTCACGAGGCTTTAAATATAATTTTCAAGAAGTAAAATACTCTATTCCTCCCACAAATAATATCCCTCTTTTCTTTTCGGAACGTTCCACAAATAATATACCCTTTTTGAAAATAGCAAATTATTACACACAACCAACCACTCTTTTTTAAAGACCCCACCATCTTTACTCACAATCAACCACTCTCCTTTCGTAAAGATAAGAGACATTATTTGTAAGACGGAGGAAATAGTAGATTTTCAAAGCACATATGTAAAATATAAAAAAAACCTAAAACTTGGAGATGCGATAGCTCCACACGCACCTCCCGGATCCACCAATGAATCTTCCTCAAATACATTTGGATTTTTCACTCAATTGTAGAAATGCTAAATGGAAATATTTGCAAAACTGAACCTACATCCAAATTCTTTTTATCTAACTATACCGACTATTACATAAGAGTATAGTTAATCGAATACAAAGTTTTTTCAAATTACGACTACGAAATACCCGCCAAACAAAAACATCCTCATGCCTCACAATTTAGAGGAAGCGCCGGAAACAGCACGGACAACGAGCTCTCTTCGAAGAATCTTCCCTGCCGCAGATTTTGGGATCGAATCGATAAACTCAACGCGCCGTATTTTCTTATAAGGAGCAACCTGCGAGGCACAACATAATCCTCATAAGGTAGGGATAATGAGTTAATAGCAATAATGCAAGTAAAATTGGCATGCCTGCTTCGCAATGTAATCCATTATTTGAGCTGCAGTTATACTACTGCCCGGTTTTCGCACCACGTAGGCCATCGGAATCTCCCCGGCCTCTTCGTCGGGATACCTGCTCGTTCACATGTAAAATGAGGCCTCGACAAACTATGTACTAAGTAGATATGAGAAAAAAGTATAACGCTTACGGAACCACCGCTGCATCGGCAATTTGAGGAACCGATTGAAGCAAATGCTCCAACTCAGCCGGAGGCACCTGCAATAAGTTAGAAAACATTAATTTTTCAAACACTATAAAAGTCATGCAAATACGACGGACACCAAATCCGTCGTTATTTAGCATCAGAAAACCATTACTTGATAGGCCTTGTATTTGATCAATTCTTTCAACCGATCAACAATGAAAAGAAAACCCTCTTCATCGAAGTAACAAAGATCTCCAGTCTTTAACCACCCTTCAGAATCAAAGGTTGCAGCTGTTGCCGCTTCATCCCCAGCGTAACCTAATCACAATCATGATCGAGAAATTAAATGATCAGATACCGGCTTTACTCGTCATAAAAGATCGTTATTAATTGACAACCTTTCATAATGGAAGGGCCTCGTAGCCATAGCTCTCCGCGTTGTCCGGGAGGCAAGGCCTCTCCGTTCTTAGGGTCGACTATCTTAGCTTCCAAGTTTTCCGATAATCGACCCGCAGATCCGTATCTCACCTCCTCCGGCCCTATAGTTCGTGTTGCCCCTCCCGTGCTCTCGGTCAGACCATAACCCTATACAACAAACTCGATCAATCAATAATTGATAATTCCTTGCTACATCATAATCACAATTTCTTTAGCGGTCAATTTTTGTCATCTTAGACATTTCAAACAAAATTATCAATTAAATCACCTTGAAAAATATAATATTCCTTAACCATAAAAGCTTTTCAACATTGAACAAATGCAAGTAAGAGAAGGTTATTGATTTCTGTACTTCAACCTTTTGCTTTCATCTAATGGGCAGATTAATTGATAAACAACTAGTAACTACTAGCTACACTAACACTAAAACCAAAATGGCTTTCTCGTGGTACGTGACGAAAATATGATAAGAGTTTATTAAATACTCAAAACGCACAATGACAAGAAGAAAAAAACATGGCCTATAAATACTTAAATAAATAAAGATAACACATGTGGGCAGTACCTAACACTTTTGAGTTCAGATCTCTGTTCTACTTTTTGCTCCTAAATTAAAATGTTATGATAATTAGTGACATGGCAATATATTAAAACATTGAATTAAGATCAGTTTGATGAGAGAATTTCGAATCATTTATATTAAAATATAAACCTTAAGATCAAGTCTATTTTGATTAAAAAATCTATATTTGATTTTCATTTAAATTCAATTTAAATAATCGCGAACAATAATTTGATTCCGAGCTACAAAACGAACTACGAAACAAACGCCGCATTAGTATTTAAGTTTATTTTATTTAATTTGATAAGTAGACATGGAATCATTTATTATAATATCAATTTTTAACACCTATTTTTATCATAGCTTGATTGACGTGGGAATTTCCATATGGACCATTATTATTATATCATTAATGTAAAATACATTATGTATATTAGGTAATATATATATATATATATATAATAGACAGAATTAATTACGCAATAAATACCTGTAAAATCTCCACGTGCGGAAAGTTCTCGCGAAACCGCTCGGAAATTTCCTTCCCGAGCGGCGCTCCGCCGCAGCCGAGCAGCTGCAGGGAGGACAAGTCGTACTTGTGCACCAAATCGGACTTCGCCATCGCCACCACCAGCGGCGGCGTCACCGGCATATAAGTGACCTTGTACCTCTCCACCGCCTCCAGCATTTTCACGAAATCGAATTTCTCCATCAACACCACGCTCTCCCCAAGCGCCGCCGCTCTGATCAGCATGAAGAACCCGTAGACGTGGAACAGCGGCAGCGTGAAGATCGAGACCGGATGGATCGGATCGCCGTTTCCGTCTTTCGGCGTCTCGTTTGCAGCCATCTTGTTGCTATAGAGCCCCGCCGTTAGCGCGATTAGGTTGCGGTGAGTCAGCAGGACGCCTTTGACGTTCCCGGTGGTGCCGGAGGAGTAGAGGATCGCGGCGGCGGCGGACTGGTCAATTGAGGCGTCGGCGGCGGATCTCGGATTCTCAATTTCGAGCATCGCGAGAAATTGGGGCGAATCGAGGTTGATAATGCGGATGTTGCTCGGGAGTTTTCTGGAAGTTTCCGAGTTGGCGAAGGCGATGGCGGGCTGACTCAGCCGGACTTGGTGAACCACCTCGGAGTGAGTCGACAGCGGGTTGGACGGTGAAACGGTAACACCTAGAGAGAGGAGAGCGAAGTATAAGACCGGGATGTGGAGAGACGGCGGGGCGAGGATGAAAGCAACGTCGTTTTTTGAAATTATCGGCTTGAGAGAGACGGAGAGGGATGCGACTTTGCGGAGGAAGGCGGAGTAAGTTAGGTGGTTGGCGGTGGCAGCGTCGATGAGGAAGGGGGTGGTGGAGAGGGCGGAGGAGGTGGAAATAGTTGGTGAATGGAGGAGAGATACGGCGTATTGGAAGATGGAGAGTGGTTGAGACGGCGTAGGGAGAGGGACGGCGGGGCGGAGGCTGTGGTATATTTTTGTTTTCCGGCAGAAGCCGTTTTGGGGGTCGATCGATTCCGCCATGGGAGTGAAGCTTTGAGATGATGACAGCGAGGTAGTTGGCTGCGGTATGTATACAAAAATGTGAACTCAGTATTTAATTACTACCAGAAAATTATACTTCAATTGTTTCGGTACGGGAATTAAGAAGGTGGAAGATAAAATATTAGAGAAGTTTATGATAAAGTAAGAGAGAGAAGATGAGTGAGATTGTGATAGAATAATTGATAAAATAGGAAAGAGAAATAATAAAATAAGTGAGATAAATGATTAAAGTATGAAAGCGAAATAAAAAAGTATGAGATAGAATTAATAAAGTATGAGAAAATTTATGATTTTTTTTAAAAATTATTTTTATTTTTGAAAGTGTGTCACTGACGGGATGCCCGAAATGGAAAATGTGTCACATGGAGCGGGACGGAGGGAGTACTTTATACACCCATACCCTTGTGTTTTTTAAATTACCATGATTCACGAATAATATCTTTTTCTTATTAATGATAATAATAAATATAATGATCCAGACGTTTTTTTTTTTTAAACTTTGGGCTTGGAGTGGGCATGACGAGAAGGATTTATCTGAGGCTGGGCTTATCGAAATATTAGATTGATTTTCAAAAACTTGAAATACCATTTGTCCGATCACAAAATAATAAGGTTATACACAAAAACTTGAATAACGACGACTTATGTGAGATAGATGTTGTTTAGCTAGATGTTGTTTAGCTATGCAATTGGTATGAGTTGGATTAATGAATAAATATAATTAAAATTGTAAATTTGAACAAAATATTAAAACAAGATATTACCCAACATCACATGAGATCAACATGATAGTAGACTTGCTATATATTATATTTTTGCAATCTAAAGTACTACTAGTCATTTATAATTGATTGAGTTTTTAGTTGTTTTCTGAATTTGTGTACAAACGAAATCCTCATTGGAGCCACACTTTAAGGATAAGTTCAAAGTTATCCGATTTATTAAAGAGCATTTTTAAGATTTTAATGTAAAAGTGATTATAAAAATTATATTACATGAATAAATATAAATGGTAAGTTCTATAATCACTCTTATAAAAATAAATTCTTTGAGTAATTTGTTAACTGTTATAAATTATATGGAATGAGAAATAATAGAGAAGACGGAAAATAGATGTGTATTATTATGAGGGTGGAGACCTCTATTTATAGAGTACAAGAAGGGCTCATGGGGTTTTTGGGTTTACATATTCATCACAATATATGGTAAGTATATATATAAAATATATTTACAACACTCCCCCTTGATTGACCATCTCTAAAAGAAACTGTTGCCTCGTTAAAACCTTGACAGAAAAACTCATTGGGATAAAAACTGGTCGAAAGAAAAAAGAGTACAGCTGCTCCACCTCAATATAGTCATTGTTAATCATTGAGTCGGTGCATATCAATCTTGTGTATCAACTTCTTGAATGTTGATGTCGGTAATGTCTTCATAAAAGAATCCGCTAGATTGTCACTCTTTTGGAGATCATGTGTTGCATTGTCTCTTTTATGAATCAATCTCAATAACTCATTTACTCGTGTGTTGAATTGGATGCCTCGTTAAAAACCTTAACTAAAAAAACCCTCTGAGGAAAAAACTTAGAAAGGAAAAATAGTACAACCATTTGACCTTTATGGTCATTTGACCTTTAGGAGTCAGTCTAATCTTCAGGATTATTTACAATTTGTTACTCCCCCTCAAGATAACAATCTTCAAGGTTACCTTTAAGGTCTAAACTAATATGTGCAACATAAGTTTAATTATCTTCATCGAGAATAACATGTTTGTCTCGAAGATAACAAATGATAGTCAATACCATTTCAAATCCTCAAATTGCATATAAGTAAGGAACTTTTGCTCCTAAAACATCATTGTTATCTTCTATAAGTCTAAATTAGTCTCCATCCACTTCAAGTGATTGAATCAACCATTAGATATGCATGTGGATGTGATACAATGAACTCTCTTTAAAGACCTTTCAGGTAGGCCGACTAACGTAACTCCATCAGGGAGATGCTCGATCTGCAGTCGAGACAATTATTAGTTCAACCTAAGTCTTTTGATTCTAACTCCGTCTTTTAGGCATGAGTTGATTTCCTCAAGTACTTTTGTACATAATGATTCACATATCCTCTTCAAGAGGAATTTAGAGTGATGTGTTCTAAATTTCTATTCCGCGGACTTTTTATGTCTAAGCACCAATAAATCTCTCACGCTTCTGGCGTCAATGAGAATTAATTGATTTATTTTGTCTATGAGTAACTTCAGTTCTTTCATGGTGCATATACAACGGGTATATGAGATTTTAGTCACTCATTTTGCACTAATAATTTGATGAACTTCTAGTTCATAGTGCGTGAATCTAAATAATTAATCCAACGAGATATTTGCGGCATTCAATCATTTATATTTCATATCTCCCACTAATGCCGACAATGATATGAGTTGGATTATCAATGAATAAAATAATTCATAATTATTTGCTCTATGTAAGTCATTTGGACGGAGTATACATATAAGTATTATGTTCTGCAGGAGTTTCAATCAAACTCAAGTCATCATTTTTGTATCCTTATGTCAATGAATACTCGTCGTTCTTATTATCATATACGACTGTACTATTTCAACCCTGACAATGACTTTTGTTGTCTAATTGAAAACATCTTTTTGACTTACATGCTTTGAGCAAGTTAAATCATTCAGGGGGATCTTCATATATATGTCACTATCGAGTGAATCATATTTATAGATATTTACTACATCTATAAGGCGCATAGCAAGCCTTTTGTGACAAAACTAGATTAATCAAAACTCTAAAATATAATGGCGTCTATTATAGGAGAGTATATAATTAATTTTCGGTCTTTGAGATAAATATTGTGTTACGAGTATTGCCCTATATTTCGTAATTTTTCATTTCTCTTTGTAACAAGGCACATTCGAATCCTTCGGGGATATACTTTCCGGATTTTTGAACTACGGGTCCAAATATTTTCGACTTTCTTGGGAATTTTAATTCACCTTGTATGACTTCTTTCCTCTTTGGCCAGTTATGTCTATCTTGACAATCTCTTATAGATCGTCGTTGAAGATCCTCTTTTATCATTTCAAGAGTCATATTAAAAGCGAATATATTGTCGTGCGTCCAGGACGATATTTGAATTCTCCAATATTTTGAGATCTCATTAATTTCATACGCTGGCAGTTCTTCAGGAACTTTCATTTGATTGATTAATCATATTCGTCATTGTTTGGTTCATATCTTGCACCCCTTTTCTTAGGCACAAAATTGTTTTTTGAACCAATTGATCGGCCATATTTTTGACGAACTTTATATTCATGTGCTACCATTTGTACTGTCCTTCAGGGACATTTATTCTTGCGCGGTTATTTGCAGCAAATGTATAATATTGTCACTTCTTATATATACAAAAACATCAAGAAATTGGTTTGTAATCTTTTGCAAGTGAGTCTTTCAACTTTTTATTCACATTGATTACTTCTTGAATCGAAATGTGACTAGTTTTTTCTTGTGCTTTTTGGATGTAGATTTCACATTGATTACTTAAGGAATCCAAATGTGACATATGTTTCACCTAATGTTGGGTACATTATTTTATCATATTAACAATCTTAATGTGAGACTCGTTCTTATATGTACAAAACCATTTTGATTATGGACATGAGCAACTAGGTGTTGAATCTCAATTCCACAGCAATATAATATTAAATCCTCTTCAGGAGGCATATGGAGTTGTAATAAACTCACTAGCATGATGAAGACAAATATTCTTGAGGGAATTGAGCTCTTTATTATTTGAACTATTAGTTCTAGCAATTGCTTCATTTCTTCTAGAAATCAAACATTCATGAAAAATTCATGTAAAGATTCTTCAGGATCTCTATGTTGCGCGCATATAACTTTTCAATTATGTAGCGCATGATAGTTGCTTGCAGATGTCCAAACTTATCTTGTCAAAGCATAAAGCTCTTTTGAACTTCCGGTTCATGGCATGCAGGGGCGGATACAAAGGGGGGCGGGTGGGTGCGACCGCCCCCCCGAACTTTCATGTATTACTATGATTAGCTCTCTATTTTTTATAATTTACATGTATATTCCATTTTTATTTTCGAGTTCCCCCCCGAAATTTTAGAATTTGTCATTCTACTCTTAAGTTAAAATATGAAAAATATTAAAAATTATATATTAAGTACACCAACTTTAGTGGAGGTTTAAAACTTGGAGTTCGGATATCTATATATTTTAACATATGGTATAACTTTATGCAATTGATATATTATATTTGTGTTTTTTTTTCCAATAATTATTGCTTAATTGAATAAATTCTAGAATCTCCCCGATCACATGTAGACCTATCAAAATAAGATGTTGTAATATAAATTTCAAGGGATAGTTAGATGAATAACATAATATCCCTAAATATCGCTAAATAGTAAGTATAGTTAGACCTTAATAGAAACAAACGCCCCTAAAAAAATTTCTCGGGGGACTCCGCCCCCGAACCCCCGTACAACACCTTTCGTACCCTTATAAATTCTCGCCCCCTAACTCAAAATCTTGGATCCGCTCCTGATGACATGTGTTGTCTCACTTGTGTTTTATGAATGTGTAATACATTCAAGGTGGTAGTGTGATAACTTTTCTTTTGTTAGCTTTTGGCTAAATACAAAAGAATCATCACCTTCTTATATAATTTCAATATGCTATCCATTGCATATCTTTAAAACTTAGTAAGTGTCTTCTAGACTTACTAGAGTAAATGACAAGTTCAATAGTTAAAATAGTATCATTTGATAGAATGATACAAGCTCTTCGGGAGCCTTTAATGATGTTCGATGCACTAGATTTTAAAATCTTGCAGTTTAAGATGCATCTATTCGTATTGAGCTTTAGGGAGGACAAAAAATTAATGCATTGGTGCAATCCTGTTGGGATGCTTCGTTTCATTTTATTATTCTCTCCCTCATGCCTCTTATTGGCAGATGAGCGTCGATATCAAGTTTTCATTAATGTCAACTAGACATAAATAATGTTTTTCATTCAGGAATAAACATATATCACTCAAGATATGAGTTGCTCTTTAAGAGCATTTAATATTCTTCTAGAATATAAATGATGTTACTTCATGAGCAAAAGTTGAGGTATTTCCACAAACATGTGATAGTAATGTTAATACCATAGTATGATCATTCTTCATGAATGTAATTGTACTACTTCCAGAGCAAAATTTTAGTTTATTCAAGATAAATGAAATCAATATATTACAAATTTTGAGATCTATCGGATCTCACAACTATTCTGGAAAAGAAATTAAGGCACAATAGAATATTGGAAATGCAATTGTCAGGCATAGAGGAGCTCTTGCCACCACTTCATATAATTAGGTAATACTTTATGTTGGTCCGGAGACGATAGTCAGGTGTAGAGGGGGGGGTGAATACACCTGATCACAGTTTCTTTTCTCAAACACGAAGGACAGCTGAGCTGTAGGTTGCAACTAATGAACAGTGCCAAATAGTAACCTTCGATCGCGGGTCAGAAGTGTGCCAACTACTGAGTTCTCCTACTGACTTTTGTCAGTACTTTGAAACTCAGTTGCAGACGTTGTGCGGATAAGAGTGTGGGGCCCGGAGATTCGTCTCAGTTTGAAAACGTGTTTTCGCAAGATAAAGTATTTTGGCTAGTGCGCTTTGAAAAATACATTTTTATGCAAAGTTATGATTTTGTAATCAGTTTGTATGCAATGCAATAAAATAGTAAATAACACAAGCAATTTTTAACGTGGTTCGGATACGCAAGATCCTACGTCCACGGTCCTACTGAACAGGAGGTCTTGTTGATTTATCTGAGCAAGCCTCAACAAGGAATCTGTGCGCTGGACAGACCCTTCTAAGTTATAGTCCTTAGCGACTTTACAATTCAAACCTAAGTTCGAAGAGGAGGGGATAATCTCCAACTAGGAAGGAGTTCTTACAATAAGAACAATCACTAAAAGTGAACTCCTTTGCATTTCTAAGCTATAGATTTGGCAATGAGCTTAGCTAGAGAAGAGGGATCTAAAGATGACCCACACTGAGCTGAGCGAATTCTCTGTATCTTGATGTCCTTTTCCATACTGAGCTTTTTCAGCAGTTTAGGCAACTCAGTCATGACATCAGATTTGTTTGCAATGAAGATGACCCAAGTATATCTCGAGTAGTCGTCAATAACGACGAGGGCATACTTCTTGCCTCTTATAGTCACTGGAGAGACTGGCCCGAATAAGTCCATGTGCAGTAGTTGAAGGATTCCATCAGTGGAAGGTGAAGGAATAGGTGGATTGCTACTCTTTGTCTGCTTTCCCTTCAAGCATGCTTCACAATTTCTGTCTTTAATAAACGATTCGTTGGGCAGTCCTCTGACTTTAGAGTTCTTGGCGAGCTTGTTCATAGTCTTGAAGTTCAGGTGGCTGAGTCTCTTGTGCCACAGCTATCCTGCCTTGTCACTAGATTTAGTCTGTGCGAGCAAGCAAGCCTCAGGTTCTGCGGTTTTCCATTTTGCAACGTAGATATTCTTCCTCCGTGAACCTGATAACACTATTTTCCATGTTAGTGGGTGATTTCGGAACCCAGATCTGCCTAGGGACCTTAGAAGTCTGAGACTTCTTCTTCTGAACCTTGTCAGTTTTCTTCTCCACAGGACCTGGAGATAGTGACTTTCTGATGATTTTGGGTTCAGGAGCTTTCTTCTTCTGAGTCTTTGCGCTTCTCCTGACCCTGAGCTCATAGTAGTACGAGCCATACTGAGTCGGGTGCTCATACAGTGGCTCATTGTACTGTTCTGCCCACCTGGCCTTCTTGGTTCCCCCTGAGTTTGATCGTGGTGTCCTGGGGCTGGAACCCTTGGTCAGCTGCTTCTTGCTGCTCGGCTGAGGTGCAACTATTTTCTATTTATTCTTCGTCTGAGGTGTGGTGTCAGCAGCTTGCACCTTTCCTCTGACGAACCTATCAGCCAGCATTTCTGAGCTTTTTGAAGTGGAAGCTTCGTGAGTATAGACAAGTCCTTCTTTCATGATTGTTGGCCTTTGTGCTCTAAGCATATTTTCCAGCTTATCCTTAGCTCCTAGGTACTGTTCAATCATCAGTTCTCGCCAAACTTCATCACTTTTCCTTAGTGAGTCATAATCTTTTTCCACGTCTGCAAGCTTCTGACTGAGTCGGGCTATTTCAGTCTCTTTCTCAGAATTGTCCTTAGTCGGGCCGAGATCTCGAGTCTCTTGAAGCCGAGACTTAGTCATAAGAGATTCAATCTCTTCCTTGAGTCTCGCTACCGGATTCTCCGACTCGGTAGAGACTCGACAATCGAAGAAAGTCTCGATTCTCGGCCTTTACTGTTCCGGTTCTCGAATTGTTCTCTTCGAATTCTCTGCTCGGTGAATCTTGCTCCTCTAGCGGATCGTCGTAGGCTTGTACCACATCTAGAGGATCATACGTGACCGAGCACGTGTCGTGTGTGCTTTGTGTGAAGAAGAGGTTACATTAAGTTTGGAGTTTACCTCGGCCTCTTCTCCGGCCATCAGACAGTATTCAGCCGTTTCTTCATGAACCGTCTCTCCGATCTCAAGCTGCGACGAATGCAGGCTTCGTCCTCGAGGGAATACATAAATATATCCTCCTCGATTGAGTTGTCGGATATCTCTCCGGCTATGTAGGCTCGCCTTCTTCGGGCAAATTTTTCTCGTCCGGCTTTGTCGTTACGCTCGTTGAGCGGTGAGAGTTCGGGACGATCGTGCGATAATGTCCCTCCTTCTTGCAGTTGTAGCAAGACGGATGATCTGCTGCTTTTTCCAGCTGAGTCCTTCGATGGACTTGCAGCAGGTTCTGAGTTCCTGCAATCAGTAGAAGGTTTAGATTCTTCCCTTTTCTGATAGTCTTTCTTACCTGAGGGAGAATCTCTGTTGCATTTCCTCAGCTTTCTGACTCTCTCCTTTTCTCTCTGATATTTGAGAGCCATCAGTGCGAGTTGGTCAGTGCCTGAAGTCTCAAAGGACTTTGCTTCTATCGTGGCCACTGCCTTGCTGGAGGAAATAGGTTTGGGTCCAGTCTTGCTGACTGTTGCTTTGAAAGCATGGTCGATCTGAGTGTCAGTTGGAGCACTGGAACATCTTTGGGGTAAGCTATGCTCGAATTCCTCCATTTTTAATTCTGAAAATATAACATCAGGAGTTAGAGCATTAAGATCAGAGCGTCGTAAATAAGTAGCAAATGGAAGCCACTTCTGTCGAGGTAGCGCTCTTAAGATCTTGGTGTTCATCTCTTTGTTGGTGAACATCTTCCCTAGCTCGTTGATAACATTAACTTGATTTGTAAATCTGACGCTTAGCTCGTCAATGGTCTCACTGGGCTCCATAGCAAAGGCATCGAACTTCTGAAGCTCTAATTCGAGCTTGTTCTCTTTGATCTGCGGGGTTCCTTGGCTCAGTACAGCCAGGGCATCCCAAAGCTCTTTTGCCGTCTTGCAGTCTTGCACCCTCCCGAGATGAGAGTCGCTGAGCGTTGTCAGTATTGCATTTCGCGCAACTCGGCCGAGGTTGTGCAACTTTTTTTCTTCTGGTGTGAAGGCTGATTTTTCTTTGGGGATCTTTGCACCAGTCTGTGCTCCTACACCTCCCACAGCGGCAAACTGAACACTGTCAATCATGGGAACGATGTGTCCTGTTTCAAGGACGTCCGTCATGCTGTCATGCAGCGATGTAAGGTGTGCCTCCATTCTCACACGCCATACCGTATAGTTCTCTATAGAGAACATCGGCACCATCCGAATACCTGACATATCAGACATATTGTGAACGAGTATAAGGATGATAGAAGAGATGCTTGTGCAGTGAAAACGTTTTCAGGATCTGTTCGAGAAGATCAGTAGTACAGAACCGATGATCAGAAGAACACCGTGTGCTCTGATACCAATTGTTGGTCCGGAGACGATAGTCAGGTGTAGAGGGGGGGGGGTGAATACACCTGATCACAGTTTCTTTTCTCAGAACGTGAAGGACGACTAAGTTTGTTGGTTGTGGCCCGATGAACGGTGCCGAGATAGTAACCTTCGATCACGGGTCAGAGTGTGTCAGCTACTGAGCTCTCCTACTGACTTTTGTCAGTACTTGAAACTCAGTCGAAGACGTTGTGCGGATAAGAGTGTAGGGCACGGAGATTCGTCTCAGTTTGAAAATGCGTTTTCGCAAGTTAAAGTCTTTTGGCTGGTGCGCTTTGAAAATACGTTTTATGCAAAGATATGATTTTTAATCAGTTGTATGCAATGTAATAAAACAGTAAATAACACAAGCAATTTAACATGGTTCGGATACGCAAGATCCTACGTCCACGGTCCTGATAAGACAGGAGAACTTGTTGATTTATCTGAGCAAGCCTCAGCAAGGAATGCATGCCTTTGACGGACCCCTTCTAAGTTATAGTCCTTAGCGACTTTACAATTCAAACCTAAGTTCGAAAGGGAGGGGATAATCTCCAACTAAGAAGGAGTTCTTACAATAAGAACAATTCACAGAAAGTGAACTCCTTCGAAATTTCTAAGCTATAGATTTGGCAATGAGCTTAGCTAGAGAAGAAGGGATCTAAAGAACTCTAGAGAGAAGAACTAGAAATATTCTATGAAGGCAAGTTCTTCGCTGGAATGGTCTTTAAGTTTGCTAGAGTTGTTCGTGAGCTTGAGCGTTTTCCCTTGTTTTTCCCGTGCGAGGAGCTCGGTAATCTTCTCTATATGTCCGTTGGAGAAGACAATGCCACGTGTCACAAGCTTCCAAAGAAAACGGCCATATTTTTCGAATTGTTGCAGCAGGGCAGTTGATACTGTACATGAGAGCAGCTTTAGTTGGTCAGAGCAGGTAAAGCGTTGTCGGCTTTGTTGGGATTTTGTATACTGGAAGCACTTTTATGCTTGTATACAATGTGTTTTTGTCCTTACCACTGTTTTATTCTCCTATCTGATAAATATGTATATTTGCACATGTTATCCTTTATCTTGTATAAAAGTTAGATTTGTGTGGTGTGTCGGGTATCACAGAAGACAACACAAATTGGTTGAACTGACAAGATATAAACAGTTAACACAGCTGAGACAACTTAAGGATGAAGTTGTCGGTTTAAGCTGCAGTTTAGATAAGAAGTGGCTTGTCTTAGCTGCTTGTCTTTACTGGTACACTTAAGGTGGTGTATTGAAGGATCACAGTGAGATGTGTTCTCCTAACTGACCTTAGTGGAGAACCAAGATCTCGGAGACTTAGCTGATCTTAAGCTTGGTAAGACTTCAGCTGAGTGCATTTGGCTATCTATCACTTTGACCTACTATGGTGAACGTCAAATGAGCGGCGGGATCTACGTATCTTGGGTGTTAGTAGTTATTTGTGGCTCAGGCTGCTTGTCTGTATCTTGCATCCATATCCTAGTAAAATGGGTTGATAATATCCCCTGAGAAACTCGAAAGGATTAGCACACTAAACCCGGCCGGTTGATTAAGTTCAGGTGTGTTAATAAGGTCGAGTGGTACTACTCAGGAATATAAGATGTTAATTAATTTAAGCAGTCAGTGAGCTTAATTAATTAACGGATATTTCTATCTTAATTACGGAGATCGATTAAGTCTAAAATACAAGCCCTTGCTCAAATTGGGATAAAGGGGTAAGTCAGCACGGATTCTCTAGTGGAATGAATCTGTGTTAATTAATTAATTTTGCTCTGGGCTGAGCATGGATAATTAATTAATTGGAGGCCCTACTTTATTTCTTGTATTGGATCCCTGATCTGCCCAATTAGTTGCCTAGTAATTTATTATCTCTCAGAATTCATTATTAATGGATTAATGTATTTTTACATTATTTAATAATGTTATTTATCTGGAATTAATTGGCTGGGCCAATTAATTGATAAATATTAGTAGCCCAGTAAATTAATTAATTATATTATGGGCTAATTATGTGGAAGTCCATTGGAATATAATTAAATTAATGGGCTACAAATATATTAATATTATATTGGCTTTTGAAGCCTATATATATTAGTATTCTGTTCAGAACAGAATACAGAAAAATCATAACTCACGCACGCGAGTTTTGAGAGAGACATATTTTTATTTTCTTCAGTTCTCTGACCACCCAGGGAAGAAAAAGGCCGGGACACAGATCAGAAGATCTGACACGGGAGCAACAATCAGAGCTACGACAACATACGAAGGAGGAGGTATCGATTTCTTCCTTTTATATTCCTTCATGTATTCAGTACGTAGAGATTCAGAAACCATCTACACGAGGTATCAGCTGACTACTATGTTCAGCTGACAGGTTTGCGTATCTCTACTCAGTAGTAATTTATATAACGGTACCTTGCATTTATGACAAAGATTCAGCATGATATAAATATCTCTTGGTTTGTCTTTATTATTAACGAATCTCATTTAATGCACGACATTCCATACATAAGCTTGCTGAACTCTGCGCGCATTTAATGCATGTCTTTTCACAGTTACTACTTAGGCTATTTTTACAACTGGCTATGACTTAGGCGGCATATGCGATCATTACCTATAATATATCTTCTAATCTTGACCGTCCATTCTATAAAGCAGTTTAAACACAACCTTTGATCAAATAACTGTTCATCTTCACGTTTGATATATATATTTGATCATATCTTCTCAAACCGCCATTAGCATACTTCAAAACTTTCAAGTCCGAAAAATCCGAGATTTGCAAAAGCAATCCTTACTTACAACTTCATCTTCATATCTTATCTCGATTTTATTGGTATGCTTATTAGAAGCTCATTCTTGTATTCTCTCGTTTCTTCGATATCAATATATATAAACTGTTGTATCTAAAACTGATACTAATAAGATTCTTATGTAACAGGTACTATGGCGAACATAACTGTAGATGCCCCTCATAACATGGAGGACATTCTTGCAAAAGGCCGTGTCTGGTGCGAACCAGTTATGGAATTCGATGCGTGCGACCTAGACTACATGGATGAGATCTTCACATCTCTAAGGGAGTCCGGTGCGGAGAAGTTTCTATCGAGGAAGCCAACGTTCTTCCTTCCTCGACAGTGGCTCGAAATATACCTCAATTCAGACTCCATCTCCGGAGACATCATTGGGAGGTTCGAACTTACTCCATCAACAATGCTTCCCAACTACTGAAACGTATATCTATCAAGGAAGCACCAAGAACAGCTTTGACTTGCCATCCGAAGGAATCAGGCACCGTGGGCTACAATGACGACTCAGTAGACGAGTACCTATCCATATTCTCGCGGAAAGCCAACAACCTTCAGAGCTGCTTTTCCCAAGAACGCCATGCTACCGCAATACAGAGCCTTGGCTTACATTGTCACTCAGCTGCTGACAAGCCAAGGCCGCTCATTCGATCAGGTCTCCCGACCTAAGATCCAATTAATGATGGCGATATACGATGGCGCTAAGATCAACCGGGACGATTTCTTCATCCGAGAATTCATGACCCAAGCGGCCAAGTTTGACAAGTCCACACGCATCCTGAGCGCGAAGGGGAAATTACTGTATGGGCTGAAGCTCTCAGTAATGATTGAAGACCACTGTGGTTCAGACCAAGTCACCTTTGATGATAAAGAGTACTTCAATGTGAAAAAGGTGCGCTTCCATAACCAGTCTGCTGCCCTTCAGCAGATAGGGTCAGGTCCCCAAGCTCAGCAGACTAAGCCTCAGCAGGCTGCACCTTCAAAGAAGAGAACACCTCCAGCAAAAATATCCAAGGCACTGGCTAAGAAACTGAAGAAAGCCATCCCAGACATGCCTGCTGAATCTGAGGTATCTCCGAAAACTCCTGCTGAATAGGCTACTCAGCAACCTATTCAGCCTCTACGGCTAATAGATGAGCCAGAGTCTTTTGAGAAGACTCAATCAGTGGAGAAGGGAGTCTCCACTGAAGAACCAATAGAGATGGAACAAGGGGAGGCTACTGAAGCTCACAGTGAAGAAATTCAACGCCTAAACAGCCCCCTCACAGTTCCTCCACTCAGCAGTATGCCACCTGCTGAACATCAGACGTCTCCAATCGACTTGGAATCTGTGACGGCGTCTGAAGAAGAAACAATCAGGATGGAAGCGTCAGTGATTCTATCCAGAGCATCCCGAGAAATTCTTCAACTGATTCTGGAGCTTGCTGACTACTCCGATCTGATGCTTATTGACAAATCAGCAAGACTCCACATGTTGCTGCGACATCAGGAGTGGCCTCGTCTACAACGCTTAGTTCTCCACTACTCCTGTCAGCAGCTTCATGAAGAAGAACTGAGATTGAGGGAACAAATAGGCTATTCTGAGCCTGAAGACCTCAGCTCAATGGACAATTTGAGGGCTGCAATGCCGGCAATGGTACATGATCGACAACTTGCCTCGGGCCCAAGACCCTCGGATGGGTCGACCATGACGACCCACCCGGTGATTCGAGCCCCGGGAAAGCCCGATGAGGGAAATCCCCGTGACAAGAATAAACATATCGAAGAAGCTCGGCGTCCGCTCGGTATCCTTGGACTGCGAAGTCGACGGCTGGTACCTCGGCATCCACGAGCCCGCTCGGCTCTTGTTGGATTCTCGCATTCGAGGTAGCGCCCGCCCCGCATCGTCGACGTTCCAAGTACATGGCGAGGGCTATCAAAAGCCAAGGCACTCGAGCCGTGCCCTCGCCAAGGCGATCCACAACGTGTGGAAGAAGACTGCTGAAGCCACCGCTCTCGAGCTTCGGGGCTGAAATCCTCTATGTCCCAATCGGCCGCCCCGATGTCTCTCGCCATTGTCACTCAAGCCTGGCTCGGCTCAAGCGGACGAAATTTGATAATCAGCTCGGGATCTTCCGGGAAGGACAAGCTAAGCTTCTTGCGAGTTCAAGGCATCTTTGTCTACTCATTCCGAGTCCTTCGCCGAACAAGCCCAGGCCACAGAAATCAAACTTGAAAACATTCAGTTGGTCGTGGAAGATAAGATCTCTGAAAGGCTGAAAGAGTTCAAGGAAGCGGCTGACCTCTCACACCAGCAGTACAAGGTAGATCTTGCTACTGAGAGGAACGAGCTGCATGAGGCTCTGACTAAGATCAATGATCGTCTTGATGATCTGTCAACCTCTTACAAAAGTCTGGAAAGGTCAGTACTAATCCCTACCCCGACTGTTATTGATGATGCCAAAAAGGGGGAAGGAAAGATAAATGATACTAAAGCAGCAAAGAAGAGTACTGAGAAGCTGACCCCCACCAAAACTGCAAAATCTAAGGGTACAACAACTCAGAAGAATACTCAGACTGAAATGGGTGAGGCCCAGGGTGTCCCAACTGCGAGCACAGCTAAGACCGGCCCAAGTGGCTCAGGAACCCAAGCTGTTCATGCGACTCAGACTCCCACTGATATCATTAAGGAAGTTGCAGAGTATGCTGAGGAGGCTGCTGAAGATTCAGATGAAGAGGAAACACCTCTCCCTCCACCTGTTCAGGGCAAAGGCAAAAAGGTACTAAAACTCCCGACCCCTCCAGCAAAGAAAACGAAACGATACATCTCAGCTGAAGAGGAGGCTCAGATTGCCGCTGATGAAAAGCTGGCAAGGGAGATTGCTGAAGCAGAAGCTGCAAACAAGCCTAAGCCTAAGCCTGTGAAAAGAAAATCTAAAGCTTCAAGCGAGAGGAGGAAGAAAGCACTGCCAGGCTACCTCCAAGGAAGCTCGGGATCGAAGACGATGAGGACAGGGGAAAAGGAGAAGGAGCGAGAAGCGGCAGAGTGCGAGAAGCGGTGGTACATCGAAAGAAAAATCAAGTACCCCTGTTGACTCGAAGATGCCTCCCGAAACCTAAAGAGCTAGATGATGAGACCGAAGCCATATTCGCCCCGGATGGACGGTACTTATATAGAGGCGAAGAGGCGAGACGGATCGAGGCTGCGAGAAACGAATCCACTTAGCCGATCCGGAAGCTCGAGGAAGCGTGCCGAGGAAGAAGCCGAGCACGTAACCCCCGTTAAAGCCGACATTCCCTATCATTACGGGAAGTTCGGGAAAGAAGGCCACCGATCCGAAATCTCACGGATGGCCGAGAACAGACGAGTGGATGCCGGCTCAGCTCACTCAGAGATGGGAAAATTCGAAGATTGAGTTCATCAAACGCTATTATTTCTGGAGATTCTGGTCGAACAAGCCTAGAGCTGAAGCTTATGCTGAATGGATGATGCTTACTGAAGCGAATCTCTACATCCACTTGTATAATGCCATTTCAGAAGGGAAAGAGATTCAGATTCCCGGACCCAGAATCATTCCACCTCCAAGAAGAATGGATGACTCAATTCATGTTGCAACTATTGAAGCTGAAGTGAAGGACGCTGCTGATCAAAGATTCTTACAAGATGATAACCCAGCTGACTTCGCGGAATACTTGAAACTGAGAAAGACCACGTACCGGATGTATGGTGTGCCACTGCCTGAGACACAATCGCAAGGATTCATGGACCGGATTCAGCAGTTTAGGCGCCCATAGTCTTAGTATTCTCTCTTCATAGTCTAGCAAGATTTGTAATGTACTAAACTGAATCACTCTTATATATACAAATCTTCTTTTGGCTCTGACAACAACTTGTTGTCTAAATAGCCGTGTTTGTCTTATGCTTTAACACTCAGAATCACTAAAGTGATTACTGACACACACTCACCTTCTTTATTACTTGTCAGTTTATTGCTTTGTTAGATTCTGTTTGTATTGCTTCTATGTAATGGGGGAAATTATTTTTGCCCTGTTTTTCAGTAGTCTAGAACTGATGGAACATCTCCTCTGATCTTACTTGTAAAATTGTAAGGAGATTTGTTTCTGTCTATTTAGTGTTAGCATAGATGATAGGTTTTGGCATCATCAAATAGGGGGAAATTGTTGGGTGATGATTCTATGCTCAACACTGTTTCACTCAATGGGAAATGATTCCGTCTTCTATCTTTGAACCAAGCTCGTAGCCTTATGTGCTCGAACCGTTGAGAAGATTTGAAGATCCCAAAACCCTATCTGATTGGTGAACCATTCCGTTGTATATGTTGTTTATCTCTGAGGTTTCAGACTCAGTAGACACTCTGCTCTGGTCAAGGCGCTCAATAGCTTATTTGCCTCAGCACCAGTGTAGAAGACTCAGTGATCTTGGACTCGGCGGGAGCGATATCGAGAGAGTCGATCGGCCCGAACTCGGCGGGAGTAGTTCATTGGACTCGTAGCTGATCTTTAGTAGACTTATCTCAGCTGTCTATCTACTGAATACAAGGTCAGACTCAGCATCGGCAGATAGTCTTCAGGACTGTCAGAATCTTTTGAAAGACAATCAGCATTGTCATATACGAGGATGAGAGAAGTCAGCTTCAGTTTATCTCGAAGTTTGTGCTATCTCAACCACTCTATCCACCTCGACAAATGACAAGCATACACGTGTCATCCTACCTACTAAAGCTGCAAGTCAACACTTTCCGGAAAAGGGGGAAAAGGCACTGTTACCTACGCCAAAAGAGCCGTTTGCTACCAAAAAGAGAGAGAGAGAAGAAGATCGTCTCCAACGGATCTTTCTCAATCTCTTCTCTATAAATAGAGGGATCATTCAAGATTTGAAGAAAACACAAAAAGAAGAAGAGTTCACGAGCTAACAAAGAAACGAACACACACACGGACATTCAAACGAGCGAATTCCAAAAGCCTAAGTCTTCCGCAAGAATCGAAAGAGTTATATCCGGCGAAAGACTACCTTTAAGCTCATAAGGGAACCAAGCTGAACCGTCAACAAAGCATCTAGTATCCAAGCAACGTGACACTAACTTATAGCTAAACCTCAGCTGTTCGTCGCTCTAGAAGCTACATTCTTGTTCCCCATCCCTCTAACCCTAAGCTCAACCGATATATCCATAGCTTAGACGAAGGAGTTCACTTTTGAACCCAATCCTTATTGTATAAGGACTCCTTCACTGTTGGAGAAGTTTGTCAAACACTTTAAGTTTGATAGAAGTGTAAACTGGGACTTGCTCAGTATAATCCCCAAGCCACGGCTTTGTCCTATGCACAAGCTGACTGAGACTAACTCAGTATAATAAATAGCCTCCTGATCTATCGGGACAGTGGATGTAGGATTGTTGATATCCGAACCACTTTAAAAATCTCTGTGTCGTTTACTTACGTTCTTTTACTGTTACATTGATTTTACTGTGCATACTGAACATCGTATTTAAAATCAATTAACTGTCTCAGTATACTGAACTTCTTATCTACTGAACTGAGACTTAAAACATTTTCTCATAAAAACTGATTTGGGCCTACACTATTCCGCGCACTGAAATCTTGCTGATCGATACTGAATTCTGACCTAGTCAGTTAGCAGATCTCAGCCGAGTCAGACTTTTAGCCTTTAACACGATTCAGAACAGTTGTGCAGTCTCGCCGAATCATTTCGATCAGACATCTTCCTGAATAGGACTGTTCGTGTTCGAAGTTGAGAAATTTGGATTCAGGTGTATTCACCCCCCCCCCTACACCTGAACTCACTCTCGGGACCAACACAATCTGAATAGAGTTATCTTTGATGCTAGTTTCTGTGATGTTTTTGATAAATCTACAGGGAAAACAGTGTTATCAGGTTCGCGGAGAAAGAATATTTATGTTGCATACTGGAAAACCGCAGAACCTGAGGCTTGCTTACTCGCACAGACGAAATCCAGTGACAAGACTGGATGACTGTGGCACAAGAGACTCAGCCACCTAAACTTCAAGACTATGAACAAGCTAGACAAGAACTCTAAAGTCAGAGGACTGCCCAACGAATCGTTTATCAAAGACAGAAATTGTGAAGCATGTTTGAAGGGAAAGCAGACAAAGAAAAATAATCCACCAATTCAGTCACCTTCCACTGATGGAATCCTTCAACTGCTGCACATGGACCTATTCGGGCCAGTCTCTCCACTGACTATAAGAGGCAAGAAGTATGCCCTAGTCGTTATTGACGACTACTCGAGATATACTTAGGTTATCTTCATAGCCAACAAATCTGATGTCCAGACTGAGCTGCCCAATCTGCTGAAGAAACTCAGTGTGGAAAAGGACATCAAGATATAGAGAATTCGCTCAGACAGAGGAACATAATTTCTCAACTCAGTAGTTAAATAGTACTGCGATAAAGAGGGAATTCAGCACGAGACATCAGCAGCTCGCACCCCTCAGTAGAACGGACTTGTTGAACGTAAAAAACAGAACACTCAAAGAAGCAGCAAGAACGCTCCTAGCAGACTCGGGACTACCCTCAAAGTTCTGGGCTGATGCTACTAACACCGCCTGCTACACTCAGAATCGCTCACTGCTTACACAGCAACACATGAAGACACCCTACGAACTATGGAAAGGGAGAATTCCTTCTATTTCTCATTTTCATATTTTTGGTTGTCCGTGCTTTATCCACAATAATGGGAAAGATCAGTTGAAGGTCTTTGATAGCAAATCTGATCAAGGAGTATTCTTAGGATACTCTTGAGTCAGTAAAGCCTTCAGAGTCTTTAACTATCGGACTCTTTGAGTGGAGGAAAGCCCTCATGTTGTATTTGATGAGTTTGTTACTGAGAACAGGAAATCTTCAAAGACAAATACTGAGGATATCAGCAGCCAGCTACAGGATCTCGCACTAAACGACAAAGCTGAAAAGATCCAGCATTGTTGGGATGATGAGTCACACGATGAAGAAATACAGACTCAACCAACAGGCGATGTAGCTGACCTGGTTGATTCTAATGAACAGAATCAACAGCAGGTAACAACGATCGATGAGGAAGCCCCAGTGGTAACTGAGACCTCTACTGAGAATATAAACTCAGGGGGAACGACTGATGTTCCTGAGCGAAATGCCCCTGAACTTGGAAACTCAGTAGATCCTAACCTTCTTACTAAACTAATGCAATCACAGAACAGTACAACTGAAATGCCTAACACACCTACTGACTGTGCAGAAGTAGTATCAGAAGAAGAAGCCAGACTCAGACGTTCATGGCTCGATGCTCATTCTTCAGATCTTATTATTGGAGATCCATCAGCAACTATCAGGACAAGATCTAGACTAAGTCAAGGAGAAAGCTCACTTTATTCTTGTTTCCTGTCTACAGAAAAACCTCAGTCAATAGAGGACGCACTCAACGATGCTGATTGAATCATTGCCATGCAAGAAGAGCTGAACCAGTTCGTTAGAAACGAAGTTTGGGAGCTTGTTGACAGACCTAGACATCAGCACGTGATTGGTACTAAGTGGGTCTTCAAGAACAAGTGTGATGAAAACAACGTCATTGTCAGAAATAAAGCTCGACTAGTTGCCAAGGGATACTATCAAGCAAAAGGAATCGACTTTGATGAAACGTTCGCTCCAGTCGCCAGATTGGAAGTCATTCGTCTGTTCCTAGCTTATGCAACGCATCAAAGATTCAAAGTATATCAGATGGATGTAAAGTCAGCTTTTCTGAATGGCGTACTAAAGGAAAAAGTCTACGTGGAACAACCGCCTGGCTTTCAGCAGGGACATCAGGTGTACAGACTTAAGAAAGCTCTGTACGGGTTAAAACAAGCACCCAGGGCTTGGTACGATACCATATCAAACTTTTTACTTCAGAAAGGTTTTCAGAAGGGGACAGTAGATCGCACCCTATTCAGCATAAACACAGGAGATGACATCCTACTGGTGCAAATCTACGTGGACGATATCATTTTCGGATGCAGAAACGTGACGCTATGTCAACAGTTCGAGAAAATGATGAAGGAGAAGTTCGAGATGTCCATGATGGGCGAAATGAATTATTTCCTTGGATTCCAAGTCAAGCAATCACCTGAAGGAATATTCATCAATCAAGCCAAGTACACTTGAGATCTCCTGAAAAGATTTGACTGCGACTCGAGCAAGCCAGTCAAGAGCCCCATGAACACTAATTTCAAAATCGATCTAGACAAAGAGGGAGCTTCTGTTAACTCAACTGATTATAGAGCTATTATTGGCTCCTTATTATATTTAACAGCAAGCAGACCTGACATAACTTATGCTGTAGGTGTGTGTGCAAGATTTCAGGCGAATCCCAAGCGAAGTCATCTAGACTCAGCAAAGAAGATTCTGCGATATCTGAAAGGAACACCTGACGCAGGGTTATGGTATCCTGCTGATGATAATCTTATACTAACAGGTTATTCTGATGCTGATTATGCAGGATGCAGGATAGATCGAAAGTCAACTTCTGGAACGTGTCAGTTCCTAGGCAGCAAGCTGATATCTTAGTTTTCAAAGAAACATCATTCGGTGGCAACGTCCCACTACCGAAGCCGAGTACATGGCTGCCGGAAGTTGCTTTGTGCCCGATCTTTTGGCTTCGACAACAAGCTGCGAGACTGTGGTATATCTCAGGATGAAGTGCCCATCTACTGTGACTCCACCAGTGCTATTGCTATAACTCAGAATCACGTTCTCCATACGAGATGCAAGCACGTGGATATTTGACACCACTTCATCAGAGACCATGTCGAGAAGAAGGACATCAGAATGGAGAAAATCCATACTGACAAGCAAAGGCGGCGTACATACCGACCAAACCACTAGGCCGAGAACGCATTCGAGAGAATTATCGGTTGAGCTAGGTCTCCTTGGATCCTACTGAATCTTATCAGTAGAAGCACAACAATTGATATCAGTAGAAGCCAACTACTGATGATAACAATTGGTGTCAAGTGTAGAAATCAGTACGACACGTCAGAAGACTCAGTACTTGATTCAGTCGGGTGAATCAGACAGTACACAGTAAGGGGGGACGTGTCTATCAGCACATCCGTTGTCCTCCTGAGTCAAAACGGTAACCAGTTGATTGTAAAATCAGCTGAAGAGGTTTGCGTAGTTTTATGTACTTAACGTTATTAGAAGCATGCTTGCATTTATCATATCAGTCGCTTGAACTCAGCATTTAATGAGCATTTATTTTCCGCCATTAATCCTTTAAGGTTTAAGTCAATAGGAAACCGTTTTCATTTAAAAGGCTTAGACTTTAATGCTGCCTGCAGCGCATTTAATGCATGTCTTCTCAACTTACCTTACCGCGCATATGCCTACGTGGGTCTAGGTTAGAGGCGGCTTGTGTAATCATTCTTTTTATAACATCAAATCTCAGCCGTCATTTTAAAAACGAGATTAAGTTTCAGCCGTTCGATCAAAACTGCATGATATGCAAATCTTATAAAATCTCGCGCTTACATCTCTAACTGCATCTGTTCGCCATTTTCACATTTCAAGAGCTTTTGCATTCAGTTTTCTTTCAAACTCCTGTGTTCTTAAACTGCTCTGCATTATTTCCAAGCTCTCCGTTATTCGGTAATTTTCTTGAATCTTGCTTTAAACTCCACGAACTTACTCTATTTTCAAGTGCTAATGAGTTTTTCGCAGATATTCATGGCGATCGTGTTGACCCCTCCAAACATCGACGAGATCATCTTGTCTCGTATTCAGTTCGAGCCGACAATGGTTCTGTACCAGGCGGAACTTCCGTTTCTTGAGCCCATCTTCACGGCTCTCGAGACTTTCGGCCTTGAGCTTCTTGTCGCCAAGCACCCCAAAGCTTATTTGCCTCGACAAGTTGCGGAGGTATACTACAATTGGAGATCCGATGAGGATACAGGCGCGGAGATGTCATGTTTCTCATACATAAAGGAAGTGATCCCTCAGACTTGGGAAGCCAGTCATCACGTCATCGATCTCTGAGCCGCCGTGGAATTGACTTTTGATCTTCCGGCTCGAGAGTCTCACCTGCTGGATATAAGGAGAAGGAGATTAACTCCTATGTTTAGAGGTTCTGCGGCAGAGACGACATTGTCTTCAAGTCAGCGTTATCGAAGAATCAGTTGCTACCAGAATACCGCGGGCTCACCTACATCGTAACTCATATTCTTACGAGCTCCGCTGGTTCATTTGATCAGCTATCCTAGCCTTGACTCCAACTGATGATGATCATAGATGACGGAGTCCGAGTCAACTGGACTGATTTTTATGTGAATGAGCTTAAAGCTCAAGCTCAGAAGTTCACAGCTACACCCGATGGAGAAAGGAGACTAATTAGTGTGGGAAAGTTGTTGTACGGGACGAAGATGGCCGTACTAATCGAAGAATCATTATCAAATCACTCAGCCTTTGCTGATTCGAGATACTTTGACAGCAAGCTCATCAAATTCAAGATTAGAGCCGCTGATGAAACGTCTATCGGACGAGGGCCACCTGAACAGAAACGTGTCACATCTGACTTGCCCCCTCGTGCCGACCCACCCAAGAGGAAGAGGCTCAGCAAGACTGGACCTTCTGAGGTTCCAGCAAAACCTGCCTCTCCTCCACCCACTCAGGAGGAACCAATACTTGATGCGGACACTGGCATAGAAGGTGCCACCTTGAAGGACAAGGTCCAGCGCATCAGTTCTGAAGAGACCCAGTCGGACACTGCCGGACCGACTGAGGAAACTTCCTCTGAATGGACGACCATGGAGTCGACCCGCCTCCGAGCCACTGGAGAGGTCACTGCTCAGATCCCCAAGATTGCCGACCACAGACATCTGGTCGAGATTGCTATAAGGGCGAGGACTCAGATGCTACTGAGATTCCTCAGCTGGGACGTCCATGAGGAGCTGATTAGGACGGAGTCAGCTTTGTCCCTACTGACAGAAGAACAGAGCTTGCAATCAGCCATTGGGTTTGGGGAACCCGCTGATCTAGCATCATTCGAGGATCTTCGCACTGCTATGCTCTATCTACTGAGCTTAAGATCCTCAGAACCTATCAACAACCCTTCGCCTCCATCTCATCACGACGACGACGACAATAATGATGATGATGACATGGATCAGGCACCACCCAAGGAAGCAGATTTGGGAGGATCTGCAGAGGGTAACACTCCCCACGAGCAGGGCAAATCACCACCACCTTCTACATCAGGTGATGCCCCGGTTGCCTCGAAGCGGAGTCGAGCGCAACAACTCGCGACATCTGAGCAGAGGCTCGGGACCAGCAACTATCAGATAAAACCTATTGGTTCCGTGACCTCCAAGTCAGTAACAAAGCCATCAGGCGACAGGGAGACAAGAATCGTCTCCTTGCCAAGGACGTACATCTCAAATGGGCTCAGTACACCAAGGCCCAGAACGAGAAAGTTGACCGACTTGCGGCGAGAGGTGAAGAAGGTCTCGAAGCTCCTACTTGCTTCTCTCAATATTCAGGAGATAGTCGAGACCGCCCTCGCAGCTCAGAAGGCGGACTTAGCCGCTCAGAGTCAGCAGCTCCTACTCTCTCAGCAGAAATCATTCTCTGAACAGCTGACTCAGAGTCTTGCGGCAGTCCAAGCCACAATGGACGAGCGCAACAAAGTGGCCTTCTCCTGCCTTCAAACAGCTATAAAACAACAGGCGGAGGCCCTCAAGCTTATTCAGAAGGAGATGGCAGAATCTCATGATGAGTCTCTCCTACAACAGAGACAGGAGTCCGCAGCACAAATCAAACACATACGTGCTGACCAGGAGAAAGACTGGGAGCACTACTGCGACTCTGTCAAAGACTTCGAAACAACTGCCACCTCCATTAAGAATATATGCTACAATCTGGAGAAGGAGGTAATTGCCATCCGCACTCGCCTCTCCCTGGCTGATGATGTCAAAAAGGGGGAAGGAGTAGAGGAAGAAGAGAAAGCTGAGGCGGATCAGGCTCAGGCGGAAGGAGGACCAGAAGTCCAAGAAATAACTAAGGGGGAAGGTTCAACTGTTCAAGCTGGAACCAGCTTAGTACCCCCTTCCCAAATCGTCCAAATCCCAACGACTGTAGTTGAGCCAACTGCTGAATCCTCAGCTCAACATGTCGAGGAGGTCGTATAGTTCGTCGACCAAGAGGACGAGCCACTGCCACCGCAAAGGCTGGGGAAGGAGATTACCATTGAAGCTACTCCTCCATCTTCCCCGACGCCTAAGTTCAAATCAAAGGCGGAGCAGGCGGCATTCGATCAACGTGTTGCTCAAAAACTTCAAGATGAACTCGATTATGAGCAACAGATCGAAGAAGAAGCTAAGAAGGCAAAGAAGCCCAAGAAGCCTATTGGCAGAATCGCCAAAAACAAAGCCAAGAAGCTCCTGGATGAAGAGAAGAGAAAAGCTCAAGAGGAGCTGGCTAAAGCTTCTGCCACTATAGTCCTACCCTTGGCTCAGAGTACTGATATTCCTATACTCACTCCAGAGCAAGAGGCAGAGGACAGAGCCACCTGGGAGGCTACGCTGAAAGGACTGAATCTCCGGAGAGGAGACACTAGATCAGCAGCCCTAAGAGAAAAGAAGAGATTGGAAGATCTGGCCAAGATCATAGAGATGACTGACAAGATGGCCAGTGAACCAGTCGTAGATTGGAAGAGACAAATTTCAAGGTCATCCAAGTTCTACAGGAGAGGCGCTCCCAAAGGAACTTATCTGAAGAAAACCCCTTCTCCTCATGTAGACAAATGGGTACCTTTGGAGCTAAACGAGCAATGGGAGGAACTGAAGGAGGAATTCATCAAGGGATACTATGTATGGGGTTTCTATCCTTCTGGGATCCCGGCTGATCAACTGTTCGACGAATTTATTCATCAGTATAATGCCCGGCTCAGAGCTCAAATTCTGCTGATCCTAGAGAAGGAGAAGCTGAAGGAATAATTAGGGTTAGAAATCGATACCTTCCTCCTGGTGTGTTGTCGCGGCTTTGATTGTTGCACCTGTATTAGATCTTCTGATCTGTGTCCCGGCCTTTTTCTTCCTCTGGGTGGTCAGAGAACTGAAGAAAATAAATTTTTATCTCTCTCTCAAACACGATATGCGTGTGTGATTATGTGGGTGTGCGTAATCTGTTTCTGAACAGAATACTGATATATATAGGCTTTAAAAGCCAATATAATATTAATATATTTGTAACCCATTAATTTAATTATATTTCCAATGGGCTTCCACATAACCAGTCCATAATATAATTAATTAATTTACTGTGCTACTAATATTTATCAATTAATTGGCCCAGCCAATTAATTCCAGATAAATAACATTATTAAATAATGTAAAAATACATTAATCCATTAATAATGAATTCTGAGAGACAATAAATTACTAGGCAACTAATTGGGCCAGATCAGGGATCCAATACAAGAAATAAAGCTGGGCCTCCAATTAATTAATTATCCATGCTCAGCCCAGAGCAAAATTAATTAATTAACACAGATTCATTCCACTAGAGAATTCATGCTGACTTACCCCTTTATCCCAAATTAAGCAAGGGCTTGTATTTTAGACTTAATCGATCTCCGTATTTAAGATAGAAATATCCGTTAATTAACTAAGCTCACCGACAGCTTAAATTAATTAACATCTTGTATTCCTGAGTAGTACCACTCGACCTTATTAACACACATGAACTTAATCAACCGGCCGGGTTTCGTGTGCTAATCCTTTTGAGTTCCTCAGGGGATATTATCAACCCTTTTTACTAGGATACGGATGCAAGATACAGACAACCAGCCTGAGCCTCAAATAACTACTAACACCCAAGATACGTAGATCCGGTCGCGATGACGTTCACCATAGTAGGTCAAAGTGATAGATAGCCAAATACACTCAACTGAAGTCTTACCAAGCTTAAGACCAGCTAAGTCACCGAGATCTTGGTTCTCCACTAAGGTCAGTTAGGAGAACACATCTCACTGTGATCCGTCAATACACCACCTTAAGTGTACCAGTAAAGACAAGCAGCTAAGACAAGCCACTTCTTATCTAAACTACAGCTTAAAACGACAACTTATCCTTAAGTTGTCTCAGCTGTGATAACTGTTTATATCTTGTCAGTTCAACCGATTTGTGTTGTCTTCTGTGATACCCGACACACCACACAAATCTAACTTTTATACAAGATAAAGGATAACATGTGCAAATATACATATTTATCAGATAGGAGAATAAAACAGTGGTAAGGACAAAAACATATTGTATACAAGCATAAAAAGTGCTTCCAGTATACAAAATCCCGACAATTCTCCCACTTATACTAAAGTAAACTTTTAGTATACAATGTGTCTATATCTCAGCTATCTAGGTACAAAGAGGTACCCAGCTATATCTTAGCTATCTATCCTATCTATCACGACATCTTCTCCCACTTATACAAAAGTTTCTGTAGTCCTAAGTGGGGGGCATCTCTACCATCCCTAAGCCACGAACATGCTTCTCGTACGCCGGGAGTGGTAAGCTCTTCGTGAAAGGATTAGCTAGGTTGACTTCGGTTCCAATTTTGTCAATCACCACGTCACCTCGATTTACGAATACTCGTATAATGTGGTACTTTCGGTCTATGTGTTTAAACGCCTTGTGAGATCTAGGTTCCTTAGAATTTGTCACTGCACCCGCATGATCACAATAAATCGTGGTCGCCTTAGGCAAATTCTAAACAATATCAAGATCTTGGAGAAAATTCTTGAGCCATACTGCCTCTTTCGAGGCTTCTGAAGCAGCCACATACTCTGCTTCCATGGTTGAGTTCGCAATGCATTTCTGCTTTGCACTCCTCCTTGAAATGGCTCCACCTCCCAAGATAAACACATAACCCGAGGTAGACTTCTACTCGTCTCTGTCAGCCTAGAAATCCGATTCTGTATAACCCAAAGACACTAGACTGTCTGACTGGTAAACAAGCCTATAATCTCTAGTCCGTTTAAGATACTTGAGAATACGATTGACCGCAGTCCAGTGTTCCTTTCCAGGGTTAGACTGATATCTTGAGACCATGCATACAACATGTGAGATATCTGCTCTCTTACAAAGCATCGCATAATGAGGCTACCGACAGCGGAAGCATATGGTACTAGCCTCATACTTTCTATCTCTTCAGGCATTTCAGGGCACTGATTCTTGGATAGAAAAATGCCATGTCTGAAAGGTACTGAACCTCTCTTGGCCTTTTTGCATGCTAAAACGAGTAATAACAGTGTCAATGTAGGGCACTTGTGACAAGCTTAACATCCTTTTCTGGCGATCTCGAATAACCTTGATCCCAAGGATTTAAGCAGCTTCACCTAAGTCCTTCATTTGAAACTGCTCGGATAACCACGTCTTTACGTCTGATAACACTTCAACATTGTTGCAAATGAGAAGGATGTCATCTACGTAAAATGCAAGAAACACCACTGATCCGTTAACATAAATACGGTTCACACACCTCGTTAGGATAGGATACAAATCTATAGGATTTGACTACCTCGTCAAAACACTGGTGCCATAACCGGGAAGCTTGCTTAAGTCCATAAATAGACTTCTTAAGCTTGCAAACTAGATGCTCTTCGCCCTCCTTCACATAACCATCTGGCTGTTTCATGTAGATGTCCCTACTTTTTTCAAGGTGACCGTTTAGGAATGCGGTTTTGACATACATTTGCCAGATCTCTAGTTTCATGTGAACTGCTATGGCAAGGAGAATCCGAATGGACTTGATCATTGCTACAGGCGAGAAGGTCTCTTTGTAATCGATACCTTCTTTCTGGGTAAAACCCTTCGCCACTAGCCTGGCCTTAAACGCCATGATCTCTTCATTCGGTGCTCTCTCTTTCTCTTGTATACTCACTTACTACTAATAGCATTGCAGCCCTCAGGTAGTTCAGTGATCTCGTATAGATCTATATCAGTTATGGACTCAAATTCCGAGTCCATGGTGATTCTCCATGAATCTGCATCTACATCTCCCACTGCTTCGTTGTAAGTCCAGGGATCCACGGTATCTTGTTCATCTGCCGGGAGATAATCAAATGTCTCCCCAGTGAACATATATCGATCAGGTGTAAATATCACCCTCCCACTACGTCGAACAGTGTCAGGAGTTGTGTTAACAGATTGTGCAGTTACTCGTGGAGTACTATCTTGCACAATTGGCTCTGTGAGTGGGTCTCGATCACCTTGTAATTCTTCAAGGACGATCTCGACTCGAGACTTATGATTACTAATATAATTCTCCTCTAAGAACCGAGCATTGGTGCTAACCACGATCTTCTGTTCTTTGGGATCATAAAAATAACCACCCTTCGTTTCCTTTGGATATCCTATGAACAACATAACCTCTGAACGTGAATCCAACTTGTCGGCCTGTTTATTCAAGACATAAGCAGGACACCCCCAAATCTTTATGTGGTGCATACTGGGCTTATGCCCGCTCCACAACTCGACTGGAGTCGTGTTAACCGACTTGGATGGCACACGGTTCAGCAAGTATGCTGCAGTCTCTAGGGCATATCCCTAAAAGAAAACTGGCAAAGTTGCATAACTCATCATCGACCGAACCATCTCTAAGAGACTTAGGTTCCTTCTCTCTGACACACCATTCTGCTGAGGCGTGCCCAGTGTTGTCAGCTGGGATGTAATCCCACATTCTGTCAAGTAGTCCTTGAACTCGTTGGATAGGTATTCCCTACCACGATCAGATCGTAGTGTTTTGATTTCTTTACCTAGCTTCTTCTCCACTTCTGCCTTGAATTCCTTAAAGATTTCAAAGCAATCCAACTTGTGGCGAAGAACGTAAACATATCAATACCTCGAGTTATCGTCAGTAAATGTGACGAAGTACTCATACCCTCCACGAGCTTGTGTAGACATAGACCTACACAAGTCAGAATGTATCAAACTTAATACTTCTGTGGCTTTATTACCCTTTGCCTTGAAAGGCCTAGTCACCATCTTTCCTTCCAAACAGGTTTCGCAAGTTGGAAATGGTTCAATCTTGGAGAGACTCCAATGATCCATATCCCGCCAACCTCTGAGTCCTGTTAAGATTGATGTGACCTAGTCTTAAGTGCCACAGATAAGTTTGGTTTACCTTAGAAGACTCTTTCCTCTTCTTAGGATTTGATGATGAGGAAGCAATATTAACAGAACTACGCGATTTACAAGTAATAGTATATAAAGATCCGTTTAATGGTCCACCACAGATAAAATCATCGTCTTTCATGATAGAAACTTCACTATCAAAACTTGATTTATAACCATCCATGGTGCAGAGTTTTGAAACAGAAATAATGTTTCGCCTAAACTCAGGCACAAATTAAACTTCTTTAAATACTAAAACAGAACTATCAAAAGATAGATGTAAATCTCCAATGGCAATTGTAGGAACTTTCGATCCATTGTCCATTGAGACTACCACCTCGCCATTGCTCAATTGCCTTTTCCGCAAGAAACCTTGCAAGGTGTAACAAACATGATCAGTTGCCCCCGAATCCACTACCCATTCGTGGGTAGAAGAGGAAACCAGAACAGTTTCAGTTACAAGAGCGACTCGTGTCTCTTTCTGTTTTGCCTTGATATCTGGATTATAATTATTCCAGTGTCCTTTCTTACCACTCTTGAAGAACCTCCCTTTCTCCTTTGACATTCGCATGTCGCCGGTAAGGACCGTCTTCTTACTCCCACTGCTCTTCTTGAAATGTCCACCCTTTCTGCTCTTTTTCTGGTTTCCGCCTTTCGGAGGATTCCTTGAACGACTAGGGATATTCAAGACTTGAGCACTCTTGCCCTTTCCTATAACTTCTTTGACCGCTACCAAAGATTTGAGTGACATACTCATAGTAAAATCGTTCTTAGACATAGCGGTCCTTAAACAAAAGTTCTTATAGGACCTTTGCAGAGCTTTTATTTGGAGCGGTAAGATATCTCTTCCACTTTGTAAAATTATTTAAAAAATTGTTAAACCCATTAGGGTTTGATTGGTGAGACTATTTAGGAACTTGAAAAATTTCGAACAGACATATCTGAAAAAAATATAATTTTAAAACATGTATGAATTAATATTTGCACATAATTCGTAATTAACTATCATTGTAACCTTTTGAAAAACAATGATGTTAAAAACCTCGAACAGCTCTAAGAATTCTACTAGCAAGCCACGCAGGTGGACGTTTACTAGCGTAACCCTAAACCAAGCTATTTACCTAGCTCTTTAATTTCAATCCACGTCTAGGTTCTTGAGACGAATGAAATTAATAGTTCGATATTCTGGACCATGTCACTATTAAAACGCGGGAAGGGACTTCGAGGGAAGTGAATTGTACCTACGGTGACATCTAAGCATTGACCATTAATTTGACCAAATAGAATCAAATTCTTGAAATTGACATACTTACTCGAACCATGCCGCATTCAATTTGATCTAATTAGCCATCCTATTTAATTATTATCTTCTAGAGTACTCGTGTTTACTAGGCACGCAAGCCACGCAGGTGGACGTTTACGGCTTCGCTCCCACTACTCAATAATAATCAAATATTGTTTTGGAAAACTCATCTCACAAAACTGGTAGCTCAAAAATGCAAGCAAGCCACGCAGGTGGACGTTTACTTACATAATCTTACTACTTTCGTGTAGAGTCCAATTAATGGAGGTCCGATTAAGTGTTTAAAATCCAAATTAATGGAATCTAATTAAACATTTAATTTTAAAGTTGCTTAGTCTTTTTGTTCAAAAGGTTTGTAACGAATCATGCAATCACACATAATTCCTAAAGCATACAATTTCTAAACGCACATAATAAAACGTGCTCGCGAAAAATAAAACATGCTTTAATGAAGACATAAATCCTATTTACATGCTTTTCTAAGCGCAATTAATCATACAATTGCATGCTAAAGCATAATTAAAAATAAATACGCAAATAGGAAATATAAAATCGTTATCGGGCTTTAAAAACACGTAATTCCTAACTATTACATATCCCGATCATGATACAGATCTTCGAATCTGAAAACTGCTTGGAAAACTGTCGTCGCCACGTCATCAGGGGTCTGCCACGTGGCAGCCACATGGCGCACACGTGGATGCTGACTCAGCTAGGGCTAACGTGGCTCGCCACGTCAGCGCGCCATGTCAGCGTCTTCCTCACGCAAACTGCCGCCGCCGCCGTCTTCATCCCGGCCGGCCGCCTACACCAGGAGGGTCGCCGCACCATGGAGATGCTGGAACCGGCCTCCCCACGCCGAGACGCCGCCGGAAACGGCGCGAATCGGCGCTGCGCGCCGCGCGGCGCTGCGGCCGTAGCGCGCTGCTGCCGCGCCTTTCCCGAGCGTCTCCGGCCCTCCTGCACCGTCTCCAGCCCCGCCCGACGTCCCCGGGACATCGGATCCGTGAAGAACGGACGCCTGGAGCCGCCGTCGCGTCGCGTGCAGCGCGATAAATCGCGCCTCCGCCGCCGCGCGTTCGCCGCCCAAATTCGACCTTTCCGAGCCGCGATTCGATCAATTGAAAGAGGGGAAATGATGTTGGAACACTCACGACCACCGGGTAACGGATTCCGGCCGAGATTAGTTCCTCAATTTCCCGAATTTCAAACGATTCGCCGGAACGAATTCATGGTGAGCAGCAAACTTCAGACATCGATTACGATCACATCCGGGATCGGATGATCCCTTGCAACCTATTGACGCGAAGCTCGTAAGACGAGGATTCCATCGGTTCAAGCCGATCGTCGAACCGACGTCGGACGCGCCAGAAATCTCCGCCGCAAGATGCGGTGGAACCCTAGATAAACTAGGGTTTTTCGCTGCGAAAAACTGATTTTCGTCGTCTCGTTTTTCGTGCCTCCCGGATCAATTACAGTACAATTAAAATACAATCACATAGGATATTGATCCTATCAACTACTCGTGGATTTTCTCACGAGAAAAACGTTATAACGGGGTCAAAACAGTGGCTCGCAGGCCGCCCCAAACACGAAATAAGCCCGATAACGACGAAATAAAAACTAATTAAACAACAATCAGAGCCTAAACCAGGCTCTGATACCAATTGAAGGAATATAAAAGGAAGAAATCGATACCTCCTCCTTCGTATGTTGTCGTAGCTCTGATTGTTGCTCCCGTGTCAGATCTTCTGATCTGTGTCCCGGCCTTTTTCTTCCTCCCGGTGGTCGAGAAGCGAAGAAAATAAAAAAATGTCTCTCTCAAAACTTCGCGTGCGTGAGTTATGATTTTTATCGTATTACGTTGCGAACGGAATACTAATATATATAGGCTTCAAAAGCCAATATAATATTAATATATTTGTAGCCCATTAATTTAATTATATTCCAATGGACTTCCACATAATTATCCCATAATATAATTAATTAATTTACTGGGCTACTAATATTTATCAATTAATTGGCCCAGCCAATTAATTCCAGATAAATAACATTATTAAATAATGTGAAAAAACATTAATCCATTAATAATGATTTCTGAGAGACAATAAATTACTAGGCAACTAATTGGGCCAGATCAGGGATCCAATACAAGAAATAAAGCAGGGCCTCCAATTAATTAATTATCCATACTCAAATTTGAGCAAAATTAATTAATTAACACGGATTCATTCCACTAGAGAATCCGTGTCCGACTTACCCCTTTATCCCAATTTGAGCAAGGGCTTGTATTTTAGACTTAATCAATCTCCGTATTTAAGATAGAAATATCCGTTAATTAATTAAGCTCACTGACAGCTTAAATTAATTAACATCTTATATTCTTGAGTAGTACCACTCGACCTTATTAACACACCTGAACTTAATCAACCGGCCGGGTTTAGTGTGCTAATCCTTTCGAGTTCCTCAGGGGATATTATCAACCCATTTTACTAGGATACGGATGCAAGATACAGACAACCAGCCTGAGCCACAAATAACTACTAACACCCAAGATACGTAGATCCCGCCGCTCATTTGACGTTCACCATAGTAGGTCAAAGTGATAGATAGCCAAATGCACTCAGTGAAGTCTTACCAAGCTTAAGATCGGCTAAGTCACCGAGATTTTGGTTCTCCACTAAGGTCGGTTAGGAGAACACATCTCACTGTGATCCTTCAATACACCACCTTAAGTGTACCGGTAAAGACAAGCGACCTAAGACAAGCCACTTCTTATCTAAACTGCGGCTTAAGCGACAACTTCATCCTTAAGTTGTCTCAAAGTGTGATCTTGTTTATATCTTGTCAGTTCAATCAATTTGTGTTGTCTTCTGTGATACCCGACACACCACACAAATCTAACTTTTATACAAGATAAAGGATAACATGTGCAAATATACATATTTATCAGATAGGAGAATAAAACAATGGTAAGGACAAAAACACATTGTATACAAGCATAAAAGTGCTTCCAGTATACAAAATCCCAACAATACATTCAGTACTGAGAGTGAACATTCCCCCTTACTGAAATGGTCCTCTCATGGAACCTTCTTACTGACTGGGGTCAGTAGGGTCCACCAGACCTAGCTCTACTGAAAGTTCTCTGAATCTGGATTCATCTAGAGGTTTGGTCAGTATATCAGCCCGTTGCTTGTCAGTATGCATCTTTTCCATACTGATATCCTTCTTTTCGACATGGTCACGAATGAAGTGATGTTTGATGTCCACGTGCTTGCATCTCGTGTGTAGTACAAGATTCTGAGTGATTGCAATGGCACTGGTACTATCACAGAAGATCGGCACTTCATTCTGAATGACGTCATAGTCTCTCAGCTTCTTTGTCTCGGCCAAAGGATTTGGGCGCAACAACTTCCGGCAGCCATGTATTCGGCTTCGGTAGTCGACGTAGCTGCCGAGTGCTTGTTTCTTTGAAAACCATGAGATCGGCTTGCTTGCCCAAGGAACCGACATGTTCCTCGAAGTTGATTTTCGGTCAATTCTACATCATGCATAGTCGGCATCGAATAGCCAGTTAGTTCAATATTATCATCATTGGATACCATAAACCCATGTCATTGTTCCTCGGAGATAGCGGAGAATCTTCTTTGCTTGAGTCCATATGGCTCGCTTGGGATTCGCCTTGAAATCGAAACTGCAGACACCCTACGGCATAAGTTATGTCGGGACGTGTAGGCGTTAAATATAATAAAAAAACCAATTATAGCACGATATTCGGTTTGGTCTCTTGATACTCCCTCTTTATCAAGATCTATCTTCATATTCGTATTCATCGGGATCTTGATAGATTTGCCGGATGTGCGGCCGAATCTTTTGATGAGGTCTCGAGTGTATTTGCCTTGGTTGATGAACGTTCCCTTTTCGATTGCTTGACTTGAAAACCAAGGAAGTAGTTCATTTCTCCCATCATTGACATCTCGAACTTATCCTTCATCATCTTTTCAAATTGTTGACACATGATGACATTCTTTGATCCGAATATGATATCATCCACGTAGATTTGCACAAGTAATAAGTCTTCTTCCGGTCGAATCTTTGAATAGAGTGCGGTCTACTTGTGCCTTTCGAAAACCTTTACGAAGAAGAAACTCGGACGGGGTATCGTACCAAGCCACGGATGCTTGTTTTAACCCATACTGAGCCTTTACGAGTCTATATACTTGATGTCCCCGCTGAAAGTCGGGCGGTTGTTCCACATAGACTTCTTCTTTCAAGACGCCATTCGGGAACGCAGACTTCACATCCATTTGATAAACTCTCGAATCTTTGATGTGTTGCGTAGGCTAGGAATAGTCTAATTGCCTCCAATCTTGCAACTGGAGCGAAGGTTTCATCGAAATCTATTCCTTCGACTTGACAAGTAGCCTTTAGCCACGAGTCTTGCTTTGTTCCTTACTATAACGTTGTTTTCATCTCGCTTGTTTTTGAAGACCCATTTGGTTCCAATGACATGTTGATGACGGGTGCGTCTACAAGCTCCCACACTTCGTTTCTCGTAAAGCCGATTCAGCTCCTCTGCATAGCTATGATCCGATCGGCATCCTTTAATGCATCCTCGGTTGGTGAGGCTCTTCGATAGACAAGAAGCGGGGAATATAATGCGCTTTCTCCTTGACGAATCCGGATCTTGTCTTGACATTAGCCGAGGGATCTCCAATGATTAGATCAGGCGGTGTGAGCATCGAGCCACGATCTACGAAGTTTCGGTTCTTCATCCGAAATTTGTTCAACACGAGATAGTAGGTGAGTTAGGCATTTCGGTTGTACTATTCCGAGATTGAAGAATTTCGGTGATAAGAGTATGATCTACTCGAGTCACCGGGTTCGGGGGCATTCGGCTCGGGAACATTACTAGATGTTCCCCCCGAGTTGTTATTCTCGGTAGTGGTCTCGATTACCTCTTGGGTTTCTTCATCGACTGAGTTACCCGGGATTGATTCTGTTCGGGAGAATCAATGCGCTCGGCTACTTGCTCTGTTGGTTGAGATTCGAGTGGATTTGTCTTCGGTTTCTTCGTCCGAATCATCATCCCAACATAGCTTGGATCTTTTCGGGTTTGTCCTTTAAGCTTAGATCCTGTAGCTGTCTACTGATGTCCTCATATTCAGAATTTGAGTTATTGCTCCTGCCTTCAGTAGCAAACTCGTTAAAAACAACATGAGGGCTTTCCTCCACGCAAAGAGTCCGATAGTTGAATACTCTGAAAGCTTTGCTGACCCGAGAGTATCCTAAGAATACTCCCTGATCTGACTTGCTATCAAAAGTCTTCAGCTGATATTTCCCATTATTGTGGATAAAGCATGAACAACCAAAGATATGGAAATAAGATAGAGAAGGCTTCCTGCCGTTCCATAGTTCATATGGTGTCCTCTTATGCTGCTTTGTCAGTAGAGATCTATTCTGAGTGTAACACGCAGTATCCGTTGCTTCTGCCCAGAATTTGGATGGGAGTCCTGAATCTGCGAGTAGAGTTCTAGCTGCTTCTTTGAGAGTTCTATTCTTTCGTTCGAGCAACTCCATTTTCTTTGAGGTGTGCGGGCGTACCGATGTCTCATGCTCTATTCCTTACGCTCGCGAACTCCTCTACCATGGAATTAAGGAACTCGGTTCCTGCGTGCGAACGTATTTTTCCGATCTTGGTGTTCTTCTCGACACCGAGCCTTTTCGAAGCGTTGGTAACTCTGTTTGACGTCGACTTGTTGGCAAAGAATATGACCCATGTGTAGCGCGAGTAGTCATCTATGACCACTAATGCATATTTTCTCGCCTCCGATCGTCCTTTGGAGAGACCGGACCGAACAAATCCATATGTAGCGGTGAAGGATTCCATCGGTGGAAGGAGATGGAACTGTTGGATTTTGATTCTTTGTTTGCTTTCCCTTCGAGACATGCTTCACTCGAGTGTCTTTCTTGAATATTTCATTCGGCGGTCCCTTGCTAGAGTGTTTCTTGCTAGTTTGTTGAGCGTCTTGAAGTTGAGATGGCTCGAGTCTTCTATGCCATAGCCACCCCCGTTCGATTATCGTTCTTCGCCAACGAGACAAGCTTCGGGTTCTGGCTGAGTTCCGATCGGCAACATATATGTTCTTTCTGCGCAAACCCGATAACATTGTTTTCCCTGTAGATTTATCAATAACATCACAGAAACCAGCGTCAAACACCACTCTATTTGAGTTATCACAAAATTGACTAACGAGAGAGAAGGTTATGCTTGAAGTCCTTCAACATATGATACTCTTGGAACTTTGGCGGTTCAATGCTTGAGTGTTCCATATCCTCTAGTATAGCCTTTTGCATTGTCTCCGAACTCAATTCGGGTCCTTCTTCGATGATATAATTCTTGATGAGACTCCTTTGGTATGTCATATGTCTTGAGCATCCGTTGTCCACATACCATGGGTCTCTCGCGCACCCGCAAAACAGAATTATATTCAGGTACCCTTTATTTTTGATTTTGGGTCCTTAGGTGTTAGTTTTAATAACCCAAATCTGTCTAACAACCCTGGTGGTTTCAGACATCTTCTTTCCACTAGAGTCAACATATCTGACCACTGGACTGGTCATAGGTGACTTCCGAGGCTTCGAGGTTCGGGAGTCCTAATCTTCTCGAGCCGGGGGATAGCCGACCTTTGCCTTCTGTGCGGCTTTCTGTTTCCTTTTCTGACTTTTGGATCCTCTTCTGACTATAGGTTCATAATAATATGACCCATACTGAGTTGGATGTGTCAGTTTTGGAGGTCCATACTAATCGGCCAATTTTGATTTGTTGGTTCCCCCTTGACTGAACTGGGGTACTTTGGCTTTGATCTTGTTGTCGAATCTTTGCCGAGTAGGATGAGGTGCTTTCATCTTATGTTTGTTCTTTGCGAGGGGGTTCGGTATATTAGCATTGATGGTCTTTCCTCGAACAACCCTATCAGCAAGCCGTCCTTCTGAGTGTACTGGGGCAGACGAGGAAGCTCCCTGGATGAATCCAAGTCCTTCCTTGCAGTGCTTTGGCTTGTTGCTTGCTAGCATAGCCTCCAATTTCTTTTCAGCACCCATGTACCTCTCAGTCATCAGGTTCCTCCGGACATCATTACTTTTCTTCGATGCATCATGTTCGGTCCGAAGTCCCGGCGGTTTTTGCTTCAGCGGACTCGGTTCGATATCTTTCTCGAGTTAAGTCATTGGTCAAAACTGAAATCCGATCTTCTTGATGCTTTGAGACTTGGCCATCGGAGAGTTTATCTCCTCCACGAGTCTCAACACAAGTCCTTCGGCCTCGGTAGCAACCCTGAATCTCCCGAGAAAGTCTCCGATTCTCCACTTTCGGGGTATCCAACTACTGCGAAGAGTCTTCTTTGAGAGCTGCAGACTCATTTGAATTTGTTCATCTAGTAGATCTTCATATGCGGTTGTGATGTCCAAATTCCCATCCGCACCTTGAAACATTATGTCGTGTGTGCGGTGTGAAGAGGAGTTGGCCGGTTCATGAGAATTTACCTCATCCTCTTCGCTTGCCATCATGCACATTTCGGTCGATTCATCCGCTTCATGCTCTAAGGCCATGAAGGCCGCTTCATCGTCGAGATGAATCCATAAAGGAGTCGATCTCTTCTGAGTCATCTGAGATTTCGCCAGCTATGTAGGATTGTCTTTTCTGGGCGAATTTCTCTCTCCTTGCCTTACGTGATGCGCGTTCAAAGCACTACTGAGCTTAGGACAATCATATTGATAATGTCCCGACTTTTTTGCGATTGTAGCAAGTGATGACTTTTTCTTCTTTGGTTGCACTATCCCTTGAGGGTGTTGAGTCATCTTTCTTTTCGCATTCGGAAGATTGTGAGTCGGGAGAGCGTTTTGGTGTATATTCCGACTTACCTTTTGTGTCTCGGTATGCTTTAGTCGGCTTTCTACGCCTCTCCTTCTCCTTCGATACTTTACGTGAGCGGCGCATACTTCGAGCGAGACTTCCTTCTTGTAGATCATTGAGTGAAGGCTCGGTCTTACTCGTCGTCTTGCTCGTCATGGGAGATCTTTGTCTTGACCGTTGCTTTGAAAGCATGGTCGATCTTTGTGTCGGCTTCGGCTCTCGGCTTTCGTTGAGGTGCTGTCCGAACTCAAACTCCTCTGCACTGTAATTCGAAAAGATATGGTCGGGAGAGACAACATCTAAATCGAGAATGTCGCAATAGAGTGGCAAAAGGTGTCCGGTGTCCGTCCGAGCGGTGCCCTCGGTATCTTTAAATTCATTTCTCGGTTCTTTGAATGTCTTTCCCGGCCCGTTGATTGAGTTCATCGATTGGTAAATCGACGTTCGGATCTTCGATTTTGTCACCGGGCATGAGAGACAAGCTTTCCGGCTTTTGGAGTTCCGGCGCTAGTTTATTCACTTTAATCTTCTCGAGTCCCTCGACTCGGTAGCGCTAGAGCATCCCGAGTTCTTTAGCGGTTTTGCATTCCCGAACCCTCGCCAAGATAAGAATCGCTAAGAGTGGTTAGTATGGCATTCCCGGCGACTCGGTCTAGATTGTGAAGCTTCTTCTCTTCGGGAGTGAAGAGACTTCGTCTTTAGGGATCTTCTTCCCGGTCACCATTCCTCCTCCTTGGTCTTGAGTTACGGCGCTATCAATCATGGGAACGATAGGTCCATCTTCAAGCACTTCGACCATATCGTCATGGAGGGATGTCGAGATGTGCTTCCATTCGACTCTCCATACTCCATAATTATCCACCGAGAACATGGGTACCATTCTTATACCGACATATCAGCCATGAAAAATATTGATATGAATGTAGAGTGATATGCGGTGAAAAACGTTTTCCTCCCGGATCCGTTCGAATAGACCGGTCTCAAAGTGACAAGAGTCTTAAGGAACTCCTGCTCGATACCAATTGTTGGTCCCGAGAGTGAGTTCGGGTGTAGAGGGGGGTGAATACACCTAAATCCAAATTTCTCAACTTCGAACACGAACAGTCCTATTCGGGGAAGATGCCGTGCTCGAAATGATTCGGCGACAGACTAGACAAGCGTTCCGAATCGTGTTAAAGGCTAAAAAGTCCGACTCGGCCGAGATCTCGCTAACCGACTAGGTCGAATTCGGTATCGATCGGCAAGAGTTCGGTGCGCGGAATAGTGTAGGCCCAAATCGGTTTTTTATGAGAAAACGTTTTAAATCTCGGTTCGGTAGATAAGAAGTTCGAGATATCGAGACAGTTAATTGATTTTAAATACGATGTTCGGTATGCACAAGAAAATCAATGTAATAGTAAAAGAACGTAAGTAAACGACACAGAGATTTTTAAAGTGGTTCGGATATCAACAATCCTACGTCCACTGTCCCGATAGATCAGGAGGCTATTTATTATACTGAGTTAGTCTCAGTCAGCTTGTGCACAGGACAAAGCCGTGGCTTGGGGATTATACTGAGCAAGTCCCAGTTTACACTTCTATCAAAATTAAAGTGTTTGACAAACTTCTCCAACAGTGAAGGAGTCCTTATACAATAAGGATTGGGTTCAAAAGTGAACTCCTTCGTCTAAGCTATGGATATATCGGTTGAGCTTAGGGTTAGAGGGATGGGGAACAAGAATGTAGCTTCTAGAGCGACGAACAGCTGAGGTTTAGCTATAAGTTCGTGTCACGTCGCTTGGATACTAGATGCTTTGTTGACGGTTCAGCTTGGTTCCCTTATGAGCTTAAAGGTAGTCTTTCGCCGGATATAACTCTTTCGATTCTTGCGGAAGACTTAGGCTTTTGGAATTCGCTCGTTTGAATGTTCGTGTGTGTGTTCGTTTCTTTGTTAGCTCGTGAACTCTTCTTCTTTTTGTGTTTTCTTCAAATCTTGAATGATCCCTCTATTTATAGAGAAGAGATTGAGAAAGATCTGTTGGAGACGATCTTCTTCTCTCTCTCTCTCTTTGGTAGCAAACGGCTCTTTTGGCGTAGGTAACAGTGCTTTTTCCCCCTTTTCCGGAAAGTGTTGACTTGCAGCTTTAGTAGGTAGGATGATACGTGTATGCTTGTCATTTGTCAAGGTGGATAGAGTGGTTGAGACAGCACAAACTTCGAGACAAACTGAAGCTGACTTCTCTCATCCTCGTATATGACAATGTTGATTGTCTTTCAAAAGATTCTGACAGTCCTGAAGACTATCTGCCGATCTTTGAGTCCGACCTTGTATTCGGTAGATAGACAAATGAGATAAGTCTCATCGAAGATCAGCTACGAGTCCGATGAACTACTCCTGTTGAGTTCGGTTCGGCCATCGACTATCTCGATATCTTGCTCTCGCCGAGTCCAATATCACCGAGTCTTCTACACCGGTGCTTTGAGGCAAATAAGCTATTGAGCGCCTTGACCGGAGCAGAGTGTCTGCCGAGTCCGAAACCTCGAGAGACAAACAACATATACAACGGAATGGTTCACCAATCGAGATAGGGTTTTGGGATCTTCAAATCTTCTCAACGAGTTCGAGCACATAGGCTCACGAGCTTGGTTCAATATAGAAGACGAGAATCATTTCCCACTGAGTGAAACAAAGATCTTGAGGATAGAATCATCACCCAACCAGATTGTCACGGGATTGATGACGAGAAAGGAGATTATGTTGAAGTCCTTCAACATATGTTACTCTTGGAACTGAGGCAGTCTCAATATTCAGTGTTCCGTATCCCCTTGTATAGCCTCTTGAGTTGTCACCAAACTCAATTCTGGGGCCATCTTCTTGTGCGTAGTTGGTCAGCAGGCTCTTTTGATATGTCATGTATCTTGAGCACCCGCTGTCCACAATCCAAGGGTCCTTATGCACCTGCGAAACATAAACATTTTTAGGTACCCTTTGGTTCAGTTGGGTCCTTACATGTTAGTGGGTGATTTCGGAACCCAGATCTGTCTAGGGACCTTAGAAGTCTGAGACTTCTTCTTCTGAACCTTGTCAGCTTTCTTCTCCACAGGACTTGGAGATACTGGCTTTCTTGCGGTTTTGGGTTCAGGAGCTTTCTTCTTCTGATACTTTGTGTTTCTCCTGACCCTGGGCTCATAGTAGTACGAACCATACTGAGCTGGATGTTTATATAGTGGTTCACTGTACTGCTCTGCCCACCTGACCTACTTGGTTCCCCCTGAGTTTGATCGTGGTGTCCTGGTGCTAGAACCTCTGGTCAGTAGTTTCTTGTTGCTCGGCTGAGGTGCTATTATCTTCTGTTTGTTCTTCGCCTGAGGTGTTGAGTCAGTAGCCTGAACCTTTCCTCTGACGAACCTATCAGCCAGCATTTTTGAGCTTTTTGACGTTGAAGTGGAAGCTTCGTGAGTATAGCCAAGTCCTTCTTTCATGGCTATTGGCCTTTGAGCTCTAAGCATGCTTTCCAACTTCTCCTTAGCTCCTAGTGCTTGTTCAGTCATCAGTCCTCGCCAAACTTCATCACTTCTTCGAAGTGACTCATAATCCTTTTCAACTTCTGCGAGCTTCTGACTGAGTCGGGCTATCTCAGTATCTTTCTCAGAATTGCCCTTGGTCAGAACTGATATATGAGTTTCTTGAAGCTGCGACTTAGTCATAAGAGATTTAATCTCTTCCTTGAGTCTCATAACAAGATTCTCAGACTCATTAGAGACCTGACAATCAGAAGAAAGTCTCTGATTCTCAGCCTTTACCTGTTCTAGTTCCTGAATGGTTCTGCTGAACTCTCTGTTCAGCTGAATCTGCTCCTCTAGTAGATCATCATAGGCTTGTACCACGTCTAGAGGCTCATCTGTGACCGAGCACGTGTCGTGTGTGCTGTGAGAAGAAGAGGTTAAATTAAGTTTAGAATTTACCTCAGCCTCTTCTCCGGCCATCAGACAATATTCTGCATTTTCTTCAGGATCTATTTCTCCGATCTCAAAGGCAACAAATGCAGCTTCGTCTTCAGAAGAATACATGAATGTATCTTCCTCGATTGAGCCATCGGATATCTCTCCGGCTATGTAGGCCTGCCTCCTTTGGGCAAATTTTTCACGTCTGGCCTGCCGTTCTGCTCTTTGAGCAGCTGAGAGTTCGGGACAGTCGTACTGATAATGTCCCTCCTTCTTGTAGTTGTAACAGACAGATGATCTGCTGCCTTTTCCAGCTGACTCTTTGGATGGACTAGCAGCAGGTTCTGTATTCCTGCAGTCAGTAGAAGGTTTAGATTCTTCCCTTTTTTGATAATCTTTCTTACCTGAGGAAGAATCTCTGTGATATTTCTTCAGCTTTCTAACTCTCTCATTTTCTCTTTGATATTTGAGAGCCATAAGAGCAAGTTGGTCAGTAGCAGAGGTCTCAGAGGACTTTGCTTCTGTTATGGCTACTGCATTGCTTGAAGAAATTGGTTTGACTCCAGTTTTGCTGACTGTTGCTTTAAAAGCATGATCCATCTGAGTGTCAGCTGGAGCGCTTGAACATCGTTGGGGTAGGCTATACTCAAATTCCTCCGTCTTTAGTTCTGAAAAGATAACATCAGGAGTTAGAGCATTAAGATCTGAGCGACGTAAATAAGTAGCAAAAGGAAGCCACTTATGTCGAGGTAGCGCTCTTAGGATCTTTGTGTTCATCTCTTTGTTGGTGAACGTCCTCCCCAGCCCGTTGATCACATTGATTTGATTTGTGAATCTGATGCTTAGCTCGTCAATGGTCTCGTTGGGCTCCATGACAAAGGTGTCTAACTTCTGAAGCTCTAATTCGAGCTTGTTTTCCTTAATCTGCGGGGTTCCTTGGCTCAGTACAGCCAGGGCATCCCAAAGTTCTTTTGCCGTTTTGCAGTCTTGCACCCTCCCGAGGTGTGAATCGCTGAGCGTTGTCAGGATATCATTACGTGTAACTCGATCGAGGTTGTGCAGCTTTTTCTCCTCCGGTGTGAAGGCAGATTTGTCTTTTGCGACCTTGGCACCAGTATGTGCCCCTACACCTCCCGCAGCAGCAAATTGTACACTGTCGATCATGGGAATGATGGGTCCTGTCTCAAGGACATCCGTCATGCTGTCATGCAGCGATGTGAGGTGCGCCTCCATTCTCACACGCCAAACCGTATAGTTCTCTACTGAGAACATCGATACCATTCGAATACCTGACATATCAGACATTATGGGTAAGAGTATAAGGATGTATGAAGAGATGCTTGTGCAGTTAAAAAACGTTTTCAGGATCTGTTCAAGTAGACCAGTAGTTACAGAACCGATGATCAGAAGAACACCGTTGCTCTGATACCAATTGTTGGTCCGGAGACGATAGTCAGGTGTAGAGGGGGGTGAATACACCTGATCACAGTTTCTTTTCTCAAACACGAAGGACAGCTGAGCTGTAGGTTGCAACTGATGAACAGTGTCAAATAGTAACTGTTGGGTGATGATTCCATCCTCAGCACTGTTTCACTCAGTGGGAAATGATTCGGTCTTAGACACTGATCTTAAGCTCAGTAGCCTTGTGCTCTGTACTTGTCTGAAGATTTGAAGATCCCAAAACCCTATCTGAATGATGAACCATTCCCTTGTATCTATTTTGTCTCTGAGGTTTCAGACTTAGTAGACACTTTGCTCTGGTCAAGGCGCTCAGTAGCTTATCTGCCTCAGCACCGGTGCGTAAGACTTCGTTAATCTTTGGACTCGGCGAAGCGTTATAGCGAGAGTCGGTTGAACCGAACTCGGCGGGAGTAGTTCACTGAACTCGAGCTGATCTTCAGTAGACTTATCTCAGCAGTCTATCTACTAAATACAAGGTCAGACTCAGCAACGGCAGATAGTCTTCGGGACTGTCAGAATCCTTTGAAAGACAATCAGCATTGTCATGTACGAGGAAGAGAGAAGTCGGCTTGATGCGTCTCGAAGTCTCTTTGTCTCAACCACTCCATCCACCTCGACGAATGACAAGCATACACGTGTATTCTCACCTGCTAAGCTGCAGTCAACCTTTTACCTAAAAAGGTGGGAAAGTACACTGTTACCTACACCAAAAGAGCTGTTTGCTACCAAAAAGACAGAGAGAGAAGAAGATCGTCTCCAACGGATCTATTTCAATCTCTGCTATATAAATAGAGGGATCATTCAAGATTTGAAAGACGCAAAAGAACACAAGAGAGCGCGAAAAAGAGCGAATTCCAAAGAACAAAGTCTTAGCAAGAACTTGAAGAACAATCTCCGGCGAAAGACTACATTTTAGCTCATAGGGAATCAAGCTATACCGACATATAAAGCCTCTAGTATCCAAATCGACGTTACACGAACTCAAAGCTTACCTTCAGCTGTTCGTCGATCTAGAAGCTACTCTCATATTCCCTATCCCTCTAACCCTAAGCTCAACCGTTCTTATCTATAGCTTAGACGAAGGAGTTCACATTTAACCCAATCCTTATTGTATAAGGACTCCTTCACTGTTGGAGAAGTTTGTCAAACACTTTAAGTTTGATAGTGTTGTAAGCGAGACTTGGATCGATATAAAAACCAAGATGCGGCTTTGCCCGAGTGTCAAGCCGATCGAGACTAACTCAGGATAATAAATAGCCTCCCGATCATTCGGAACAGTGGACGTAGGATTTGAGCGATATCCGAAGCACTTTAAAATATTGTGTGTCTCTTCTTGCTTTCTTAAGCGTTGCATTGATTTTACTATTCATACTTGAACATCATATTTAAAATCAATCAACTTGTCTCGAGCATACTTGAACTTTTAATTTCTTGACCCGAGACTTAAAACGTTTTCTCACAAAAAGCTGATTTGGGCCTACACTATTCCGCGCACCGAACTCTTACGTAGATACTGAATTCTGACCTAGTCAGTTAGCAGATCTCAGCTGAGTCAGTACTCTTAGCCTTTACCTCGATTCAGAACGGTTATGCAGTCTGCTGAACTGTTTGGTCGGACACCATCCCGAATAGGGACTGTTCGAGTTCGAAGTTGAGAAATCGAATCAGTGTATTCACCCCCCCCCCCTCTACACCTGACCGTACACTCGGGACCAACAGTAACCTTCAATCGCGGGTCAGAAGTGTGCCAACTACTGAGTTCTCCTACTGACTTTTGTCAGTACTTTGAAACTCAGTCTCAGATGTTGTGCGGATAAGAGTGTGGGGCCCGGAGATTCGTCTCAGTTTGAAAACGTGTTTTCGCAAGATAAAGTATTTTGGCTAGTGCGCTTTGAAAAAGACATTTTTATGCAAAGTTATGATTTTGTAATTAGTTTGTAGGCAATGCAATAAAACAGTAAATAACACAAGCAATTTTTAACGTGGTTCGGATACGCAAGATCCTACGTCCACGCTCCTGCTGAACAGGAGGTCTTATTGATTTATCTGAGCAAGCCTCAGCAAGGAATGCAATGCGTTTGGACGAGACCCCTTCTAAGTTATAGTCCTTAGCGACTTTACAATTCAAACCTAAGTTTGAAGAGGAGGGGATAATCTCCAACTAGGAAGGAGTTCTTACAATAAGAACAATCACTAAAAGTGAACTCCTTCGAATTTCTAAGCTATAGATTTGGCAATGAGCTTAGCTAGAGAAGAGGGATCTAAAGAACTCTAGAGAGAAGAACTAATGATTTTCTATTGGGCAAGTTCTTCACTGGATTGATCTTGAATGCGCTAGAGTCGTTTGAAAGCTTGAGCATTTTTCCCTTGATATCTCGTGTGTGAAGCTCGGATTTCTTCTCTATTTATAGTTGTGACCTAGGCATATGTCCGTTGGAGACGACGATGCCACGTGTCACAAGCTTCCAAAGAAAACGGCCATAAATTCGAATTCTGCAGCAGAGTTGTTGGACACTGTACATGAGAGCAGCTTTAGTTGGTCAGAGCAGATATGCTTTGGCGGCTTCTCATTGGTCGAGGTTTGTGGTAGGTGAGATGTGTTAGACATCGGAGTTGACTCTCCCTAATCCTCGTATGGTCTTCTGCTGACTTTCGAAAAGACTTGAACAACTGGGTCGTTTCCTGTAGAATACAGTAGACTTCAAGCAGTCTCTATCTTCTTCGTCTGAGTCGGCTGACAAGAGATATTCTCTTGAGTATGGTCAGCTGATGACTGCGAAGGTACTGAGCTTGCATAGAGTTCTTCTCATGTGTCGTCGGTGATGAGATGTCTTCTACTGAGGCGAAGATCAGCTGATGACTTAAGAGCGCAAGCAATTACACTGATGACGTGGGGTTCTGGAAAGTAACTTCGACAGAAGATCAATCCAACATTTTACCCCGTATAGGACATAGACAGAAGGATAAACAAAATAAAAATAGTCTAGCCTATACATCATCTAGTCCTATCGACACTACACTACTAATATCAGCTGGGTTTTGGGATCTTCAATTCCGTAGTACTACTACGATTTTCCCCAATATTATTTTAACCCATTAACTGTTGAGTATCTCCTACTGACTCATAACCCAACACTTTAAATTACAACGTACCTTTATGTATACATTGTTCTTTAGGAACATGCAATATTCATCACGAATATTAATTGTGCTTCTTCAGGAGCAACAATTAAAGTATATGATTCCAAAATGATAAAATTTGAGTTGTTCTTCAAGAACATGTAGAGTTAGTTGTGCTACTTCAAGAGCATCAATTAGAGTTATGAACATATAGCATTTGCCAAAATCAAGAGCTTGAATTGTTATTCAAGAATATGTAGTATTCTTTAGGAATACAAATTGTGCTATTTCTGGAGCAACCATTTTAGTCTACATTAAATTGCTTCAGGCGAAAGGTTAATATTTTCGAGAAACCCAATTGTTCTTTAGGAACGTATATTGTTATTTGGGATATCAATTATGTTACTTTAGGAGCAACAACAATAACAATTCAAGAACCAAGATTCGTCCATCAATAAGATATATTGTATGAATTGCTCAGTACATAATATTCTTCAGGAATATTAATTGTGTGCTACTTTTGGAGCAACAATCTAAGTTAAAATACCTTTTCGAATTGCTCTTCAAGAGCGTATAATATTCTTGAGGAATATTGAATTAATATGATAATCTCAAATAGAGATATATTTTTAAATTACTCTTTAAGAGCAAATATATCTAAACTCAATATAATAGATCCAAAACAACACATATAGGAATCATAATGAATAAGATGTATTAACACAACCTTGATCGATAATATAATAATAGAATGCAAAATTTTGAGTTGATTTCTTTCAATCGGCGGGGATAATAAATTCAAGCAAACTCCCAAATAAAATATTGATACCACAACTCAAAGAAATTAATACAACTAATTGATTATATGTAATAAGAACTTCCGTAACAATGTAGAATTCGAAACCAACAATAATGAAATAACGGAATAATTAAATATTAATTAAGGTCTAGAAATACCTTGAAGGTCACGTTCAACTCACAAAAGTTTCTCCATAGGTATTGAAAGGCGTGCAACTCAATTTTCAAAAATAAGACATTATCTAAAGAGATCTATCGTGCTAATAACGTGTTATAAACTATATGGAATGAGAGAATAATAGAGAAGATGGAAAATAGATGTGTATTATTATAAAGGTGGAGACCTCTATTTATAGAGTATAAGAAGGATTCATGGGCTTTTATGGTTTACATAAGTATATATATATATATATATATATATATATATATATATATATATATATATATATATATATATTTACAATATTAACCATTTTTATAAGTCCGAGTTTTATAGCTATTTTTATACGGATAAAGATCTTCTATCTTACTTTTGTGTCAACTCCTTATTCAATGAATAAAATTGTACAACCTGTATCTTTTAAAATTATTTACTCATAATTTGGACTACTTAATAATAAGGGGAGAATGATTTTTGACAAAAAGAATACTGTCATCATTCTATTAGTGGGTGGAGGATATTGTGAGTTTTTTTTTTTTTATTCATGGAACCCACAGCCGTTACCTTCGGTGCGCATTGGGTAAACCACGCTCTTTGTGCAGTAGCCTGCAAACTACACAGGAGAGTTTAACCCTCCTTAATGTTACAGGGTGACAAACAAATCATATAGCGATCTTGGTGGAAATTGAACTCAGGATCTATCGGTCCCGGGTCACCCACCTTAACCGCTACGTCATCCATGGAGACTATATTGTGAGCTTTTATACCATATATTATCGAAAACATTATACTGTTAGAAAGCTTAATATTTACAAAAGTGACTATAGAATATATACTAATATTCATTATTTATCTTGATTAGATTTGGTAATGGTTAATGGGCATCTTGGAAATATCAACATAGATCTCAATTAATCACACTATCTTATAAAAGGGTGCCTTAGAAAGATAATAGATTGGCTTACTAGTTGCAGTTAAAAGATAAACTTGAGATTAATGGAAAACCCAGTTGCAATCGATTTCGTAGATTTCTTGAATGCTTCTCCAACGGCTTTTCATGCAGTAGGTAATAATTTCTTCAATTATTTTATGCTAACCGCTACTTCAGTCTTTTAATTTCTTGGAAACTTTTTTTATTTGCAGTAGTTTTCAACTTATCAAGACTTTGTTAATTGATTGATTTCGAAGAAAAAAGTAATTTTATGTGCGATTTCCAAATCTAATGTTGAAATTAGTCGTGTTTCTGTTCTCATCAAGGCGAGCAAAACGAGGAGTCACATTGGGTGCTGGACTGCTGGTTGATTTTTGTTTACTAATGCTAAATATTTATCAAGGCTTTTTTTGTCATTTTTGCTGAATTATTTTGCTTGTCTGTTGATAATTTAAGAAATTTGTTGTTAAATGATATGGTTTCTGTGATTAGATGAAGCGAAGAGGGTATTGAAAAGCGCAGGATATGCGCATCTCTCGGAGAGGGATGATTGGAAACTAGAAGCTGGCAAGAAATATTACTTCACCAGGAATCACTCCACAATTGTTGCTTTTGCTGTTGGTAAAAAGTATGTTAGTAGTACTTCCATGTTCTTTTCCTGTACAATTTTACCTCAACATCCGTGTTATTCATGATGTGTTGTTATGCTAATACATAAATAACTATTAAAGACCTGCAAAGAAGAATAAAATTTGAAGGCTGTTATGAATTTCTATGGATAAGCTAGTAAACGAAATGTAAGCATTGTTGTGTATTACACGGGGTGACAATTTGGTACTTTTGTAGGTATGTAGCTGGAAACGGTATATACATAATTGGTGCTCATACAGACAGTCCATGCCTAAAACTTAAACCAGTTACAAAGGTGATAACTTACATAATTGTGTTTTCTTTTGATGCCTTGTACTGTGAAGGAAAATGTGACTTCAGCAGAAAAGGCCTAATTACGCACATTTCAGGTTACTAAAGGTGGGTATTTGGAAGTTGGTGTGCAACCTTATGGAGGTGGGTTGTGGCACACATGGTTCGATCGTGATTTGACTCTTGCCGGAAGAGTGATAATTAGAGAGCAGAAAGATGGCTCTGAATCATACTCACATCGATTGGTCAGACTTGAGGAGCCTATCATGCGTGTTCCAACTCTGGCGATACACTTGGATAGGTGCTTCTCTTGGAGATCCTATATCCTTTATTTCGTTGTTATATATTTTTCTAAGTTGTGATTCTATCTCCTTCATAGGGATGTGAATGATGGCTTCAAGGTTAACAAGCAGACTCACCTTGCTCCCGTATTGGCTACATCCGTTAAGGTAATCTAGAAATGATGTGCATTATGTATACTTTGTCTCTGTGTGTCTGAGTTTGTTGAGAATTATAATTCTATCAGATTACCCCTAGTAGATAGGCTTTAACTCATCTCTCTCTTCCTTGCATCTTCTCCGGATACTAAAGGTCCCTGCAACTTTTGAAATGCATGGGTAGATGTAGAAGTAATATTCAATTCAACACTCTTTTCTTCTTGAACAAGTAAATGAATCTTTTCATTTTTCTATCTCTTGATATAATCCTCAGATAATAGATAATGAGCGAGTCATGAATCTAGGATATGCTCTTGTACTTTCTGGTGGATTTTTTTTTGTCCCAATAGTATATATCAGCTATAGTGTTTATGAGATTAGTTTTGTAGGAGCACTGCCTGACCCTTCTAGTTATTATATCACTTGGATCAGTGAAACAGTGTCAAGTGGAAAACATGCCTTACCCCTTTCACACTCGAGTTCAAATGTTTGCTCTAACTTGTATGGTAAAATAAGATATTGTAGTGTTAGAGAAGGAATGGAAATAGCGAATAAGGATTAAGATTGGAATCTTCAGGTTGGAACAATAAAGAAAGCGAAGTAGAAAACAAATAAGAATGCTCAACTCAGTAAACTAACGAGTGCAGAAAGAACACACAAGAACAGATGTTCTTGTGCCCAATGATAAAACAAGCTAATAACCAAGATGCCCTAATTCTAATCCTACGACTCATATAAATACTCAATAACTAACCACGCGGGCCCATGACTGATCAAAGCCCAATACAAAAATAAACTCTAAACAAGGCCCAACATGATACCAAAATATAAACACAAGCTCAACTAACACATCCGTAACATATAGCAAATACATGATATACCTAATATGGCTAGTGGAACCTAACTGCCTTAACTAGAAAGACGTAAATTGGATGAACATCAAGGCTTTCTATTTTATTTTGTTTTTTAATACCAAAGAACCCTTTGGCTTATCATTTCTAGTTTGGTATTAGGGGAGAGTCTTAATAGACTGCAGTCCTTTTGCTCAGATCTGACATGATATTCTGTTATTCACCTTTGCAAATATCTTCTTGATATCCATAGGAAGCATCTTTTTGGTGTTCTCTAAACTGTAAATCTCAAAAATAATATAATAGGTATTTCTGGCAGTTATATGAGCTGAATTTAGAGCATTAGAGATACGCCCGTGCTTAAAATTTCTACAATGAAATTTGCCTGCATATTTGCCCTTGCTTGTTCAGGTTCTTATGCATCGCTTTATTTATGCACAAGCACCTATGCAAAGGCTTGAGAAGTTACTCCTCTCCAAGAACTGATAAATTCTTCATAATCTGCAAGTGTTAATATATTCTCTTGTTTAGTATTCCATATATATTTCATATGGGATTTGTGGACGGCTAAAGCACACTCGGCTCACATGAATCAATGTACCATGCTACCATTTGTCTATGTATTTTTCCTTATGTAATTTATATCATGATGCAGGCTGAGCTATTTAAGTTGACTGGAGAGAATGGTTCCGTTGAAACTGGATCAGGTGATGGGAAGAAGTTAGATGGAAAGACAATCGCAAAAGAAAAGCACCATCCCCTTCTATTGCAGGTAAGCAGATGTTCTTTCTTTCTTTTCCCTTTTTGAGCTCCCATCAATAAAATTTTAGTTTTGAATGTGCAAATAGTTTGTTAGATAACTTGAGCAAGGAGTTAATTTCATGATGATGTTTTAATCATTTTTATCTTATACTTCCTCTGTTATTGCAGCTGATTGGTGCCCAGATTGGATGTGACCCGGAAAACATATGCGATTTTGAACTGCAAGCGTGCGACACTCAAAAAAGCATTGTTGCTGGTGCATTGAAGGAATTCATTTTCTCCGGAAGACTCGATAACCTCTGCATGTCATATTGCTCTCTAAAGGTTTGTGTCGAGTACAAAAGTTGAAAAACTCCATTTAATCGTAGAACAGTCGAAGGTCTTGTTATAAGCGTAAAGATTATAGTCCAAAAAACTTGGGCTTATAACAATTTATGTACTTTCAAATATGAGATATCCCATTTACTTGAATGCAGTCTTTATTTATAAATATCAATTCTAACGAGTAATCGCTGTTAATACGTCTCTGGTGGTGATCTTCGTTTCAGGCACTGGTAGATTCTACTTCCTCTGAAAGCAGTCTCGAGGAGGAGACAGGCATAAGAATGGTTGCCTTGTTTGATCACGAGGAGGTCGGGTCTGATTCTGCACAAGGAGCGGGATCACCCGTAATGTTGGATGCTTTATCACGAATCACCAACTCCTTCAGCTCAGATACAAAGGTAGAAACATCACCATTATGTTTCTAAAGTCTTTAATCAAGTACATTATCCGAAATAACCTTGAAATCATACGCTTTAATGTTTGTATGACAGTTGCTACCGATAGCGGTTCAGAAGAGCTATCTCGTCTCAGCTGATATGGCTCACGCCTTGCATCCTAATTATATGGTAGAACTTACACCCTCTAATTATATGTTTCAAAGATGTGAATGATTCTTACTAATTCATTGCGTGTATTTCTTTCAGGATAGACATGAAGAGAACCACCAGCCAAAGATGCACGGTGGCCTCGTCATAAAAAACAATGCAAACCAAAGATATGCAACAAATGCAGTTACTTCCTTCTTGTTCAGAGAAATAGCAACCAAGCACAACCTTCCTGTACAGGTTGGAGACTCGACTCGATATCTCTCTGTAGTTCGTGATAGTTCTCTTTAGATCCGAGCCTGTCTGAGTCCTTACATGCTTCCTTTGGAGCCCTTTAATGATTATTTTCCAAACATTTGTTTGCAGGATTTTGTGGTTCGGAGTGACATGATGTGTGGCTCGACTATCGGACCCATTTTGGCAAGCGGAGTAGGGATTCGAACGATTGATGTGGGAGCCCCACAACTGTCGATGCATAGCATCAGAGAGATGTGTGCAGTTGATGATGTGCAGCACTCTTATGAGCATTTCAAGGCCTTCTACGAGGAGTTCTCACATCTTGATGCGAAACTGGCAGTTGATTTCTAGGATTCTTGAGTTTGCTGGTCGATGTGGGACATATTTCAGTCATTATTATTGATACAATGTGGTGGATCCTAAGTTCGTAACTACTGTTTAACTTTTAATGCTTCGTACTTTCTTTTATGTTGTTTTCTGCAAACGTATTCATCACACAGAAGCAACATTTTTCAATAAAAATTGATATATTTACAACAAAACTATAAAGACAAACTTGTAATTGCACGTGGTGTATGTACATTACATATATTAATTTTAGTAATACCACTGAGTTATCTCAAAAGATTTTCTTAAGGATGTGGTTATTAGTTGATATCCGTCCCACATCGAGGAGTGAAGGTGTATGCCGAACTTGGTTCTTATAAATAACGAGGCCAGATGTTGTTTGAAATTATGCAGCCGCGCGTTAAGCACATAGCGAACTATTCTTTCGCCTTTTACTAAAGAATACCGTGTGCTTGTCGCAATTCAAGCGGCATACCCGTCTTTTTGGAGGGTGTCTTCCTGTTTGGTTGGACGCCCCATCAACTCAAGTAGGAATAAGATCTTACAACACTTGCATGTTTCATATGTTTGCTCGTTTACTGAGTATATTTGGTCGAAAACTTTGAATTATTTGTTGTGGGTATATCATATCAGTACACATAATAGTACTGTTTTGTGTTTTTTGTGCCAACAAAAGCAAAATATTTTATTATGTTATCAAAAACGAATTAGTCAAAAGTTAAATATTATACATTACAAAACACCATTTTTTCTTGAATTTCTTAGCCGAAAAAGAAAGAAAACACTTATAATTGAACAGATGGAGTAAAATTGATTCGTTGGTCATGTAACTTCTTGCAGTTTAAGAGTTAATCTTGTCAAGTAATTTTCCAAGCACTAGACATTGTTACTTTGCAGAATCATACTAACTGAATGCATGGAGATATAAATGGTCAAGTTCAAAAGACTCAACATTGTTATTCTGCAGAACGAGTAAAGATACAGAGAACTAAACTGTTTTTCATCTCAACAACAAAACGGAATATAGTGAGCCTCCCAGTAAGATGTCAAAAAAAAGTATCAGAATACAATGTGTTTATTATTCATTAGTGGGACCAAAACGTCCCTTGCTCTTTAATCAGGAGAGTGCCTTCTTAACCTCTGCTGTCACCTCTTGTGGAGGCTTCTCTGCAGGAAGGTTTTGCAACAATGCCCTTCTTGTTATAGTAGTCGATAACCTGAAAAAGCACAAACCAACAGCAAGCATAGCTTAGCTTAGCAAAAAATTAGAGTACATGGAACTCAAACTCTTGCTACCCTAAAAGCACCGGGCGAAAGACGGATAGGCTTGAATTTAAATCCTGTCCTTTTTAGCAAAAAAATTATTCAGCATTGCCCAAGTTTGTTCTTTCTGGTTGTCAAAACTAAAGGGTAATAGATGATTCAGTCCAAGTTCCATCTATGGTGAGATATCTGTTTGGATTATGTAATATATCGAGGATTGATGTGTTGGATAATGTGGGTACAATAAGAATCTATTTGAATGTTTTCCGGGAAAAAAAGAAAAGACATATCTGCATAATATGTTTCGGTGAAACCATCATTTGGTCTAATAGACTAATTGTAAGGAAAATATTGCGCGAGAAACTTCAGAGAGAGAGAGAGCAAAAAAAGGAAAAACATACTGGTTCTGTCTGCTTGTGGAAAGCTTCAAGTCTGGACTTCAGGACAGCTGCAGTATCATCCTTACGTTGAATCAAAGGCTCTCCGGTTACCTTCACAATGATAATATTAAATCAGCTTTTTAAACATTATAAGATTAACGCATCCAGCAGCAAGACATATTTATCCCAAAAAGAAAATAAAAAACCTAAGATCACTTAGATTAGAATATAAATTATTATGACAAACCGAATGACAATCAAAACTCAAAATATCAAACCTGCGAACAGGAATATAACAATAAGCAAAAAAATTAATAAGAGGTGATAATCTCATTTGCAATTAAAAGAAAAGGGAAACATCATATTACATCATCAACACCAGGAACTTTCGGAGGGGCAAATTTTGTGTGGTAGCTACGGCCACTAGAAGGATGGATCCAACGGCCAGTAATCCTCTCCTCCAATATAGCATCATCAATTGCGAAGTTCAAAACTTTGTCAACATTAACTCCTCGTTTGGCAAGCATATCATCAAGCTGAATACAAGAAAAACCCAGTTCAGATCACAAACGTTATAACTTTACCCAAATGATAAAAACTAAATAAACAATGTGAACCTTTTCTGCTTGGCTAACTGTCCTTGGGAATCCATCAAGAATAAAACCTTTCTGACAGGAAGGCTTCTTTAATGCATCATCAATTATTCCGACAACCAAATCATCTGAAACAAGTTCTCCCTGAGAAATAGGAGAAATTATGGTGAGTAGCTCTGTCATATAAAGTTGAAGGGGTCAGAGTGCCAGATGTACCTTTTCCATGGTCTCCTTGGCCTCAATTCCAAGGGGAGTCTTCGCAGCGACAGCAGCTCTCAACATATCCCCCGTAGCCAGATGACATAAACAATATTCATCCTTCACTATTGGTGATTGTGTACCTTTCCCAGACCCTGGTGGACCTGCAGTACGAAATGTTTTAGGAATTAGGTTATTGCTCAAAACATCTTCGGAAAGTGTTCAGACAAACAATTTTCCTGCAGACTATTTCCTGAAGATGATGTAATAATGCAGTATTTTGACAATTATCCTTTATGGTTCATTGTTTTGTGCCACCAGCTAACTCTTGAAAACAGCCTCAGAAATCCCATAAATCAGATAACTTTTCTAACTATTGGTATTATGCATTTCAATTCTTTGCTCGATTTTAAGTGAACAGAGAGTAAGGTTTTACTTTTGGAAAATATCAACATTCCATAAAATTTATGTTCTGTTACAATCTAGAAGCCAAAACTCAAAGGTGCATTTCAGTAAGTCATGAAATGGGGTAATGCCATCCATCTTGAAAACAGTGGATATGATTCTTAAAACTTTGTACCGAACCTCAAACATAATTATGGAATTGAAATGTTGAAATATATACTGCCGTTACAGATAAACATAATCGGCAAAAACGCTCTATTGGTCAAGTCGAGGCACATCTTAAAGATTTGATCCTCAATTTGTCAATAAAAACAAAATAAATGCATCAGCCATTCATCACTACAGTCAACCTCGACTTCAACATCACCAAAACTTCCTTTCAATCCCCAGAATTAATTTCCCTTTCCTAAATTAGCGAACTTTGGAACGCCCAGACATAATTCTCTATCAAATCTAAGCCACATAAGTTCTAACCAACATCGCACAAATCAAGATTCCGTTTAGAAAAACAGAAATTAAAACCCTAACGCATCTTCGGAGTCAAACCGCTTGTTGAGAAGCGCGGAAAAAGGTTGCAGAGAGAGAGAGAGAGAGAGCGATTTACCAACTAAAATGAGGCGTTTGTCAGGCTTGGATTGGCACTTGAGACGGCGAAGGAGCTCCGTCATGAGATCCACCGATTGCACATCCTCCAGATTCGCCGAAGCCGACATTCTCGCTCGCTTTCTCTCTCTAGATAATGATATGCCGGATGAGGGGTAGAGAGGATTTGGAGAAGGTGCGAATTCAAAAATTCTTTGCTTGTGTTTGTTGGGAGGGAGGTGGACTTTTGGGGGCTTTTAGCCTTTTTCAAGCCGGCGCAATGCTGAGGCTATGATTCTAAAAGGACCGTTTTACCCATTGGATTTTATTAAAATGTGTGTTGCATTTATTTCTAATATTGAAAATTATACTCCCTCTTTCTGTAATTATTGCATACATTTTTAACTTTTTAGGGACGTCCCATTATTGCTTGTAACATTTTCTAAAATAAAAAATTATTATAAACACTTTATTTGGGTCCCACATCTCTACTCATGATCAACAAGCTATCCCCAAAAATACAGGTGTCGAAAAATTTTTGTTACAAGTAGGGTTGTAAACGAACCGAATCGAATCGAATATTATAATTTTGTATTTGTATTTGATTAGTAAACAAATCGAATCGAATATTTATAATCGAATTCGAATCTCAAAATCTCGAATACTAATATCAAAAATCGAATACGAATATCGAAAATAATCAAAACTATTTGATTCTTTTACAACCCAAATCTTATTTCGTTCCCTTCTCCTCTCGGAGGAGAAGGGAACGTGTTGGGATTATGAGTCGGTAGATGGTACTCGGTATCACAGTAGTTAAAAGAATATTGGGGGAAATCATAGTAGTCTTATGGAATTGAAGATCCCAAAACCCGGTGATATCGGTCGTGCGGTTTGTATACATAGGATTAGATGATGTATAGGTTAGACTTGTTTATTTTGATTATCTTTTGTCTAAGTCTGTGCGGGGTAAAGCGTTGGGTCGATCTTCGGCCGAAGTTACTTTCCGAGAACCCCAGCGTCGTCTTTGTAAGAGCTTGCGTTCTTCGGCCAACGGTGATCTTCACCTCGGTAGGAGGCTGACCCGTGGTGATAAACCATCAGCGAGAAGAACATATGCAAAGCTTCGGTACCTTCGCGATCGCCCGGTGACCCGCTCGGTAAATGTATTCCTTGTCGGCCGACTCGGTCGAAGAAGACGAGAGACTTATCTAGTGTCTTGTGTCAGACGAGAAAGCGACCCGATCGCGCAAGTCTTTTCGAAGTTCGGCGAGAAGATCTTACGAGGTTGTTTGAATAGTCTCACCAACCACAAACCTCGACCAATGAGAAGCCGACAGCGCCATCTACACTCGCTCATATAGTAAAAGTTTGCTCTCATGTACGGTAATTAAGCGCCTGGCTGCAACAAATTCGAAATTATGGCCGTTTTCTTTGGAAGCTTGTGACACGTGGCATCGTCGTCTCCAACGGACATATATCATAGCTCACAACTATAAATAGAGAAGAAATTCGAAGCTCCACGCATGGAATAAAAAAAAAAGGGAAAACGCTCAAGCTTTGAACACTCTAGTAAACTTCAAAGATTATCCAGAGAAGAACTTGCTTTCTTAGAATATTCTTAGTTCTTCACTCTCAGAGTATTTAGATCCCTCTCTTCTCTAGACTAAGCTCATTGCCTATATTTATAGCTTAGATTCGAAGGAGTTCACTTTACGTGAATTGTTCTTATTGTAAGAACTCCTTCTTAATTGGAGATTATTCCATCCCTTTCGAACTACGGTTTGAATTGTAAAGTCGCTAGGGACTATAACTTAGAAGGATCCGTTCGGTGCACGAATACTGCTGAGGCTTGCTCGAGTATAATCAACAAGTTATCCTGCCATTGTCGGGGCCGGTGGACGTAGGATCTTGCGTATCCGAACCACGTTAAATCGCTTGTGTTCTTTACTATTTTATTGCATATCATAATTGTTCAAAATCATATGTTTGCATAAAACGTGTTTCAAAAGCGCACGACCAAAAGAACTTGATTTGTGAAAAGCGTTTTTCAAAAGCGAGACGAATCTCCCGGGCCCCACACTTATCCGCACAACGTCTCCAGGCCGAGTTTCGAACGGCCGACAAAAGTCGGTAGGAGAGCTCGATGGCCGACCCGCTCGACCCGGTGATCGAAGGTTACTATTTGGCAATGTTCATCGGTTGCACTAAACAGCTTCGGTGTCCTTACATTTGAGAAGAAGAAAGCGTGATCGAGTGTATTCACCCCCCCCCCTCTGAGCACTGACTATCGTCTCGGACCAACAATTGGTATCGGAGCATCGATGTTCTTCGATCGCCCGGTTACGCCTACTTGGTTCTCTCGAACGAGATCCTTGAAAACGTTTTCACCTTGCACAAGCATCTCTTCTTTCATCCTTATACCCGTTCGCATAATGTCGACATGTCGGGTATCGGGATGGTACCGATGTTCTCAATAGAGAACTTCACGGTATGGCGCGTGAGAATGGAGGCACACCTCACATCGTTGCACGACGGCATGAGCGGACGTCTCGGAGGCCCGGACCCATCATTCCCATGATTGACGGCGTTCGGTTCGCTCTGCCCGGGAGGTGTAGGAGCACAAATCGGTGCTAAGGTTCCCAAAGGCAAATCGGCGCTTCACGCTTTGAAGAGAAAAAGCTGCACAACCTCGACCAAGTTGAACGCACTCTCGGCAACGCTCGGTGACTCTCATCTCGGGAGGGTGCGGGGACTGCAGAAACGTTAAAAGGGCTATGGGATGCTTTGGTTATGCTGAGCGAAGGAACCCCCCGGAATCAAAGAAAACAAGCTCGAATTAGAGCTTCGGAAGTTCGAAGCTTTTGAATGGAGCCCAGGTGAGACCATTGACGAGCTCGGTGTCGGATTTACAAACCAAGTCGATGTCATCAACGAGTGGGGGAATGTGTTCACCAACAAAGAGATGAACACAAAGATCTTGAGAGCGCTACCTCGGCGAAGTGGCTTCCATTTGCTACTTATTTACGTCGCTCGATCTAAATGCTCTAACTCCCGATGTTATATTTTTGAGAACTAAAGACGGAGGAATTTGAGCATGGTCTACCCCAAAGGTGTTCCGGTGCTCCCGGTGACACGCGGATCGATCATGCTTTTAAATCAGCGTCGGCCGAAAAGCTGGATCCAAACCGATTTCCTCAAGCGAGGCGGTGGCCACTATCGAAGCAAAATCTTGTGAGACTTGAGGGCTGACCGGCTGGTTTGTGATGGCTCTCAAATATCGAGAGAGAAAAGGAGAGAGTCGAAAGGCGAGGAAATACAAAAGACTTTCTCCCTCGGGTAAGAAATTATCGAGAAAAGGGAAGAATCTAATCCTTCTGCGAATGCGGGGAACACGAGCTGCTGCGAGTCCATCCAAGCTTCAGTTTGGAAAAAGCGACCGAGAACATCCACTTGTTATAAGCTGTAAGAAGGAGGGACACTATCGATGCTGTGTCCCGAACTCTCAGTATTCTCAACGAGCGAACGGCGAACCCGAGAAGAGAAAAATTTGCCCAAAGAAGGCATGCTACATCGCCGGAGAGATATCCGACAACTCACTTGAGGAGGATACATTTATGTATTCCTGCGAGGACGAAGGCTGCATTTGTAGCGGTTGAGGTCGGAGAAACGGTTCTCGAAGGAACAAGCTGAATATTGTCGATGGCGGGAGAAGAGGCGAGGTAAACTCCAAACTTAATATAACCTCTTCTTCACACACGGCACACACGACCACGTGCTCGGTCGCGGATGATCCTCTGGATGTGGTACAAGCATCCGACGATGCGCTAGAGGAGCGGTCGTGTGAGCAGAGAGTTCGACGAACGATCCAAGAAGCTGGAGATGGTAAAGGCTGAAAATCGAGACTTTCTTCGATTGTCGGGTCTCTACTTGAGTCGAGAGAATCTAGTTGCGAGACTTAAGGAAGAGATCGAATCTCTTATGACTAAGTCTCGGCTTCAAGAGACTCGAGATCTCGGTTCGACTAAGGACAATTCGAGAAAGAGGCCGAAATAGCCCGGCTCGGTCGAAGCTCTCGGGCGTACGAGAAAGATTATGACTCGCTCGGGAGGAGTGGCGAGGTGCAGCGGGTGGTGATTGAATAGTACCTTGGAGCTAAGGAGAAGCTAGAAAGTATGCTTCGAGCGCAACGGCCAGCCGTCATGAAAGAAGGACTTGTCTATACCCACGAAGCTTCTACCTCGAAAAGCTCGGGAAGCGGCGGGCGATAGGTTTGTCGGAGGAAAGGTGCAGGCTGGCGACACCACACCTCGGGCGAAGAACAAACGAGAAAATGATTGCACCTCAACCGAGCAACAACAAGCGGTGACCAAAGGTTCCGGCCCCGGACACCGTGATCAAATTCGGGGGGGAACCAAGAAGGTCGAGATGGGCGGGACGGTACCATGAGCAGCCATCACGAGCACCGGCTCGGTGCGGCTCGTACTATTATGAGCCCGGGGGTCGGGAGAAGCGCAAAGACTCGAGAAGAAGAAAGCTCTTGAACCCAAAATCATCGGCGAGAAAGTCGGTATCTCCGAGTCTGTGGAGAAGAAAGCGACAAGGTTCGAAGAAGAAGTCTCGAGACTTCTAAGGTTCGGCGCGATTTGGGTTCGAAATCACCCACTAACATGTAAGGACCCAGGCGAACCAAAGGGTACCTAAAAATGCTTACATTTTGCGGGTGCATAAGGACCCATGGATAGTAGAACGGCGGTACTCAAGACACATGACGTACCGGAAGAGCACTGGCGACCAACTATATACAAGAAGATGGTCCCAAGAATTGAGTTTGGTGACAACTCACAAAAGGCTACACAAGGGGATATGGAACGTGAATATTGGGGCCTTCCGGTTCCAAGAGTAACATATGTTGAAGGACTTCAACATAATCTCCCTTTCTCGTGGTCGGTCTGTGATAATCTTAACGAGGTAATCTTTGTCTGGTTTTACGTGATATTGTTGATAAATCTACGGGGAAAGCAGTGTTATCGGGTTCGCGGAAGAAAAACATATACGTTGCTAAGCTGGAATACCGCGAGACACGAGGCTTGCTTGCTCGCACGCAGGCGAAATCCGGTGACAAGTCGGGATGGCTATGGCGCCAAGAGACTCGGCCACTTTGAACTTCAAGGCCCTATGAACAAGCTCGCCAAGAACTCTAAAGTCGGGGGACTATCCAGCGAATCGTTCATCAAAGACGAGAAATTGTGAAGCATGCTTGAAGGGAAAGCGGACAAAGAAAAGCAATCCACCTATTCCTTCACCTTCCAGCTGATGGAATCCTTCGGTTGCTTGCACATGGATTTATTCGGGCCGGTTTCTCCGGTGACTATACGAGACAAGAAGTATGCCCTTGTCGTTATAGACGACTACTCGAGATATACATGGGTAATCTTCATCGCCAACAAATCGATGTCATGGCCGAGTTGCATAAACTACTTGAAAAAGCTCGGTGTGGAAAAGGACATCCAAGATACAAAGAATTCGCTCGAGACGGAGGAACGAGAATTTCTCAACTCGTTGTAGTTAAAGAGTCTTTGCGAGAAAGAGGGAATTCAGCACGAGACATCAGTTTGCTCGTACTCCTCAGCGGAACGGACTTGCTTTGAACGCAAAAGCAGAACACTGAAAGAAGCGGCAAGGACGCTCCTAGCAGGACTGCGGGCTACCACTCCAAGTTACGGGCGGATGCTGCGACCGGCACGGCTACACTCGAGAATCGCTCACTACTTACACGGCAACACATGAAGACACCATACGAATTGTGGAAAGGGAGAATTCCTTCTATTTCTCATTTTCATATTTTTTGGTTGTCAGGTGCTTTATCCATGATAACTGGGAAAGATCGGTTGAAGGTCTTTGATAGCAAATCGATCAAGGGATATTCTTAGGATATTCTCGAGTCGGTAAAGTCTTGAGTCTTTAACTATCGGACTCTTTGCGTGGAGGAAAGCCCTCATGTTGTTTTTGATGAGTTTGTTTTGGAGAACGGGAGAAACTACGAGACAAATGCGATGATGTCGGCGGCAAGCTACGGGATCTCGGGTGCGATAAAGCGAAAGATTCGCAGCATTGTTGGGATGATGAGTCGAGATGATGAAGAAACTTCGGACTCAACCAACGGGCGATGTAGGCGGCCTGGTTGATTCTGCTTGAGCAGGATCAACAACGAGGTAACAACGGTCGATGAGGAAGCCCCGGTGGTAGCGAGACCTCTGCGAGAATATAAACTTAGGGGAACGATTAATGTTCTCGAGCTAAATGCCCACGAACACAGGAAACTCGGTAGATCCTAACCTTCTTACTGAAGCTGGCTTGCAATCTCGAACGGTACTGCTTGAAATGCCTAACACTCCTACGATGCTCGAAGTAGTATCGCTAAGAAGAAGCCCGGACTCGAGGCATTCGTGGCTTAACGCTCACTCTTCGAGATCTCATAATAGGAGATCCATCGGCAACGATAAGAACAAGATCGAGATTAAATCAAAGAGAAAGCTCACTTTATTCTTGTTTCTTGTCTACGGGAAGAACCTCGATCGATAGAGGACGCACTTAACGATGTTGACTTGGATCATCGCCATGCAAGGTGAACCGGTTCGTCGAAATGAAGTTTGGGAGCTTGTTGGCATGGAACTAGACATCGGCATGTGATCGGTACTAAGTGGGTCTTCAAAAACAAGCGTGATGAAAACAACGTCATCGTCGAAACAAAGCTCGACTAGTTGCCAAGGGATACGGTCAGCGAAGGAATCGACTTTGATGAAACTTTCGCTCCGGTCGCAAGATTGGAAGCCATTCGTCTTTTTCTAGCCTACGCAACGCATCAAGGATTCAAAGTATATCGAGATGGATGTAAAGTCGGCTTTTACGAACGGCGTGCTGAAGGAAGAAGTCTACGTGGAACAACCGCCCGACTTTCAACGGGGACATCGGGTGTACGAGACTTCGGAAAGCTACGTATGGGTTAAAACAAGCACCCGGTGGCTTGGTACGATACCACTATCGAGACTTTCTACTTGAGAAAGGTTTTTCGAAGGGGACGATGGATCGCACCTTATTCAGCATAAAGTCGAGGAGATGACATCCCACTGCGGTGCGAAATCTACGTGGACGACATCATTTTCGGTGCGGCAAACGAGACCATATGCCGGCGAGTTCGAGAAGATGATGAAGGAGAAGTTCGAGATGTCCATGATGGGAGAGATGAATTATTTCCTTGGATTTCAAGTGAAGCGATCACACGAAGGAATCTTCATCAATCAAGCTAAAAGCAGCTCGATATCTTCTCAAAAGATTCGGAACAATGTCGAGCAAGCCGGTCAAGATCCCCGTGAACACAGAATTTTAAAATCGATCTAGACAAAGAGGGAGCTTACGTTAACTCTGCTGATTATAGAGCTATTATTGGTTCTTTATTATACTTAACGACTAGCCGACACGACATAACTTATCTTTGTAGGTGTATGTGCAAGATTTCAAGCGGATCCCAAGCGAAGTCATCTAGACTCGGCCAAAGAAGATTACTGCGATATCTAAGAGGAACACGTTGGCTTGGGTTATGGTATCCTGCGATGATAATCTTATGCGACGGGGTTATTCGATGCGATTATGCGGGATGCGAGAATAGATCGAAAGTCGACTTAGGAACATGTCGGTTCTAGGCGGCAAAGGGCGATATCATGGTTTTTCAAAGAACGGCACTCGGCAACGTCCACTACTAAAGGCGAGTATATGGGCTGGCTGGAAGTTGTTGTGCCCGGATCCTTTGGCTTCGACAACAAGCGAGAGATTATGGTATCATTCGAAGAATGAAGTGCCCATCTACGTGACTCCACAAGTGCTATTGCGATAACTCGAGATCCGAGTTCTACATACGAGATGCAAGCACGTAGATATCCGACACCACTTCATCGGAGACCATGTCGAGAAGAAGGATATCGAGAATGGAGAAAGTCCATCTTCGACAAGCAAAGAGCGAGACATCTTGACCAAACCACTGGCGAGAACGAGTTCGGAGAACTATCGGTTGAGCTAGGTCTCTTGGATCCTACTCGAGTCGCGTCGGTAGAGGACAACTGCGATAGCTGCAGTGGCAACAATTGGTATCGGACGGAAGGAACCCGAGTATGATAGGTCGGATGATCGGTCACGGTGATTCGATTGGGAGAATCATACTGTGCTGCACGGGGGGAACGTGGTCTTCGGCACGTCGACCGTCCTCTTAAGTCTTAACGGTAACCGGTGATCGTAAAAGTTCGGTGAAGAGGTTTGCGTAGTATTGATTACTTAACATTTTTGTTGACATGCTTGCATTTATTATATCGATCGCTCGCATTCGGTAGTTAAGAAGTATTTATTTCCGCCATCAATTTCTTTAAGGAATGGTCGGTAGATACCGTTCTCATTGAAATTGATTTGGTAATTAATCTTTGCTGCGGCGCATTTAATGCATGTCTTCTCACTTACCACTTATTACGCATCATCCTATGTGGGTCCATAGTAGAGGCGGCTTTGTAATCATTCGATCTACAACATTTAATCTCGATCGCAGAGATAATATTGAAAGATTAAATCACGGCCGTTCGATCTAAGCGGTTATTAAGCTTGATCTTACAAAACCTTTCCAATTTCTCTACTCGACTCATTTTCCGCCATTTCCAACTTTAGAGCTCTTTTACGCAAATCGGTTTTTTCTTCAAATCTCTAAACCGATCCGATTTCTAGCATCCACAAGCTCTAAACTACTTGGTAATGTATTAAATTCTCGCTTAAAACTCTCTTGGCTTACTCTATTTTCAAGTGCTAACAAGTTTTTTGCGAGATTTTAATGGCGAATGTTCATGAACCCTCACGATATGAACGATATCATACTCTCGCGGATTCGATTCGAACCCGCCATGGCGCTTCGCCAAGTGGATCTTCCATACCTTGAGCTTGTCTTCGAGGCGCTTGAACAATGCTGGACTTGAATGGCTCGTATCAAGCGGCTAGGGCTTATCTGCTAGGCAAGTTGCGGAAGTATACCTCAAGCTGGAGGACTCCGCGTCGGAGGGAAGAATCTTCCTTCTCGTATATGAAGGAGGTTATCCCAAACTCGTGGGATGTGAGTCGGCGCGTCTTCAACATCCGAGATGCATTGGGGCCGGCGTTTGATCTCCCGAGGCACGGTGGTGTTTCTCCTATTGGCTACAAGGAGAAGGAGATGAACACGTATGTTCGAGAAGTTTTGTGGGAGGCGGGACATCGGTTTTCAAAGCTGCTCTGCCAAAGAACCCTGCTTTGCTACCTCGGTACGGGGGGCTCGCTACGTTGTGTCGCATATTCGACGAGCTCCGCGGGGATCTTATGATCAGTGTCTAAGCCACGTATTCGGTGATGATGGCTATAGACGACGGAGTCCAAGTGAGCCGAGGACGGATTATTACGTAGCGAGTGAAGCTCGGGCGCAAAAGTTCACCACCTTACCCATTTGGTGAGCGGAAGATGATTAACGTTGGGAAGCTACGTATGGGACCAAGATGTCCCATGCTTGATCGAACAATCGGTGGCGAGGAATTCTTTGTTTGCGGACGCCTAAATTCTTCGACAACAAGCTAATAAAATTCAAAACTAAAGCATTTGCGCTTGAGAAGTACGTTGGGCGAGGCCGCTGATCGAAAGAGAAAGATCGGCTATTGTTTTGCCCCCTTGCGCCGACCACCAGAAAAGAAAAAGTGACTAAAAGCTGGACTCTGTTTGAGATGCCGGTAGAACAAGCTAAACCGGCCTCTCCTCCTCCTATTGAAGAACACATTCTTGACTCAGGCACGGGGAATGGAGGGAGCCACACTTAAGGATAAGGTACAAGTGATCGGCTCAGGAGACTCGTTCGGATGTCGGGACTCCCAGGCGAAGAGACTTCCTTTGAGTGGACGACCATCCGCTCTACTCGCCTCCAAGCCACAAGTGAAGTCCACTCACGGATCCACGAGATATCGATCATTCGGATCCGGTGGAAATAGCCGTAAGGGGCTAGAAGTTCGAGATCTTTGCTTGAGGTCCCCGAGTTGAGGGCATACTCGAAGAGATCATAAGGACTCGAGACGACTCTTTCATTACTTGGCGAAGAGCAAGAGTTGCGATCGACAATTGGGTTCGGGGAACCCGGTGATGCCGGCAACATTCGAAGATTTGAGGCGGCGATGCTCTATCTGCGCGAGCTTGCGAACCTCGAGTGCCGGCGACGGTCATTCGCCGCCCATCTTCTCCCGATAATGAGAATAATGGAGATAAGGATGAGGAGATGGAACAGGCATCACCCAGGATGCGAGTTGGGAGAGCTCTGCTGAGGGTCCCACTCCCCGCGAGAAGGGTAAATCACCACCTCCCGTCCACATCGGGTGATGCCCCCGGGTGCCTCGAAGCGCGATCGAGAGCAACTACTCGCGATTTTCGAGCGAGAGGATCGGAACAAGCTCGTATCGAGATACAGACCCGGTGGTTCGTCACCTCTAAGTCGGTGAACAAGGCCATAAGACGGCAAGGGAACAAAAATCGCCTCTTAGCCAAAGATGTTCATACAAAATGGGCCCGGTATACTAAGGCTCGAAGCGGTTAGTGTAACCCGTATGGCCGAAGGCGTGAAGAAAGTCTCGAAGCTCCTACTCCTCGTGTGAATATTCGGGAGATAGTTGGAGGCGCACTTGGCGGCTCGGAAGGTAGATTTGGAAACACGAGTCGGCGGCTCCTTCAAACTCGGCGAGAAGATTTTCTCGGCCGGTGGCTCGAGGCTCTTGCTTCGGTCGGGGCCGAAATGGAAGAAAGGAATAAATTGGCCACCTCAGCCTTTACAAAGCGCTATAAAACAACGAGGCGGAGGCCACTTAAGGCCATTCGGAAGAGATGACAGATTCCCGCGATCGAGGCTTTGCTAAAACTCCGTCGAGGAGTCGGCCGCGCGGCTAAGCAGTCGGGGCGATCAAGGAAAAGATGGGGAAATGTCTTTGCGACCTCGTCAAAGACTTGAATCATTTGCCACTCTCGTTAAAGAATCGAGTCTACAATGTTGAACGAGAAATTAAAGCCCGTCCGCTCTCACCTCCCTAAGGCGGATGATGCCAAAAAGGGGAAGGAGAAGTAAAGGAAGAAGCGAGGCGGAGCTGGATGTGGTCGAATTGGTGGAGGAAGGAAGTAAGGGGGAAGGGGCTAGCACGGCTCAAGGAGAAGGGTCGGCCCGCTCGAGGCGGGACCCGGGCTGTACTCTGTTTGGAATACACCCCTACGAGGCGGACGATGGCGAGGCGGTTCCCATCTCATCCGCCCGGCACATAGACGGAATCGCAACATTCTTGGATCAAGAAGAAGAAGAAGAGCCTCGAGGTATTGCCACCGCGAGAGATCGGGGAAGGAGATCGCCAGCTGAACCCATTTCTCCATCTTCCCAGGCTCTGCAAGTTCAAATCAAAAGTGGAGCAAGAAGCTATGATCTTGATTGCTCAACGGCTTCAAGATCGGGATAAGCTTGATCATGAGCATCGGTTGGAAGAGAGGCTAGAAAGGCGAAGAAGCCAAAGAAAGTTGTTGGAAAGTCTAAGACCCAAGAGGCATGGATGAGAAGAAAGCTCGGGAGGAGCTAGCGAGGCCTTAGTGTACGAGGTCCGGCCAATGCACGGAGTTATTGCCGGCTAATCTCACACCGAGCGGGAGGCGGAGGACGGAACTACTTGGGAAGCCACGCTACGGGGACTAAATCTCGGGAGAGGAGATACGAGGCGGCGGCTCTCGAGAGAGAAAAAAGAGGATAGGCGGCGTGGCTAAAATGATTAGCATGTCCGCAAAGCGACGGCATGATCCAGGAAGCGGATTCCACGAGGATCCAAGTTTAGAAGGGCACCTTATATCGAAGAAGCCTACACCTCATGTGGATAAATGGGTGCCGGCCGAGCTCGACGAGCGGATGGGAGGAAGCGAAAGAAGACTTTATTAAGGGATACTATGTTTGGGGTATCTATGCGGCCCGACAAATCGGTGATCAACACTTTGATGGACTTATCGTCGTTTCGATATGGGTTTTGAAATCGAGATCCGCCGGATCATGGAGAAACAAAAAATACCCTTGAGCTCCGGCCTTCATGCGAATCCCTCCTCCTAGGACTACTCGCGGCGTGCTTTGTGCACAAAAGAGATTGAGAGAGAAGTAGAAGAAGGCATTTGTTCATCTATGTCCGAATATGTGCGATCCGAGATGATTATGAGGAAATCCGGGTTCTACGCTCAAGAGTCACAAGTATTACTACTTGGACCCTCCGGTGACAAGTCTGGCGACTTTAAGAAAGCAGCGAAGACTTTCAAAAGTCGGACTTGATCTCTTATCTCATATTTGTTGTAATAGTAATAGGGCCCGTGTACTCTCAGTCTATATATATATTGGTTCCTATTGCTTGCCGGACAATTACTCATTGTCTCATGGCTTTTGTTTTGTTTTTCTCACGGCCCGATCACTAAGTGATCGACACGCTTTCACACGTAATCGTTCTCGATTTTGCCTATATCTCGCCTACTTGACCTTATGTTTTATTGATCATCTTGATTGTCTTCGATAAATCAAGGGGAAATTGTTGTCGATGAGATTAGCTCTCCAGTTCCTTATTTTAGAATAGAGGCTAGATGGTTAGAAATAGAGGTTTTGGCATCATCAATTAGGGGGAAATTGTTGGGTTATGAGTCGAGTAGATGGTACTCGGTATCACAGTGGTTAAAAGAATATTGGGGGAAATCATAGTAGTCTTATGGAATTGAAGATCCCAAAACCCAGTTGATATCGGTCGTGCGGTGTGTCCATAGGATTAGATGATGTATATGTTAGACTTGTTTATTTTGATTATCTTTTGTCTAAGTCACATGCGGGGGTAAGCTGTTGGGCCGATCTTCGGCGGAGTTACTTTCGAGAACCCAGCGTCGTCTTTGTAAGAGCTTGCGTTCTTCGACCCGCCGGTGATCTTAACCTCGATAGGAGACGATCCGTCTGGTGATAAGCCGTGTGAGGGAAGAACATATGCAAAGCTTCAGTACCTCGCGATCGCCCGGTGACCTACTCGGTAAATGTATTCATTGTCGGCCGACTTCGGTCGAAGAAGACGAGAGACTTATCTAGTCTACGTGTCAAGCTGAAAACGACCCGATCGCACGAGTCTTTTCGAAGTTCGGTAGAAGATCTTACGAGGTTGTTTGAATAGTCGGCTTTGACTCGACACATTCTCACCAACCACAAACCTCGACCAGATGAGAAGCCGACGAGGCGCCGTATATCTCGCTCTATACGATAAAGTTGCTCTCATGTACGGTAATTAAGCGCCTGCTTTGCAACAAATTCGAAATTATGGCCATTTTCTTTGGAAGCTTGTGACACGTGGCATCGTCGTCTCCAACGGGCGTATGCCATAGCTCACAATGCTATAAATAGAAAAGAAATTCGAAGCTCACGCATGGAATAAAAAAAAAAAAGGGGAAAAGCTCAAGCTTTGAACACTCTAGTAAACTCGAAAGATTATCCGAGAGAAGAACTTGCTTTCTTAGAATATTCTTAGTTCTTCACTCACAGAGTATTTAGATCCCTCTCTTCTCTAGACTAAGTTCATTGCCATATTTATAGCTTAGATTCGAAGGAGTTCACTTTACGTGAATTGTTCTTATTGTAAGAACTCCTTCTTAGTTGGAGATTATTCCATCCCTTTCGAACTACGGTTTGAATTGTAAAGTCGCTAAGGGCCCATAACTTAGAAGGATACGTCCGGTGCACGTATCTGCTCGAGGCTTGCTCGGTATAATCAACAAGTTATCCACGTTGTCGGGGCCGGTGGACGTAGGATCTTGCGTATCCGAACCACGTTAAATCGCTTGTGTTCTTTACTATTTTATTGCATATCATAAGCTGTTCAAAATCATATGTTTGCATAAAACGTGTTTCAAAGCGCACATCGAAAAGAACTTGATTTGTGAAAAGTGTTTTTCAAAGCGAGGCGAATCTCTCAGGGCCCCACACTTATCCGCTACAACGTCTCCGGCCGAGTTTCGAACGGCCGACAAAAGTCGGTAGGAGAGCTCAATAGGCTGACCCGCTCGACCCGGTGATCGAAGGTTACTATTTGTATTGTTCATCGATTCTTAAACGCTAACAGATTGTCCTTCGGTTTGAAGAAGAAAGCGTGATCGAGTGTATTCGCCCCACCTCACACGACTATTGTCTCGGACCAACGAGCGAAATAAGATTGAGTATGGCTTTCACTTTTCAGGCTTTGTGATATTATGAAATTAATATTTATTTTATTCATTTAATTGATATTAAAAAATACATATATTAAAAAGAGGGGATGAGTTATTAAATCTTGATTTAGGCCCTTAACATAAATATTTTAAAATAAAATTATAATAAGTTTATAAAAGTTACTATATATAAAAATAATTATTGTATATATAATTTGTATTTAATCGAATACTTACGAATATCGAATCGAATATTACAATTTTGTATTTGTATTTGTATTTGATTAGTAAACGAATCAAATTGAATATTTATAATCGAATTCGAATCTCAAAATCTCGAATATGAATATCAAAAATCGAATACGAATACCTAGAATCGAATAAAAACCATTTGATTCGTTTACAACCCTAGTTCCAAGAATTATGGGACGAAGGGAGTATTATTTTCGAGGAAATAATCGAGGCATTTCTATAATTTTAGAATTATTATGATCTTACAAAATAGTATACTATAATTTTAAAAAGTACTAATTGTAATAATGAGAACTACGACATTTAATATTAATTTTTTTATATAAAAAAAATCAAATTCCTCAAAATAACATGAGTATGAAAATTGTTTGAACTACAATTACTATCGAGCAACAAGTAAAAACCTAAGTGGCCATGAGGGTGCATTCTCCGCAGCCAACTTTTTAGAAAGATTACACCTTTAAATCACGAAAGTTAGGCAATAACAAATTTATGACGTCCTTCGTCAATTCAATTTAAATGTTTCTTTTGAATGCAAAGTAAGTAATGCAAATGATTTGATTTTTTTAATAGCTAAATATAATTCATACAATCTGTCATTTAAAAAAAATGTGTATTTGAAGAGAAATCCAATAGAAAAACATATAATTTCTAATGGGACAAAATGAGTATTTTTTACATAACATTAAAATAATCCTAGAAATTAGGAAGAGCACCATCAAATAATAAGAACATTTATAGAATACTTTGCTAATAAAAATTCCCAAAAACTACCATACTGTTTCAAAGTAGCATTTCCATGAAGGATAAAAACGGCAAAATAGAAATACAAGCATAACATACAAGTAACCAAAATGCTTGATAGGTCTTTCTAAGCATTAGAGCTTACCAAAATTACTCATCATCTTCAGCTTTGGACTTCTTTTTCTTCTTCTTCTTTCCATCAGTAGCAGTTTGAACGTCTTCCAACTTCTCAGACTTGCTCTTCTTTTTCTTCTTCTTCGGAGTTCCATTCTCTGCGTCGACTCCATTCGCATCAGGCATTTCCTCATCCTCGTCCTCTTGTTGCTTCCGCTTTTCTTTCTTTTTCTTCTTCTTTTCTGACTTGGGCTCCTCATGTGAATCTCCATTGGCAGTAGCCATAGGCTCATCCCCTGCAAATGTTCAAAACCAAATTGAATTGTAAGACATATATGAAGAAGAAAACCAATAATAGACACTTCTGCGCCAATTAATCATCATTCATGATCTAGTACAAAGTGAGTAATACAAGAAATATGTAAACGAAGTAGCATAAATGAAGCATGGACCGAGCAAGAATCCTCTCGAGATTTGGATATTGGATCAATCATCTTAAATTGGGATTGTAATAAATTGACAAAATAAATGGGGAAAAGAGACCAACCTTTTGTTTCAATTGATTCAATAGCAGACTTCATGACATCGATGTTTTTTACGAGGAGCAACTCCTTTATCATAGAAGTCTAGCCGTTCTTCAACTTGTTCACGGAGTTTCTCTCCGTAAGTTGTGGTGCTTGCATCTGCACCAAAAAGAGACCAGGATTCACACATAAGACTTTTATCAACAATAAAATATAAAGCAATAGCCAAAAACCAATTAGTTACCTAGGAAACAATCAAGGCGAGAGGCAATCGAACACTTGTTAGCTAAATAGCGGGCCATACGACCTTTATTTCTAGCAGAAGCACGGCCAATGAAGGAAGAATGAAATATAAGACCATACTTTGGAGTGTTACCCCGGGTTTTTCAATGCCCTGAAGAAAAATTAGGAATGCATCAGTTGAGTACAAAAGAAAAGCAGATGAGTCATATTAATAATGCAATAACAAGATGCGCAACTTTAGTAGACCTACCTGAATAAAGCCTTCTCAGCACCAAGAATCTGAAGAGTAGAAGAAGGGCACTTTGCCAAGTTTGTAAGACTACCAGCATGTGAAATCAAACGCGCACCCACAACCTCACCAATCAATGCGGCCAAATTAGGTGCAATGTCATTCATTTTGGCAACAAGATAATCATAGAGTTTCTTCCTATACTCAGCAAGGTCCATCACTCTTTGTGCAAATTGCTTGACGTTAATCAAGTCTATTGGTGACAAATCCTGACCTGGAAAATTGAAGAATTGCACATTAATATATGACTAAGTATGCCCTTACACAAACAAATACTAGAAAATATACCCATGGATGCTTTGGCAGCCTCTATGATCTCCCTTGCTTTATCTTCATCTCCCACTATGTCAGTCAGCCCGGACAGTTTGTCCTCTGATAACTCTGATTTGTCCTCCACGTATTTTCGCAACTTTGGCATACAAATAATTGTCATTAACAATCTTCACCAATTCAGGGAAATGCCAAGAGTACCATTCCCTGCATGAAACACAATAGAGTATTAAGATATATGCTTACGAGGCTGTAAATCCATCCATGAAAGACATACAAATAATAAGCAATAATTAACAAAAATTAAAAGGTAATACATAATGCAGACTAGAATAAACAGATGAAAATAACTGTGACATAATAGAGATTGGATTAAATCGAAGGAATATACTAACCTCACTCTCATGGAAAAGGAATTTATGTCTTTATCAAGGGTATCCAGGAGAAAGATAGCTTGAATAACCATGTTGTCAACACGGTTCACATTGAACTTCACCTTAGCCCTGCTGTAAGCATGACCCAAACCAAGTTGAGCTTTCTCCATGTCTCCAGTCTGTTCAAATATAAATTAAAGAATGAGACAACCATGTAAATCATTTTCAACTTCATCAAACACATACAGGGAATAAATAAAGATAAAGAATGACCAACCTTTAGGTTTTCAATGAACCGTTCAAAATGCAATCTAACACCACGAATAAGCTCAAGGACAAACTCATTACTCTGGCAAGGGATCTTAGTTACTTCAAAAATATGTGACCCCAGCTTTGGCTCTGCCACTCCCAAACTAAACTTGGGCTTCTTGCCCTCTTTGACCTTTGGCAGAGTTAGCTCCAAAAAGTTCCTTAGCTCATCAGTCATTTGACCTTAATTCCACATCACAGAAAAAAAAAAAACCAGGTTAAACGTATTTTCCAAAAGAACATTCATTAAATACTCCACAAAATCGTAAGCTGATACCAGATTTTAAAAAAATAATTCAGTTGTAATCATTGAAAAAAAAAAAATAAAAATCAGTAGTGTACTCTAAAATCGGTGCCCCTTTCAATCTTCATCAGTTCTGTAAAATCCTTCATCTCTATGCTAAGTAAATAAGAAAATAACTTCTGAATTCAGTTGCATGACAAGTTTTTTACACAAAAAAGGCCTCTCTACGCCAAACTATATTTATTCCATTTACTCAAAGAACTCCATATTAGAGCAAAACCATAGCGCAGATTTCACATTGCCAAGGATAGGCTAAATTCGTTTAACTGCATTAAACCGTTTCACTTCAGCTAACAAACACAAGCCAGAAAAATCAACAGAATGAACACAAAACAAAGAAAAGAAACAGAAGAATAATCGACAAAAGTTGAAAACAATTAACGAATACAGCTCTCGTTCTCGCTCATGCACAGCATCTGACGGTTTATACCTTCAGAAATGGAGTTGCATTGGTTCAGCGCGTCCTCCGCGGAGTCATACGGGTTGAAGGCGACGAGCTTCAACACCTTACCGAACCGGTTGAGGTCGCTGACGGAGTTCCTGACCGCCTCCGTATTCTGGCCAATTTCATCAATTCCGTCGGCTGAGAACAGCCCGTAACCAGACGCCGACTCGTAAAGCACGTACAGCGTCATCGGAGAAGAAAAACGAAGAAACTCCTCTTTCGCCTCAATGTGTGCGTGCGGTCTGTTGAGGAGTGGGGCGGGTGGGTTTTGTGTTTGTGAAATTAGGGTTTTAGGGTTTCGGCCCTCTTTTAGAGACGATAGGAAGACGCGGACCCCACTCTTCTTGCTTACTAAATTTGTTAAATAAGGTTTAATTTAATAGTGATAGACTACAGCATCATCATAATTACTTCTCCCTCCGCTCTTCCGATATTTGAGCCTTTTTTTAAATCGGAATTATGAAAATGGTAATTATGTAGTCCGTACTATTTATCTTTTTATTCACTTAAACTTCAATAAAGTAATAATTTTGAAATTGAGAAAAAATATTCATTTAACGAAATTATTACTTTATCGAACGTTATTTTAATGCATTAACACATATCAAGGCCGAAAGAAATTATTATCTTAGCGAGATTATTCTTTTATCAGGTATTATTTTATCGAAGTTTAAATGTAGTTAAGTTTAGTTTTAGCTTTTCTTAGAGTTATCGAATTTTAATGGAAAGACTCAAAGAATAAAACGAAGTATTTTTAATAGAATATTAAATCGTCTAATAAAATTAAATATTAGATCAATCATTCACATTAAGAATATATAAACTAAATTACAAAAACATGATCACAATTTGAATACACAGAAATAAAATTCAAGGATGTTTATATAACACATTTATGCATATACCATTTTGCTTCCAAACTAAATATCTTTAACCATTTTTCAATATGTTTTTGCTTGCAATCAAGGTTAGTTTTTGTTTGAATTATAAAATGTTTAATTTGAAATGAAAATAAAATTCATCGTTATTATGCTTTATATTTGCAATGACAAAATAATAATAAACAATAACACATTTAAAAAGTAAAAAAGCACAACAAAATGAATAATGTATTTTAAAAGCATACATAATGTGTATAAAGTTTTTGAATTTATTATCAACATAAATAATAAATCTTTGAAAACGTATCTATTTAATTTAAATTGTATTTTTACAATACGAAGAGTTTCATTTCTTCTAAAGTATAATAGAATTAATATTGATTATTTTTTTTATTTTTTTATTTTATATATAAACATCTATCGCATAATAACGTATCTCTCTTAATTTTTACTCATATCACAAAGATATTAATGTTTACAGTATAATTCCCTTACGTGGAAATATGTCTTTTTAACCATTCTCACTAAAAAAACACGAATATACTTCTCACCAGCTATAATAATAGTTAGAGAATACCGATATTACCTATTTACCTGCTTACTTTTTTTTCAATTGGCAAGGCGGTGCTTGGATGAGACCCTACGGGTGCCGGGTTGTTTGTCGTCGGCACTAGAATTTATCAAATTTGAAAAATAATTTTTATTAATCAAATAATTGATAAACAATTTAAATTACTGAGTCTTGGATAGGCAAAAGCGATCAAATAGGCACTACCAAGGAATGCGCCGCCATGGCACTCTTATTTTTTTCTTAATAAAACAATTGATAAGCCGATTATAACAACGAGTGTCGATTGGCTAAAGCTGACCCATTCGGCTTTTCGGTATTTAAATTTATTTTTTTTTTGGTTCATAAAAGTTAGTCGAAGTTGCGAGTAAAGGCTGTCTGCAGTGCGATAGGCCGCAGAATATAATTGTCGAGTGCTGAGTAGAGCAAATAACCATAGGCGCCCGTCGGCACCCATAGGCGGCTGCGAGTAAAGCGGCTGCGATTCCTGCGATCGGCACCCATGGCACTCCATCGGCCTTTAGAAGATTTTAACAAAAAAAAGGAAACAAGAATGCGACGAAAATCGAGGGTAAATTGGTAATCTTGGGTATTTGGTGAATATAAATTTAATGGATGACTAGTTTTGTGTTTTTTTATGTAGGATTGGGTAAAGTAAAGAAAGCTCCGCTTCTTTTACTATACGTATAAATACTAAACTTTTATTCTGATAATAATTTATACACCAAAATGATCCTATAATGAGTATGAACTAGATTGTACTTTTGTTGGATATGAGTCGGTGGAATTGATCTTTGGTAGTTACATGGTTAAAAAGAAATTGGGGGAAATCATAGTAGTATGTATGGAATTGAAGATCCCAAAGCAGGGCGATATCGGTAGATTAGTGTGTCGATAGGATTAGGCGTGTATAGGTTAGACGTGATGTAATGCTTATTATTTTTGTCTAAGTCTGTGCGGGGTAGTTGTTGAGCGATCTTGGTGAAGATACTTTTGAGAACCCAGCGTCGTCGGTGTAATCGCTTCGTTCTTCCCAGTCGGCGGTGATATCAAACTCGGTTGAAGATCCCGCATCGGTGGCCCCGGACCTCGGTAAAAGCATTCTCTACAAAGGCGATGGTCGTCGGTAGAAGAACCGGTCCGAGCGGTATACCTTCGCGATCGACAGGCCGACTATCGAAGCTTCACTTTATCGAGTCGAGCGACTCGGCCGGAAGAAGACGGAACTTTCGGAAGTCTTGTCCAGACGAGCGACCCGGCACTTAAAGTCCCTTGAATGTTCGGCGGAAGACATGCGAGGTAGTTTGAACGGTCGGCTCGACACTCGCCAACTACAAGCCTCGGCCAATGAGGAAGCGACAACGCTTACCTACTCTGCGGTAAAAGTTGGCTACTCTCATGAGCGGTGCATTAAGCGCCCCTGCTTGCAACAAAGTTGAATAGTGGCCGTTTTCTTTGGGCGCTTGTGACGCGTGGCATCGTCGTCTCCAGCGGACGTATGTCGTGACTTCCATGACTATAAATAGAGAAGGATTTGAAGATTTGAAGAAGAGGAATATCTACGAAATCAAGGAAATCATTAAAACTCGCATGGCTCTACAGAACGCTTCCAAGCTTATCCGAGAGACGAGACTAGTTTTTCATAGAACACTTCTTGTAGTTCAATCTCTCAGAAGCACTTTGATCCCTATCTTCTCTGGACTAAGCTCAGTTGCTTAGATTCGCCAGCTTAGATCGGAAGGAGTTCGCATTTAGTGAATTGTTCTTGTTGTAAGAACCCGCTACTCGGTTGGAGAATATTCCCTCCGCTCTAAACTTAGGTTTGGATTGTAAAGTCGCTAGGGGCTATAACTTAGAGGAACGTCCGGTGCGCGTATCCCTGCTTGAGGCTTGCTCGAGAATAATCAACAAGTTCTCTGCCTTGTTCGGGGCCGAGTGGGCGTAGGATCTTGCGTATCAGAACCGCGTTAAATCGCTTGTGTTCATTTCTTTGTTTTATTGCGTTGCATTCAGTCGACTTGAAAATCATAAGTTTGCGTAAAACGTATTTTATAAAGTGCGCGGCAAAAAGATTTAACTTGCAAAAACGCGTTTTTCAAAGAGACGACTCGGGCACTAACAACATCCCGCACTACGGTCTCCGGCGGGTTTCGTAACTGCGGCATCGAGTCGGTAGAAGAGCTCGAAGGCGACTTCGCTTTGACCCCATTGATCGAAGGCTTACTTGCCTTGTTCCATTCATCGATTCTGAACATCGGCTTCGGTGGCCTTCATTGAAAAAGAAGCGAGCTCGGGTGTATTCACCCCCCCCTCTACACTGACTTTTCGTCTCCGGACCAACAATTGGTATCGAGGCATTCGGTGTTCAAGCGATCGCCCAGGTTACGAAATCTTGGTCCTCTCGAGGCGATCACGAACACCGTTTTCACTTGCATAAGCATCTTCTCGGCATCCTTATACTCTTACTCTTACAATGTCGATATGTCAGGTATTAGGATGAATGCTTAGATGTTCTCAATAGAGAACTACGCGGTATGGCGTGTACGTATGGAGGAGAGCACACTAACGTCGCTCCGCGGCGGCATGTCGAGATGTCCCCAGAGTCGGGGCCGATCATTCCCATGATCGGCGAGCGTAGTATTTCTTCTTTGGAGGAGCGTGGGAGCCTGGCGGGTGCTAAGGTTCCCAAAGACAAATGCTGCCTTCCGCTGAAGAAAAGAAGTTGCACGACACTTGGCCAGAGTTGCGCGTAATGCCCATGCGACTACGCTCGGTGACTCGCATCTCGGAAGGGTACAAGATTGCAAAACGGCGAAAAAGCTATGGGACGCCTTGGGCATGTCTGAGCCGTGGAACCCCTCGAGATCAAAGAGAACAAGCTCGGCTAGAGCTTCGGAAGTTCGACGCCTTTGCTGATGGAGCTGCTTGAAACCGTTGGCGAGTGAGTGTCGGATTCACCCGATCAAGTCGATGTTATCAATGGGTTGGGGAGGTCGTTCACCAACAAGGAGATGAACACCAAGATCTTGAGAGCGTTGCCCAGACGAGAAGTGGCTTCCATTTGCTACTTATTTACGTCGCTCGATCTAAATGCTCTAACTCACGATGTTATATTTTCGGGATTAAAATCGGAGGAGTTCGAGCATGCTTCACAAAAGTGCTTAAGCGCTCAGGTGACACACCGGTTCGGCCGCGCCTTCCAAGGCAGCGGTCGGCAATACGGGGAGCCCAAGCCTCATTTCCTCAAGCAGGCGCTGTGGCCACATCGGTAACGAAATCTTTTGAGACTTCGGGCTATTGTCGGCTAAGGCGTGGCTCTCAAATATCGAGAGGGAAAAGGAGAGAGTCGAAGAAGTGAGGAAATACAACCGAGATTCTTCCTCGGGTAAGAAAGACTATCATAAGAAAGAAGAATCTAATCCTTCTGCGGAATGCGGGAAATCGGAGTCTGTTGCCCAGTCCGTCTAAAGCTTCGGTGGTAAGAGCGGCGAGAACATCTACCTCTTCTGCTGCAAGGAAGGAGGGGATACTATCGATCGATTGTCCCGAACTCGGTTCTCGAAGAGCGGAACGGCCGAACCGAGCGAGAAGAAAGAAGTTGCGCCCAGAGAGACGGCGGAGCTCTATTATAGCCTGGAGAATATCCAGATAACTTCCGGTTGAGGAGGATACATTCATGTATTCTTCGAAGACGAAGCCGCGTTCGATCGCGGTTGAGTCGCAAAGACAGTTCACGATGAGTCGGCCGAATGCTTTTGTCGATGGCTGGGAGAAAGAGGCTGAGGTAGAATTCCAAACTGCATTATTACCTCTTCTTCACCACAGCACAAGGCACGTGCTACCGGTCGTGAGATGATGTCCTTACAGATGTGGTACAAGCTTCGGACGGCACTGTTAGAGAACGGTTCGGGTGGCAGAGAGTTCGACGGAGCCGTCCGGAGGCTTGAGCCGGTAAAGGGTTGCGAGAATCGAGAGACTTTCTTCGATTGTCGAGGTCTCTCTGCGAGTCGGTGGATCTAGTTGCGAGACTCGAGGAAGAGATTGAATCTCTTATGACTAAGTCTCGGCTTCAGAGACTCGAGATCTCGGTTCGACCAAGGACGGTCGAGAAAGAAGGCAGAAATAGCCAAGCTCGGTCGGAAGCTTCCACGGACGTGCGGAATGGCTATGACTCTCCGGAAGGAGTGACGAAGTACGGGTATTGATGGGGGAGACGATACACTTAAGGAGCTAGTAGGAGAAGCAGAAGCATGCTTAGAGCTCGACGGTCGACTTACGTGAAGAGGCACGGGGCTACACACGCGAGCTTCTACCTCCAGCTCGGCAACCACGGGCGATAGGTTCGTCGGAGGAAGGTGCAAGGGTGCGACACCACCCTCGGGCGAAGAACAAGCGAGAAAATAATTACACCTCGGCTAGAGGTAGCTGCAAGCCGGTGACGACAAGGTTCCGGCCCCGGGGCACGCGATCAAGGTCGGGGGAATCAAAGAGGTCGGATGGGCGAGAACGGTACAAAGGACGCTGTATGAGCACCTGGCTCGATACGGCTCGTACTACTATGAGCCCGGGGGTCGGGAGAGCGCTAAGACTTCCCGAGGAAGAAGAAAGCGCGTAGCCAAAATTATTAGCGAAAGTCGGTATCTCCAAGTCTTTACGGTGGAGAAGAAAGGCGATAAGGTTGGAAAAAGAAGTGCGAACTTCTAAGGTCGAGAGCGGATCGGGTTCGAAATCACCCGCTAACACAGTAAGGACCCGGGCGAACCAAGAATTTCCCTAAAAATGCCTATTTTTGCGGGTGCGTAAGGACCGTGGATAGTGGACGGCGGGGCTGCTCGAGGGCAAACGTAACCTACCCGGAAGAGCACTGGCGATCAACTACGTCACAGAAGATGGTCCCGAGTGAATTCGGTGACAATTCCAGGCTATACATGAAGGGGATACGGAACGGCGAACATTGGGGCCCTTACAGATTCAAAAGTAACATATGTTGAAGGACTTCAACATAATCTCCTTCTGAGTGGTGATCAGTCGGTGATAATCTTAATAGAGTAATCTTTGACAATTGGTTTAACGTGATATTGTTGACAAATCTCGGGGAAAACGGTGTTATCGGGTTCCGCGGAGGAAGAACATCCCATGTTCCTGTTTGGGAATGCGGGAGCACGAGGCACCTTCTTTGCTGCGGACCAAATCGAGGTAACAAGTCGGTGGCTATGGCGCAGAGAGACTCGGCCAGTACTTTGAACTTCAAGACATGAACAAGCTTGTCGAGAACTACTAAAGTCGGAAGGGCGCCCAGCGAATCGTTTATCAAAGACGAGAAATGTGAAGCGTGCTCGAGGGGAAGCCAAACAAAGAGTAGCCAATCCCACCTTCGATCGTCACCTTCAACTGATGGAATCCTTCGAGGTACTTCCCATGGACTTATTCGGGCCAGTCTCTCCGGTGGCTTATAAGAGGCAAAGAAGTATGCCTTCGTCGTCATAAGCCGACTTCTCGAAGCTTACTTGGGTCATCTTCATAGCCCGACAAATCGATGTTCGAGCCGAGTTACCTAATCTACTGAAGAAACTCAGTGTGGAAAAGAACATCCAAGATTAAGAAGATACGCTTCCAGGAAGAGGAGCAGGGTTTCCTAAACTCAGTTAGTTAAGACATCTTTGCGATAAAGAAGGAATTCGGCCACGAGACATCGGTTGCCACGCGCCCCTCAGCCGGGACGGACTTGCTTGAACGTGAGAGCCAGAACTCTCGAGCGGCAGAGAACGCTCCCCAGCAGTTACTGGACTACCCTCGAAGTTTTGGGGCTGATCTTTGCGGCGCTGCTTTGTTACACTCCCAGAATTCGATTCACTGCCCGTGCGGCAGCACATGAAAGGCGCCCAATCACGAACGTAGGAAAGGGAGGAATTCCTTCTATTTCTCATTTTCTGTTTTTCGGATTTTGTCCTAGCTTTATCCACAACAATGGGAAAGATCGGTTGAAGGTCTTTGATAGCAAATCCGATCAAGGAGTATTCTTAGGATACTCAGAAGTCGAGTTAAAACCTTCGCGAGTTTTCCAACTATCGAACTCTTTGCGTGGAGGAAAGCCCGTCATGTTGTTTTTGATATGAATTTATGCTTTGAGAACGAGGAAAGAATCTGAAGTCGAAATGCTTGAGGATGTCGGCGGACAAGCTACGGGATCTCGAACTAAATGACAAAAAGTGGAAAGATCCGGCGTTGTTGGGATGATGAGTCGAGAAGATGAAGAAATTCGGACTCGGCCGGCCAACGATAATAGCTAACTTTAGTTGATTCTTCTCCGAACATAATCGGCAAACGGGTAACCGGTCGATGAGGAGGCCCACGATGTAGCGGGGACCTCCTGCGGAACGAATATAAACTCGGGGGAACCCATTAATGTTCTGGTTTGAATGCCCCCAGACTTACAGGAAACTCGGTCGATCCTAACCTTCTTCTTGAATTACTCTGATCTACAAAGCTGATCTACTTCGAAATGCCTATACACGCTGCTGGCTGTGCCGAGAAGTGGTATCGGGAAAAGAAGCCCACTTCGGGCGATTAGTGAGCTCGTGCTCATTCTTGCGATCTTGCTCATTTAGGAGTCCCATCGGCCAGCTTTATAAGGGACGGATCAGGAATTAAGTTGGGGAGAAAGCTCACTTTACTCTTGTTTTACGTCTGACGAAGAACCTCGATCGATAGAGGGCGCACTTAAAGATCTTGGGGGTGAATTTGCTATCGCAAGAAAAGTTTGAACGGTTAATCGAGAAATGAAGTTTGGGGGAGCTTGTCGGCCAGGAGCACAGGACAATCGGACCATAGTGGTTGGAACTAGTGGGTCTTCAAGAACAAGCGAGATGAAAACAACGTCATTGTCGGGAAATAAAGCTCGACTAGTTCTTCAAGGTACGGATCGAGGCGAGAGGGAGTCGACTTTGATGAAACATTTGCTCCGGTCGCCGGGATTGAAGCCATTCGTCTTTCAGCATATGCGGCCCATCAGAGAATTTAAGGTATATCGAGATGGATGTGAAGTCGGCTTTTACGGCAGCAGCGTGCGGAAGGAAAGAAGTACACGTGGAGCAACTGGCTGCCAGAGGCTTTCGCGGGGCGCATCAGGTTAATACGACTCAGGAACTTGAGCTATTTGTCAATGGGTTAAAACGAGCACCCGGGGCTTGGTATGATGCTACTATCCAGACTTTCTACTTCGAAAGGTTTTCAAAGGGGACGATGGAGTCGCACCACTGTGCGGCGTAAAAGTCGAGAAGATGACATTATTGGGTAAGGAAATCTATGTGGGCCCGACATCGTTTTCGGGCGCGAGAGCAGTTATATGTCGGCCGTTCGAAAGATGATGAAGGAGGAGCTGAGATGTCCGTGATGGGAGAGATGAATTATTTCCTTAGTTTTTCAAGTAAAACAATCCCGGTAGAAGGAGTCTTCATCGTCAGGCGAATACGCTCGAGATCTTCTCGAAAAGATTGGACTGTGATTGAATGACAGGTCAAAGAATCCCCGTGAACACTAGAACTTTAAAATCGAGTCTAGACAGAAGAGGGGCCTGCACTAACATTCTTGCGATTATAGAGCTATTATTGGTTCTTTACTTTATTTAGCACTAGCCAGACTGACGTAACTTATGCTTTTGCCCAGGTGTATGCGCGAATTTTACCGAGCGAATCCCACGAAGTCGTCTGGGCTTCGGCCGAAGAAGATTACAACGATATCTAAGAGGAACTTTTGAGGTGGGTTATGAGTATCCTGCCGATGTTCAATGCGGCGGGTTATTCGATGCGATTACGCGGGATGTAGGATAGATCGAAAATCGACTTCAGGGACATGTCGGTTCCCCGGCGACGGCGGTATCGTGGTTTTTTCAAGAAACGGCACTTTCCCGGTAGCTACGTCGCACTGCGGAACGAGTACGTAGCTGCGGGGAAGTTCTTGTGCCCGAGAATCCCCTTTGGCTTCGACAACAGATGAGAGGTATATGGTATAACTTCCAGGGGATGAAGTGCCCGTCTTCTGTGACTCCGCCGGTCATGTAGCTATAGCTTCCGGGAGCCAGGTTCTCACATGCCGGATGCAAGCACGTGGACATCCAGGCACCACTTCGCCGAGACCATGTCGAAGAAAGGACATCGAGGATGGAGAAAATCCCGTACCGACAGCAAAGAGCTGAGATATCTTGACCAAGCCATTTGGCTGAACGAGGTTCGAAACTATCGAGTTGAGCTAGGTGCGCACCGATCCCTCTTGAGGCAAGTCGGTATATCTGCCCTTTTGCTTGTCAGTATGGATTTTCTCCATCCTGATGTCCTTCTTTTTTCGACATGGTCTCTGATGAGTGGTGTCAGATGTCCATGCCCATGGTACTTCTGAGGCCTACCCTTAATCTCTCAATTGTCGAAAGCCAGAGATCTGAACACAGCTGCGGCCATGTATATTGTCGAACGTGGCTTTACTGGTCCTTTGACACGAAAACCACGATGTATTTGCTACAGAAAGAGGCATATTCCTGATACATCATCACTGCGTAATCAGCTATCAATGACCTGTCGTATGGGCATCGGCAGTTTCCGAGATGAACTTCCTCGATGAGGCTCTTCTTCTTTGTCTGCCGAACCTGAAAATCTTGCTCCCACCTACGGCAAAAATGTATCGAATAAACCTTTGTCAAATGAATGGAGCCAATAATATAACTACATAATGGTTGGGGAGACTTTCCTATCTGTCTGGAAGTCATTTTTGGACGCTGGAATGCAGCATGTGTTTGGCGATTGATAATTCTGACTGATCCAAGGAAAATCATCTCTCCCATGGGCATCTCAGTTCTCCTTGTCTCAGGCTTTCAGTTTCTGCCCATGTCATCCTGCAAATTTGCCAATAAATGACATCTTGGAAG